>OX638406.1:12263376-12941608 GCA_951813805.1 Limnephilus auricula | reverse complement strand
GTTTAGGTTTTGTGAAAATACTTAGAAGAGAAATAATGGCATACGTCTCTATTTGTACAATAACTGAGTTTTTATAATTGGATGTTCTCACGTAAGTGCGAACATCTGTAAAAACCCATTTTAAATAAATAAATAAATACAATAATAAATAATAAACTAATAAATACAATAATAAACTGAAACATTTAACATACTAGTTCTTTCAGCTTTTAACGTTCAAAAATGCCTTCGCTTCCGTGCTTAAATCCTTCTGTTATCTCAGATTAAATAAAATAAATAAAATCAAAGGAATAAAAAACACCTCAGTGTTATCCAATTTTTTAACTGTTCTGCCGTATTGTATGGAGAAATTATTAAGCCGCGTGATGTCCAATATAAACGGCTATATTTTACGATACCAGTCCACTCGCGAGCTGATTCCAAGGCGAGAGCACGCATGTTTGGATTTCGATATTGCTCCGAACTCGAATGCACAAGTGCAGTTGAGTGCACGAATGCAGTCGATACACGAGTATCTAAATTGGTATCTAAAATACATAACGGCTGCGAATGCGCGGTTTCAGAGCCCAAACTACGAGTATTTTCTTAGCAACGAATGTTAAAGCTATGAAAAGCTCATACACTTTGCGTCAATTTTGGAGGCGGGTATAGGTACCGCTGCCCCGGGAACCTTTTGTTGGATAACCAACACCCCTAATCTTGAGAGATTGGTTGAGGGAGAACCTAACCAAACATAGATTATCTTAATTTTCTATATCGAAAATTGCATGAAATGAATAGGTTTTTATGTATTGCCTTCAAAAAGGTGAAAGCTATGTCGGTATGTTTTTAAATTTTCGATGCGATTCATAGTAACGTAAACATTTACTGTCAAACATGTATAATTTATCGGAAAATATTATTTAAGGAAAAAGTGATTCTAACTCAATTCTCATAAAGAATTACGAAATTATAAAAACAAACCGACATAGCTTCTTCTTTTGAAAATATATTTTTGTTTTTAAATTACAATTTCGTGAAAGTTTGGGTGTAATTTTTTTTTTCTCCCGTAACCCTTTTTCGAGCGATTTCTGTAGGTAAATATGATTGTATCTATACGTCAGTTGTCCCATTCGCACATTTCGCATTCGCATGTATCGTAAGTGTGTGGTATCTTATTTATATAAATACGTAAACGTTCCGCGTGTGGTGCAAAGTCTAGCCTCCTAGTTCTCTATCATTATATAACCAACGTTTTCCATAAATTAATGGATTGTAGGTAAAAGGAGTAATTCATTGTATTTGGTCAGATTATCCTGCCGATGTGTTGCATCACAAAACTAATCAGCATTTGACGACTATATATTTTCACTTTCATCATTTGGTTTCAACTTCATCATAGCGATGTATTTATGAATATTTTTTTTATACCGCGAATTCCATCGCTACACGAAAATAATTCACGCAGTTATTCGCATTCCCAGCATTTCAATCACAGATTTTGATTGCTCGCTGGATGCTGACGGATGATGGACGGATGTTTTTTGGAAAGTGAAATGCTCGTATAGCGATGTGTCGAGGTTAACACAAAAATGTATTTCGAAATTTCGCGAAAAACGCGTGTGCCAAAAATACTCTCAAATCTTGCTTTGACGAGGCATTATATTTATATTTTATCTAGAAAAAAAATCTCTTACGGCACCTGTCATCTTTGGGAATTCTGTAAAGAGGGTATTTTTTTTTAAGAAAAGAAGGATTCTAAGAACACATATGGTGGGTTGTAATCTGGGTGCCAGTGCGTCCAAGAGCGACAGATCTAAGAATCCATCCCCTCGAATGGCCTCCGTGGTTGAGGGGCAAGGCTTACGACTAGTGATCCAGAGGTCATAGGTTCAAATCCCGGCGTACGCTGATAAATTTTATTTGATTTATTGTGTTTTCACAATTAAATAATTATAAAATAATGGTGTACTTGTTGTTCGTTCCTGGTGTAAGACCACGATTCAGAATTGAAATGTTTCTTGAAATGTCTTTAGCTGTACGTGGGGACTAGTTCTGGATAGCCAGGTACTTTTCCACCTCCATCGTCCCTATTTCTTACCCCTCACCGTGGACAGTTGGGACTTTTGTGAGGTATTTACATAAAATAACGGAATGATGAAAATTAGCATTAAAAAAAACATTATTTCTTTAATCTGAAGGAAAAACTATATTTTTAATGAGAAGCTGTACAAGCGTCTCAACAGGGTGGAGCAGGTGGAACTAAGATATCCATTCTTATTATAGTATTTTACTTGTTGAAAGCCAGCATACAAAAAATATATTTTTTCAAAACGACGTAAAATATTTGATAGTTCTCACCTTTTTTACGAATTCAATTTTTATAACATTTCTATTGTGATATAATACAAAAATGACATCAAAATAATGTAGATAAAACAAACTTCCTACTAATCACTCAAATCTATGCTTTCCACAATGGATTTATATAAAAAACAATGAATAAAGATTGACGTCAAATATGACAGCGTTCATATTATCAAGCGGCAACCATTTTGTCCGCCATCTTTGGTGCCCGGCGTGTCATTAGCAATTAATATGAATTATTCGGAGTGGCTAAATGCTATCCAGTTATTCGTAATGTCAAGATCGAGAATGGCCCAAGAGATTCTGACCTTCTCCTTCATACAATTTTTTTATGCGTAAGGGGCAAAATCGCTTCAAAAATCCAGACCCGCCGGGGGGACCGCGGCCTACAAGAGGTTTTAAAGGGAACAAACAGAGAGTTGCCAGAAAAGAGATGGGGAATAAGAATGGTTATGGAATATAAATAAATTTGGTCCCAAAACATGGCTGAAGCCGAATCAAGGAAGATAGCAATGTTGTTTATTTATTTATTAACGCTTTTTAGGAGCTGTTACAAATGAATAGTAAAAAAAATATAAAATTTATTGTAAGTAATTGAACTGCCTCAGTAACAATATTTTATATATAACTTAGTATAATTATTGCAAAAGGGAATACATATGGTAGTTTGACCCAGAATTTCTGCGTTGATGTAAATTCCAACTTCTAGTATTACATAGTGGAATCCGAAAGCTTACCAACGCAAGCAATTCTGGACTATTAACTAAATTATAAAAAAAATTACATAGAAATACCAAGCCAGTAAAAATTCTTCTCTCGGACAATTTAAGCACGTTAATACACGTACCGTTTAAAATAGTATTGTAATGCGTTTCGAATCTGTACGGCGATTTTTCACCAGTACGATACTGAAAATAGGCATAACTCTGCCGCGTACGTCATCGTACTGCGTACAAAATGAAATGAAGAATAAATCATTTAAATCCATCAACAAGAATAAAAACAACAATATTCAAGTTCAAGCAGCAATGAAAAAACCTTTTCCACACACCTACATACATAAAATTATCTACCATCCCCTAACATACCCCCGAGACTCTCATAATGAAAAGTGTTCAAAACTAAAAGCCTACAAGCTAAAAGCTGTTGCGTTCACTAACTCAACCGAAGCACTACTCTCCTGCCTCAAATTTATATCTTCCCTTAAGAGGCTGGGGCCATCGCTCTGAGGGGATGCTATATTATTGTAATGACGTCGGTGGGGGTTGGGAGAAACATTGGCTAAGGAAGTGAGCCCGTTAACAAGGGGTAACTTTGCTAACAAAAAGAGTTAAAAGTCAATTGAATATTATTAATAACCAAATATTTTTTTTAAATAGCTACCTCTTAAATTTATTTTCATACAAATACTAACATTTATAATAATTATTTTTTGATATTTAAATAATCTGATTGTCTTTAGATTATATAAAAAAATAATAATATACATTTATTAATTTTTACGTATTCTAAAATTATTTTCATATTTCGATGTATGATGGCGTGACAAATGTGGAGATAATAAGTTAGTATAAGAAAGGGACGCTTAGACGGTTTGGACATGTAGGGCAAATGAATGAAGAATGGAGTGTATAGAGAATTTATGACGCGAATGTGAATGGTAGAAGAACTCGAGGACGCCCGATGAAGACGTGGCACGATCAATTGAATCAGATCCTTGAGTCGGGCCATGGCAATTGTCAGAATAATAAACGAGTATGTATAAGACCATGTATGAATGTTGAAGCAAGGAGTGTGTGCCAAGATCCAGTTGTTTGGCGGTCCATTATCTCTGTCTACCCTGCGGGGAAACGGCGTGATGGTTAGTTAGTTTAGTCAGTTAGTTATGAAATGTAACTTACACCATTATGCTAAAGTTTATGTTTAGACTTACGGAATTCAATACTTTGTTTGTGTGAAAGCACTATGAAACAATACATGTGTAATTGCTAGAAAATTTTGATTCACTTTCTTTATCTCTTAAATTTATTTTTATACAAATACTTACATTTATAATAATTATTTTTTGTTATTTAAATAAACTGATTGTCTATAGATTATTTAAAAAAATAATAATCGTTTTTATGATGTTTTTTTTATAAGTAATTAATAACGACTCTCTATAATATATTGGTCTGTAGTTCTTGTTTGAATTTTGTTTTTTTTTTTTTTTTATTTATGCTCATATTATTATCCTTAAAAAAAACCTTTACTTTCGAAACGTGTAGAAAATTGTGATTATATATGAAGTGATTTATTTTCATTTTAAACAAATTTAATAGACTATGCTCCTTAAGAATACAAGTTTTCTAATAAATAGTAATATGTGTTCAATCTTACCCACCACTCTAGACTATCCCCTCTTTACTTCTATATCTCTTCAGTTTTCTGCTCTTACATTATAACGGAGAATTATTGTGATTCATGCGTCCTTATAAAAACACGTTTGCGGTCGTTAAATTTTATTCGGGGTAGTGGGAGCAAAGCGAAGACTTGTTCCCTCGAATGATATATTGCCACCGAAGAATTGTGCGTTGTACGATAATTGAATAAAGGATTATCCTGATGAAAAGTATAGTAGTCGTGTTTATATAGACCTACTCTTCTTTAGAGCAGTGATATTAATATCTGATTCGGACTACGTAATATTATTAAATGTCTAGTTTAATTAAATAACTTTTCATATTTCAATAAAATTCCGACAGCTACATTTGTATTTAGATATGAAATGGACAAGTATGGAGTGAATACAAATCTCATACAGGCAATCGCGACTCTGTATGAGGGAAGCGTTGCATCACAAAAGGTGTTAAGCAAGGCTGCGTAATGTCACCGTGGTTATTCAATCTATATTTGGACAATTTTATGTAGAGATTGAAAGAGATGGGATTAGGCGCGAAATGGAATAATCTGAAAGTATGTTGCCTGTTGTATGCCGATGATGCTGTGCTGATCTCTAACGTATGGAAGATCTACAGTCACTCGTATCTAAGATTTTATTTATTTATTTATTTATTTATTAAAGAATTTTATACATAGTGTACATATTGTGTTATTTCGCCCGCCATGCTAGGGATGTCCCTGTGTTATGGCGGGTGAAGTATGCAGATTATATGGGTAATGAAGTACATTTACTGATTATATAATAATTATGATAATGAGGTTTACAGTTAATGCAGCAATGAATTTATGATAATGAAATTTACATATAATATAGTAATTGATGATAATGATGTTTACAATAAATTTAAATAGATGAACCAAGTATGTATAAAGAATGAGTAAATGATGAATGTAAGTAAGTATAAAGTCATAGTATTTGAAATGGATAGTACGAAAAAGGTGTGCAAGATAGTTTTTTATTTTTTTATTTATTCATTAAATTGTTAGTTACATGTTTTAAGGATTTTACGACCACCGTGCTAGGTACATGCCCGTGTTGTGAATGGTGAATACTTGGAGTAGGTGGATGAGTTTCTGTAATAGGGAAGTACGTTTACGAGAGATAGGAAGGCTGATAGGGATATTGAAAGAAGGGTAAATGCAGGTAACTCCATTTACGGAGGACTGAACGCCATTGGCGCCAACAAAAAGCTATAAAATAAGCGAAACTAGCAGTCTACAATGGAGTTCTAGTACCTACCCTGATATATGACAGTATAGCGTGGAACTGACAGAGAAAGGATTTAGGTTGACTAAATGCTGTAGAAATAAAATCCCTCAGGCGTATGTGTGGTAAAACCATGTATTATCGTGTGACAAATGTGTAGATTAGAAAAGAATGAAAGACTGATGTGAGCGTAATAAGTAAGATTAAGAAAGGGACGATTAGACGGTTTGGGCATGTAAAACAAATTAATGAAAAAAGGAGTGTTAAGAGGATTTATGACGCGAATGTGAATGGTAGAAGAAGTCGAGGACACCCGACGAAGACATGGCGCGATCAATTGAATCAGATACTTGAGTCGGGCCATGTCAAGATTCAGAATAATAGAAGATAATGTATGAGACGATGTATAAATGTTGAGGCAAGGAGTGTGTGCCAAGACCAAGTTGTTTGGTGGTCCGTTCTCTCTGTAGCCCTGCGGGGAAAAGGCGTGATGGTTAGTTAGTTTATTCAGTTAGTTTAGTCAGTTAGTTTCGTCAGTTAGATATGAAAAGTAGCTTACACCAGACATCGACGGATCTGCCGGATCTGCCCTGATGATGGACACTGCAACGCTGTCCGAAACGTCGGCTAAAGAAGGAGGTAGCACAACACGGCATAACACCCCAAAAACAAACAACGAAAATAGCTTACACCATTGTGCTGGAAATTTTTGATTCACTTTATTTATTTCTGACGAATTTTGAAAATCTTTTCCACACTATATTCAAAATCGCAATAAGCTATATTCAATAGTTTCTGGAAGATGTAAAAAAAATAACGATATTTTATTTTTTTTCAACTGGATGAATTCATACGACACTTACTCTTGAACACACTGACATCTGGATTCCTACCCACCTGGTATACTTATCCCAAAACCTCCTATCCTACATATCCATAAAAGTACCGTTCACACAGCATCCCCACAGATGACATAGGCCTAGAGGGAAATTATTTTCCTCGGGGCCTCACAATATTTGGCGAGCGCTTGGCGTGTTTCCCAACTATGCACCGTCCTGTAGGGATCAATAACGCTATTTTCTCAGAGAAGCTTCCATTGGAATGCCAATAAAAACAAGGATAGCATTTCCACCTGATGTTAAAAGTCCAATCAAAAAAGACCATCATACGAACGCAAAAACATTACGAACATGCGAAACACCTCAGCACAGATTATCGTATTGAGGTATTCTCAAAATACTTCTACTAACCAATTTACATGCAGTTACTGATTATTAATATATATTTTTTAAATATATTACTGAAACTTATTATTATATATTTATACTGTAAACATCTGTGAACTGTATGTACGATAATAGAAAAAAATAATTACTCTTATAAGCAATAATTATTAGACAGCAACACTCATCCACATTAAAACAATCTTCCGAGAAAAGATACATGCCGCCGACGGGACTCGAACTCGCGCCCTTCTGATATCCGGTGAGGTGCTCTTAATCCACTTACCCACCAAATGATTCAATATATAATAGTGTTTGTAACTAAAAAGAGATAACCGCCGTAGCTCAGTGGATTACGAGCACCTGACCGGACATCAGAAGGGCGCGGGTTCGAGTTCCGTCGGCGGCATGTATCTTTTCTCGGAAGATTGTTTCAATGTGGATGAGTGTTTAAGGCTGATAATTATTGCTTATAATAATTGTTACCCTTTGTGATATGCATAAAAAATAAGTATATCAATAAAAAAAAAAAATAAAAAAAATAAAAAATAAATAAAAAATAATTACTTTCATATTTTTGCCACTGCAAGAGCGTAGGAATTAAAGTTTATAGATAAGTGCAGATATAGGTTTATCATTTCCGTTATCAAAACGAAATTCCATCGTAATTTAACAAAAATTACGAAATTCGTAAATTTAATCTTTACGTAAAGTATTGTTTCGCCGCTCCTCGAAGCGTAATCCATAAATTACCTCGGGGAAAGATTTACGAGATGCGAAATATTATAAATAAAATAATATTTATGAATATTTACAGGGTATTTAGTAAACATCCTAACTTTCTTTTAATAACGGAGATTTTAATACCTTCCTCATTTAGTACGACGGCATCTCCACCTGCAGGGTGTTTACAAAATATTCCATTATTTTCAATTAAGATATTTTATATCATACCTACCTTTTTTATGTGAATACCGCACCAGAGTAGTTACTAACAGCTTCCAACCGCCTGGAGCCTATTTTTTTTTTTTTTTTTTTTACATTAACTCCACACAGGAGGCCCTGAGGAAAATAATTTCCCTCAGGGCCTATGTCATCTTTGAAGATGCTGTGAGGAGGGTCTTTTTGAGGAGAGGAAGGAGTGAACGTGGGTCTTGAAGAGACCCATGTTATAGGAAGGAGGAAACACAGAGGCCGGCAAATCGTTCCACAGCCGAGCTGTTGAACACAAGAACGAGTCGTAGAAGCGTCCCGTTCTCATGTGACAAATGTCAACCGTGTACATATGTTGGGCGAGCGTTTGGCGTGTTTCCCGACTATGCACCGGTGCCGAGGGGATCAATGAGGCTAGTTCCTCGGAGCATCTTCCATTGAAATACCGGTAGAACAAGGAAAGCATTCCTACCCGACGCCTGTGCTCTAAAGATTGCAATCCGTTTGTTAAGACGGGAGAATCTATCAAACGGACCGCCCGTTTCTGCACAGAGTCGAGGGTGTTTTTCAGGTACTTTGGGGCTCCAGACCAGAGGTGGCTGCCAAATTCAACCGTGGGGCGCACTTGCGATTTGTACAGGGTTAGCAGTTGTGTACTATTAAAGTATCTGCGGGCCCTGTACAGTACGCCCAGTTTCTGAGAGGCTAACTTAACTCTGGCCTCGATGGAGCCCCCATATCTGAGCTGGTCACTTAGAGTTACACCGAGCATATCAATGGAAGACCTGTTCGGAAGAATGCTACCGTTGAAGGAGACTAGATAGTCATTTCGATCCCTTTTAGACGTAATCAGACATGATTGGGTCTTTGATACATTGAATTCGACGAGATTATTCTTACCCCAAGAGAAAACACTCTCGAGGTAAGCGTCCATTCTTTGCTTCAAAGCCCTCCGAGCCATTGGAATTTGTGCACCCTTTGGGGGCTTGTCAAACAAAAAGCTATCATGGACTGTACTGTCATCCGCGTAACAATGAATTGGTGCACATGTCAAAAGGTCATTGATGTGCAACAGAAACAAAGTCGGAGACAGAACCGATCCCTGTGGGACGCCAGCGTTTATCGAATGCGAGGAAGAGGTGAAACCATCAGCAACCGTCTGAATCGACCTCTCCCTCAAAAAGTCGGCAATCCACCTGCACAAGGATGCGGGAAGTCCGTAAGAAGGCAGTTTGTTGACAAGTCCTCGGTGCCAAACCCGGTCAAAGGCCTTGGAAATGTCCAGCGCAACCGTTTGGGTCTCACCGAAACGTTCCAGGCACCGCCCCCAAACATGCGTCACATACGCGAGAAGATCACCGCACGAGCGGTTCCGCCGGAATCCGTATTGACGGTCGTTAATAATTTTGTTCTTCTCGAGGTATGTGAGCATGGCATCGAGGTATGGCATCCTTGATTAATTACGTTGTGAGTCTCTTGCGGAGAGGGGAAGGATATGGGAAAGGGAGGTAAAAGAGTGCCTGGCTATTCACCAAACACAGCTCAAGCCTTTTCAAGCAACGTTTAAATTCTTTATATAGTCTCACACCAGGGCGATACTGAGAGTATCTTCTACTCTGGAACTTGCCGCAAATATACTTTATATTATTTTTATTTATTAAATTGTGAAATGAATTCAATTACATACAATTTACTTACAAGAATTCAATTAGATTTTGTATTTGATTTTGTTAGTTGAGGTCCATAACGAGGATTTTTGGGAGCAAGAACCTAATTATTTCGACATGTCTTTGCAACTAGAAATGTTCTATTTGTCAATCGAATAGTGTATAATATAAAAATATTGTTCTTTATTTTTGGGATGTTATGCCGTGTTACGCTTACTCCATCTTTAGCCGACATTTCGGACAATGTTACAGTGTCCATCATCAGGGCAGATGCGTTTTTTTTGTCAAAAAATGTCGGCGTCTAAAGAAGGAGTTAGCGTAACACGGTGTAACATCCCAAAAATAAACAACAAAAATACTTTTGGCCGTGAAAATCTTAAATCATCTCTTAGAAAAATATGTGTTATTTTTAGGGATAATCTCTAAACTCTGACGAGCTGAAAAAGTAATTACATAAAATTCCCTCGGGAGGAAAAAATCGCAAAATATGCTCCAAAAATTATAAAAAACACCTTTGGTGTGGTTTCAATTTTATTTATTTAGTATCTACTACGAAGACATTTTTTCCGAGAGATTTTTGTTTTTTTTTTTTTATTAAGTCAAGAATTATTAAGCCTAACAATTATAATAGTTTTTAGATATTAGTGTGCTATCATTTGTGTTTACTTAATATTATCTCCCTTTCAAACCTTCTTCTCATTCTCTTTCTATCTTCTTCTTTTTGTACGCTTATTATGGAGCCTTACAGTTTTGCAATAACCTTAATATTTCAAAAAATAGGGCGTATTATGTCAGAAGGCAAAAATATTTCTGATTTGAAATAAAATCAGAATAAATGGAATACTTCTGAAATATCAAAAAATTAAAACTGTTTTATGAACTACGTTTACAAATGTTTGCATTAGAAAAAATATATAATTAGTGAAATATAAAATTTTTTAATGCAAACATGAAATAGTTTAAAAAATGGATCCTAATGCTTTTTCTGTCTAAAATCACTGATAACGAAAAAAATAAAAACACACTCATATTTTATTGGGCAAATGCATTATAAACGTTATAACCACCTTAAGTTTTGTCGTTTCATAAAAAATAAATTAATAATAAAATTTCCACAATTTGCAATCGGAAACTTTGGTTTCATAGAGGTGCTCATTTAATTTTTTCTATGGTTGAATTGTGGATTTGAATACAAAGCGTAGAGTTTTCTCTTTCTAGCACCGGTAAGATCATATTTCTCACCACGACAGTAAGGGAGTTACAGAGATTTATACAAGACCTGGGATAAATATGGTCTCCTGTGATTAAACGGGTTATAAAAAATTTAAGGTTATTAAAGTTATTTTTTATACCATCTGCCAAAAATCAAACATAATCACGGCCGAATCCACAATTATTATAATATCGTTCATTCTGCAGAAAACTGATGTATCAATTTATTGAATAGGAGAAGGTCTTTAAATGAAATGGCAAAGTAATTTTCTATTTCATATTTACAGACGACCCTATAATAAAAACTGATATTCCGAAGACCATCCAAACGATCCTTCGTTAATGAAAGACTACCGTTCAGGATAGAAAATTTGCTTCTATTCAGGTAGCTAACATTTCATTTTGTAGATAGTGCCTGAAGAAATTCCTCGTAAAAGAAAAGTCGAATATTTAACAGAGGTTTTCTTTTTCTTTTTTAGAACTATGATAAACTTATAATCTATCTTCACTTAGATATTTTCTTAGCTTACTGTTCTTACCAGTATTTCATTTTCTTTTCTATAATACTATAAAAATACCGTTTAGCGGATAGAACCGATGCAATAATTTATTTAAAAATTAAAGGGTTAATCTATTATAATGTATGGTATATCCGCAAAAAGTATGTTATTTTGATTGTTGATATATTCTTCGCCTGCACAGATTATCATTGTTAATCTATAGGTTTACAAAAATTAAAGTAACTTTTTTTTGCAACAAATCCACACTAGAGGTCTTGATGAAAATAATATCCCTCAGTGCCTATGCACTATTTGGGGATGCTAATAGAGTGTCTTTTTGTGAATAGGAAGTAGTGTAGAGACTCATGGTGTATGTAAGAGGGAGAAAATATAGAGGCCGGCAAATCGTTCCACAGCCGAGCTGTTAAACTCAAGAGCGAGTGTCACAAGTTTCAACCATGTAAATGTTGGGCGCGAGTTTGGCGTTTTATCCAACTGTGCACCGGTGCCGAAGGTATAAAAGACGCTAGATCCTCGGAACATCCATTAAAATACTTGTAGAACTAATTCTCCTCTTCAGGAATAATGTTCTTCTTAAGGTGAAAAATGCAAAATCGTATAAAATCTTGTGTATTAGTTTTAAAAATTTGATCGCTTAGAAATAATATAGATGCTTCAATTAAATACTGTGAGTAGAACACATCTTGGCCTTTGAAGTAATCGAGTATTTTTTTGATAAGCTTTTTAATAAGCTTAGAAAAAAATTATGCGTCTGACCTATAAAAATAGTTAAAAGTGAAAAATCTCCTACTTACTAATCCTTTTTCTGTTGTTGTTTTATTGAATAATGTAGCTAATTAAGTTTCTTATAGAGTGATCGGAAAACATTTTAATATTTGTATCTGAACTTCACAAAATTAAATAAAACGTGCATTTTGGCGACGTTTCTTTTCAGTGAATAAAAATAGGCGGTGCCCGACGAATAATTTGTAAGTGCGAATTTCATCCTTATGCCATGTACAGAAGGATTTTAGCCCGTCGCTCAGTGTACGCCCAGGGCCCGGGGCAAACGGACATGCCTTAGTCTACGCGGCGCTTCGATCTTTAAAAATATACTTGCGGAATAACAAAACACTGTTGTTTGCTAGAGATTAGGGTTTTTATTGGTAAACGCACAAAAATCGTTCGCTCCGCCCGATTCCGAATGAGTCAAGGACTAGTGGATCATCTTAAGTAAATAAAAACCAAAATATAATATTATAAAAGGTGTCACGTATACCTACCTAAATAGTACTAAATACATTCATTTTAAAATAAATCTTTACTTTTACTTATCTTAAACCATTTCTGTATGTGATATAATAATGTAGTCGCTAAGATGCGAATCAATGAGAAATGAACTGTAATCAAATGTTGGTTTCTAATCAAAATAAATATAAGGTGGCGTGACACAACTATGGGGATGGTAATTTCGGACTTTGGAAAAGATCTGCCTTACCCCGAATTCTTGGTCTTCGTTCTTGAGAGTTATTGTGTCACACAATCACTTGGCCTTGCACCTGCCAAGTATCCTATTTAATCGATATTATACGTGCCGAAGGATGAACAATCACGCACTGCACAGCACACATAATTGATTCCAATAATAGTCGATGTTATGCCCGAGGGAATACTCTTGGTTCACTGCACAGACTCTAATCAGACATCCGTATTAAGTCGATGTTGAGGATGAAGAGGGATGAAGGTACATCACTGCATATCGCCAAAAACAGACTCTCGTTCGATGTTTATTGCATTGAGCACAAAAACAGACTGTCAAAACACATGTAGATATTATTGCTCTCACAAAGTATTGTCCACGTGCACTCGTGGGTTGTCAGAAATGATAGGTAGGGTAAGGAAGGAAGGTAGTTTATATAGATGCATAGTTGAGCCAACATGGTTCGTTATTTCTCATGGGTTTCAATCTACATATTATGAAGATTATAATGTAGCAAACCAACTTTATCTTAATAGACCGTAAAATTAATCTTGATTATAAGGTTCCCACACATAACTATGTATATAAATTCACAACGTAAATAAACATTGTTAAAAATCCACGAAAAATCGTTAGACGAAAATATTGATCAATGTTATTCATTTGTATTACAAAGCTCAATATATGCTATTGTATTCAAATAATTCGAGTATTATATTTGTGAACAAGGGACCGAAGCCCTCACCAGGGAAACGGCGAGTCCTTAAAGAGAATAACCTAATACCGTTTCACTTGAAGTGACTTAGGTGCTCGTATTCAATTGCCACAGTCTCAAGGATATAAGAGGCTGTCGGGGAAATCTTAAGGCTTTTAAAAGTGAGCATTTGATGAGATTTATATAGGAACTGGGCACAGAAAATCATATTTCTTTTTTGAACATTCTATTCTGAAAAAAGGTAGGTATATTTGCATAATATTTCTATTTCTGATACCGACAATTCGTAATGGAATTCTATTGTACATAATAATTTTTAAATTCTTTAAAATGTAAATGCGCTTATTAATTTTGACCATTACCGTTTCGCCTATCACGACCATCTTCAGACTAGAACTATTTCCTAAAAGAGTGAATACCGCACAAGAGTCCCAACTGCTCCCGTCTGAAGCCAGTGAGACTATGGCATCCCCAAATAGGATATGTTTTGTGGCTAAAGGTAGTGGAGAGAAGAAGGAGATGGGGCAGAGAAATGCGAGGAGTACCTAGCTATTCAGATCTTGCCAAAATGTGGCAAATTAAAACAATTTTTTTTTATTAGAACGACTATACAATATATTGTACATTCAAATATATAACAAAAAAAATATTCTATAGATGCTTTAAAATGTTTTAAGGTTAAAAATTTAATTATATATTTTTTATAAATTCTACAAATATGTGATAATAGACAAAAGATATGGGAATTCATTGGCTACATAGAACTATAATAAGTTTGTATGTCTCCGTATTCAAATTCGGAGGTATGAGTTTTTTAATGTGAATTTTCTTTAGCAATCCGAGAAAAAATATTTTAATTGCTCTGTCAATCCAGTGGTTAAGTCATTTCAAGAAACCTTTAAATGCTCAATGGTGGGCTTACACCAGGGTGATACTGAATGTGCTCTTCCATTCTGGAACGTTCCGTATATATACCTACATTATTATTTTTAATTGATTAATTGTGAAATAACAAATTAATCAAATAAAATGAAATTCAAAATATACATTGTATACATGAATTTTACTGAAAAAATAAATATGAGTGTTATAAAATACACAACCTTTAGAAAATTGGTTCATAAAAACAAAAAAATTAAACCCTGGATCAATGAAAACTTAGTTAAATGTTTGCATAAGCGAGATAAACTGCACAAACAGTCTTCAAACTCACCGAATAATATTAAGCTCCAAAATTATTACAAAAAATATAGGAATATCTGCCGATCAATTGTGAAACAAACTAAAGAAGAATACTACAGACGAAAAATTGAAAAAAACAAAGATGACCCGAAAGTATTATGGAACGCAGTAAAGGAAATTAACAATGTAAATAAGAAGCCAGCAGCCAAATTCCAACCAACAGAAGTTAAGGATACAGTAATAACTGATCAGACTGATATTGCCAACACATTAAATAATTACTTTGCAGACATTGGACAAACACTAGCCCAAACACTACTAAATAAAACGACCACTGACGAAGATATACTTGCTGATAAATATACTAATAATGCACACGATAACAATACATTTAGAGTAAAAACTTTCCAAACTAAAGACATAATACTTCACATAAATAAACTGAGAAATGATTGTGCGACTGGACCCGACGAACTTGACACTAAACTAATAAAAGAAATAAAACACCAAATAGCCCTTCCCTTCACCTACATCTGTAATCTGAGTACTGCTAGAGGTATATTTCCCAGCCATTTTAAAAGTGCAAATATAGTACCTATTTACAAATCCGGAGATAAAAAGAATCCCTCTAACTATAGGCCTATATCACTTTTAAATGTTCTCACAAAAGTACTCGAAAATCTAATGAAAATCCAACTGGTAGACTACTTAGACAAACATAAAATTTTATCAGAAAATCAGTATGGTTTTCGAAAGAATATGGGAGTACAGGATGCAATATTAAAAGTGACCGAAACTATTATAAATAATGTTGACCAAAAAAAAAAGCTGCATTGCGGTTTTTCTTGATCTAAGTAAAGCTTTTGATACAGTGTCCCATAAAATCCTCCTTAAAAAATTAGATAACATAGGTATTAAAAATTCTGCATATAACTGGTTCAAATCATATATAACTGAACGCAGTCATGCACTAAAATTAGGCAACGTAACAAGCCAAAACAGATACCTAACCTACGGAGTTCCCCAAGGAAGTACATTAGGACCCATCCTGTTTTTACTTTATATAAATTGCCTGTGTCAGTTAGACTTTAGCGGTGAAGTTATTTGCTTTGCGGATGATACTGTTCTTGTTTTCACTTCTGACTCCTGGACAAATGTATATAAAAAAGCTGCTGAAGGAATCAACCGGATTAAAAATTGGCTAGACAATAACCTGCTAACACTAAATATAGACAAAACAAAGTACATGACATTAAGTATAGATCCCAGACGACAACCAAGACTCGATGAAAACTTAACCATACACGACTGCACATCTAAAAAAAACTGCCAATGCAACCCACTAGCGCGGACTCAGACAATCAAATACTTAGGCATTTACATTGACAACTATTTCAGGTGGACAGAACAAATAAATAAAACAGCGGGTAAAGTCAGAAAACTTATATATCTTTTTAAAAACATTCGAAACATAATGCCAATGAAGACTTTAAAAACTATATACTACGCGTTAGGCCAATCGGTTATCACCCACGGTATGATTGGTTGGGGTGGTGCTGCTAAGACTATCATGGACCCTCTCGTCAAAGCGCAAAAAGCCTTAATTAAAGTTATCACAAAAAAACCTTATAGATTCTCTACAATACAGTTATTTAAGGACTTCGCAGTACTGAACATACAGCAACTGTACATCAAAATTATATCTATACATTACCAAAAAGACAAGCTAAACCAACATACTGTACAACACAACTACTGTACAAGACATAGACATCAACACATGACTCCGAAGATAAATACCACCTATGGACAAAGACATTACCGTAATCTGGCTCCAAAACTTTCAAATTTAATTGAAAAAGACATTAAAGACATTCACCTGATAAAAAGCGTAAATCTAAAACACAAAATACATACATGGATTGTAAACAAGGGCATTATATACTGCGGACATATGATAACTTCTTCAATATAATAGCTACCTGTATTAAATTTTATCTCTTTTTTTTTTTTTTTTTCAAATAATTTAAGTTCTTTATATCATCTCTTCTCCATTTTTTCTTTTCTTTTCTATTTCTCTTATTAATTTTCATTTTATGTTTATTTTTCAAAATTCAATTTATTAATTAATAATTTATTTTATTCTTTCTTTTGAAAATGATATAAAAAATATTAAATCACTGTCACCTCGGAACAGGCTCAGCCTAGTGAAGTGGCATATACCTAAAAGAATGTACATAACATGTATTTTTTGGTTAATAAATAATAAAAAAAATTAAAAAAAATACAGCGTATGTCCCGTTAGACGTGAGGTTCTGGGTTGGAGTCCCACTTGCGACCATTATCTTTTATTATTTTTCTATGTCTTGTTTATTTTCATATTTAAAAAAATTTGATTATTAATGTTATCTTCTTCTTCAATAAAATAAAATATATTTGCGCACGCCGGGATTGGATCCCGCGACCTTCGGATTGGGAGTCAAGAGCCTTAACCCTCCACCATGGAGGCTATCAAAGGCCGTCATTTATGAACTTCCTTACAACCACGCCAACACAACATAGGTAACCAATAAGCAAAAGTAGCAGATATTTTCAAGAGCGCCAAATGAACTAACGAAAAAACTCAAAAATTATTTTGAAAAAAAAATTGTAGTTTTTATTATGTTTTCAAAAGCCAGATTTTAAATCTTAGTTAATTTAAATCATGTAAGTATGTTTACACTGTAAAATTGTTTTTTAACCTATTTGTATGTAAAGAATGTATTATTCTGTATTTAAATGTATTTGTACTGTAAATAAACTTTTAAAGCAGGTGACGCCCAAAATGAACAACAGTTTATCATGTATACCATTTAATTTGGGAGGTGGGAATGGGTACCGCCGCCCTGGGAATCATTTATTGGATAACCAACACCTCTGCCATAGGTCACCTTAAGTGGTTTGCTACGTTTGGTGACTTAGCAGGGGTGCCCGGGTTCATGGGGTAAGGTTTATCTAGGTCTTGGCGGCGGATAATCTAGACACATTAAACCTCAGATTCCTACCCAACCCTCATGCCTTTTTCCTTCCCAGAACTTCCTCTCCTTCCTTTCCTTAATCCCCTTCACACAGCATCCCCAAAGATAACATAGGCACTGAGGGAAATTATTTTGCTCAGGGCCTCCTGTGTGGACCTAATGTAAAAAAAAATAAATCATATAGTTAGTAATTACTCTATTTTTCCTTTTTCCTTCCTTCACCAGGGAATTTTAATTGTGCTGAATATAAATAACAATACACAAGATTTGGCCCTCACTATAACTTCTGGTATATTTCGGATAATTGAAATATTAATTTTAACATTTTTCTTTACAGGAATAAAGGTGGACACAAAATACTACATCTTGGCTAAAAGCATACCTTATCAGTGTGCTAGAATTGTCGAAATTTATTGCAGAAGAAACGGCTCATTTTTTCTCAGAATCTCGGAGACATTTTCGGCATGATGACAGTCGGCACCCCGCATTCCAGCTTTAATGAGGCGCATACACAGATTTATAAATGGTTAAGAAAATATTTTCTAAGACAACCCATTATACTTATATTTCGGAGACCGAAAATAAATGTAATTTTTTGGTAAATGCCTACAAAAAAATATTCCCGGCAATTTTTATAACCGATTTTGGATGTGGTAGGGTTGAATGTAATAAAAATAACAATTAATTTCGCATGGGCTGCTGGAATAAAGGAATGTTGTAAAAATACCTAACTTAGATAAGATAGAAAATTAAAATTATTAATAAATTTAAAAATAATAAAATTGTAGTATTTTTTAAATGGCATATAGTACATCGACCGCCCACAGTTCACAAATCATAATTCGCCGCAGAAAATTCACCATGAAACCTTTACCGCAGGGACAGTTCACCGCTCATAATATTCACCGCGGAACATTCACCGCGATCTAAGTTGTTTTTGTGTTGCTTTCACTTAAGAGGGTCCAGAGTTAAATCAAATTCCAGACGTATTATATATTGACCCTTTTTTACAAAAGAACATAAATTAATTTTGAAAGATTGTTATTTTATCTGGTACACGAAGTTTTAAAATTTTTAAAAACTAAGTGTATTTTTAATATACTAAGGTTATACCATAGATCGTTGGCTGATTTGGTAAATGTTCAAACTATATATTCTATGAAACAAGACAAATTTCAAATCATATACTCATAAAACAAAATAAATCAATACATAATCTAGTCAACGCAGTTAAAATAAATTAAATTTTAGTTAAATTCAAATCATTAAAAAATAAATCCGTGAACGTGTTTTGTGACAAAAATACCGCAGTTTTTCTATTTATTCTTACAAACTAAAATATTAAAAACAATTTTTACACACTTATTTTGTTAAGACATTTTTGAAAAATCATAAATACTTATTATCAAAAAATACTTACAAGAAGTACACTACTTATATTTAATAATTTATCATCGTTCGTTTTGAGCATTTTTATTGCTTACTTAAATGTAGGTATATATAAAAAAAAGTTTTGAATGAAATAAATCGATATTAAATTTTTAATTTAAAAAAAATGGTACGGGGAATAATCGATCTTTCTCATTGGAACCTCTCTGTACAGTTGCAAGCATTTTTAAACTTTTATTCTCAGCTGATGGTCAATCGCTCTTAAATAGATCAGTACAAAAAATAAGATCAGGCAAGGGAAATAAAATAAGTAGCAGTTCTGTTAGGTTAGATTAGGTTGTGTTCGGTTAGGAAAAATAAAAAGGGGTTGGGTCGGATTTTTAAACAAAAATACACATGATTTTTTTTTCGCAAGTTAGTTATGAATTTTTGTGTCTTCTACATAACTGATTGTAAGTAACAGAAATCAATTATTATGCGCACATCCAACACAAAGACACATTTCTAAACTATGTAATATAGATACGATCAGGATGACAATATTCCGTTAAGATTTATCGCCTTTTCTCGGAAGATGTCAGCAATTCTATAAAGTTCAACTACTCTAACATGCCATACGAGTGATGCAATAAAGCTTTCCGACGTTCACACGAACCCAGCAATAAAACGTGCAACCATTCCAACCCCTTGCACTGTTTTAAGACTGCTTTTACCAACATAAATATTTTTGAAACGAAACATAGCATATACTCGTACATATCTTCAAACAACAAACACGTAAACGATAATATAGATAGTATTTAGTACCTACTTACGAAATGATTTAACGTAGGGAGTGTGGTAAACCCATCGGTCAGGAAATCGAAACACGGGCCGCAATGGCCACCCGCTAAGGTTTTAGTTACCGTATACGTGCTGAAAGACCTGGGCAATAATGTCACCATCGTTGCCCCCGGAAAAAAAGGTCGCTTCTCGGAGTTTTTAGACCTTATCTCAGCACTCGTAGCTCTGCTTGGGTGGATCTTCTATTTCAATAAATTGGACTGATAAAAAAAAATAAAGGCCTTTGGGGGACCTAAGAGAGCTGAGGACATCTTCGTGAACTTTTCTTTCGTGGGGCTTGCAGGAAGGAACCTAGAGACTTAACCATAGAGAGGAGAGCTGATTATATCCTCGTGAACGCTTCCATCGTGGAGCCTTCAATAAAACACGAGGAAGTGGACTCTTACATCGTGTAGCATTCGGGGAACAAAGGGGGAGTAGAGAGGAGAGCTGAGACTATGTTCTCTCATGGGCTTTTAGGGAACCAATGGGAGTGGAGAGAAGAGTTGAGGCGACTTCTGTGGATTCTTTCTTCTTGGGGCCTAATGGAAAGTGGACAAAACAACTGACCTCACCTTAGTGGATTATTCTATCTTAGTATCTTTGAGGAACTAAAAAGGAATGGAGAAAAGAGATGAGGTTATTTCCGTGGACTCTACCTTCGTGAGGCATTTAGGAAAGAAATGGGAAGTAGGCTCATCCCTCTTAAAGCCTTCAGGGAACCTACTGAGAGTGCAAAGGAGATATGAGGGTCACCTCTGTAGACCCTTCCCTCGTGGAGCCTTCAGGAAGAGAAAACGCGTATGGATTCTCGAGAGGATCCACACGCAGGAAAACTAGGACCCTCAGAGACCTGGAAACAAACTCAAAGAGAGTGCTCATATAACCTAAATCATTTATACCAAAGGAGAGATGAAGGCTACCTCTGTGGACCCTTCCCTCGTGGGGCCTTCAGGAAGAGAAAACGCGTATGGATTTTCGAGAGGATCCACACGCAGGAAAACTAGGACCCTCAGGGACCTGGAAACAAACTCAAAGAGAGTGCTCGTAGAAGCTAAATCATTTATACCCTTCGGATGTTAAAACTATTTCTTACTTGTGTCCGTTAAAAAAATTGTGCAATTAAAATAATCGGAGGCTATTATAAATATTTATCAGTTTTTTTTAAATAGCTTTTTCATATTCAATCATCCATAATTACAGATAAAGCTCTCATTGTAAAACTTCTCCATCAAATAACCTAGTTGAATAAATATTATACTAGCTATCAAATTGAGAACTCCGCTATAACATGGTCACGATGTAATAAAACGAAAAATATAGGAAAGTCTTTTTTCTCAACTCCACAGGTCCTGAGGAAAATATTTGCTCTCCGGCCTAAGTAATTTTTGTGAATGCTGTGTGGAGGATCTTTTTGTGGAATGGTAGAGTAAACATAGATCTTGAAGAGATATTGCAGGAGAAAGGGAAAACAGGGAAAACAGGAAAATATCAAATTTATTTAACTGTTATAATATTTCGTTTCATAACTAGCGTAGGGCTCATTAAGCGCATTATTAATTTCATCTGAGAATTTAGGCGATGATATTCTTGGCCGTGACTTAAGGCAGAGCATTATCCCAATTAGGGGAGGCAATATATTCCCAAAGTTGGGACCGAAGGGACCCCGCTCCAGATGACATAATATTTATCTGCCATTTTTCATGTTCCAGTCACAGATTTGTTTAGAAGACAGATACTTTTTCTTTCTTTTTCAAAGACGATTTGGCTAGAAGTTAATGATTTATTACTCTAAATTAAGTTAGAAACAAATTTGAAAAATCGCACTTAATCCATTTTCATCACCTATAAATATATTTTTGTTTAAAATAGACATTATGTTACTGATTTTTTAAACATTATTTCATTGTTTATATTTTATTTCTGTGTGAGTATTTTATTTAGTAGGTAGTATAGTGAAATATGATCGGCAAATGTACGTAAATGGTAAAAACGAACGTAGTTTTGTAAACACCTCACTAGGATAACCTGTGCTGAGGTGTTCGTTAAGTTAAGTTAGTTAAGTGGTTTATTTTACGTCCGTCTACTAAATTTAATAAGAAATGTTAAAATTTGAAATGAACAAAGCTAAATTTGGGGCTAAATAAAAAAAAATGTTTTATTGAAGAACTCGCCGTCATATTATATGGAAAAATAGCTTGTAATACTTTTAAATCTGGAGGATCTCAAATAAATAGCAGGCCTACTTGATTCAGTGTCCTGGCCTAGGTTTAGGTGGCTTTCATTTGAGGAAGTTTCTGATCCTACTCTATGCAGTGACAGGCCCAAAATACAGTAAATCATCCGTCGCGTCGCTTTGAAGGCTTTCTTTTGAGTCGTGGGAAGTGGAAATGAGATTAGTGTGAATGTTATTGATTTGAGCGCGAATCGAATAACAGCCTTATTACTCGCGAGTGGCAAGGCCTTGCGCCGAAAGGAAAACTGATGAAAAAACTGGAGAAAATATGTTTTATTAACCTTTCCGATGCCAAGCTGTACACAAGGTCTCCCAAAACCACTATTATAATTTTAAATAAATAAATTAAAAAGAAACGAATAACTTTGTGTACAACTACTATATAATCAAAATTAAAGACATGTTTCGAAACCGATTTTGTATAGGGAAGGGAGTTTTTTTTTGAACAGGGAAGACTTCTAGAAATTTGAATACTAGAGTTAAGGAACATCTAAGGTGTTTGAATAATATAATTATTCTGAACTCTCCAACCACATTTTAGAATCAAATAATTCTTTTGAAATAAATAAAGGGTTAAAAAATTTACACACAAACACAACAGATTTACAATTAGCGAACTTAGAAATTTTATAAATTAGAAAGAGTGTTAATAGTAAATTATATTTTATTGATAATTAAAAAGTGTCGAAACTATAATTTTTATTATAACATTACGTAATTACGTATACGTTGCGAATAATATAATGGAAAGTAGGTACGTAATAATCTTGTTTAACAACCAAAATCAAAAAAATAATTTAAAATTACTGAAATCATTTTAAAATTTATGTTATTTATTATGTCTTGTCAGGTTTATAGCTATATTGTCTGAGAATTCTAACCTATTTCCATCATTTTTGCTACAGAGCTTTAGAAAATGCGCTAAACAATAAAAATGGCAAGGTGATTGCATTTTTAATTGTTCCACATTTGTTGTGATATCTTCAACAAATCTGGGTATTTATTTATAAATATAGTATTTAGAACCGTTATGCAGAATTCATTTACGCTTCAAAAAAAAAATTCTGTGAAAAATAAAAAAACATGGTCCACGCCATGAAAATTGTTAACATTATTAATTGTCGACCGCACAAACTCTAGGGATTCATTTTTTTCAAAAGCTCTTCCTCAAAATGCATGGTATTTATTTAATTATAACTGGTTGAGATACAGCCTGCGTATTCAATAAAACGCTAGTTAGAATGAACTTAACTCAATGAATTATATTTAAAAAAAAAATATTATAGATTCTATTTTTTTAGGTGTTTTATACTCGTGGTACAAACCGAATGATTTACTTCTTAATTTTAATTCCATGGTTTTCCACTGCATCTGAGAGCAAAGATTATATTTATTTCCAAGAGGTCTTTACTACTACTGCTTTGTTCACAACGGGAGTAAAAAAGATCCAACGAGAATACTCGGCAAAAGCACAAACTGTTCAAAGATATTGCCAGGCTGCAATTCCCCTGTGAAACCTCCTGTCAAACTCCATGCAAAAGCAGGCGTGCATAAAAATAAAATAAAAGAGTTCTGCTGTGAACAGAGAATTTCAAAATAAGTATGTCAGTTGTCAGTATGATAAAATGGTGTTTTTTTTATTCCTATAATATTGTGTACTAGTTTCTGCCCGCGACTTCGTCTGCGCAGGATTAGTACTTCTATTGGCCTATTTTATTTTCCTAGGTCCCATCTATGTTTATACCAAAATTCTTAAGCTATTTATTCAAAATATCTATAATTCTTGATTCGATTCTAAGTATTGGGCGAGTATTTCAAATAATATCACAAATTTTTTTAAATAGAATTTTGATTTAAGTGAAATATGATTGTTTTGCAAAATGTCATTCTCAAATTTTTACACTTTCTATTCAACAATAATTATTTTTTATAATATATTAAAAATAACTAGCTTTATTAAGCCCATATGTTATTCTGACGTATGAACTATATTATTGTAAAGTTTCATTAAAATCCATTCAGTGGTTTTTGCGTGAAAGAGTAACAAACACACATACATCCATACAAACTTTCGCGTTGATAATATTAAGTAAAATATTATAGTATATTTGCGGCACGTTTCCAAATGAAATATACTGTTAGTATTGCATTGGTGAAAGTCCACTATTCAAAACCAAAACGTCGCTAGATATGGTTTTTTTGGTGTTTGATGACCAATTTTAAATAGTGTATTAAGCATCTTTCTCGCCTTCCTCTTTCCATCTCCTTTACCTACACACTACATTCACATTCACAACGTACCCCAAATAATGATGACATAACCTCACCGGCTAAAACAGTTGGGATTCTTTGGGACGAAAAAGGGAGATACGAGTATGTATGTATGTACCTACACACTACACATATCATCTAGAATATCTATACGATCTTACCACCCACATAAAAGCGTGTAGTGATTTTCGTTTTTTTTTACATTAGCTGCACACGGGAGGCCCTGAGGAAAATAGTTCACCTCAGGGTCTTTGTCAACTCTGGGGATGCCGTGTAGAGGGTCTTTTTAGGAAAGAAAGGAGAGGAAGTTCTGCGAGGGAAAGGGGTATTAGAGGTGGGTAAGTATCTGGGGGTCAGTAAGGTTCAGAAGTGATAAATCTGTCCCTTTCTCAATCAGTCAATCCCAATCCGGCATGCCACTCAACCGCCGCTAAGATCCCCATAAAACTCACCCCAATGAACCCGGGCATTTCTGCTAAATTACTAAAAGTAGCGAACCACGTGTAAAATAAGAACATTTTCCACTTATTTTCATGGTAACAATCTTAAAACTGGGCCCAGAGAATATAGGTAGCTCGTAACATTCTTAACCAGCTCAACTAAAAATGAACGGTTTTGTGGACATTGAAATCAATAATAATAATTATATACTTATGCATCCCTTCAAGAGTTACAGATATAAAATCGTTCATAATTCAAAAGATTTTGAAACGCTTGATCAATCGTCAGTGACCAAATTTTAATAGCCAGTTATTTATTAACCAAATTTCTTCAATCCTACACAACACTACCACAGAGAACACCGAATTGGGGATGCCATAGCTTTCCTACCTCCAGGCAGTTGGGACTCTAGTAATAATAAATTCATGATCTTACGTAATTCAAGTCTGAAATAATTATTTTAGATTTTCAAACTACGTGAATCCTGAGTGAAAAGGCTTTGTAGGAGAACTACCTTAAGTTAAAATTTTCCAAACTAATTAATATAAATTTGTGGTTGTTTTACTATTGTTTATTAGATTTTCACTGTTATGTCATAATCTTGTCCAACTGAAAACGGGTAAACCTGTATTTTGAATTAAACTTCGCAGCACGCAACACGGGAAACTTCTAAGCTCGTTTGCAAAGTTCGGGCAATAAAACAATATTCCTGTTATCAAAATGGTATCCTTCAGTATTTGTAGAAGCTAGGTAAAGTTTAAATTATTAAGATTTTGTCATAAACAGAAACTTTAAGGTAAATCTGTTACCTAGCTGCAAAATAATAAGAAAACCCACAAGTATTGTTATGTGAAACAATGCGCAAACTTTACAGTTTCTAAAATCTGTTAGAATTTTGATTTTTATGCAGAAAAGTATGTTTCTCGGGAAATCAGTAGTCAAGCAAGAATATTTTTTTGGTTCCATGACAGTTGATCTCTCGACCGTTAGCCCCTTAGCATATAAAGTGTATTTGGTTTAGGGAAAATACGGTATACCCACTTACACAAAATATAACTAAATATCTCCGAAGGGTTGTACAGAGGGATTGTACCGCTGAATAACAACATATACTATATGTAAAACATGTTTCATTCAAAAGCATCAATAAAAATACTACATATACCAGCGTCAAAGTACAATAAAATAATCGACACCGTAAACAAATTCGATTGCACGCCATAACAAATTTTTAATTAAGGTATTTTTGAAATCGATTTTATGTTTGAAATTGGTATACAATGTTATAAAAATTAGGGAATCGTCATGAAAATCGAGCTTAAAATGTCAATATGAAAATAATTTCAGTTAAATGTATGTGGATCTGTAGATAAATGAGTTATGTTTGGAGTTAGTCTTGCAAAGAGGGAGATTAAAAGCAAACGACTGTCTGCTGTTGCGATTTGGAATAAGCGTTGGAGAAGATCAGGACTATCGATTAAGATATGTGTAATTTTTAATAACATTACCGAATCTGCTATATTTCTTCGGCAAGTTAACGTCTGTATATTAAAGAACATTGCAGAGTCTTCATTACTACCACAAGATCGGAAATAGCGGAAGTTAATGTACCTTCAAAATCCATTTTGAAAACTTTCGATTCTGTTTTTATGTATTACATAACCTGGGTTCCACACTTGTGATGCGTATTCAAGGATACTACGAACGAATGAGAAATGTAGTATTTTGAAAGTAGTAAGATCTTTGAATTGTTTACAGGAACGGATTATGAAACCCGCCATAAAAGATGCGTTAGTAACTATGTGGTTGACATGTTTATTGAAATTCAGTTTACCTTCAAGTATATCAGTATATATAAAAAAATTCAGTATATCCCCAAGGTCCTTAATTTCTGTTTTGATAGATAAAGGTTGATGATTAATTGACTATTCGTCTACAATATCTCTAGTGAGTTCCTTTTTACCTAGCACAAATAAATAATAAATTCATTAGCCACATTATTTTTCTGAATGCTGACAATACTCATATCCCTATAGAACTCAATTTCCATAATACGGGCATTTGCCTAGCTTCGCAGTCGAAAGGCCATGTAAAACAAACCTGTAACAAACGAAATGAATAAAGAAAAAAAAAAAATTAAAAAAAAAAAACGCTCTGGTTCTATTATTATTCTGTTGCCATTTGAGTACCTATATGAATTATTTTTGTTGTGATCATTATTCATTTGATAAAGGGAATACACCCAGTGATCATATTTCACAATACAGGCATACTAAAGACATATCATAATTTTCAATCAACATCAAGACATAATATCGACCCACGTAACATGAACAAATTTTTTATATATTTTTGCGCCGCATGACAACAAAAAATACATTGATTATTATATAACACCGTTTTCCAACCGAACGTTATATTTTGATAATCACCAATATCCTTGGGAGCTCTTTTTAACACGTCATTAACGAACAAACAAAGCCATAGCCCATGGCTGACTTTGTAGTAATTTTTGAAGGTCAACTTAATAAAATATATATTTTTTTTAAAACGATTAATTTATTTTCTATAGGTATAATCAGCTTTTTAAGTGGACTTACGAGTAGAAATACCAACAACATATTCTCTCAGAGAGCATCTTCTTGCAAATTGTTATTTTATTTTTGGAGTAACTTAACAAATAAAAACCTCAAATTGTAATATTTAATTATTGAAGTCAATATTAGAAACTCTTAAACCAATAAAAAACCCAAATACTTCTTACGATTTTGAAAAATGTTTGAAGAGGATGTTTAGACCAATTTTAAAAATCTTTATTTCCTTTCTTTCCCAACAGATTTCGTCCTTTCATTATTCCTTAAATACGGAATGTCGTAGACCCATTTTATCAGCATACTTTTGATTAATGGTGTATCAGATAAAAATACGTATCAACTATTTGATAATTTTATGAAATTTTTTGATTCGATTATAACTTATTTTTTTAGAAACATCCCGAAAATACATTGCTGAATCGCTAATAGTTTTCCATTCCAAATCAAATATAATATCGTTAACGATTTCATAACTAACTCCCCAATACCCAAGCCAAAACGTTCAACTTCTCAAATGCATAACTAATTTAGCGTTAATAATACAGCCTTTGAGTATACTGCCAAGCGTTTAAAATTATATCACTCCATAGAATGACTGCAATATATTCCACATCATCAATAAATTCAAAGCAATCAACACCCTCTGCTTGAATAAAGTGCTTATGCAAGCGAATTACAATCACAGTGATGATTTTGCATATTTAATATTAAACATACTGATATGATTAACTTTGACGTAAGGCATAAGATAACGCTGTAGAATCAATTTGGAATCATAATAAAATTATAATATATAAATAAACTTTTCTCTTGTAATTTTTTTTTAGAAGTGTAAATGTTCTCGGATTACGAAAAACCTAATAATATTTCGAATATTCCTACCATCATTATAAGCAGAACATGGTGCTTGTGCATTGATGGGGGACTCAGAAAAAATGGAGTTAGGGGGATCCATACTTATTTGTCTACTCAACCACAAAACGGTCTTTATTGATCAAATAATTGTCATTTTTCAACATTTCTAAATTTCTAAAACAAAATATCTAACTGTTAGAAAAATAAAGGCTGGTCAACCACATAGCCATCCACAACTACATCTTCCCCCTGCACCAATATTTCGTCAAATAATGCATGCTATGCTTGTGACAAAATTGATTATGCGGACAATATTAAATATCTAGGCTTAATTGTTGACCATAATCTAAAATGGGATCTCCATATTAATATGATGGAGGACTTAGCCAGCCGAGGAATCGAACACGGAACGCCTGGGTGGGATCCAAACGCGATGCCCACTCAACCACTGACCGGTCTATTCCCATCAATGTAATATATCATTGAAGATAACACTAAAAATTTAAATTAAAATATGAAAAAGAACAAGACACAGAAAACTAAAAGACAGCGGTCGCAACTGTTAATAATATTGTTAATTCTGAAATTGGAAACATAAGTTTGACAAATATGACGGTTTTGTAATAGGTAGCAATGGCCGAATTGATAAAGGCGCCCATCCCGGTAAGACTAGAGGTTCTGGGTTCGTGACCCAGTTGCGACCACTATCTTTTATTTTTCTGTATCTTGTTTTTTTTTCATATTTTGATTTAGATTATTAGTGTTTCTTCTTCAATGGATATTTTTTAAACCATCAGGTAAAAACCCGCTTCCGTGGGAAAACTGTAGTACGAAACCTTCAATAGTTCTACTTGAATATAAAATCGCATCACTTCCGTTAGTATCTATGATGTGGAGCGAGTGTCTACGACAAACGTTAATGTTTAATATTTATAGATACATTTAAAAATGAAATTACGAAATTTTTTTCGCCATATTTCTTTTGGTCTTGTTTATTTTTTTCACCTTTTCCGTTTCCTGAATTTGTAATCATTCATATTTGTATTTTTATTTGTTTTTTTTTTGTTATTTGTTCTACCTAAACTGTCTTTTTTATTTCTTCAAACTTCGCAAAATGTTTTTTTTTTCACATTTCTTTATGCTATATTGTAACGATATCAAAATACATAAAAAATGTACCTATTGCCTCACAATTATAAAATTTATGTTTCTCGCATGATAAAATGAGTATTGCAACTTATCGATATTGCTCTGGCAACAAATAAAATAATAAAACAAAAAAATCAAAATAAAATATATTTCGTAAATTTCACGTCAAATTTATGAAAAATGAATTTTCATGTAAAGTGTTCTCCGTTAACACGGGGCAATATATATTTGACGGGCAATAATATATACTTAAATGTGTGTAATAATTTCGAACATATTTTTTCTCAATGAGCATATCGAAGCACTTATTAATCAAGCTCAATATCAAAGTAATTAAATGTTACTTAATAAAATATTACTTTATTGAAAATTTAATAATACTAATAATGTGACTTTAAGGTTATTCATGCAACATTAGGCGCCCCTTTAAGCAGAATTGACTTTCGTTAATCCGAAAATATTTCTCAAAATTTTATTTCCAGCATATTAATTACTCCGCTTACAATGTTGGCCATTTGCCTCTCACAGCATTAATGAAACGTTTGAAGTTATTAACTGCCAACATTTTTGTTAATATTCCAGACGAATAACGTCTTGAGCAGTGGCGTATCAAGAAATTCCCTTAATCGTGAGGTTTTTTTTTATTAAGATTGCTTTTTTGTAGTTCTCGTTTAAATTTATTATCAATTAGCTGACCCGGCAAACTTCGTACCGCCTCAGAATCAAATGTTGTGTTTAATTTATAAGCTGCAATAAATTAAGTTTTTATTAAGTTAAAATAAATAGGTACCTACTCTAAGTTCAAAAAATTAAATTGAGCTGTTGACTAAGCACGAAGTGTTCGGCACACTACACCACTTGCAGTCCGAATTGATTTAAATTATGTTGACCAACGCACATTATTTGAAAAGTCGTTCCATATAAAATATAAGAAAAAAATAATTTTCATCTTAATTATTTTTCCCTGATTTTTTCCGATGTTTTAATAATTATTCTGTTAATCGGGACGGAGAAAAATCCAACAAATCAAAGATCATAAAAATCGGTTCAACCGTTCTTGAGTTATAAATGGTGTAACTAACCCGACTTTGTTTTATATATTAAGATTTTTGCATCAGAAGCCGCTTACAAATTACAGCTTACGATGCATTTGGAAAGAAGAAGAAATTTCAACGAAAATTTCATAAAAATGTTTCAAAAATAAAAAGAATATTTTTTTCATTTCAAATTTGACACGCAATCACATTTCTATGAAATTTTCGTTGAAATTTCTTCTGACGGAGGTTGAAACAACCCAATTTTTTGGTGAATGACGATTTGAAGGAAATTCATACGTAAATTTTGAAAGAAAAAAACTTGTTCTAAATGTGATTCGGTTGTTATTTTATATTTACAAAGCTAGGCACCAGATAGATACAGGTGAACAAAAATTATCACGAAATATTTATAAAATATATAAATGAGACGATAAAATATGAACAGGTATGTTGATCCTTGTTACCAACCAACACCGCCCACACCTCTGGCTCTGTGACGCCCCTAACCAAAGTATGGGAGAATGTACAACCTACCCCCTAATTCTGCCTAAGTACGAAAGATTGACGCGAGATAAAATCCCTAATCCCTTAAAAGATTCCCTAAGAGATCCATTAAATCGTTCAGTGAACGAACGTTAACTTGATGAATAAGGAATTTTCGTGTGAATTACGCCCCCTTATTTTATTCAAGAAAATTTTCCCGGCTAACACGAGGCGATGTAAATTGACGGGCAATAAATATTTTTTTATGATTTTTTTGATAAAGTAGTTTTTTAAGTTCAGATAAAAAGTAGATTTTATTTGAAATGAATAATGTATTTCTGTCGTACAAACATTCCCGCCTTGAAGATTTTTATTACTACACTTTGTTTTATTTACTTTCTTGCTTTTGTACCCGGCTTTGCTCCTATTTTCAATTTGGGAGGCGGGTGAGGTTTGTCTAGGTCTTGGTGGCGGATGCATTTGCCCACTTATTACTGTTAGTCTGGAACAATAAAAAGACTGAGGGAGACCTTTTGACCTCTCCAGCCAAATTCTTTCGACCCCTTGTATATTTCTCGTTAAGCACTTGCATACTGCAACGTATGCAGGGACACTGGAAGTCTAGATTCGTTTAAAAATTAATGTAACTTCGTTCAATCAAAAAAATTAGAGTCCTTGCGAGAGCCTTGAAGGAGTAACTATCTGTTTATTTTACCAGGGTGGGTAAGTGGTGGATAACCTCCAATGACCCCTTGCGCTGCAGTGGGAAGCATGGCTTCATACATCACTCCTGGACACACTGACCCTCAGATTTCTACATACCTTTCATATTTTTTTCCTTTCCAGAACTTTCTCTCCTTCCTCTCCCTAAAAAGACCCTCCACACAGCTTTCCCAAGGTTCTGTTACAATGCTAATAACATCTCTTAAAAACAGTAACTCCACCGGAATAGATCACATCTCGACAAAAATTATTAAACACATCCAAAAATGTATCGCCTCCCCTCTTATACACAGAATCAACTTACACATTTTCAATCTTCAAGTCAGGTGACAAATTATCTGTAAATAACTAAAGACCGATATCCTTTCTAAGCACAATATATAAAATTGTAGAAAAAGTGGTGAAACATAGACTCTGCAAGTTCCTCGAAGACCACAACAGATTATCGGACAACCAATATGGCTTTCACAAACGTAGGAGTAATAGAGATGCAATAGCCACCCTCACAAAGACCGTTTCCTATAATCTTGACATTGGTCGCAAACCGCTTGCTGTTTTTATCGATCTCGCGAAAGCATTTAATACGGTGTCTCATCCCTTACTGCTAAAAAAAACTACAGCAGGTTGGAATAACAGCCTACACAAGGTTATTTTTCGGGTAACTTTTAATTTTTATATTTGTATTTAGTTTTATTTATTAATAATTTGCGTTCTCTTTTCTTCTTTCTTATGTAGGTACTAATACAAATTTTCAGAATATTTGCCTTGTATTATCTTTCGAAGATGTAAGAACACAAATAAATAACAATTTAAAGGTAACTTATAACCTGCCTAATAAATTTCTAAAACAAGACATGTATAAAAGCAATAGCAGGTACGTTATTATTATGTACATAAACAATTAAGAAAATATTACATTATCATTACCAATAATTACTCATTTAAGACTCCATGGATATTGAAATTGGAAAAAACAAACAAAAATAATAATTGCTAGGTTTTATTAACAAGATGAGTTATTGTAGGAAGTTTGATTGTACATCCATCTGCTGTTCGACACAACAAAATATCATCATTTATGCCTTGGATTCTTTCCTTTAAAGAACAAACAAAAATAATCGTTACTAGCTTTTAATGACAAAATGAGTCATCGTAGAATGTGTAACTGTACATCCATCTGCTGTTCGACGCAACAAAATTTCATCATATATGCTTTAGATTATCTTTCCTTTAAAAGAACAAACCAAAAATACTCACTAGTGATTTTATTAACAAGATGAGTCATCGTAGAAGGTGTACCTGTACATCCATCTGCTGTTCGACACAATAAAATTTCATCATTTATGGTTTGGATTCTTTAATTAAAACAACAAACAAAAATAATCATTACTAGCTTTTAATAACGAAATGAGTCATCGTAAAAAGTGTAACTATATATCCATCTGCTGTTTGACACAACCAAATTTCATCATATATGCCTTAGATTATCTTTCCTTCAAAAGAACAAACAAAAATACTCATTAGTGATTTTATTAACAAGACGAGTCGTCGTAGAAAGTGTAACTGTACATCAATCTGCTGTTCAACACAACAAAATTTCATCGAATACACCGATTATCTTTCTTTCAAAAGAACAAACAAAAATACTCATTTGTGATTTTATTAACAAGATGTGTCGTCGTAGAAAGTGTAACTGTACATCCATCTGCTGTTCGACACATCAAAATTTTATCATATATACCGATTATCTTTCTTTCAAAAGAAGAAACAAAAATACTCATTAGTGATTCTATCAACAAGATGAATCATCGTAGAAAGTGTAACTGTACATCCATCTGCTGTTCGACACAACAATATTTCATCATATATATGCCTTAGATTATCTTTCCTTCAAAAGAACAAACAAAAATACTCATTAGTGATTTTATTAACAAAATTAGTCATCGTAGAAAGTGTAACTGTACATCCATCTGCTGTTCGACACAACAAAATTTCATCAAACATGTTTTAGATTATCTGTACTTCAAAAGAACAAACAAAAATACTCATTAGTGATTTTATTAACAAGATGAGTCGTCATAGAAAGTGTAACTGTAACATCTGCTGTTCGACACAATAAAATTTCATCATTTATAGTTTGGATTCTTTAATTTAAAACAACAAACAAAAATAATCATTACTAGCTTTTAATAACGAAATGAGTCATCGTAGAAAGTGTAACTATGTATCCATCTGCTGTTTGACACAACAAAATTTCATCATATATACCGATTATCTTTCTTTCAAAAGAACAAACAAAAATACTCATTAGTGATTTTATTAACAAGATGAGTCGTCGTAGAAAGTGTAACTGTACATCAATCTGCTGTTCGACACAACAAAATTTCATCATATTATACCGATTATCTTTCTTTCAAAAGAAGAAACGAAAATACTCATAAGTGATTTTATTAACAAAATGAGTCATCGTAGAAAGTGTAACTGTACATAAACCTGCAGTTCGACACAACAAAGTTTCATCATATTTGCCTCTAAAATTAGAACAAAAATAACCATAAGTGTTTTTCAATGACGTTGTGTTGAATGACTTACCTAAAGCTCCTGGTCTGAGTCCCAGCATGAAGATCACTAGTAGGAACAAGGCTAAACTGCGCTCTATTCTGTTGCACCAGGTCTTAATCCCGTTTCTTCTTAATCGGTTGTTGCCCTTCGTTGTATCCATTGTTTCTGCTTACCCTCTCGACGCACTCTCAAATGTCGATGTCACGCTTTTGTGTGATGGACCTGTAAACAGAAGAAAAAATCTATTAATTTATCTTTAAGACGAAAATTCCAGTGTTAGGTACTACGAATTAATTTAGATTCAAGACATACAATACTTGTATTAAGATTGTACGTAAAAGCAAAGCTAGAAATCTCCAGGTCATTTCAAAAGCAAACATCGCAATCTCCCCGAAATGGAGATTGCTGCCTTTGCTTTTACACACCTTAATTGATAATCTCCAGGTCGTTTCAAAATCAAACATACCAATCTGGCCGAAATGGAGATTGCTGCCCTTGCTTTTAAACTCCTCAATTGGGGTACGTTGTAATGTTGTAGAAAGATTGGGAAATAATTGGCCACTCATATCTGGTCACCAGACATAGATAAACTTTCGATTCTGAATAGTGGTCTGTACTGAGAGTATCTTTTGAATAATTCAGGTCCGGGGCATACTTCATTCCTATGTCAACCTACGTTAAATTGTCGTGAAAACAAGCTTAGATATGTGCCCAAGCGGTAAACTCCTTCGTTTAAAGGATTTCGAGATCTGAAATTCAACGAGTTGAAAAATAAATCCCTAGGGGTACCTGGTAGTTGTGCAGAAAAACTAATACATATTATATACGACAAAGTGTTTACTGTGCACTTTTCCAATATGTTTTTGGCCATAATATAGATGACTTATTTATTTGCAGAGTATTGAGTAGGTACCTAAGTATCCTATCCCCATCTAAGGTGCTGATTCCATTCTTGGCATGAGTGTGGAAAGTAACCCTTGACCCATATACAGCGAAGCAGGCTCCGATCCTAAAGACAAGTAGGTATTATAGCTACCGTGGGTAGTGTATTCCCGTCGAAGGCTTGCTTGTCGATAGCTGATTGGTTTTGGAGTGGCGATGAAAACATAATAATAGGAATATCTCTCCAGGAAGTAAATTAGTAAATAAAACATGCTGCTAATCAAAAAACTTTTAAAGTTAGTATTATTCAAAACTCGACTCGATTAAATAATATTTCAAATAAACAGTACTGTAGTATATGTGAACCACTGGAGCAACAGAGGAATTTAATTATTTTTCTCGGATTGCTAAAGGAAATTTTTCCGCTCACATTAAAAAAATCATACCTCCGAATTTGAATATTGAAACATACAAACTGATTATAGTTCTATGTAGCAAATGAATTCTCCCATCTTTTGATTATTTTCACATATTTGTAGGATTTATAAAAAAATATATAATTAAATCTTTAAGCTTACAACATTTTAAAGAATCTAGAGAATTTTCGCTGTTTGTTTTTGGGGTGTTATGCCATGTTGTGCTACCTCCTTCTTTAGCCGACGTTTCGGACAGCGTTGCAGTGTCCATCATCAGGGCAGATCGGGCAGATCCGACGATGTGAAATTGTTGTGTTAAGTGTGTGCTTATTTACCTGGAAGCAATACCAACCCAACACGGCATAACACCCCAAAAATAAAAACGAAAATGCTTTTGGCCGTGAAAATTTAAAACGTATCCAATCTAGAGAATGTTTATTTTGATATATTTTGATTGTACAATATATTTTATAGTCGTTTTAATAATAAAATAAAAAATTGCCACATTTAGGCAACAAAGCAATCCGTGGTTTTAGAAATAGTGCCACAATGTGGCAAAAAGCGCTCGAGTGGTTAATCCCGATGATATATACTACTTAAAATGGGTTGTTAACTTCCAAAATAAGATCGAGATTTGTTCTGATTAGAGCTAGATTTATTAACGTTATCGTAAAGTTTATAATGAATATTGAACTGGTCTAAACGTCCTTGCTATAGTAAGCTCTAAGTTATTCTGAGGCTCCGAGTCGTCTGCCATTAATTAATAAACAGTATATCAATACTGTATGAACCATCGGTAAAAACACATTTCAATTGAGATAATTATTTTTCATTTGGGAGGCGGGTATGGGTACCGCCGCCCCGGAACTTATTTATTGGATAACCAACACCTCTGCTACAGGTCACCCCAATTGGATCGCTACGTCTGGTGACTTAGCAGGGGTGCCCGGGTTTATGGGGTGAGGTTTGTCTAGGTATTGGCGGCGGATGATCTGGACGCACTGAACCCCAGATTCCTTATACCCTTTTCCTTCCCAGAACTTTTTTCCTTAAAAACACCCTCCACACAGCATCCCCAAAGATGACATAGGCTCTGAGGGAAATTATTTTACTCAGGGCCTCCTGCGTGGAGCTAATGTAAAAATAAAAAAATAAAATTATATAATACACTTTGTAATATTTGTCACCTCTACAGTGCAGCGATAAAAAACCCTTTTCTTACATTAGCTCCACAAAAAATTTCATTCATGGCCTATGTTGTCTTAGGGGGTGCTGTGTGGAAGGTCATTTTAAGGAAATGAAGGAGATAAAGTTCTGGGAAGTAAAAAGATTTGAGGGATGGGTAGGAATCTGGGGGTCAATTTGTCCAGGAATGACGGACGTAGGAATCTATCCCTTCCACTGCGGTGCAAGGCGATGCGTTGAAGAGTTCAAAAGGTCTCCCTTAACTATTCTCTCCTAATCTACCCTGAATCGCGATAGGTGGGCAAACGTATCTGCTGCCAAGAACTTGGCAGCGTCAACGACACCAAGACAAACCTCACCCCATGAACCTAGGCACCTCTGCCTCACATGGGGTGACCTACAGCAGAAGTGTTCGTTATCGAATAAATGGATCCTGGGGTGGCAGTACCCATATCCGCCTCCCAAATTAAATGCATGCCAGATAGCTGAAAACAAAAATGCATTTACGTAATGTGATGTGTCACGTCCAGTAAAATGCACAGTTAAAATATACGTCCCCAACAGATTTTATCGAATGAAATTTTTTCCAAACATTCGGTCGAATGGGTGACATCAAAAGTTTGTAGAAAAATGTTATTTAGTTACTGGCTTCGAAAACGAATTATTTTGAACATTTTGAAATATTTTAACACTTTCAATTTTGCCCCCTCACTACTAGTTTTGGAAAGTTGGTTTTAGGGATTGTTTTGATCGAGTTTTTTCAGATAATTCCGAAATGATTAAAGGTAGATACACACTGGGTCGACGTACGTACGCTACGCTACGCCTAACAATATCTGGACTACTTAGCAAATATACATTTTCTATGGATATATCATTTTTCAGAATCACACTGGCCGCACGTTGCGATGCATGTGGTCCCAATATTGTTAGGCATAGCGTAGCGTCCGTACGTCGACCGAGTATATCTACAATTATGCACAAAAACTATAGGTACCTCACTTTCCCCGCACTACTCTAGTAGTTGCCAAAATATTATAAGTCGTTAGATGAGACCTTATTCAAGAACATAACAAAAATGTTATGTTTATTGTTAATTATTTTAGTTTTATATCATTACATATGAAGCAACTGAACTAAAAATGATTTTGTTGTGAGGAAGAATTATTGAAGCGCTATGTAACTGTAGGTATCTTTGACAGATCCGTTGGGCGGAAAATGTAGCGAAGATGGAAGATAGCTAACCTCCAGAGAAGCAATAGACGGATAGTATATTGAAGGAGCCAATTTTAGGTGACTGGAAAATGTAAATATTTGCATTATTGGAAACTGAAATGATAAACAATAAGTTGGCAAAAGTGTAGTCATTTCCTGTAAGCGGCTAACATTCGCCACAGGTATTTAATAGTTCTTATGAAAATGTACAGTTTTTATAACCTAAAAGTAGAGCGCAAATAAAGTCACATTTTAAGTGAGTGGTACAAGTTTATGAAGCAAAAGGGAAAGGAAGGAATGATGAAGTTGGAAAAGATTTGGCTATTTAGATCTGATAAAATGATACGGCTGATGCCATTACAAACCAAGTTTCGATTTTGGATGATGGTATTTCACCACATAGATCTCTAACATGAATAATTAGAAATGTTGTGGGGTAATTATCGTGAAAAGCTCTATACGTCGGATCTCCAGTGTATTTACCAGAATTGTTATTTTTATTTTCATATATTAAAATATCCCACTAAACCAACGAAGGAACCTAATGTCCTTAAAAAAAGTTAACTAACCTTCTCAATTCAAGTAAAATATGCATTATTTGTGTGGTTTTTAATACCATGAAACGCTTGAAATTTCGGCTTGTATAATTCAAACATTTATATTCTGCAAGACGGTTTCTTTCCTTGTACGCTCCACTGGGTAGTTCTGATATTTTATTGCGGATTTTCTGGCGCAGTAATTAATTTATGGATGAAACTTTATATTATTTTATTTTAACGCCGAGTTCTACTTTAATGTCAACTTACAAAAGTAGTTGTGGGGTATATTAATATACCCCGTTTTAATAAATTATACCGCTATAAAAAGAGAGTATCACAGAATATATACCATCAAATATTTTGTGTAATGTATCTTATTAGTCCTTGATTCCTATATTACTTTAGTTGACTATGGGCACTTTGGGTCACATTGTCTCGTTGCCGAGTTGTGCCGAAGGTGACCGAAGATAATTGTGTGGAGTCATTATAGTACAGGAGCTCCGCAGACAAAACCTAGCTTTCATCCTGGAAGGACGTTTGTTATCCAAAGTAATATTATAAATCGCGATACGTCAATAAAATGTCACTAGGTTTTTAAGAACTTAAATCTTTCAATAAACATCATTTAGTACTAGAGAATACAGGTCCAAGTACTTACAAATTACGTTTGTCTCCGGAGGAAACATAGGAGACAATTTTACAATTTGAGATAACTTATAGGTGTATTCTGTTATTCTGGTCTGGCTATTTATTCTGGTCACCAAACATGGATATTAAGTTACTGTTAAGCCACTGTTCTATTCTGATTGGTGGTCTACCACTAGGGTGATGCTGAGCGTATCTGCTCCTCTGGAAGGTGCCGCAAATTCAATGTAAGTATATTCTTTCATAACATACAGACGGCCTCTGTGGTTGAGTGGTTACGACCTTCGGTTACATATCCGGAGGTCGTGTGTTCGAATTTGAAATCGCAGCATAGGGAAGTTAATTTGATTGAGTTAATTGCGTTATTTCAGAATGTACCTAGGTGTCATTATAGATAACCAATTACGCTGGGAGGCTCAAATTAGCTCCACAACAAAGAGACTCCGTAAGTTATGCTATATTTTTCATTCTCTTCGATCTATCCTTGACATAAAAACTCTAAGAAGTGTTTATTTTGCTCTGTTTCAATCTATAGCGACGTACGGCATTATAGGATGGGGAGGTTGTGCAGCATCTATTCTCTACCCTCTTGTTACCGTTCAAAAACTTTTGCTAAGAATCATCTTTAAATGTTCCCCGTCTCATCCATCAGAGCCACTTTTTAAGAAACTCGCAGCCCTAGACATTCGCCAACTATATATTAAGATAGTGCTTGTCCATATCTGGAAAAATGGTATGATAAATTCCACACAAAAAAATATACATACACGCTACTCAACACATGAAAAATGCATAATTCCTACAACAAGAACCACCTTTTCACAGAGACAATACTCTTACATTGCACCCAAAATATTCAATGAATTAAATATGGACATCAAAAGATCTAGTACCGTTACTCAATTTTCAGCCGGTGTCCAAAAATGGATATCCGGAAAGGGTCGAAATTTCTTTAAAGAATTTATTTAAAGAATTTCTTTAGGGAACTCCTTTGAATAAGTTCTATAGAGAATTTGTTTGGGGAATTTTTCTGAAGAATTACTTTAAATAACATAGCTATCTATACCACCGATTAAAATTTTCGTTTGTAATTAACTTTTTACTAGCCGAAAGTTTAAATATTATTTTATATTGTTAGTTTAAAATGTTTGACACCTCTGATATGTTCGAATTATTTGGTTCATCACTACAAAATGTAGCAATAACAATCTCGGCATTATTATTAGCCGGAGTTTCAATAAGAAGTCATTTGTACATAAATTTGTACTTACCATTATAACTTTACGTGCACATATAAAATATAGTCATTGTAATAATCCGTTGCTATTTGCCCACTCTACAGTGCTAATTTTGCTTGTATATATAATTAATATTTCATCCTCTTTATAGTTTTACATCTACTATACTTTTTATACTCTTTCATCTCTGCTGTATTCTTCCAAACACTCTTTTATTATTATTTTTTTTTCATTTACATTCCTTCATATACTTTGATTATGTTTCATTTTGTATTATAATATAGTTCTTCTTACTTTCCTTTACATTATTTTATGTTCTTTTATATTCTATATCCACTGTTTAAAAAATCGGCCACCATAACACGGGCATGTGCCTAGTATGGCGGCCATAAATTCCACAATTGTTATATATTTACTATTCAAAGAATAAAGGAACATTAAAAAAAAAAAAAAAAAATATACTTTAAGTATGACCCTTGTGAAAGACCACCGTTCGGAAGGAAATCATCGCTTGAATTGGATTTAACTATGTTTGGTGATGATTTGGTGATTTGGTGATTTGCGTAAGGGTATAAATCCATAACCTCTTTTTTTTAAGTATATTTTTTTTAGTTATGAAATTTTACATTTTAAATCGTATATATTCTATTTTAAGACTTCTATAATATTATTTACTAGGTACCTACTTAATAAAATTTGGACTTCACAACATGAGACAAGTCGTCAAACCTGCAACTATAAATTCGATAAAATGTTGTGAAAGATTAAAATTGGACGTTGTAGGAATACATATTCGCAGTTTAGATAGAAACGTAACTATATACTCAACAAAAATAAGTACAACTCGTTACCTTTAAGAGATGTTACTTCAGTTTAAAACTAATCGTTTTTTGCATCTCAGTAGATGGAGGTGTAAAAGAACTTATAACACTTAAAAATAATATAACCTACTTTTTCCTCCTAAAGTGTCGTATCTTGAGCATTACGAAAGTTGACAAAGATTTTAATTTATTAACGTTACAGAACATATTCACATTTTAAAGAGAGTGTAAACGAAATAATGTGTTACAAACATTTATTTCAAGAACAATTTTTCAAAGGAGATTAAATTTATGATTCATATATTCTTTACCCATGAGCATTTAGACTTAAGTTTAAACACACATGAGAAATTTACGTACATAGGTATTAAATTTAAATAAATATTTAAAAACACACACTTAAATTTTTTGGATTTTGTTTTTCATTCCCGGGGGATTTTTAAGGCGTTTCTTATGAATTTAGTGCTTAATTACATACCTAAGTTGGTAAGTAGGGGGAGGATAAGGTAAGTACTTACTTAAGTAAGTAGGAGGAGGATAATAGGAATGTTTGTTTGCGTCTAGAAATTAATTCCGGATCTATAAACACATGGACGTGTGACTGCGCAAATTAGTAGACACAACAGATTTGTTTTTAGTTTTCAGACTTTATTGAGATTTAATTTATTTTGCATTTGGTGAACATTTCTTTGTTCTTAATAAGCAATTTAATCCTGGTCGGAATGATGTGATTATTTCTTTATTGTGATACCATACTTGAATGAGTTCCTCGATGAGATTTTGCTTAGTGGTTATCTTTTTTATTCACAATCAACCATATATATTCAATAGGGTTCATATTGGGATTTTGGAATTTACATATCTTAAAGATATTCGTGGACAACTTTGGCATTGTGGCCTTGTCATACATAAAAGTTCCATCACATAGATTAAAAGTCGCTCTATTTAAATTTAAAAAATTAGATAAATAAATTAAAAATTAAAATAAAAAATAAAAAAAATTAAATTTACCTCATAAAATGAAGATATATGAATTTGTGTTTGAGTCTAATAAACTACACACGTTTCTAGCTCAATACAAAATGTATAGATAGTTAAAAAAAAATTATTTCTTGATGCACTAATTTATTTTACTACTACTAAAGTTTGCTTGGGTACTGTGCAACGGTCGCCTGGACCTCTCTTAACCAAACATCGACTATTATCGGAAGATATTATGTGCATTCTGTGCAGTGATTGTTCATCCCCCAGGGCTTATAATATCAATTGTACAAGTGATAACCAGTGACATAACTCTCAAGAACGAAGTCCAAAGGATTCAGGGTAAGTCAGATTCTTCCCGAACTCCGAAATACCAATCCTCATATTTGTGTCACGCCACCTTATATATTATATTTTGATTACAGTCCACTTCTCATGATTTGCACCTTTGCGACTACAACTATGGAGGCCAACATATTTGTATTTTAATATGCTTGTTTCACCAGTATGAGCGATGTCGTGGAATTTCAATGGGAGCGTGAGGAAATTACAATATTTTTAAAATTAATTTGTTAATTTTCCATCAATAATTAAATTGAACAATCTGCTTTAATATTCTCAAATTCAGCACGTAATTATAATTGGATCACGAACCACCCTGAGAGGGTAAAACTGGGACGAGTTTGTTCCAGCGGGGGTGAGAAGGAGTCTACTAAATGTTTGAGGCAGAAGCGTATTCCACAAGGAATACTACACCATCTTGCAGAATTTGTAGGGCTCCGAGTGTAAATAAAATATACACTCACATTTGTGTCAGTTAACCGCAACTAGCGAATTCCTAATACTTTATCGGCAATGCCACAGAGGGCCGTAAAATCGGATATTTAAACGGGATTTTCGTGAATAAATACCAATTTATATTCAGCCTCGAAATATGGCTAAACAAAACGAGCGTAATAAATATAACAAAGTATTTTTGACTTACGCTAAAGTCTTAGTTTTAAAATATTGCGCGTCGTGGGAGCCATTCAAGTCTGGAATTTATTCCCTTCATATGGCCCATGTAGGTAGGTACCCAGCTAGCTTCAATATGCGCTAAATTCTAATTTTAAACCTATTTGCGGGATTAGACTTTGGTAACTACCTGAGTACTTACTTACTAAAAACATACCTACTGTTTGCTTTTGAAGTGAGAATATGCTTAGTTCCTACCTTGATGTTATTTATCTAGTTCCTACCTCTCCTTAACAATCAATCACCTTTCTGGAAAAGTATTTGAAATTTGGAACAATTGCAAGAAAAACAGTGCCAATTCGAGTGGATTTGTTTTGAAAACGAAATAATATTTTTATTTATTTATTAAAAGAATTTTATACACAGTGTAGATATTGTGTTATTTCGCCCACCATGCTAGGGATGTCCCTGTGTTATGGCGGGTGAAGTATGCAGATTATATAATTTAAGGAAATGAAGTATGTTTACTGATAATATAATAATTATGATATTGAGGTTTATAGTTAATGCATTTGGACCTACCTTGGAAGCAAGTTGTTGGTGTTTTTCGTGTACACAATTTTTAAATAAAAATAAGGAATTTGACCATCTCGAAAGTATATAATATCGTTTTGTACGCATTCGTTTTGTTGTGGTGATAATTACCTTAAGGAATCACGGTGGAACTATAAAACCATATTGTTACTGTGTCGTGTTCTCCTTCGCAGAGCTATAGTGGTAAGTGATATTAGCTTAGTAGTCGAAAAATCCTCCAATTATGTCATTAACAATGTAATGAATAAATAAAATTAAAAAAAAAACCATTTCATCTCGGTTTGTTTCTAGTATTTACAGTTGATCTTCAAAGCTGTAATTTGGAAGCAGTTTTCGATGTAACACGCGTTACACGTGTACTAATTCTCATTGGAAATATTTATGTTCTAGCGCAGACTTGTGGGAAAAATCACAGGTTATTATAATTGTTAAAATTGTGAAATTGAAACTATTTATTAAAAAAAATATTAGCCTCAGAATCATAAACTATCAAAAAATCTACATTTCAAATATTAGTAAATAATACTTTGAAATTACGACGTCTAATGATATTATAAAAACACAAGACACGTTGTTTTTATACTAATCGAACAAAAAATATTGCTACAATTAGAAAAGGAAAGCCATTAGAATATTTATATGAACGGGTCTCAAAAGTATGTCCACTTGATCGATTAATTCACTAGCTTCTGCCCGCGACTTCGTCTGCGCAGGATTAGTACTTCCAGTAGCCAATTTTTTTCCCTAGGTCCATCTATGTTTATACCAAAATTCTTAATCTATTTATTTAAAATATCTATAATTCTTGATTCCATTTAAAGTATCAGGCGAGTACTTCAAATAAATTCACTAATTTAAATATTTTCTAAAATAGAATTTTGATGAGTAATTCTCAAATTTTGACATTTTCTATTAAACAATAATTGTTATTTGTAATTATGATTTATTATACTATGAAAATGGCTAGCTTTAAAAATTATAGCCTGTATGTTATTCTGATGCATGAGCTATATTATTGAAAAGTTTCATTAAAATTCAATCAGTATTTTTTGCGTGATAGAGTAACAAACATAAATACATCCATACAAATTTTCGCGTTTATAATATTAAGTATAAAATATCTGTCAAACATTAAAAACAGAAATTCCATTTTCGAATGAAGAATAATTATTCAATAATACATTTATTTAGCTACCTACTTTATCGCTTGTCTGATTTCAAATATTGAATCAAAAGTTCGTTGAATTTGAATAATATTACGCATTAGGCAGTAATATTTCACATAACAAAAAACAAAACTTAGTATTTATAATCAGTAAGTAGACTGGTTTGCTAATCAAAAAAGAAAATAAGTAATCATTAGGCAATTGGATCGTTATTAATTTAATTGTGTAATTCTCTTACAACGCATTTTGATATATTGGCATTCAGAGCTCAGTGCCAAAAAGGCCCCTTTTTCTTACTGTTTCAACAGAATAATGCACATTATGCCCTATAATAATCTGTCAACGCCACGGCAGAAATAAAATAAATTTGAAAAATCAGCAACATTTCCGTGAAAGCACACACATATTAAATATAATGTTATGTTCAAAACCCGTAATGAAAATTGCCTTCCATGAATTGTTAGACGTTGAACCCGGCTTCCTATGCACGGGCAAACTCTATGGATTGTTGCACGCGAAGTAAGCTTCAATTAGGCAGGACGTTAGTAAGCTGCATTCTGTAGGAGGTTCTATAGTGGAAAATATTTACAAAATAATACCCAGCTCAATTATTGTAGTACAAAATTTTCAGAAATTAGTGTGCCGCATTTGTGGATTATAAATAAGTATATTATGTTTTAATATATTGCGTTCAAGTGCAGTATGCAAGGAAATACATACATTAACTTACCTTCTCTGTGTAAAAATACTGAAATGACAAAAAAACATCAATTTGTAATAGTGATTCCAATCACCAGCAGATCTATAATAAACAGTTGAACTCGCGTCCAAAAAGAAATAAAATCAAAACCAAAATTTCACATTAAATCACAAGATTTGAAAGTAGGTACATTTTTCACGATTTTACGTGAGAAAAATTAATATTTATCCAATAATTACGCTGTGGTGGGCTGACGCTATCTTACTTGCTTTTGCTGAATGATATTTTTGAAAATTGTTTTTATTTTCCCTGATAATGTGTTATTTAAACTAATATGTGCATTATAATTATTTAATTTCCTTATGTAATTTCCCTAGATTGGCTTCTTGAATCAGGAAAACTGATTTTTTTGATCGAGTCTAACAGATACTGCCGCGCAAAACAGTTTAAAAAGGGCACCCATCTTTAACAAAGACCGGAACGCAACAAATTAATTTCCAGGGAGACGAAATGCAAAACTTTCGAGTAGTCTGAGTTAAACTAGAACTTCGCTGAGTCAAGTTTCAATTTGGTAGGCGGGTATGGGTACCGCCGCCCTGGAACCATTTATTGGATAACCTACACCTCTGCCATAGGTCACCCCAAGTGCCTTTTAACTTCTCCAGCAGAGCTCTCTCGGTACATCACCTTGCACCGTAGTGAGAGGGATGGAATCATTCGTTCGCACTCTTGGACACACTGACACCCAGATTCCTACTCAACCTTTCCTTTTCCTTCCCAGAACATCATATCCTTCCTTCCCTGAAAGTAACCCTCCCCACAGCATCTCCAAAGATGACATAGGCCCCGAGGGGAATTATTTTATTTTGGGGCTCCTGTGTGGAGCTAGTAAAAAAATCATTAAAAAAAAGTCAATTAATACGCTATGAAAAAATGGTACTTACAGCGGGTTGAAACCGTATAGAAACTTTTATTTGAAAATAATGACGGAGGCAATTTAAATTCACAAAAATCTTTTAATAATAATAAAGATGACGTAAGCTCAATAGTTCTTGGTATACGCTAATTGACGCCCACATCAAAATTAAACACAGAAAACTATTTTAAATCATAATGTAATACAAGCTCTTGGGGCTGGTTGAGATTCGGTGTCACATATATATATATACATAAGCACACACTCCACCACAATCGATTATACATCTGCCCTGGTGATGGACCATGTAACGTTGTCCGAAAAGTTGGCTAAAAAGGAGGTAGCGCAACATAATCCAAAAATAAATGATAAAAATACGAAAGTTTTGAAAAGCGCTTACATCGGCACATCCTCAGAATACCCTGACACGGAAAGGATTAACTCGTTAAAATGAATCAAAACTCTCACGAATATAATAATATAACTAACTAACTAACTAACCATCACGCCGTTTCCCCAAAGGGGTAGGGCGAGAGGACGGACCGCGAAACAACTCGGTCTTGGCACACACTCCTTGCTTCATTCACATTCACACATCTTCTCATACATGCTCTTCTATTATTCCGGCTCCTGACATGGCCCGACTCAAGTATCTGGTTTACTTGATCGTGCCATGTCTTCCTCGGCCGCCACAACTTCTTCTTCCATTTACTTTTGCGTCATATATCCTCCTTGTACTCCTTTCTTCGTTCATTCGCTCTACATGCCCAAACCATCTGAGGTTCCCTTTCTTAATCTTACTCATTACGCTTACATCAGCCTTGCGGATATCCACATTTCTCACACGATCATACGTGGTTTTACCACACAGACGCCTCAGGGATCTCATCTCTACAGTATTTAGTCTACTTTTATCCTTCCTCTGCCAGTTCCATGCTTCACTACCATACATCTGGGTAGGTATCAGCACTCCATTGTGGACTGCTAGCTTCGCTTCTTAATATATTAGAGTAAATATATATTAGACTAGCTTCTGCCCGCGACTTCGTCTGCGTAAAATAAGTACTTCGAGTAATATATTTTCTTTTCCTAGGTCCCATCTACGTTTATATCAAAATTCTTAACCATTTTTTTTAAATATCTATATTTCTTGATTTGATTCAAAGTATTAGGCGAGTACTTCAAATAAATTCATTTATTTAAATATTTTCCAAAATAGAGTTTTGATTTAACAATCATTGTTTTGCAAAATATCTTTCTCAAAATTTTGACGTTTTCTATTAAACAATAAATAGCTAGCTTTATAAATTATAGCCTATATGTTATTCTGATGTATCAGCTATATTATTGTAAAGTTTCATAAAAATCCATTCAGTGAATTTTGCGTGAAAGATAAACAAACACACATACATCCATACAAACTTTCGCATTTATAATATTAGTAAGATAGTAAGATAATCGCTAATAAAATATTAGAGTTACTATAGCTCTAATAGTTTGTTGACAAAAACAAGAATCCTAATCTGAAACCCTAAGAATGATTGATGGATGACACGAAAGACACTTTGTGACTTTGTAGCTTATCAATTAATAGTACCAGTTCAGTTCACTGCCACACAAACAGACTTTTAATTATTAGAATATTTTAAAACATTATTTGTTCTGCCATTGTGAAATATGTAATTTTTCCTTCACAAGCGAAGTGAAAGCAATATGATACATTCACTTCGCTTGTCAAGAGTCAGTTTAATTTTCTTTGGAGGTTGAAATGTGACTCTGTGGTTTTAACTTTTAGAAGTACATAATATGTAATTATTTAAGCAAGTATATCGTCGCCGTTCAGGGAAAAGTCACCAACTCACATGTCGTACAAGTTTTGAGATATCTTAATTCAAACGCTTTGAATGTATTTCTATTATTAGGCAAGTAAATGAAAGTTTGAAATGTCCGTTATGTAAACTTTAAAACCATATTTTAAAGTTTATGAAACATATATTATGTTAGCTTTTAAATTTGCAGTATCTCAAAAATGTGTGTTCTGGTTTGGTAACGTTTGTCTGAACATCGACAAAATGTACCTTGGTTTAAACTAGTTATATTAATATATGAATTAAGTAAGGATTTATAAAAATGTTTTAATTAAATGGTCAAATAATTAAATCTTCATTCTTTGTAATACAGACAACAATATATTACGACCACGTACTAGAATCATACTACTCTGACATGGGTGTAGCCAATACACACATTTATTCAAAAATGCGTAGGGATTTAACATATTTTTATATGTAAATATCTTACAAGAGTCTCAACTGCTTCCAAATATCCGAAGCCAGCGAGACTACGATATCCCAAATAATTGGGATATGTTGTGAGGTTGAAAGAAGTGAGGAAGAAGGGAAGTGGGGAAAAATAAGATTGGGAAGTGCTTGGATATTCAGATCTGGTCACCAAACAAGTAACAAGCTATTTAAGACCGGATTTCCACCGAAATATAATACACTTCCCTTGAACACGTTGCTCATAAAAAATATGGGTTGTTCGTTCAGTTTATCTCTAAATATAAATTTTACGATTGAAAAGTAATTACGTATATACGGAATTCACTCGGTGGAAAAAATCTCATATAAAAACTGAAGGTTTTTTTTTAATAAGTAATTCTATATTTAATATCTTCGCTTACACCAGTTAATTAAAATCGTTTTTTAATAGTATGGCGTTCCTTATAAAATGCATATTTACCTATCGATCGTCCATTTTATTATAGACGACATCTACGCATAAATACAAAGTTTTGAGATAATAAAGAAAGAAATGTTCGAATGCTCACCATAAATCAAATATTATATGCACGTCAAAGTTTTACACATTAAATATACTATTTAATAATGACGGAAGATGATGGTCCGGTGTATTTGTATGACATTTTGAAATTTTCTACTAGTAACCCAGAAAATATCATTTTTTTGTTTATTTCACTACAAATTTGTCTTCAAATCGATATTAAATATTAAATGAAATTTTTTTCATTTATTTATTTATTGATGCAATATTTTTACATTTTATAATAAAATTCAATAATGTTGGCCTCACTAGGTGGTTTACCTGTGCTGAGGCCTCCAGTATGTTGCTTTATCAATTATGTTGCTTTTATGAGTAATCTGAGTATTGCACCAGATAGAGGGTACACTTTTACATATAATTTCATACTCAACTCAAATTTCGATCTTCCTTTCTAACAATCTTCATTTTCTTTCTAAAAGTTGTGATCTTTTACAAAGACGACAATGAGAGAATAAAATATAATCACTAAGAGGCGGCTAAGCGGTGGCAAAACGAAGAATTCCAAGTCACGAATCCGCAAAAACATCATTCGGAGACATTGAAGTTTGAAGTTTAGAATTGATATGTTATTGTAATAACAAATAAATTCTAAACTTCAAACCTCAATATCTCCAAATGATGTTTTTGCAGATTTTCAATTTGGAATTCTTCGTTTTGCCACCGCCTAGCCGCCTACTAATAATCACTCAAACCCTACCTACTTCCATAAAACTATGGTGTTAAATCCTTTTTAACGCAAATTTTTCAAGAAAATATTAAACATCCGATTAGAGCTCGCCCACCAAATGCGTGTTTAGTTTTTTCCAGGAGAGCGATGAAATTTTTCAGTTAAGCAGGAAAGCCATGAAAACTTTTCCATTTTTCTTTCGGAAATATTACCTTTAAGCACGGTGATACATCACGAAAGTTTGAGTTGACCAACGGAGAATAATCGCTATAAGTTTTGATAAATTGAAACATGGTGATTTGGTTTTCATTCCATGTCGAGGGGAGAAACAACCACGTTGAACAATAAAAATAATGGCAAACATTGTTTAGGTTTTCAGGGAAATTTATGTAATTTATAATGGGCTATCGTATTATATTCTTTGTTGTTTTGTTCTAACTTTTAAAATCAGATAACTTGAGTGTAATTTCAACACATGATTAACGATAACCCACTTGTTTTGACATAAAATAAAAGTTATTGCTTTAACAATAGTTGGTTTAGTTGATTTTCGTTACTTCAATTTATTTTAAATATTTTTTTAATACAAATGTATTGTTTTAACCACTGGAACGCTTTTTGCCACAATATGGCACTATTTCCAAAACCACGGATTGATTTGCTGACCAAATGTGGCCAAGATTCTTTAAAAAGTTTTAAAATTAATGATTTTATAATAATTTTTTTATAAATCCTACGAATATGTGATAATAGACAAAAGATTGTGGAATTAATTGGCCATATAGAACTATAGTCAGTTTGTATGTCTCCATATTCAAATAAGGAAGTATGATTTTTTTTAGCAATCCGAAAATTTTTAAATTGCTCTGACGCTCCAGTGGTTATGTTGGAAATATATTTATAATTGATTGAATTGATAATTATATGTATAATTCATACCTCATTTTAAGTGGCGGGAATGGGTATCGCCGCCCCCGCCGATTATTGGATAACCAACAACTCTACCATAGGTCATCCCAAGTGGTTCACTACGTTTAATGATTTAGCAGGGGTGCTCGGGTTCATTATATAAGCAGCGGATGCATCTACCCACCAACTGCGTGGTAGGCCGGATCGGGTAATAATAGGTAAGGCCTTGCACCCCAGTGGGAGGGATGGATTTGTACGACACACTGAAGCCCAGATTTCTACCCACCCCGCATACCTTTTTTTCCTTCACAGAAGATTCTCTCCTTTCTTTCCTAAAAAAGACCCTCCACACAGCATCCCCAAAGACGGCATAGGGAATTATTCTCCTCAGGTCCTTCTGTGTGGAGCTCAAAATGCACACGTATGAAACATTTCAATTATATTATTTTGCATCTTCGTGTTTCTTTATTCAAAAATGTACTCCCATAAAAAGATATGCTTGTATGGAAAGAACCAAATAATAAATGAATATTGACTACCTATATGATAAAGTAAAACGGTTAACATGGAGTTGAACTATCAGCTTTGGCCCATATTGAATAAGACTTATAATTTTGAAAATATATAGATCTCGGCTTAGCACGACAATTTCTAAGATATCATTAACTCCAATTACGAATACCCACAGTAACAACACGACAATATACACTATTCTACTGCAGCATTCATAAACGTAATTACATTGCCCACTCTCCGATACAATATTTCACACTATGCGAAATCAATACTTAGGTGATATTGACATATTTAATATCAACTTGGCGAGTTTTCTGGATCATGTAATAAAATATTTATTTCAACACTATTCCTAGACAGACTTTGTATTTTTAAAAATCTAATCGCTATATTTTTCAGTTTTTGTTCTTGTATTTTTATGACTTACAAAATGTAACAAGTTTACTGTACCAACATGTAAAAACTCTATAGGCCTTAAATAAATTAATATATAGTGTATTATTTAACGTGGATGACTTATTGGAAAAGCAAAACTGAAGTGAAATTTTCCGCTCTTGCTGGTACGATGATAGAGGCAAACGACAATCTGAGAAAATTTAGTGTAAAAAAATGTATGTGAGTAAAGTTTATTTTATCAAAATACAAAAAAAAATATTATTTATATCTACTCTTTAAAATAAAATTTCCTCCTTTTAAATTAGAGTGGGCACATTGAAAGATAAGCACACAAGAGTGAAGAGATTTATTTTGTTTGCTCCAAACATAATTTAGATTTTCGAGGTAGATATTTTATCTCACGACACAATACTGAAAGCTTTCAAAGACGCTTCAATAAAAGAAATATCCTTCATTCCATGATATAAAAGAAACCGGGATACATCCGGCTGAAAAAACTAAGGGATGAAAAAATATCCGTACTTTTACGTACCGCGTTTGGGACTTGACAATATTATATTGTATTTAGTGTTCATTGTTGGTTAGGAAATAAATCAAATATATTGCAGGAACTCCAAATGGTTACGGATGGGTTTAAAATTTAATGTATATTTATTATTTTCTATTGTATAGTGGAGTAGAGACTATGTGAAAAAAGTAACGTTGATATTGGCTTACAAAATTTCCTAAAGTATTTTTTTTTCCGAATGAAAACATTTCAATCATCATCAAAATTAATATTTGTCATCTTGTGTTAAAGTTTCTTCCGTGGTCAAGGGGCTTTGGACTAGCGATCCGGATATCGCGGGATCAAATCCCGGCTGGCACACACAGAGAAAAATGTTATTCGAAAAAACGATCATTTTAATAGTAAAAACGGTTAAAAACGGGACTGAAGTTCTTACGAACAAATAAACAGTGTTTCAATGTTTATTGGCGGGAACATGTAATTCAATAAACATTGGAACACTGTTAATTTGTTCGTAAGAACTTTTAACCTTTTGTACTATTAAAATGATCGTATTTTAGAATAAAATTTTTCTCCGTGCAGATAAATTTTATTTGATGATTTGTGTTTTCAGACACGGTTGGGCGAGGCAACTCCAAAAACTGTGCAAGGAGAGGATGGGTCTGCCATGGACGAAAGCCGAACAATCGGCGCAAGACAGTGACGTATGGAGGACCCTTGTCTATGCAGTGGGTCCCCGACCCAAATTGAAATGTTTTCTATACGAAAATAGTAGCAGTAGGGTCCGCGTAAACGGTAAAGTTTTAAAGTAAAAATTGGCCTCAGGCAAGGGTGCCCTATGTCGCCAATCCTCTTCACTATATCCATGGACCGAATCAGCCGAAACAGCCAAACACCGGATGCAGTACTGGTAGGCAATACTAGAATCAGATCCCTACTATTTGCTGACGACATCGCGAGATTGACGACATCACAGGACGGAGTACCTCAAAAACAGAGGTGATGGTTGTAGGAAGGGACCAAACTAAGTGCAACATACTCGCTAATGGGACTCAGCTGAAACAGATGGACAGGTTCAAAAACCTTGGGGTCGAATTCTCCAGTGATGGTCGGCAAGACGGAGAAATTGATGTTACACTAGTTATAGTAACTCCATGGAGGATGATTTTCACACTGGTTTTTCTTTTCTTTGTGTAGTACCTTATGCGCATTAAAGGTTATGATATTATTTGCGGTTTATGATATTTCGAAATAAATGTCACGGCTAAAGGTCAAACATACAATAGTAGTTGTCTACCGGACACCAAATACGTATCTCCGAGGCTCTAAAGTAATTAACCTAGTTTAAAACGAAACATAGTTTTATCCAGCTCTATCCACTCCATGTTAGAAGAAACAGAAGAATTAATTGCTGTAATATTGTCTCGTGAATACTTCATAATTAGCTTCTCCAGTGAGTGAAAACGCTTTCGACTTTCTAAGCCCCACACGCGTGGAGTGAGTCGCTTTGGTAAACCCACTCTCAATCTAAAGAGAACGTTCATATTCGTAATTCGTAATTCGCAGAGTGGATTGAAGTGTAATGTCTCATATTTTGGAGCTACATTATTTCAAATAAATTCAAGAATACAAAGCAGAAGGATGAAGAATATATGAGATTAGATTTAACAATAAAACATATTTAGAATTTAATCTTGAATTTAATCGTGAATTTCTAGGTAGAATACGTGAGAACGTTTACCGAATAAAGTGTATTATGTATTCAACCATTGCCTTATTTTTTAGTGATTTATTTTTGAGATATTATGTAGAGCTACCTCCTTCTTTAACCAGCGTTTAGGTTAGCGTTACAGTGTCATCACGTAATTTTATCCATTCAGGGGTAGGCCGACGGTCTGTGGTTGAGTGGTAAGACACTTGACTCCCAATCGGAAGGTCGCGGGTTCAAACCCGGCGTGTGCAAATAAATTTTATTTGATTAATTTGTGTTATTTCACAATTAATTAATAAAAATATTACATACTATATTTGCGGCACGTTCCAGAGTGGAAGATACTCTCAGTATCGCCCTGGTATAAGACCACCATTCAGAATTAAAACGTTGCTTAATAATGACTTTAGCCGTGTTTAGTGACTAGATCTGAATAGCCAGGTACTTTCCCACCTTCCTCTTCCCCATCTCCTTCCCTTCCACACTTACCTTCAGCCTACAACATACCCCAATTGGGGATGCCATAGTCTCATTGGCTCCAGAAGGGAGCAGTTGGGACTTTTGTGAGGTTTCTCTATAAAAAAAAAGGCCAGAGGGGATGTTTAGTAAAGCTAATCTGTCGGGACTCAAATTTTTTTGATTCAACCAAATATAATACGAAGTATTCCGATTTTATCTTTGGTCCGATTTAAATGATAACTGATTCACTAGATTATGATATCATAGGAATTCCCGATGTCATCTATCTATATATGTTCGACAATCCGTTCTGCTTTCATTCACTCTACAAGTTCATACTGACATTCTGTAATGTTGTATAAAATCACTGCATAACTATGATTTATTTACATAAACTTGAGCGTTCCCATAATATCTTTGTCCAGAAAAATCAAATAATAAGGGTCACATTACACGTACTTGCTTTACTCCTTTCATGATACTCACTTTCCACCAATATCACCAAATAATAATAAAAAATTATAATTCAGCATAAATTTACCCCGCAGTATAAAGAGAAATTAGAACATAAATATAGCTCATAGATTCACGCGCAACGACGGGTTAATAGTTCCGAAATTTAATAATAAGTACGGACAGAGAACATTAGAATACAACATACTGAAAAATTTTATTTATTACCTGACACCGTAAAGCAATGTATTTCTACGAATAAGGTAAAATATATGGTGAAAATATGGCTATCGGAAAAAAAATATTTATATTATTATGTATGAAAAAATGTATTTTTTCATTCATTTTAAAAAAATGTTGAATCTGTAGAAAAAAGATGTAAATTATTTTTTTTAAATGTATATGAATGTAAAATACAAGCACCGGTTGACAAGCCAATTGAATTGGTTTAGCAAGACTAGTTTGTTAATACTATGTACTCAATTATTCTTTCAATAAAAAAAATTTAAAAAAAATAATTATAAAAAAACATTTCATGGTCTGTAAAATAGTTATTTGTATACGTTGTTGTATAATTAGCTTCTTCAGTGAGTGAAAACGCTTTCAACCTTCGTGAATGATGAATACTTGGAGCAAGTTGATGAGTTTGTGTATTTGGGAAGTATGTTTACGAAAGATGGGAGGGCTGATAGGGATATTGAAAGGAGTTACTCCATTAATGGTGGACTGAATGCGGTTAGCGCCAACAAAAAACTGTCCAAAGAAGCGAAGCTAGCAGTCCACAATGGAGTTCTGGTACCTAGCCTGATGTATGGCAGTGAAGCATGAAACTACCAGAAAAAGGCTGAAAGTAGACTGAATGCTGTAGAAATGAGATCCCTGAGGCGTATGTGTGGTAAAACCACGTATGATCGTGTGAGGAATGTGGAGATCCGAAAATAATGCAAGGCTAGTGCATAAGTAAGATTAAGAAAGGGACGCTTAGATGGTTTGGACATGTAGAGCGAATGAATGAAGAAAGGAGTGTCAAGAGAATATATGACGCAAATGTGAATGGTAGAAGAAGTCTAGGCCATGTCAAGAGTCAATATAATAGAAGAGCGTGTATGATAAGATGTATGGATGTGAATGAGGCAAGGAATATGCCAAGACCGTATTGTTTGGCGGTTCGTCCTCTCTGCCTACCCCTGCAGGGAAACTGCGTGATGGTTAGTTAGTATACTTTTTATCAACCATAGCAGTATTATTATTGAAGATTCTCGTAAATTGATGTTAGTTTCGCTTTAAAATATTTGTCCATACTGTTTACGCTCTTGTTTGTGCAGTGGCCGGATCTGTTAGAGATTATGGTAGAAATACAAAAAGTATAGGGCCACTTTCTGAAGAATTATTTAGTACAAACTTTGCCTCTATCTCATCCATACAGAGATCTATCTATCGATCTATCTATCTATCTCATCCTATCTATCTCATCCTATCTATCTCATCCTATCTATCTATCTCATCCTTACTTCGGTAATAAATATTGTTTGGTTTTGTGAATGTTTTAAAATCAGCATTACTGAAATACAAAGTTGAAATTAATGAAATCTTACCAACCTTGTCTAGTATTTCTAATATATGTTTTTATTTGTCATGCACGGAGAAAAATGTTATTATAAAATACGATCATTTTATTCGTAAAAACGGGACTGAAGTTCTTACGAACAAATTAACAGTGTTTCAATGTTTATGGGCAAGAAAATGTAAGAATAATTTGTTGGTATACGTACGAAATTAAGTATACCAACAAATTATTCTTAAATGTTCCCGCCAATAAACATTAAAACCTTGTTAATTTGTTCGTGAGAACTTCAGTCCCGTTTTTAACCGTTTTACGAATAAAATTATCGTATTTTAGAATAACATTTTTCTCCGTGTGTAACACTATTATGTAAAAAAGCTTTTATCGATGTGTAGGTAAAAAAATTAATACGTAATTATAATAACCTGTTTGTGTTTTTTTTTAATTTTATAAAAGATGTGCAATTTAAAGTACACATCTCAGATCGCATTCCTAGTAGTAATTTGGAAAATAATGCTCTTTCCTCAAAAAAGTAAAATACTATACAAAGAAGCGTCAGCTTTCAGCTGTGGCTGAACTTAATTTAAATTACCTTCCAGCAACTCGGAAATTAATCAGTGACTATATTTCAAAATTTATAAGTCTAACAAAACATTGTAAATCAACCAATTTTTTCAAAAATATTTTTAATTCATGCTGCATTTTTATTTTCAGATTGACTGGACAGATTGATTATTCAGACTTGCTGGAAGTTTCTACGCTTTAACTTACTACAGAGCTTAAAAAATATTTACAGAAAAGGCTTTGTTATAAATTGTCAAAGTTCATAATTTAAGAGTAGTTACCATAATATAAATCAATTTAAAAAAATTAAATCCGTGTCTTATTTGATAAACATGCACATAATGCATAATAAAATATTGTGTAAAAATGGTAAAAAAGGATGACATTTAGTTGGAACTGGTATTATTATCGAATCATTTCGATATTCTTTTAATGTGATAGTCAAAAATGATATTAATAAAATTAAACAAATAACTTTGTATTAAACCACTATTATATAATCACAGTTACCTACATGTTTCGAAACCGATGGTTTCTTCGTCAGGGTAGTAATAAAAATAATTAGTGGTTTAATACAAAGTTATTTGTTTAATTGTATTCAAAATGACGCCACAAAGTGATTTTGCAAAGTTTGAAGAAATAAAAATGATATTGTTAATTCTTTAATTTGAATTATGAGATTTGACAAATGTGACGTTTACATGAGAGGTGGCAGTAAGCCTATTTGGTACGGAGTTTGTCCCGGTAAGACGAAAGGTTCTAGTTTCGAGTCCCAGTTGCGACCGTTCTGATTTTTTATTGTTCTGATTTTCGTTTTGAATATTGGTGTTATCTTCTTCTTTAATTAATTATTTATCACTTAATAAGTTTAAGTTCAATATTTTTAAGTGATCCTCTAATTATTTTATCACATTTTTTTCTACAACGTAAAAGTATCCATTTCAATAGATAATAAAATATTTTGATTAGCGTATGTGATGCATATTAATTAGTTGAAAGTAGTGATCTCTTCTGATATGATTTTGAACACCAAAAAGATCATTCTGCTGGCATTACAGTTCGATGGACACATCTAGCGTTTTTTATATCGATGGAAACTTCGCTGAAAAACGAAAGCTCGCTGGATAATAAGACATAATCTAATCACGAATCGTAGAATTAGGCTTAAACGCAGGCTTCGGTTGGTAATAAATGAAGCCGAACGTTGACGGCTTAAGGCTCTAACCGGATAAGGCTCGAGCCCGGAAGTAACCAACCCCACATCAGATAAATTAAAAAAAGGATATTTTAATTTCGTAATGAAAAATCGGAACCTAGAGTACTTTTCCCCCTCGCCCTAGCTTAAAAATAGGCATTTTGGTAGGCTGAATATTAAATTAATAATAATTGTGTAGGGAGGTGATTTTGCTTCCCAGATAAAAAAATCTACGTTTCAATTCAGCCAACTGGTGCTACAGGGTTTGGTAAACACATTTCAAATCGAGGCAAAGGCAAAACTTCAGTCAAACACCAGTGCTAGAGAACAAAGATGATTAATGCAAATGAAATCTGGTCCACATTTTGGGTAATAAAAGTGGCGTCATGAATTATTTTATTTCAAAGAAGATGTGTTGTTTGGGAGATCTTAATAGGAACTATTGGATCCATAATAATGATAATAATAATTGGATAATTCCTCAGGAAATCACCTCAAGGGCGCTGTACATCTTATTATGACTTTTTAGTCTCTACCTAGAACTATTATTTACAAATGGACACAGAGAACATACTTACCTGGCAGGTCACTTCCGATAAACACACTTTAATTAGAAAGTTTATGCTTGGAGGAGATAAGACTTTGCACGCGGAGGACGCTATATTAAAACATTAGACATTGCATAACTTTACATTTGCTAAACCATCATTTTTCATATTAAATTTATAAGAAGATAACTGCCAAAAATGGAGTTAATAAATTGAAGTTATTTCGAAAGACTTGTGAATTTAGGACTCATTAGGACTGGAGGATTTGAATGAAATTAGATGTACAAATAATTCACCGTTAAGAATTTGTTAACATTTTTATGCAATTAGTTATTTACTATGTCGCGGGCTGAGAAGGTGAAAGTGAAGGTTTTTGTTTTTGGCTTTATGGGTACGACTGTCTAAAAAGGTGAGTTTTAAGTTTAGCTCTGAATTTCGCCAAGTCTGTGATCATTCTTAAGTCATGTGGCAGTCCATTCCAGGCTTTAGGTCATTTGGTGTGCGCTTTGGCTCCTTCAACCTTCCGATTGCTGATGATGCCGCTGACCTAAGAGTTGGCTGTCGGGAATTGGAGTTTTCTGGAATACACCTTTCTGATAAGTAAGCAGGAGCCATTCCATTAAGGGACTTAAATATACCATCCAGCAGAGCTTGAACTGGATTCTTTTAGGACATTTGAGCCATGCAATAAATAAAGTTTTTCCAGAGTTGTAGATACTCTCTGTATATCACTAGTGAAAAACCACTATTCCAAATCGGAATAGCGCGTCACTTCGCTTGAAATGGTTTTCGTCACATTTGGTGACCAGATTTGGATAACGAGAAATACATTTATACTTTATACTTCCCAAAAATAAATCACTTCCATCTAAATATGCCAACTTTTAACGTATGTTTAACCACTGGACCGAAAGAGTAATTTAAAACTCTTTCTATGATTGCTAAAGGAAATTTTACTGCCCACATTAAAAAAATTATACCTCCGAATTTGAATTTGGAGACATACAAACTGATTATAGTTCTTTATATCCAATGAATTCACCTATCTTATGTCTATTTTCACATCTACGTAGGATTTATAAAAAAACATTTAAAAAAATCTAGAGAATATTGAGGCAACAAAGCAATCTGAGGCTTTGGAAATAGTGCCATAATGTGGCAAAAAGCGTTCGAGTGGTTAAAAATTTTAGATCGGTTTTCTTTTCTTAACACTGATCATTATTGTTTGGAGTTTATTTATTCCAGAAACAATAAAATGAAGATTACGATATTTAGTATAATACATTCATAGCTCCTACAAATTAATGAAAAATGGATTTTATGCCCTTTTTTCACATCGTACATTCATTGCACACACATTATAATTCAATAGACAACCTTTTCCATACATTACATAGATAAAAAAGATTACATAAACAATTGTAGAAATGAAACTCCAATCGAGTTTATGTCAGAAATGGTTCATTTCCATAATCCACACCCTGTACAAAATTAATATTATTATTTTGGAAGTTGACCGAAACAAAATGTTAATTAATATTCGGCCTGACTCCGTGGAAGACAATTCAATTAGTTAATGTCTGTTACATCTAATTACACTTAAAGTTTCCTTCATAAATTACTTCCATTTGTTGTATACTGGAGCGTCAATCCTGCTGCTGTTTAGAGAAGAGTTCTTGAATGATTTTGACAACACCCACTTTTGTGAAATTTCAGGGATAAGTAATAATTATTAATCCACTTTTATTAGAACAACTATCTTTTTATACATTTTAAAGGTAATTCCAATCAATGTAATATATCATTGAAATAGAAGAAAACACTAATTATCTAAACTAAAATATAAAAAAGAGGGACTCGAACCCACAACCTCTCGAGTTACCGGGACAAACGCCTTTCCAATTAGGCTACTGCCACCATTTACTTAAACGTCGTATTTGTCAATCTAATATTTCAAATTAACAATATTATCTACGACAATTTTTTTTTTCTCCATTTTATTGGCAGCTACCTTTTTCTATTGGAAACAAGTGATGTATGAACAGGCTTCTAACCTGGAGTGTGTCTCGGATAATATGCATTGTTCTTCATATTATTGGCAGCTACCTTTTTTCATTGGAAACAAGTGATCTATGAACAGGTTTCTAACCTGGAGTGTGTCTGAGATAAGCATTATTCTTCATACTTTTGGCAGCTACCTTTTTTCATTTATTTTTATTTTTATAGTGAATACCTCACAGGAGTCCCAACTGCACCCGTCTGGAGCTAGTGAGACTATGGCTTCCCCAATTGGAGTATGTTATGAGGCTGAAGGTAAGTGGGGAAGGGAAGGAGACGAGGAAGAGGAAGGTGGGGGTCACTAAACATGGCTATAGCCATTTCAAGCAACGTTTCAATTCTGAATGGTGGTCTTACACCAGGGCGATACTAAGAGTATCTTCCACTCTGGAACGTGCCGCAAATATACTATATATTATTTTAAATATTTAATTGTGAAATAACAGAAATCAATTAAATAAAATTTATTTGCGCACGCCGGGTTCGAACCCGCGGCCTCGGAATGGGAGTCTAACGCACTACCGCTGGATTATGCCTGCTGTCAAACAAATTGGAAACAAGTGTTCTATTAACTGGTTTGTAACCTAGATGCTATATCGGGTAATATGGAAAAAATATAGTCGAAAATGATATTGTTAATTCTTAAATTTGAATTATGAGATTTGACAAATGTGAGGTTTAAATAAGAGGTGGCAGTAGCCTATTTGGTACGGCGTTTGTCCCGGTAAGACGAAAGGTTCTAGGTTCTAGTCTCAGTTGCGACCGTTACCTTTTATTGTTCTGATTTTCGTTTTGATTATTGGTGTTATCTTCTTCTTCAATTAATTATTAATCACTATAAAAAGTTTAAGTTCAATATTTTTAAGTGATCCTCTAATTATTTTATGGTAAGCAATAATTATTAGCCTGAACCACTGATGCATATTGAAAAAACCTCCCGAAAAAGATACATGCCAAAAGATACGACGGGACTCGAACCTGCGCTCCTCTGATTGCCGGTCAGGAGCTCTATCCACTAAGCTACGGCAGCTTATCTAATAAATACTAGAGTTTCATTCAACAATTACAGCTTATTACATTTTTTACCTGCAAACAACCAACTTTATTTTTCAATCAGAGGGGCGCAGGTTCGAGTCCCGTCGGCGGCATGTATCTTTTCTCGGGATGTTTTTTTCAATATGGATGAGTGTTTCAGGCTAATAATTACTGCTTATAATAATTGTTATTCTTTGTGATATGCATAAAAAGTCTTGTCTTAAACATTAGTTTATCAATTAAAAAATCATTTTTATATATTTTATTTAATCGTTTCCTTATTTAAAAATCTCTTTAAGTAACGTTATATAAATCAGTTTTTGTCGTGAGTTTTTACTAAGGTTGTGTTTATACCTGTATGAAATTAAGGTGTGGCACCATGCTAATTGTGAGATAGGATTCACCTTGACTTCCGTAGTAGTTGACAGAGACGGAAGATGAAGAGAGACAGAGTGTCTATATAAGCCTTGTAACTGACCATTAACGCCCTCTGTTCCCAGCTAGCAGTTTAGACTCAATATACTGTAAATACTCGTAGTTTCAATAAACCAACTTTATAATACGCTGTGTACCATTATTATAAATAACTATAATCATTCTAAAGATTAACATACATTATTTGCCAAGTGACAGACCTTGACGTACCCTCTGACCTTAAGCGGCCTCCCGGGTCCGCATTACAAATTTCCCAACAGCCCGACCCTTAAGATTTCGGGCATGTTTTGCAACCATTTCTCCTCGTGTGATTTTCGCGCCTGAAATGTGACAGCTGACAGCTCTACTGGCGGAGCTTCCGTATCCGAAGTTTTCATTTTTAGCCGCCAGGGGGAAAAGCATTTTCACAGAAATAAATAACACACGTTGTTGCCAACCTTTAGATAACAAGGATGTATTCAAAATATTTACAGAGAGCGCAAAATATACCGATGTTCGCTTCTTATCTACAGTCATTCATTATTATATACAGTTAGTTTTTCTCAGTTTTACATGAATGGTAAAATATATATTTTTTTTATAACTTTACTTGTTGATTTAAAAAACAAAAGACTACAAAAACGATTTTTTTTTTATTTTTAAATTTTAACTTATTGAGTTAAACCTCAAATTATAATATTTTAATTCATGAAGATAATATTAGCGAAAGTCAATCGAAAATCCGAAACAAAAAAATCAGAAAAAAATACGGATACATCTGGCACCCAGGACCTCTGACAATCCGGGCCAACGCGCTATCCACTGCGCCAACGTATCCCTATCCGATTCGGTCATTTTAAACTGTATCATACTTCGACTAAGAACCGACTGAGAGGTTTAACTCATTAAGTTAAAAAGTTAAAAATAAAAAATAAAAATATTTCTTCCTAGACTTGCAGAAAAGGTCAATAGATGTCGCACATCAATAAAAAGTGATAAAATTTATCCTGACACTATCTAGATGGCATTTATATCGAGTTGAATCTTGCAATCTTACATAAAGATAGCAGCCAATAAATATGTGTTAAGAAAATGGAAATAATGTTGGTGGTTAAGTATGTCGAAGTATGATACAGTTAAAAATTACCGAATCGGATAGGGATGCGTTGGCGCAGTGGATAGCGGGTTGGCCCGGATTGCCAGAGGTCCTGGGTTCGAGTCCCAGATGTATCCGTATCTTTTTCTGATTTTTCTGTTTCGGATTTTCGATTGTCTTTCGCTAATATTATCTTCATTAATTGAAATAAAAATTGTTCCACAAAAGTTAAAACAAAGATGTCTTATTATAATTTTTACAATTTAGGAAGCGAGAATGGGTATTATTACCCGGGAACTATTTATTAGACAACCAACACCCCTGTCGTAGATCATCCCAAGTGGTTCGCTGCGTTTGATGATTTAGCAGGAGTGCTCGGACTAATTTAATTGAATAATGGGGTTAGGTTTGTCTAAGTCTTGGCGGCCAATGCATTTTCCCACCTAATAATGTGGTGAACCGGATCGGGAGAAATTGGTTGAGGGAGACCTAACCCAGACCTCTCTAGCTGGATTATCAACCCATCGTCTTGCACTGCAGTGGGAGGGATAGATTCATACAACCGTCACTCCTAGACTCATTGACCCCCAGATTTCTATTCATTCCTTATAACTTTTTCCTTTCCAGTACTTCTTCTCCTTCCTTTCCCTAAAAAGACCCTCCACAATGTATCCCCAAAGATGACATAGGACCTGAGGGATTTTTTTCCTCAGTGCCGTCTGTGTGGAGCTAATGTAAAAAATAATATTTGTTGTTCTTAGATTGAAATTTTAAACCCAGCATAAATACATTATTTTATTAAACCGAATCAAAAGATTTCAATTGATCAAAACAACTATCATTCAATTGTGGTTTGACATTAAAGAGTAAATTACAATGCTTCGAACTGAAATTGTTTAATTTATTTTGGTCTTTATAACTACAACATCTTTTGTTACCTGGGTTGACATTATGTTATTTTAACGATGACTTATATAGGAATAATTTGACATTTATTTTAAATACGACTGACATAAAATGAATTGTATTATTCTCATTGTTTGATCGAAAAGTTAAAGTGAATATTCACTTTAAAAATATACGAGGCATCTGTAAGTGTAAAGGCTTGAGTTTTAGTGGTCAAATAATTATTATTGTAGGTACACAAAGGAGGCCCGACGAAATGATAAAATAATTAATTAGCAGTATATAATTAGCATTATAATTAGCTATACTGATTACTCTATCATCACCCTTGTGAAAGATCACAATTCAGAATTGAAACATTTTTTTAATATCACATAATTCAAAAAACAGTATATTTCAAAGGGTTCTTATTAATAATCGGATGTTGTACAAATACATTAATTTTTAATTTATGAATGCATATTACGTAGCATTATTATTTTGAATGGTAGATGTAGATATTTATAGAAAAAAAAATCAAAAAATCTATATAGAATCAGAAAAAAATACAAAGAACATAAATAGAAAATCAGAAAGAAAAATAGATCATTACAAAAAGTCTTTTTCGCGTAACGGTTTTTTCAGCATACATACAGAGTTTTGATAACGTATTGTAAATTTGGGACAATGAACTCTAAGGTTCTTTGACCGTAAATATCTATAAATCTGAGAACAACAGGTGCATCGATTGCAGTTTTATCTATTATTGACCGTATCCATAAAGGTAGATTCAGACTGGACGATGTACGTACGCATCGCTACGCCAAACAATGCTTAGCAACGCATACATTTTCTATGAAAATGGCCACAGACATCGCACGTTACGATGCGTGTGGCCAATGTGATTCTAAGCGCCTCCGCCCACTGAGGCAACTGAAAACAAACTAAAACTGGCTGGTTTCTATGTCTTGATTGGTCAAAAAGCTTGTTTAACCATAGATGAAGAACAATCAGCTGACAGCTGGCAACTAGCAATGGCCGACCACCGCAACCAGCAGTGCCAGTAGCGAGTTACCATGGAGTTACCGCTTGCGTTACCATTGACAACGGAGTTTTGTGTGATTGTGAAGTGTGCGGGCTATCACATTGTCATACAAAGACAGTTGGCAGTTGAGAGTTTTCGGTTGCCTCAGTGGGCGGAGGCGCTAAAACATAAATTTTCATTGATCAATCTATGGTTGCTAAGTAGCCCAGATATTGTTAGGCGTAGCGATGCATACGTACGTCGACCCATTCTGAATCTACCATAATCGTTTGCAGTAAACGTATTAAGTATTAACAGTAACTATCTATTGCTTTTTTGCAGCGGTTTAGGGGTACCGTCGACCCGGAAACGATACTTGGATTACCAACACCTCTTCCACAGGTCGCATGACGTTGTTCCTCTACGTTTGGTTCTTAATATGTGTGCCCGGGCTTATAGGGGGTGATCAGGAGTTTAGGATGGAACACATTGATGAATGAGTCAGCTTTCTTACTGTGGTGCGGGCAGGACCGGAAGAGGTTGCTTGAGGGAGGCCCTCAACGGGTCCTATTGGTGGGTTATTGGTATTCCAAATTTTTTATTCTTTCTTACAATTAAAATTAATAAATATGGGTAGGTCTCCAGGAAAACGTAACAAACGGATGAAATTCCTACTCTACCCCTAAAATAATATGGCCGAGGTATTGTAATTATACCACATAACGTAAACCATCCAAAAACATGAAGCGCTTTTGTAATCTGTCTTCTGCGAATGTAATTAAAAGTTTTTCGATACGAGCAAGCGGAATCTCCCCCCGTATCAAAATATATTAACCTATTGGTTACAGAGATACAAAGGTGGCGGCGAAATACAGTCTAAAAAATGTTTCTTAAATCAGTAATTTATTTTTGATCGACAGACAGATGTGTATGATAAGCATACAAATGTTTCAAGCTAAGGGTTGGCTGGAGAATAGAAATAGAACAACTTAATTCTCACATCTCAACAATTCGGTTTCGGGCGATGATCTAAAACTTAATCTGCAAATTTCGATTTCATATCGAATCTAGAGACACAAATTGATGATGGTGATTTTACGGTGGCATTATTTATTGATCCAAAGTAGGCGTTTAACACGGTGAATTACATTGGGTATTGTTGGTACTCAATTGAAATTTTTTCAATCTAACCTAACAAATGGCTTTTGGCAGTAGAACTACGTGAAGAAACGAACGAATAAGTTGAAATAGCACGTGGGGTACTACAGGGATCAAATCTTGGACTGGCACAAGATAAAGCCACCAACAGATGAGATGGGCTGTTGACAAATATCGAAGACAATCTTCCGAACTCAATCAAAAGCTTCTGTTTGAAAATTTTTTACCAAACATATTGTGGTGTATGGAATATTTTTTGTCTTAAGAGGGTTATTACCAGAGGAAATTAGTCCCTTTTAAATCAAATTCTAGACATATTGACTTTTTTTTTACAAAAAACATAAATTGAGTTCGAAAAATTGCCATTTTATCTGGTAAACGCATTTTTTAAATTTTATAAAACTAAGTTTCTTTTTTAATATACTTAGGTTATACCGTTGGTCGTTGGAAGATTTGTTCAATTTTGAAAGATATATTGTATTATACAATACACATTTCGAAAAATATAATACAGTAAAATAAATCAATACATAATCTAGTAAAGCTTTTTTGACGAAAATACCTCAGTTTTTCTATTTATTTCAAATCATATAATCATTCAGCAAAATAAATCAATACATAATCTAGTAAAGACATTTTTCAGAATTTTAATTTAGTTCAATTAAAATCATTAAAAAATAAATCTGAGAACGTGTTTTGTGACGAAAATACCTCAGTTTTCTATTTATTTAAGGTCTTAGAAACTAAAATATTTTAATTTTATATATTTAATAATTAATCATGGTGCGCTTTGAGCACTTTTATTGCTTACTTAAATGTAGGTATATATTAAAGCAAGTTTTGAATGAAGTAAATCGATAGTGGAATAATCAATCTTTCTCAACGGATCCTCCCTGTACAGTTGCGGGCATTTTTAAACATTTATTCTCAGCCGCTGGTCAATGGCTCTTAAACGAAAACGTTATTTCCAAAAAAGGATCTACTTTAATGTATCATAACAATAAAAAATCTCTCGACCGGTATCATCCACTATGATATGTTTGGAAATTCTTTTGAAGTATCATAAAAAAAACAAAAACATAATTCCTTTCCGAAGGAAAAACGATCACTTACAAAACTTACTTAGTTCCGTGTTTCAGCCCGCCACTGTCCGCGAAAGCGCTGCGGGATCTAGAATCATCCATAAATCCCGAAAGAACGAGACGGCAGGCATTGTTTACGGCCCTATCCCTTATCTTAAGTGCTCGTTAGAGCGGGACGAAACGATCGACTTCGGCACGTCTTTAATAATGCGACGGGCTAATTATATTGATATTTCCTGTCAACCGCCGCTCACTGCTTTGCTCCTGGTACAATTAATTCAAATTCGAGCTTTTATTTCACACTTATTCCTTCCTTGTTCAACCCCTTTGTTGTATCGGGGTAGTTTAATTAAAAGGTTTTTGTGCTAAAGGGAATGTCTTACTTTATTCAATCACTAATTAGGGTTATATTAAATTCTAAATAAATGTCGATTATCTCTGTGGTAACTCCTAATTTAAATTGCATTTAAGTTGCTTTTATTGCGCACATACGAGTATTCCGTTATATTGTCACTAGAGATTTTGTTAATAGTTTTGAATTTCAAGTGCCTATGTGAGAAGAGTCTAAACAACTCGTAACTTGTCGTATTATGGCGTTATTATTTTGGATTGGATATGAGTATCATATAAAATAAGGTGGAAAAACAAAAGTTTCAATATGTGGTTAGAAAGAACCCGACCATACATAACTAATAAATTAACGTTATTTTGCAATTATATAAAATTAGAGTAACACGAATTGTAAAATAAATACCAAAAAAACAATTCCAACGTATTAACAATACGCATAGTTTTTTCCTTTTCCACATTTATAGTCTATAATCACTGGAACTAGAATCAAAGAGTTTATCAGTGTACCACAAGGTAACGAACGATTTTTTTTAATTTACGAGTTTGTTTGTAGTGACACGTGAGATCATCTACAATGAGAACAGAAATTCCAATCTTGTTAACTATATCAATGCTGCTCGATTGCACACTCAATGGAAATATCTGTGAAACGGACTTACTGTACGTTCTGTCCACACACTAAGATGGCAATTCAGATAAATCACCCTCCTTTGTACATAATTTTGGTAGGCAATCAAAGAATTCAAAAGTGACAGCCAAATTAAGTCGTTAGACATATATGTAGATCTAAACAAACTAACTAACCATCACACCGTTTCTCCGCAGAGATAGGCAGAGAAGGTGGACCACCAAACAACTGTGGATTGGCACACACTCCTTCTCTCATTCACATCCACGCATCGTCTCATAAGTACTCTTCTATTATTCTGACTCTTGCAATGTCTTCCTCGGGCGTCCCTGACTTCTTAAATCATTTAATACCTTAGGTAGATCTATATAACATTGAAGAAGAAGATAACAATAATAATCTAATTTTTAAAATATGAAAATGAACAAGACACAGAAAAATAATGAAAAAATAACGGTTGCAACTGGGACTCGAACCCAGAACCTTACGTCTTACCCGGACATACACCTCTACCAGTTGGGCTACTGCGATCTATTATGAGACTGTCGTAATTGTCAACTTCATATTTCAAATTTCAGAATTAACAATATTATCTTTGACAAATGTTTTTTTTTCATATTATTGGCAGCTACCTTTATTATTGGAAACAAGTATTCAAAGAATGTATTTGTTACCTAGATAGTGTCTCGGATAAATATAACCGATTTTATTTTTATTGAACACCTATTAACTTTTTATAAAAGTCTAAAGAATATTCATATTTTTATAAGAAAACCTCTCTTTTTACCTTTTGAAGGCTATTCCCATCAATGTAATATATCATTGAAGAAGAAGATAACAATAAAAATCTAATTTTTTTAAATATGAAAATGAACAAGACACAGAAAAATAAGACGTAAGGTTCTGGGTTTGAGTCCCAGTTGCGACCGTTATCTTTTATTATTTTTCTGCGTCTTGTTTATATTCATATTTTAAAAAATTAGATTATTATTGTTATCTTCTTCTTCAATGATATATTACATTGATGGGAATAACCTTCAAAAGTTAAAAAGAGAGTTTTTCTTATAAAAATATGAAGATCTATATAAGGTTATTTACAGTTTTACTGTCTTCAAACAGTTGGATTTATATGCGGATATATTTATTGGCGGTCAATAAAAAAGTTTTTCTACTATGTTTGCAATTACAATAGTACAAAGTAAATTGAAGGTGACCTGTAAATTTACTAGAATAGCTTTCCTTTTGGTTGGAGTTGGTGGAATTTTACATTAAATAGCTGACCAAGCGTTTTCAAGGCCAGTAGATATTGCCATTAATTCGTGCCAGAAATTCCAGAGGTTTAATGCATGTGCATAATCAAATCACGGGTCAAAATGTATGCAAGCATTAAGGGTCTGTTAATCGAAAAATAGCGCATTGCGCACAACAGTAAATAGTACCACACAACATTACATTAATGTCAAATAAATTAGCGCGGATAACACTAACAGTCCTCTTTTATTATCGTTGAATGTTTACATAATGTACATTTACTTATTTATTTTCATAATATTTAGATTGTGAACACCAAACAATCAAACTAAACTAACTTCAATATTAAGATGCTAGACTTTGCACCACACGCGGAACGTTTAGGTTTTCATTGTCTGTCATTCTATACCGCTCTAAATAAGCTAACAAACACTTACTATACATGCGAATGCGAAACGTGCGAATGCGACAACTGCCGTAAACTCTCATATGTACCTACAGAAATCACTCGAAAAAGGGTTTCAGGGGATAACATTTTTCTACACCCAAACTTTCACGAAATTGTAATTTAAAAACAAAAATATGTTTTCGAAAGTAGAAGCTTTGTCAATATGTTTTTATAATTTTGTAATTCTTTATGAGAATTGAGTTAACAGCACTTTTTCCTTAAATAATATTTTCCGATAAATTATACATGTTTGACAGTGAATGTTTACGTTAATACGAAACGCATCGAAAATTTAAAAACATAACCATACAGCTTTCACATTTTAGAAGGCAATATAAAAAAAATATTCATTTCATGCAATTTTTGATCTAAAAAAGTGTTTGTTCCCTGGCGTCCTTTTTGTACGGGCCGAAAAGCGAAGTCTATCGTCTTAAGTACCTACTTATGAATTTTCGAAAATCATTTTTAAAAGTTCTCCGATTGGCAAAACCAGGATATAAATTAACTAACCAACTAACTAACCATCACGCCGTTTCCCCGCAGGGGTAGGCAGAGAGGACATACCGCCAAACAACTCGTTCTTGGCACACACTCCTTGCCTCATTCACATTCATACATCTTCTCATACATACTCTTCTATTATTCTGACTCTTGACATGGCCCGACTCAAGTATCTGATTTACTTGATCGTGCCACGTCTTCCTTGGGCGTCCTCGACTTCTTCTACCGTTCACATTCGCGTCATAAATTCTCTTTACACTCCTTTCTTTATTCATTCGCTCAACGTGCCCAAACCATCTAAGCGTCCCTTTCTTTATTTATATAAATCTAATGGATTAAAATTCGTATTAAACCTGTTCCTACTGACGGCCTCCATCGTTGAAACCCGACGTGCGCAAGTAAACGGTTATGAAACGGGCAAAATATGTAAATATCTCAAAGCTAAATTAAATTTCGAAAATAAGATTAGAAATACTAGACACATTTCTACTGAATAAACTTTTTTACTATAAATATTCAAGGATAGTAATGAAAAACTTCTAAAACCTAGCTCTAAATACTGCACGCTATAGTGCACCTTAAGGCAGGCATAATGACACCGGAATGATAAAATGTAGCTAGCCAAAGTGGAGGCAAATATGTGTTATTTTGCGACTTATTCATTTAAAATAAATTTGCATCAAGTCCAGTAAAAGATACTCTCAGAATCACCCTGGTGTAAAACTTCATTTCAGAATTAAGGATATTACCGGAAATTAGTCATTTTTAAATCAAATTGTAGACGCATTGACTCTTATTTAGAAAAAAAACATAAATTGATTTTGAAATATTGTATTTTTATCTGGTAAAGTTAAATTTAAAATTTTGAAAAACTTAATTTATTTTTAATATAGTAAGGTTATACCGTTGGTCGTTGGTAGATTTGTTCAATTTTCAAACGAAATATTGTATTATACAACACACATTTCGAAAAATATAATCATACAGTAAAATAAATCAATACAACTAACTAACTAACTAACTAACTAACCATCACGCCGTTTCCCCGCAGGGGTAGGCAGAGAGGACAGACCGCCAAACAACTCGGTCTTGGCACACACTCCTTGCCTCATTCACATTCATACATCTTCTCATACATACTCTTCTATTATTCTGACTCTTGACATGGCCCGACTCAAGTATCTGATTTACTTGGTCGTGCCACGTCTTCCTTGGGCGTCCTCGGCTTCTTATACCGTTCACATTCGCGTCATAAATTCTCTTTACACTCCTTTCTTCATTCATTCGCTCAACATGCCCAAACCACCTAAGCGTCCCTTTCTTAATCTTACTTACTACGCTCACATCAGCCTTGCATTCTTTTCGGATCTCCACATTCCTCACACGATCATACATGGTTTTACCACACATACGCCTCAAGGATCTCATTTCTACAGCATTCAGTCTACTTTCATCCTTTCTCTGCCATTTCCACGCTTCACTGCCATACATCAGGGTAGGTACCAGTACTCCATTGTGGACTGCTAACTTCGCTTCTGTGGACAACTTTTTGTTGGCTCCAACGGCGTTCAATCCTCCATTAATGGAGTTACCTGCATTCACCCTTCTTTCGATATCCCTATCAGTCTTCCCATCTCTCGTAAACATACTTCCCAAATATACAAACTCATCCACCTGCTCCAAGTATTGGTTCAATACATAATTATATAATAATTGGTTCAATACATACAAGATCAATACATAATCTAGTAAAGCTATTTTTGACGAAAATACCTCAGTTTTTCTATTTATTTAAGATCTTACAAACTAAAATATTTCAGTTTTTTTTTTACAATCTTATTTTGTTAAGACATTACAAAAAAAAACATAAATACGATCAAAAAATACTTACAAGAACTAAACGATATTTAATAATTCATCTTTGTGCGTTTTGAGAATTCGTATTGCTTACTTGAATGTAGGTATATATTAAAGAAAAAATTTAATTAAAAAAAAATGACACAGGAATAATCGATCTTTCTCATTAAAACCTCCATGTACAGTTGCAAGCATTTTTTTAGCTTTTATTCTCAGCCGCTGGTAAATGGCTCTTAATATGTTGCTTCACTTGGCTTCCTCTTTTTCAACTCCTTCCTCTCCCCACTACCTTCAGCCTCACAACATACCGTAATTGGGGATGCCATTGTCTCACTGGCTCCAGACGGTTGGGAGCAGTTGAGACTCTCGTGTGGCATTCATACAAAAAAATACTGAATAAAGATTTTTTTAAATGACTCTTTGGTGCTTACTTTACCGCTTTTGGGTACTGATTTTGTCAAACAAAACATGAACTGGAGTGTGAAAAAAATAGTTGGAGTGTAAAAATAACACCAAGTCTGTGAAACATTAACACGATGCGCTAAAAACGCACCCCATGTGTGGAAACAGAATATGGTGCATGAAAATAGCCTTTTGCGTAAAAAAAGGTACGCTCTTGCTAAATGGTCCAACGTAAAATCGCATAAAAGGGGTTGTTACTGGTAGTAAAAATACTTTTATTTTATTTTTTACTCTGATTGATGAAATGCTATAAAACGTAAATCGGAAACATCCCAACAAAAAAACGGAAAATCTGGTAATTTATTTAAACAAATTACATAAAAAAATAGTAATAAATTGACAATTTCGAATTGAAAACTATCTTTAATATAAATTGGCACTTAAAATGTTATGTTTACACTAAACGCGAGTTAATTACTTAATGAGGTCTTAAGTCATATTTGGACCACTTTCATTTCTCCAAGATCCAAATAAATTGATCGCGTCTCAGATAAATTAATTACGATTTCTTTCACTGGTATGGGTTTCATTAGTTCACCTCCATTCATTAATAAGCCAGTTACTTTGCATAACGAACGACATTCAAAAAGTTGCGTATACCCTCTGTTAAAAAAATAAGGAGAATTTTCACTTTTCTCGGGCTACGTACATTAGATTTTCAAAAAAAAAATAGTATTACGTAGGTACACATGTTCCAAATATATTTTGATATTAATAGTCATTTTTCCCGTGTAGTTTGTTTTATACAGATATAAAGGTTTGACATGTTTTGGTGTGCTTTGAGATTTTTTTCTATCGAAAAAAAATTGATCGAAGAACCTATATTAAATTTTTATTGAAAAATAAAATTGTTTGCTCCAACTCCTTTAAAATGATGAATGTGGCATTTTTCAAGTCTACTTTGAGCAAAAAAAAGATTTTTTTAAGTGGTAAAAGCTCTTTACAGGAGGCTCGCCCTGGACGCCTCTGCACGTCAACAGCCAATGAAGCAGTGAATAAAATTGTTACGGACGATCGTTGAATCACTATTAGAGAAGTTGCTGAGGATGTCAACATATCGGTTGGCTCATGCAATCAAATTTTTTGAAGCAATACGAAGAAAATGCCCGGATTTTTGGAAAAACAATTTATGGCTTTTGCATTACGATAATGCACCTGGTCACACATCGTTGTTTGTTTGTGATTTTTTGGCCAAAAACAACACCGTTATCATGCCTCAACCACCAAATTCACTTGACTACGTCCCCTCGTGACTTTTTCCTGTTCCCAAAACTAAAAAGACCCATGAAAGGACGGAGATTGCCACAATTGAGGAGATAAAGACCGAATCGCCGGAAGTGCTCAAGGCCAAACCGAAAAGCGCTCATCAGGATTGAAAAAAGATCTAGCACAAGTGTATTATATCTGAGGAGGATTACTTTGAAGGGGACAAAATAGATATTGGTGAATAAATAAATATTTATCGAGAAAAACAAAAAGTCACCTAATTTTTTAAACAGCTCGTATTGTCAGCTAACCGAAGCTTATCTAATACTATGGAGGCAGCGCTACAATTTGCCAATCGTCGGTTGGAATTACTCGTATCATTTGTTCACTGTGCTCGCAACTAATGCCAACTGACCATAAATGACCAATTAATAATCACAATAAAATATAAAAATTTGTTTTAGACCACTTTAATTTTAATTACACTCTACCGGTTTCGGAAGAACCCTTCCTTCGTCAGGAGAATATTAAAACTTTAATATTTTAATATTCTCCTGACGAAGGAAGGGTTCTTCCGAAACCGGTATAGTGTAATTAAAATTAAAGTGGTCTAAAACAAATTTATATACTTTGTTGTAAATTATGGCGAGCCACAAAGTTAATGCTTATTACGAAGTATTAATAATCATTTTATTCACTATCTTATTGACAAAAGGTTTTATCGATCGTCTGTGCTAGATTTCCAGGTCAGCATTGGGTATAAAAATAAAAGTAGGAATAATAATATAATTGTTTACAAAGCTATTTTTTAATATAAAATTTTTATAACATCACACTTTCTATCTGCTTCAACCAGATTAATTTTATACTGAAAATATTGATGAACAAGTGGACATTAATATTTTAAGGATCACTTAAGCTAGATTAAACTCTATTATTTTAATTAAATTAAAACAAATAACTTTGTTTAAACCACTAATATAATCACGTTATTTATTTACAATTAGCAAACTTAGAAATTTTAGAAATTAGAAAAAGTGTTAATAGTAAATTAAATATTATTAATAACCAAATATTTTTTAAAAATAGCCATCTCTTAAATTTATTTTCTTATTAATAATTATATTTAAAATAATTTATTTTTGTTGTTTAAACATTTTTATTATGTTTTGATAATTTATATAATGTAATTTTTCATATTTTAAAATAATGTTTATATTTAATTTTAAATATATATAAAAGATATTTTTTAATTAATTAATCACCTCTCTTTATAATATGTTTGTCCATAGTTCTTTTTAATCTGTTATTTTTAGTCTATACTTGTTTGTTTATTTTGTTATTAATGTCATTACTACCCTGACGAAGAAACCATCGGTTTTGAAACATGTAGGTAAATGTGATTATATTAGTGGTTTAAACAAAGTTATTTGTTTTAATTTAATTAAAAATGACGCCACAAAGTGATTTTGCGAAGTTTGAAGAAATAATCTATTATTTTAAGATCTATTTTTATGATAAGCTAGTATTATCATTATTACATCAATAATGAACATAAAAGCTTTTCGTGGACTAATTTTATATCAAAAGCCTATATTTAAATAACAGCTTAATATTTAGAACATTGTTTTCTGCTTTGGAGCATTTAATAGTGAATGCACACGAACAGGTACACAATATAATGCTAGAATGCACGATAACAACAACACGGGTATGCGAGTTATGTTTGTACGTAATTACACTGTTAAACAATTCCAGGCGAAGCTGCATAAGAAGCTCTTTAATTTAACATTTTAATAAAACCTTCGACGCAGAATGTTGCCTCAAAAAAAATATTTTTATTGAGACGAAATTAGATTATGTGCGCTAAGCTGTGTTTCGATTTTTCAAAAATGGATCATGATGGCGTACTTCTATAGAGGGTGAACCGACAGTTGGTCCCTAAAAATTATAATTTTGAATTTTTTGTACTTTTACGCTGGGATATAAAATATATAGACAAGTAGGTTTATCCTCGATACATTTGAATGAAAAAAAGTTTTATGGTTTGTTATTCAGCGGTACAAACCTCTCTGCACATCTCTTCGGGGTCAGCTAGTTATATTTTATGTGAGTTGGTATTCCGTATTTTTTCTAAACCGACTGCATATTTTTTTTATTTTTATTTATTTACGCCTTAATGGGCTTTTACATAATGATTACATTAATTAAGTATAACAGTTTATACATTACACAAAGTATAACAGTAGGTAATTAAGTATAACTAGTAATTATTTACTTTACTTGTGAGGTAAGAAACATTATAGCAGAGAATTGAAAATAAAATAATAAGAGAGAATAAAAGAATATAAATAACACATAAAAAAAATTAATACAATTTAGCGAAATGTATATAACCACTGGAGCGACAGAGCAAATATAATATTTTAACTCGGATTGCTAAAGGAAAGTAATCCGCCCACATTAAAAGAATCATACCTCCGAATTTGAATATCATCTCGACTGCCGTTCGCCCACCGGTAGCCGTGGGTCGAAATTTAAAAAAAAAATTATAAGCGATTTTGTTCCTTATGTATAAGTCCTTTGTTTTTATACGATATTTGAGCAAAAGCCGGGAATATAATTTCGCGCGATTTTACAAATACACCTGGCCTTCGAGAGGATATGGAGACATACAAACTGATTAAGGTAGATTCAGACTGGACGACGTACGTACGCATCGCTACGCCAAACAATGCTTAGCAACCCATACATGATCTATGAAAATGGCCACAGACATCGCACATCGCGATGCGTGTGGCCAATGTGATTCTAAAACCTAAGAGTATGGATATTAGAGAGACGGCATGTGAAGTGTGCCCGCGCGCTCCAAGTGTGCCTTTTCGAGAATTCTACCCACACGGCTGACATTGGCTGTCACCATGTAATATGGCTGCTGTCGGAACGTATTAAACGGCCAAAAACCAGCAGCCAATGTCAGCCGTGTGGGTAGAATTCTCGAAAATGCACACTTGGAGCGCGCGGGCACACTTCACATGCCGTCTCTCCAATATCCATACTCTTAGTTCTAAAACATACATTTTGATTGAAAATCTATGGTTGCTAAGTAGCCCAGATATTGTTAGGCGTAGCGATGCATACGAACGTCGACCTAGTCTGAATCTACCATTATAGTTCTAGATAGCCAATGAATTCCCCTATCTTTTGTTTATTATCACATATTTGTAGGATTTATAAAAAAATATAATTAAATCTTTAACCTTAAAACATTTTAAAGAATCTAGAGAATATTTATTTTGTTATATTTTGAATGGATAATATATTATACAGTCGTTTTAATATATATATTTTTTTTAATTTGCCACATTTTGGCAACAAAGCAATCCGAGGTTTTGGAAATAGTGCCATAATGTGGCAAAAAGCGCTCGAGTGGATAAATATAGAGGGTTAAATAAAATAAAATAAGACCTAACATACATTACGGTGTTATGTATAAAAGCTAGTTAGTAGGAAAAAGCATAAAATTATTTGGGTACATTATTTAATTTTACATGTAATGTTTAGAAAGAAAGATGATATAAAATAATAAAAGTTAATTATTAGCAGAAAGAATTGAAATTTCTTGCCTTTTGAAACTTGCAAGATTGTCAACACTGAAAAAATCTATAAGTTCACAATATTTATTCACCAGGCTATGAATTCTGGGAATTGGTGAAAAAACAGAGTAATTTGTATTGAAGTTATTGTTGCATTTAAAAGTGTCTTTGCTGCAAGTTTGTCTGTCAGGTATATTAATGCAAATTAGTTCCAACAAATTAGGGCTGTCAATTAAAGATTTTATAATTTTGAATACAAAAAACCAAATCAATCAAAACTCTTCTATCTGATAACTGAAGAATTCTAGTTTCGGCTCGTAAATTATTATAATTTATACATTTAATTGGAATTTTCACAATATATGTAGTTAAGTCTAATGTCGTTTAAATCTATTACCTTTAAGGTCTGAAAACTAAATCAATGTAATATAAAATGGAGATTTATTGTGAATGAACTTTCGAAAAAGAATTTCCAATAATATGACGCCCTCCAGTTATTTTATTTGATCGAGGTTCATTATGTCTTCGAAATAGGTCAAGTATTTTTATCAGCACCAGAATACAGAGAGAGTTTTCTATTTTCATCTCCTCTCTTCTTAACAGATGATCATTGATTGTTCCCCCCCCACCCCGTACAATGCAGAACCTACTCAACGTTTAACAGAGGCACATTTATTTAGAAGGTTTTAAATGTTGTGCGGAATTTTAAATATTTTTTTTTTTATTATTCATGTTATTTAAAATATATATCAAATGGTGATTATGATCAAATAATGGAGGCGCAGATTAATTTATGTAGATATAATAAATAATAAGTTTATAACAAAAATATGTACAAATAACAACACTATACCTAAAATAAAAGGCAACCAGCTACCATATAAATCCATACTTATAAAATGGTTATGATAAAATATTTGATGTCAGATTTTGATATATATCAAAATTCTGAGTGGAAGATACTTTCAGCATCGCCCTGGTGTAAGACCACCATTCACAATTGAAACGTTTGCTTGAAATCGATTTAGCCGTGCTTGGTGACCAGATCTGAATAATCATGTACTTAAATTAAACAAATAACTTTGTATCAACCACTATTATATAATCACAATTACCTACATGTTTCGAAAACGACGGTTTCTTCGTCAGGGTAGTAATGACATTAAATAACAAACAAGTATAGACTTTAAGTATTCGTTATTTAATGTCATTACTACCCTGACGAAGAAACCATCGGTTTCGAAACGTGTAGGTATTTGTGATTATATAATAGTAGTTGATACAAAGTTATTTGTTTAATTTAATTAAAAATGATGCCACAAAGTGATTTTGCGAAGTTTGAAGAAATAATCATATACTTCCCCACCTTCCTCTTCCTCGTCTCCTTCCCCTCTCCACTACCTTCAGCCTCACATCTTAAATGTTGTGCGGAATTTTAAATATTTTTTTTTTATTATTCATGTTATTTAAAATATATATCAAATGGTGATGGTGATCAAATAATGGAGGCGCAGATTAATTTATGTAGATACAATAAATAACAAGTTTATAACAAAAATATGTACAAATAACAACAGATTTTGATATATATCAAAATCTGTTGTTACCCCAATTGGGGATAGTCTCACTGGCTCCAGACGGGAGCACTTGGTACACATATAAAAATTTATAAACCTACCCATAATAACTTTTTTAAAAGTCAAATTTAGTATTTTGTACCATTTATAGAAATAAAGAAAGTAAAACAACTACAAAATTATTTGTTTAATTTTTGAGTATTTTGTACCATTTAAAGAAATAAAGAATTTAAAACCACTACAAAATTATATACCTACCTATATTCAAATATTTTTCAAGCAGAGTCACATTCCAAGTTACATTGTGCGTATACATACCCGATACAGGCGAAACCTGGTGGGGTTATTAAAAATTAATGGTAAACAATGTATTTTAATTGTAAAGGAATAATAAATAAATAAATTTAATAGAGTTTTTCAAATATTGTCACGTTATTAGCCCGGGAATTGTACTATATATTTCCTTAAAAAATAATAATAACCAAAAACAAATCAAAATTTAACTTAAAACTTACCTAAATAATATTAAATAAAAAACCCAACTAGCTTAATCCATTATCACAATGTTTTAATTGGGATATTTGTATATTATCTAATTCATCTTTTGATATATTATATCATTGAAGAAGAAGATAACAATAATAATCTAATTTTTTTAAATATGAAAATGAACAAGATACAGAAAAATAATAAAAGATAACGGTCGCAACTGGGACTCGAACCCGGAACCTTACGTCTTACCGGGACATACACCTCTACCAATTGGGTTACTGCGATCTATTATGAGACTGTCGTAATTGTCAACTTCATATTTCAAATTTCAGAATTAACAATATTATCTTCGACTAATGTTTTTTTCCATATTATTGGCAGCTACCTTTATTATTGGAAACAAGTATTCAAATAATGTATTTGTTACCTAGATAGTGTGTGATAATATTGTTAATTCTGTAATTTGAAATATGAAGTTGACAATTACGACAGTCTCATAATAGATCGCAGTATCCCAATTGGTAGAGGTGTATGTCCCGGTAAGACGTAAGGTTCTGGGTTCGAGTCCCAGTTGCGACCGTTATCTTTTATTATTTTTCTGTATCTTGTTCATTTTCATATTTTAAAAAATTAGATTGTATTTGTTATCTTCTTCTTCAATGATATATTACATAAAAAAAAGCCTTCAAAAGTTAAAAAGAGAGTTTTTCTTATAAAAATATGAATATTTTGATATATTATGTTAATCATTAAAAAGTATAGATTACTCTAGTGTGATGAATTTTGAACCGCTTTTTCCGTATTGAATATTCATAAGTCAACGAAATGTCATTACTAAAGCTACTTTTTTGATAACGCTGCCATTTTGGAGTCAGAAATGCTCAGTTATAAAAGTCTCTATGTTTCTGCTGACTATCGAAAACGACGTCAGCATAAATTGTATTATTTTTCTGCTTGTGGGACCAACCTGCCAAAAGTACTGCCAGTTGCGGCGAGTATATTGTTACCGAATAAGATCGATTCGGATATCGACATATTCTGTGTAAGTGATGAGAGATGAAAAAAGAAAATGTTTTTGATTCTTCAAAGAAACTCTCCTTATCAACATGATGTTTATCGCTGTGCTCAAATCATTGGAAGCCTTTTTTATGTGAACACCGTATAATATTCCCAACAGTCGACTATCGTGTGCAAGAGGAGATGAGGAAGAGGAGGGTTCGGAAAAAGTGTTTGTAAATTTTCAAAATCGTTAATACAAACAATTTATATTATACTTCGTACAAGTTCAATTACCTGACATGAAGAACAACTCATATTTCAATTCGTGTTCTTTGAATTGAATAAAAATAAAAATTGTTTCGAATAAAAAAGATAGCTGCCGATAATATGGAAAAAAATTGTCGAAGGTAATTAATCATGTTAATTCTAAATTTTGAAATATGAGTTTGACAACTAATATGACGGTTTTATGAGGTGGCAATGGCTGAATTGGTTAAAGCGCACGTCCTGGTAAGACGAGAGGTTCTGGGTTCCAGTCCCAGTTGCGACCGTTATCTTTTATTATTTTTCTGTGTCTTGTTCATTTTCATATTTTAATTTAGATTATTAGTGTTATCTTCTTCTTCAATAAAATTATAAATAAGTTCGTTAACCACTCGAACGCTTTTTGCCACATTATGGCACTTTTTCCAAAGTCTCGGATTGCCTTGTTGCCACAATGTGGCAAGTATTCCCATGATTCGTTAAAAAAAAATTGAAATATTTTTTAATGTTCCCGCGTCTTGAAAATATGATTATTTGATAAATGAAAGCTAACTTTAAGTATTGAGCAACAGATGCCACTCTTCTTCGTTATTTATGAGCATTTGTCGCAAGGTCTAAAATCGACATTATTTCAAATGGCTCTTATCCTCTAAATCATTATTTTTTTATAATTTATTTATAGATCCTAAAGATATAAGATGATTATTTATATATAGGTGAATTCATTGGCTATAAAACACTTGATTCGGTTTATATATCTCCGTATTAAAATTCGAAGGTATGTTTCTTTTTTAGTTTGGGCAGATTATTTTCAGAATGGTCACCAAAAAATCTCGATCAACAGGAGAAAAATATGTTTAATTGCGCTATCGCTTAAGTGGTTAATCACATAACAATTATAATTAAAATATTTTGATGTTTTACATAGCGTGATTTTTATGAAAAATAACCTCAAGGGCGCTGTACAAATTTAAAATATATTTCTACAATCTTAGGACTTACTACAGATTAGATAAAAGATCATGACAACTTATGGCTAAAATATTGGATCCACCGGTTCTTCGATTAGTGATTCAAAACTATACATTTTGAAAATTAAATAAATGGAAAGCATTGACCAATGAACGCGAAGCTGCGTAAAAATGACTACTTGTATTTTTTTTTATTCTCACTAATGGCAGAAAATATACAGGACTATACTTTCTTGGTAGGTCACCTGAGAATAACACTGATTATTTAGAGTAATTTAGATACAATTTGCATGCATGATTGGGAAACCACCAACGGGTTTCTACTTAACAGCGATTGACCAGCGGCTGAGAATAAAATTTTAAAAATGCTTGCAACTGTAAAGGGAGGTTCCAATGAGAAAGGTCGATTATTCCCCGTATCAAATGTATTAAATTAAAATTTTAATATCGATTTATTTCACTTGATTTAATATATACCTACTTTCAAATAGCAATAAAAATGCTCAAAACGCACGATGATAAATTATTATCGTGTACTTCTTATAAGTATTTTTTGATCAAAAGTATTTATGATTTTTTAATAATGTCTGAAAAAAATAAGAGTGAAAAAAAAATTAGAAATATTTTAGTTTGTAAGACCTTGAATAAATAGAAAAACTGAGGTATTTTTCTCACAAAACACGTTGTCAGATTTATTTTTTAATGATTTTGATTTAACTAAAATTAAATATTTTAAAACTGTGACCTAGATTATGTATTGATTTATTTTGTTGTATTATATAATTTGAAATTTGTGTTGTTTAATAGTACCTATCGTTTGAAAATTGAACTAATCTGCCAACGACCAACGGTATAACCTTAGTATCTTAAAAATACGCTTAGTTTTTTTTTTTATTTTAAAACTGCGTGTACCAGATAAAATAACAATATTTAAAAATCAATTTATGTTTTTTTGGAAAAAAGGTCAATATGTCTAGAATTTGATTTTAAAAGGACTAATTTCCGGTGTTTCCTGATAATACCCTCTGAAGTTAGATGTGATAGTACCTACTTATCAAGATAGTACATTATCGTGATTAGCTTTGGATTTGGTTGATAAAACTTTATTTTTATTTTCATATATATTGACCTAGTTTAACCTTAAACAGGTTAACCTAGTTTAACCTCGTAGGTTATTTTATATCAGAGTATAGACCCTGATATAAAAATAATCTGTATGTAAATATATTCAAGGTTAAACAAGGTCAATCTACGTTTCTATGACTTCTCAGATCAATACGTTTACTGAAACTGCCGTTGCGTGTGTTAAAGCCATAAAATACTTATTCCAAATAGTTCGAGCGATCAAGAAATTCATGGGACTGATTAAACATTCCCGTTTCTCGGGACATGAAAGGTTTTAAGGGATCTATTGTTCCTAGGCAAATATTTGTAAAGGAATATAATGTCGTCTATTTTTGAAAAGTTGTGCAAATAATTCTGACTCCGATCGTATAATTTCTTTATAACATTTTTAGCTATGGATTGATAATTTTATTTTATTTACCCTTACATACCTTAAAGAATTCAGCTAGGGACGCGTTCAAAAATATATAATAAAAATACATTTTTAGCTCTACTCAGGTGGCCCTCTGGAAAAAAAATATCCATCAGAACCTATATTATCTTAGAGGATACTGTGTGTAGAGCCTTTTTTATGGAAATGAATCTGTGATGGAAAATAGGAGAATGTAGGAATCTGGGGGGTCAGTGTGTCCAGGAGTGGCGGACGTATTAAACCTCCAAATGTGATGCAAGGCAATGGGTCAAGAGAGTCCAGCTTGAGAGGCTAGAAGGCCTCCCTCAACCGCCTCTCTCGATCCGGCCCACTATGCAGGGTGTGCAGTTGCATCTGATGCCAAGACCCGTACAAACCTCACCTCATAAACCTGGACTCCCCTGCTAATTCAAGGAAGCGAGCCACTCGGGGTGACTTATGGCAGAAGTGTTGTTGGTTATAAAATAAATGGTTCCCGGGCGGCGGTTCCCATACTCGCCTCTCAAATTGAGAAATGATTATTAATTACAAAAAAATATATAAAACTGGCGAATGCCTACTGTTCTGATAAAAAATATGCCTGCTGATTCCAATCCAAAAAAGTCACGTGAGAACGTTATTTGAGATAGTATATGCTTTACTTATTAGTGTTATTAGTATAAATGAATACAACTCTACAATTTGGTCACCTGTCTTTAATAATCACATTAATACCATTGAAAGAGTCCAACGCAAATCTTTGAGGTGTATTAGTTTTAGACTTGGAATTCCTTTAGAAACAATAGATTATGATTTTTTATTACATTCATTGAAATTGCTTAAGTGGTAGAAATATTTTTTTTGATATTATATTTTTATATAAAATTGTAAATAATCATTTGGATAGCCCTGATATATTTTTTTTTTTTTTTTTTAAATATGTTTATTCAGTTGTAATTTTACAATATTTTATTTTACAAATCTTACGAAACTGATCAATCAGTTTGATTGTAAGAAATTAATGTTGATTCAATTTCATGTACCTACCATTAGATCAAGATCCCCTAGTATGTACTATTGTGACAATTATACCACAGTCTCAGGATATAACTCAGTTATAAATAGGCTGCACTTGGAAACTTTTTGCTAAAATCGCTGATATTCTTCTTTATGTACCCCTTGTGAAGTATATAGCTACACTAATTAAACGTTTTAATGAGGTCACTGCATAACAGGTATTTGTTTTTCCGTCTTTCTTAAACTTGTTATTATTTTATTTGATATGTTTTAATATATTTATATAATTAATGCATGTGTAAAAAAAAACTTATGTATGTAAATGACAGTAGTGCCGTAAATTCTAAATAAATAAATACTTTTAATTAGCCGTTGGACAAAAAACGTAAATCAATCATAAGTATGTCTTTTAAGCTTCCAATAACGCAAAAAAAAACGATAATATTTTTTGCTCTGCATTAGTCGCTTTGACGAATGTTTTATACTGAAGAATTAAAGATCTGTTACAAAAATATATACTCTGAGGTCTCTTTCACTGCTGTCCAATTGGATATTAATTTTGTTTTGGACAATTTTTATTCCAATTGGACGTTCATTTTGTCTGATTAGCAATAAAAAGGCGTCCTAACATTTTATAGTTTAAAGGCATCGTAAAATTTCGTAATAAAATTTATAAATAATATTTCCGGGCGTATTTAATATTTGAACAATGTTTTATTTTAAATTAATAAATATCTGATACGGCAATGTTTAATGGAATGAGGAAATCGAAAACACTGTTGTTTTGTTGAAATATTTCATTTCATAAAGCTCAATTAATAGCTTTGGTTTATCACATCTGAAACATGACACAAAATATGAATTTATTTTGAACAAAAAATAAATTTTCACCTCTACGTGAACTTATTCACTCAGCCGATTTAAATTTATTATGAGAGGAAGTACTGGCAAGGAATAAGGTATGTGGGGTTAGTAGGAATCTGGGTGGCAATTTGTCTAGGATTGAATCCATACTTCCACTGCGGTGCAAGACGATGGTCCGATCCGGCCCGCGATGCAGTATATGCCCGCTAAGTAACCAAAAGAAGCGAACCACTTGGGGTGACCTTGTAAATGGTTTCCGCCTCCCAATTGGTTTTTGGGAGTAATTTCATAATTCTTAGAATTTCGGAGGATCAAATGTCGGGGATCAATTGTTGGGCCACAGAGAATTGGACCTCAACATATTTGGTTATTTTGATTTCGAATAAACTCCCCTATCACTATTTTTTTCCCTTTATTCGTAACATATTTTTGTGTACAGGTATTTACATGATTTTCAACTACCATACTAGACACATGCCCGTATTAAGGTAATTGAAATTTGAAGATATCTTCTTAATATATAAAACAAAGTCGGGTTAGTTACACCATTTATAACTCAAGAACGGCTGAACCGATTTTTATGATCTTTGATTTGTTGGTTTTGTCTCCGTCCCGATTAACAGAATCACTATAAAACATCGGAAAAAATCACGGGAAAAATAATTACGTAAAAAATTAATTTTTTCATATATTTTGTATGGAACGGCTTTTCAAATAATGTGCGTCGATTGACATAATTTGAATCAATTCGAACTGTCAATGGTGTAGTGTGCCGAACATTTCGTGCTTAGTCAACAGCTCAATTTCATTTTTTGAACTGGGTCAGCTAGTATTTATATAAATGTAATACGTGTTAATTTGTTCACATATTGTTTTGTTATTTTGGTATTTGTATAAATGGTACTACTTTATGTAATTTTCTTAAATAGATCACACAGGAATAAACCAACTGTATTCTGGAGGGTTGATATTAATAAGACTAAAAAATATAAATGACGTTACTTGTTGAAATAATAAAAATAAAGATAAATATATATATTTTTTTATAGAATTTATATGAAAAACTGAATAATAAAGCAAATGAACTTAATTTAATGATCCACAGCTTACGAGACACCCCGTATAAGTGTTAATAATCCATAATATCTCTTTGGTTTTAGTAACTCTAGTTTTTTTATATCATTAAAGAAAAAAATCTATTCCTCTCCTAGTGGCACTTAAGTAAATATATTAATTTATCTTTTGTATCGTCTCTTTAAAAATAAGTTTTATTCGAAAAGTTTTAATTGCTTTATTAACGTTCACTTCTTCCGTAAACCATTATAATAACTTATCATCAACCATTAAAAGTTAGCGTATCTGATAAAGAACTTCAATATTATTAAGTTTTCATAATGCCACCAGGTACGTATGGCGTTCATATTTGAAAGAGTGTGCTTTATCTTGAAAAAAAGACTTAATAAGTTTGTGAAGAATATTTATTATTAATATGCTCTCGTGGAAAATCCCACTGAATAACAAGATCTCATGTTTTATGGTTTGCATTAAAGTATACTAAAAATCCACTGATATAAATGTTATCGTGATATATTTTTGGGATATTATGCCGCGTTGCGCTACTTCATTCTTTATCGAACGTTTCGGAAAGCGTTACAGCGTCCATCATCATAGTAGATGTGTAACCAATAGTTGTGTTGTGGGTACCACTAACAAAACTGTGTAATCAAAAGTGGTAAATAATGATAAATGGTAATAAATGGTTATAAATAGTGGATAAATAGTATAAATAGTGATAAATAGTGATAAATAGTGATAAATAGTGATAAATAGTGATAAATAGTGATAAATAGTGATAAATAGAGATAATTAGTGATAAATATAGATAATTAGTGATAAATAGTGATAAATAGCGATAAATACAAGTAAATAGTGATAAATAGTGATAACTAGTGATAAATAGTGATAAATGGTGATAAATGGTGATAAATGGTGATAAATAGTGATAAATAGTGATAAATAGTGATAAATAGTGATAAATAGTGATAAATAGTGATAACTAGTGATAAATAGTGATAAATAGTGATAAATGGTGATAAATGGTGATAAATAGTGATAAATAGTGATAAATAGTGATAAATAGCGATAAATACAAGTAAATAGTGATAAATAGTGATAACTAGTGATAAATAGTGATACATAGTGATAAATAGTGATAAATAGTGATAAATAGTGATAAATAGTGATACATAGTGATAAATAGTGATAAATAGTGATAAATAGTGATAAATAGTGATAAATACTATACTATTACCACCTCGGAACAGGCTCAGCCTAGTGAGGTGGCATATACCTAAAAGAATGTACATAACATGTATTTTTTGGTTAATAAATAATTAAAAAAAAAAAAAAAAAAAAAAAAAATAGAGATAATTAGTGATAAATATAGATAATTAGTGATAAATAGTGATAAATAGTGATAAATAGCGATAAATACAAGTAAATAGTGATAAATAGTGATAACTAGTGATAAATAGTGATAAATGGTGATAAATGGTGATAAATGGTGATAAATAGTGATAAATAGTGATAAATAGTGATAAATAGTGATAAATAGTGATAACTAGTGATAAATAGTGATAAATGGTGATAAATGGTGATAAATGGTGATAAATAGTGATAAATAGTGATAAATAGTGATAAATAGTGATAAATAGTGATAAATAGTGATAAATAGTGATAAATAGTGATAAATAGTGATAAATAGTGATAAATAGTGATACATAGTGATAAATAGTGATAAATACTGATAAATAGTGATAAATAGTGATAAATAGTGATAAATAGTGATACATAGTGATAAATAGTGATAAATAGTGATAAATAGTGATAAATAGTGATACATAGTGATAAATAGTGATAAATAGTGATAAATAAATAGTGCAAACAAAATTGTGTGATCAATGTTGGTAAATAGTGTAATAGTGATAAATAGTGCTAACAAAACTGTGTAATCAATAGTTTTAAGTAGTGTAATAAATAGTGATAAATGGTGGAAACCAAACTGTGTAATCAATAGTAGTAAATAGTGTAATAAATAGTGATAAATAGTGGAAACAAAACTGTGTAATTAATAGTAGTAAATAGTGTAATAAATAGTGATAAATGGTGGAAACAAAACTGTGTAATCAATAGTTTTAAATAGTGTAATAAATAGTGATAAATGGTGGAAACAAAACTGTGTAATCAATAGTAGTAAATAGTGTAATAAATTGTTGTAAATAGTGCAAACAAAACTGTGTAATCAATAGTAGTAAATAGTGTAATAAATTGTTGTAAATAGTGCAAACAAAACTGTGTAACCAACAGTGGTAAATAGTATCAAATAGATAATAAGTGTAATCATTAGTAATAAATAATGTAAACAAAACTGGGTAATCACTAAAGATAAAGTGACCACCAACAAAACTAAACCCAGAAAACAATTTTAAATTACACTGGCATAACAGCTCTTAAGAGGTATGGAGCTGGGCAACACGATATCGCATCTACACACACAAGCACAGACTATACCACTATCTATTTCACATCTGTCCTAGTGATGGACAGTGTAACGCTGTCCAAAATGTTGGCTAAAGAAGGAGGTAGCGCAACACGGCGTGCTACCCCTAAAAACAAATCACAATAATACCTTTGGCACTAAAAATCTAAATTCACATACGATAGAAATACAATTTGTCTGTTACAACTATTATCAGAAATCTATTATATGAAAGCTATTATCATAAATCTCAAAACTTACAATTAAAAGTAAGAACGTTGAACTTACGAAGCAAAAATATTCAAAAAATCTTTTAATTTATCATTGAAGAAGAAGATAACAATAATAATCTAATTTTTTAAAATATGAAAAATATTTACCCTAAGATTTTGCGCCAAATTAAAAAAAATGTTCCGAGAATTTCTTCTTAAAACATATCAATTTAAGATTGTTTTACCAAATTAAAAGGGGCAATTTCATTATAAGAAATGTGAGTTTTAATCCTTTATTCATTAATTAAAAATAAATAAAAATGTTGTTAAAAAAAGCACGTCCGCACTCAGCCACGTTGGTCCCGAGGGAATTCTTCGAGGTTTCAGAGACTAATTCGTTTTGAAGAAAAATGTTATAAGGGTAGTAATTGTAATAGTAATGTATCGTTGGAATGGAAAATTGTTTTAGAAACAGATGTCTATTCGAAATTTTGCTTTGTATGAAAGGCCTATCGTTAAGCATTTTAAATGTGGTTTCCGTAAAATGGGTTTTGTTTTGTGTGATGCTCGTAACAGAGAACCCTTTTCCTTCCCAGAACTTACTCTTCTTCCTTTTCTTAAAAACGCCCTTCTCATAGCACCCTCAAATATGACACGTGGGGTTAATGTAAAAAGATTTAAAAAATATCATACAAATTACCGCTCATGAAATTTTAGTGTTCTAGAGTGTTAAGATTGAAAAAAATTACGTTATTGATGATATTGTAGCCGAAAACGTTTTTTTTAACGCATTTTTTTTTGCATTTTGGAGGTCAACTATATAGTTAAAAAATAATATAACATAGTTCAAGTAATACAACAAATTATTTTATTTAATCGATATTATTTAAGAGTACGTATTTTGTTTATAATCTGTTTCTCTCCTGTGTATCATTGTAAACTAATGTATCACTTGAATGTAAAAGCCATTTATTGCTTTTAAATAAACAAATAAATAAAATTATACCTAAAACTTATAAAGTTCATAAAGTAAAGCTAGTCCAGCTCTTGATGGTGGATGCCTCCGCCCAACAGATGCATGGCAGGCCGGATCGGGAGAGCCGGTCGAGGGAGACCCTTTTCCAGCCACTCTCCAACCACCACCTTCCGGCGTTAAGGGAGAGAGAGGCCCTTTGTATTGAACGATGTCGGAACTACTCGTAATTTGAGTTAAAATACTGGTAATTTTCATTTAGTTTCCTCACTATAACGCATTCGCGTTGGACCGCGCTTCTTAATGATATAGCGGTTTTCAACGTCGTATTTCTTACAAACTAACCTTGGTGTTTCAAACCTTTTCTGATAACATCGATTTTGTAAATTTGAGTGTAATAAAAGTAAATTGGTATGAATATTAATTATCTTTATTAAAATCTATCCAATTTTGACTTCCGCGTCCTTTGGAAACAAGCAGAATACACAAACTTTACACCCACGTTAATGTACAAAAATAACTATGTTCGGAAAACGTTTGATCATTTTCACCTGAAGTAATTTTATTTAATTTAAACTCCTATGGGGCTTTTACATATATAAAGCAATACATGTTTTGATTAATTACAGTGAAAATAAGAATTGATAAAATACAGGTAAGTAACAAAAAATATAAGGAACATAATTTTCTTAAGGACTAATAATATGAACTAAAACCTGTCAATTTGTCTGTCCTATAACGGGAAACTTTCCTAGTTGGACAGGCAAAGCTTTCTTATATGTAAATTGTACTTTTTTGTATCCATCTATAATAAATAAATAAATAATAAATAATATAGGTTACATAAAATATATGAGTTGATAAAATGTAGATAATATAGAATATAATTGAAGTAAAAATAGATAGTCAATAATATTTATGTAATAGTGATAATAAATATTTAAAAATAGATAGTCAATAATATTTATAAGTAATAGTTTAGATAATTTTATATATAATTTTTTTTTTGTTTGTTTGCTGGTTTGTTTGTTCGTATTTTATGCGCTGCCATACCGTTCATCCGATTGCGATGAAAATTCTAGGATTTTACGTTTGCATGCCCCTCATGGTTGTAGGATAGTGAGCTCTGGTGTTATGAAATTATTTCCTGTAATATTTATCCGATCGCGACTACTTTTTAAAAAAAATTTGTGAACGTGCCTGCGAAGGTTCGTTATGTACTGATTAGCTCTGGCGTCATGAAATTTACGTAGAAAATATGAAATAGGTCAAAATTATAAATGGGGGGTTGAAAAGAAGGGTGTATTTTATGGAGTTTAGCGGCAGGAAAAAAAAGGCTGGAGGGGGAGGGTAATGTGAAAGGGATGGAGGGGAATTAAGCAGGGAAAGTTCGCGGGAGGGGGAACGAGGGAGGGAGGAAGACGCAAAAGGTGGAAGTGGAATGCATATCGTAATCGCTCTGGTGTAAGACCACCATTCTGAATTGAAACGTTGCTTTAAAAGGTTTTAGCCGTGTTTGGTGACCAGATCTGAATAGCCAGCTACCTTCCAACCTTCCTCCCTCATCTCCTTCCCCTTCCCACTACCTTAAGCCTCACAACATACATCAATTTTTGGATGCCATAGTTTTACTGGCTCCAGACGGGAGCAGCTCTTGTGCGGTATTCATATATATATATATATATATATATATATATATATATATATATATATATATATACAGAGTATCCGGGGATGAAGTGCATTAACTTCGGGAGGTGATTCTGCATGATAGTAGGAGTAAAAAAGATGAACAACTTTTTCCGAAATTCCAATTTTTTTCCCATACAAAAAGACGTACCTAATAAAAATCCCTAATGTAAGGTACAAACTTACCCGATAAATTTGCTGTACGCCCGCCACTAACGTTGGATTTTTGTGAGTCACCGGTATCGTAACAGCGTAAAAAATTGTGCTGGCCGCATACGATGGACTAATTTGATCGTTTTACCTAAAAAGTACCTCTAAAAGTTGGAATTTCGAATAAAGTCATTTATCTTTTTTTACGAATCACCTTCCACTATTTTAAGTTAATGCACTTTACCCCTGGACCCCGTATATACGTCATCAGCAACTATTGACTTCTCGATGAAAGCTGTCAAAAGCGTCTTCCAAGCTTAAATGAGTTTTGGCCTAACATAATTATCTCTTCGATCAAAGGGAATTTAAGTTGGCCTTGAGTCCTCTTGGTTCCTCCTGTCCTGTGTTACTGAATTACGAGTATAGTCAATTGGTTGTCCGTCCTTCGAGCTATGTATACATGTCCTGCGCAATTCTATTTGCTTTCGGCGTACTGAATTATGCAGGTTAATTTTGTTTACTTCGTTATCGTTTCGTACTACAAATAGATTCATGAACTTGTCCGCTGGGCCAGGTAACTCACAGGTATTTGGTATTATTTTACAATTAAGTTGTAATAGAGGAGACTAGATGCAATATAGTTTTTGTTTACACTAAGTGGTCAAGCACCGCTAATGTTTATTTTTTTATGTGTACTTTATAATTAAGTATACATTTTAAATTAGTACTCAAAGTTTTTGTTTAATGCTATTGTATATATGCAGGGCTCAAATCTTGGCCCCTTGCTTTTTCTTATATTCATAAATGACCTTGGCTCGAAATTAAAATGTGATTATGCTTTTTTCGCCGACAATATATTCGCCGATAAATTTTTCGTAAAATCAAGTCTGTTTCCGATCATCAACTGCTTCAAAATGACCTCGACACGCTCAATAACTGGTGTACTGTCAATGATATGCACTTAAATGTTGAAAGATGTTACATTTAAAACTTCACCAGAAATAGATTTTTAAAAGGATTTTTCCTATGTCGTTAATAATATTATTCTCAAAAAAGTGTATTCAATAAGAGATCTAGGAATCATTCTTGATTCTAAATTCATATTTGAAGTTCACATTAACGAAATTAAGTGCAAATCATTAAAAATGATGGGATTTTTTCACAGAATATGTAAACCTTTCAAAGATCCCCTAACAATTCTGACCCTTTACAATGCCTTAATTAGAAGTAAACTTGAATATGGAAGCACTATTTGGAATCCACATTACTGCAAATATGAAAACATTGTAGAGTCAGTCCAAAAAAAAAAACTAAGAATGTTATCCTTTAAATGTGGACTACATGACCATCTTGGATCATACGACGTACGTCGTGATTACTTCAAGATTGATACACTTAAAACTAGAAGGCAATTGACAGCTCTAATATGTTTACATAAAATCATTCACGGCCATCTTGATACTACACTATGTCTTAGCAATATTGAAATAAATGTCCCCAATTCCCATTGTTTAAGACGCCATAACACTTTTCATCTGAATACATTTAAAAATAATATAGCCTACTTTAGCCCTCTGACCCACTGTATAACAAGACAGAGTGTGCCGAAGTAGATATTTTCGTTGATAATGTGTACGGATTCAGAAAAAAAGTTCTGGCGCTGTTAAAAAATATGTTTAACTAATTATATTGTGTCAACTGTCTCTCTTTGTATGCCTCTCGTGATTCCTATGTATCTTGCCTCTCATTGTAATATGTGTTACTTGAGGAGCTTGTATAAATTTTTTTATTTTTTATTTTTTATTTTATTTTTTATTTGCGATTTTCTGTTGTTCTAGTTGTATGTATCTGTATTTAATTGTATGTATCTGTATTTAAGTGTATGTAATTGTAGATTTTTTGTAATTGTATGCCTCTATTTATACAAAAACTGAGTTTTTATAATAGGATGTTCTCACGTAGGTGCGAACATCTGTAAAAACCCAGTATAAATAAATAAATAATACGTACCAATCTCGTAGGTACTTAATCAAATGCACGGCAAAATTAAATGGCAGTAAGTTTATTTTGGATATAAAATAATTCAATATAAGAATTTTTCTCATCCTGTTCAATAATTATTATTTCATGTTATTGAAAAATTGGTATTCTGAGAGAAAAGATTGAAGAAACCAAAATCTTCTTTCACATCAAAATTAATCGATGAAAGGCAACAGCTGATGAATGAATGATTTGGCTTACTTATAATTATATGGATCGACGAGGATATATAATAATAAATGAAAAAAATCCTTATAGACACACAGTATATTGCATAAACGAGTGTAATACTAGAGGAAGTCATTTCCTTTGGGTGATTTCACGTTTCATTATATGTTTAGGCAATTCTTAACCATATTTTTTGAGGTGGAAATGCAGCGTACATAAATAATCACTTGTTACATTTTTCATAATATAAAAACCTTTTTTTTGGCGATCTGCATCTTCCCCCAGTAAGCTTTTGTCGTGATAGTAAAATGGAAAACAAAAAAGTAGTTTCAGCAATAAAATTATTAGCAAAAATTAGTTTCGGCAGGATTTGAAATCGGCAACTTTAAACAATGTTTTACCCGTATCGCTTCGGAGAGTTTTGGATGAGGTTATTTAGAATTTTCTTTAAAACAAAACATTTTAGAAGTTGTTTTCTCATAATGTAATAATTAATAATATATAAAAACATTTTTATGGCTTCTAATACCTTATAATGACCATCTTAATAAAACTATTTTATTGTGCAAAGACGTTCATCATATTTAAGGAAATTCTTGAATATAATGTAGAAACAAAACACATAAATCTATGGACAATGCATTGTATGGAGGCTATAGTTATAATTGCTTAACCCTAACTTGCCGGTGCTGTCAATTAATTCGACATGTCTTGTATTATTGCTGTTTCCCTGTGAATACTCTACAAACACATAGTTCACGTTTGAGATGTTCCTCAGAAATTAATTTATGAATTGGATAAAATATAAAATAATTGTTTATCAAAAATAACGCGTGGTTATTTGTATAATTTTCCCAAAGATGCGCGGTTTTCATTTCCACATAGTCAAGCGAAGTATCAAGCGTTTTATGAATGGCTAATGTGTTTTTACTCATTTTAAGCCCTATTTCATAACAATATTTTATTTATGCCCATTAAGCTAATAATTTTAATCCAACTAAAAATGATAACTATGTACCCTGCGTACTGAGTACACAGCATCGGAGATAGAGGGATTTTCTGGCACAGTAAGTGAAGGGTAAAATTAATATTCGATTAACTCGAAAATGATATATTCGATCAGGTTGCAACTTGGGATGCGAGGATGGGTATCGCCGTCCCGGGGAACCATTTATTGGATAGCCAACACATCTGCCTTTATTGAGTGAAGTGTGCCCAGGTCTTGTCGGTGGATGCGTCTGTCCACAAGCTGTGTTGTGGGCCGGATTGGAGAGACCCATTAACCTCCAAAGATAGTCTCTCACGACCTAACGTCTTGCACCGCAGCGGGAGTTATGGACTCGTACGTCCATCATTGAATGATTCCTAGATTCTTATCTGTCATCATTCATTCATACAGAACTTCCTCAGTAGCGTGTGTCGCTCTCCACAGAGAAAAAAAAACTTATTTTTAAACGCCAGGGGTCTAAAAAGTAGCGTATGACTGTAGCTATTCGAAAACGTGACGATAAATTAAACTCGTTATTATTAGCTCGTTAAAATAGCCAGAAGTTTTGAAAAAAATCAGATTTCGTGATACGGGAAAAAATTAAATAAAGGGTACATATTTTATATTTTGTAGCAAACTTAATTTTTATTTCATAACTGTAGTACGAAGAACGAAAAATTTAAACATATGTGATGTGTTAATTAAAAATATAAAAAGGGAACATAACACTTTTTCTGGATAAAATCAATATACTAAACAATAAGTACATCAAATTTTTTTAACAAAATATATGAATAAAAAATGATGAATGCTCAAAATTTAATGATAACATATTATGATAGCAGTAATTACCTATAGTGAAAACAATGATAATTGCCATAATTTAATAATACACGCTTTAGGTGTTTTTTCTGATTTTAAATGCATTTTACCGAGCTAATAATACCCACTTCATTTCTCATTTTCTTTGTAAAACGCAACTTTTTAGATACCGGGCGTTTCTGAATTCAAAATTTGAAATAATTGATATACCCTATTCCTCAGGGACTCTTGTGTGGGTTAATGAAAAAAGAATATATTTTCGCAATACTAATTAAAAAAGGTATACCAGACTATTGTTAGACCCGCGATAATGTATGGCTCCGAATGCTGGACCATGTACAACTCCTACACCAGGCAACTTGAATCAGCAGAAATGCGAATGCTTAGATGGTCGGCAGGAGTGTCACTAAAAGATAAAATTAAAAGTTCACGCATTCGTGGTAGCCTGGGTGTCACAGACATAAACAATAAGCTAGAGGAACGACAGTTGAGATGGTATGGTCACATAAAACGGAGACCACCAGACCACACAGTGAAGCAGGCAATGTCTATGGAGCTTCATCGACAGTCATCCAGAGGAAGACCAAAGAACTCCTGGATGACTCAATGCTCTAAAATTCTAAGTAGAAACGGCCTGGAATAGAGCGATACCCAGAACCGAAGAAGCTACAACCTGAGAACGAGGAGAGCCGACCCCAACAGCCTACCTAGGCAATGAGTTGGGACAGTGCAAGGAAGAAGAAGAAGAGACAAATTTCACCCCTATTAATGGGTCGTTCAACACAAGGTATTAAAAAATATTAGGTTTATCGTTCTAATTCGTTTCTCATTGTTCAAGAACTTAAAATTTTACGGACTGTTAAACTTATAAACGGAGCTTTAGTAGGGATAATAATAATTTTATTTCACATATAAACGAGAGGTTGGAGATTAAATATACACCAAAACGGCATAAAATGCATTTCGTTGATGTTTCATATGGTTAGGGTTAGCTGTATCGTAAATTCTCATTTTATCGCTGTGAGACTCCTCCGTAGATAAATTACCATGCACTGGCCATAACCGGAGCGGAATTACAATTATTATTGCACCGGTTATAGCCACACAGATAAAATAATAAACAGGTACAGAAACTGGGAACTACGAGTATACCTTTCTGGCTAGAATTGAGTTATTTGATAGTTATCTTAACTGCAAACCAGAAATTCTGTGTGCTGAGGTAAGAAAACCTTTCGAACAGTAGCGTCATTTGCACTGATAGGTCTGTACGTATGCACTATCTTAATTGATGCAAATATTTCATTCAACTCATGAATACATTTAGACCATAGTTGCGTTGGGCGGAAACAAAAGCATAAATTATTTAGGTAACGTAGTGATGAAGGTGTAGTTACCGGAAGTAGATTTGGGATGCTCTCTATAATTTTCTCCTGCATTTATTGTCATTTTGGCTTTAAGGTAGTAATTTATCATAAATTTCCTAATCGCAACTTCATTTCTATTACAGTTTATATACATTTTAAACATTAATAATCACACATACGTTTTTAGATTTTCACGGCCAAAAGCATTTTCGTTGTTTGTTTTTGGGGTGTTATGCCGTGTTGTGCTACCTCCTTCTTTAGCCGACGTTTCACGACGACTGCAACGCTGTCCGAAACGTCGGCTAAAGAAGGAGGTAGCACAACACGGCATAACACCCCAAAAACAAACAACGAAAATTAATCACACATTTGGTGCATTTTGTGACGTACAAACTTCGATTCAATTTTTTAATCAAAATTATAACAATTATTTTGATATTTTAAGTTAAAATCATAAAGACTGTTATATCTACCTTATAATTATTTTTTGTTCGCAACCAAAATTGGTGCGGTAGGGCCATGTGGGTTCACATTCAAATCTCGGGCAAAATCATGTAGCATTGTTAATAGTATTATAAAGTTGGCAATAATAGTCAACAATAGATAGATCTTTTACAAGAACAATAATACCGCCACACTTCACTTCAGCATAATGCTCCAACTTCGAAGTAAATAAGATGTATACAACTTCTTCTACCACTGTCTTATATTGTATACAATGTTTACAACATAACTCTAGCGCACTCAGCGGTCTCGTATACATTCGTATGTTGTTGTACAAACTTATGAAATAACGGTGAAAGCTCAGTTGTAAGTTCCTCTCCCTCTTTCTCATGAACGATGTATGTAACAAAAAGAGACGTCTTCCAAGAGATATGTCTGAAGTAATTATTGAAGAAATATTGTACTGGCTCCTTCTCATATAGTATCTACGTAGAAGAGCAAATAGTTCCCGCTTGTAAATAGTTTTACGTCAGTGGGGACTACACTCAACTATAAACTAGTTCAAATGTGGTGTTTTGCAATAATTACTGTTCTAACTTATGAAAATAATTGTAGCATTTTAATAATGTTACTGCTTCAAATATTGCAAGTCATAATAACAAGTGATCAAGTTTTTTTAACGTTGATTTTCTGCTTTCGGGTATTGAAATTAGTTATTTTGTTTTTATTTTATTGAATTTATTTATTTAAAAAAACATTACATAGTACAATGATCTTTGGCTGTCTAACTAGGATATCTACCTGTTTTAGGACAGTCAAAATGAGCAGATTTATATAATGTAATTATGGTTTTGTCTATTATGTTAGCTTTTACTTAGATATTACACTTTATAAAAAAAATTAAAAGTTTTAATGGTGAATTCAAGAAGTTGCTAATGAATAAAATAATATTAATATTAATGAATAAAATAATGAACAAAATAATATTAACGTAGAGAAAATAAAATAAAATTAATAAAAAAAAAAATATATATTATAAACATGTATGCTTTTCAACCATTCCACGAAATTTTACTTTTTAAATTTTTGATGAAATTAATTAACTAGACTGGAGAAACAAAAATAGATATAAAAGATTAGAGAAATAAAAAGAAAATTTTGAAAGATTTAAAAAAACTTAAACATGTATTTTTATTTTTATTTATTAATCTTCTCACATGTTATGAATATTATTTTTTTTACATAGAAATTAACCTCACTAGGACTATAATAGCCTGTATTGAGGTTAACTTTAATACATTTAAGTGAAGAAGCATACGTTAAATACAACAACAAAAAAAACAAAATTTACACACATAAGTTAAATTCAAAAAAACACAAAAACTGCAAAAAAAAGACATAACACTAAAATATTACATGGAGAAAGAAAGAAATATTACATTGTGGCCAGATGGGTAGAACTTGAGGATGAAATTGTAACAATGTTTAAACCATAAATACATTATTAAACATTATTAAACATGTATGCTTTTAATGTATCGTTTTAGTATAACCGCCCCATCCTAAGGAAGCATAATCTAATATGGAATTACACTTGGCAAAGCAAATTCGTTTCATGTCTTTTATGCAGAGAATATTTCTAACAGCCATGAAAGATGTGTTTCAAATTTCAATTTTTTTTACGCATGTTTGTCTCCACAGATGTGAAATAACTGTTGGCAAAGTTTGCCACATTTTTGGGGACTTGAGAGTTTGAGTTGTTGATGTATAGGGATTTAATTTCGGACGATTTATTAATTTGCGATTTGATTATATTACGAAAAGTTTCCCAAAAACGTTTTGGAGTGCAGATATTTTCGTAAATGAGTTTTTTTCTTAAATTTCTTTCGAGGATTTAATAAAATTCTTTCACAAATTCTTATAATTTTTATTATAAGCTTGTAATAAAAAATTCTCTGGATACCTTTTTGCTTTTTCATGAAGATGGTTTCTTCGGTGAATCGATTTGACTAGTCCCGGGGAGATCCATGGTGAGAGTTTTATTTGTTTATTTGATATGGGTTAATTGCTTGTGTGTTTTGATATATACTCGTGTAGTTTGCTAATAAATTCCTTCATTGCTGAGTTAGTATCTGATTGGTCTAGGTTGTGATGGCTTCAACACTACGTTCGAAAGAAAAAAAAAAGCATCTTCTTTATCGGAAGAGCTCATACAAAATTTTTCCCACCTAAACGAAATTTCAAATCGACTACACTAGCGACCGCTATTGAAAAGGACAGAAAAATCACAATCTGAGAAGGGCTGAGGTAAATAAAGGTGATGACATAATGAACGGCTCGAAGTTTTCAAATCGATACCACGTTTAAAATTTATCAATATTGAATGTAAGCCGACACTTCAGACCAACCATAAATTTAAAATCCTAGAGCGTGTCGAAGAGAGTTTGTTTAGTAACAAAAAAACTTACATGGTTTTGAGGAATAAATGGGGTAATTAAGCCCAAATTACCACTACAGAATACAGACGGAGTATTGATAAAACCAATTAAAATTAACGACGTACACAATCTATGCATTAGTGCTATAGACCGAGATTTTTCGAAAGGTAAACAAAACACTCAGATTAAAAGTAAATAAGATTTTACTTTTGAGTACACAAAAAAAATGAAGTCAAACAGGTACGTACTAGACCATAGAGCTATTTGGAACGCATTAAGAAAATGAATTCTGAATTAATAAGGTGATATTAGTTATTACCAGACAAAGTTTTACGAATATTATATCTGATCATGAAAAGGGACGAAAGATAAAAAAAAATAGTTGTAAACATCTACGGACGCGGAAAATGAATTATTTGCACGAAACTGCAAGGAATGTGGTGAATCAAGTAAATGACAGAAACAATTTCATGTCACCATGAGAATTAAGCCGAAATACTACTGAATTCAATTTTACCTGCCGCAAATTTTAAACAAAAATAAATGGGAGAGTGCGAGAGTGATAATTATTTCAGATGTAAAGTCACAATTAGCCGAGATAATTTACCGATTATTAAGGAAAGACCGATTGCAGAATTCTAGAAAAAGTTTAAAGCAAAATCGCATCAAAAGGGTGAGTTACACTTATCGGCGGCCAGACAAAGAAATAATTAAAATGGACATATTTAATTTTGGAGAGAGAGAGTCATGAAAAATAACATATCAATGAAAGTTGAAATAGTCTGAACTCTCAATTATAAAACGCCCTAACGAAAGACGAGATGTACGTCCTGAGTCCACGCCTGGCACCTTTTTTTGGACAAGATATTCGAAGGGCTGGATACCATGTGGCGGTAGGCAGTAAGAGTCGAGTAAGAGTCGAGTCGGGGCGAGGGTCGAAGGGAGTTAACAAGTGACAGTGATATCGTTCATATTTAGCAAAACAATTTATCAAATATTATAAAAACGAGTGATAAGACATAATCCACCGAAGAATTAAAAAAGTCGTGATAAACAGTGACAAGTGTTTGTTAATGTTGGGAGAAAATATCCATCGTAATATTACAGGATTTTTAAGTTGTGACTTCGTGAGAAACAATAGTTCGTGTACATAAATTAATTATTTGGCTTATTAAAATACTCTATTGAAAATTAGCTTCAGTGAACGACAGTGTGCCGCGAGTGGATTAATTAAATAATAAAATTAATTTGAATTATCAAAACCAAAATAATAATCAAAGTGAATGAAATACTTAGCTTCAGTGGGTTAACAATAACGTAACTTTGTGTTTTAAAAATAGAAGGGAGTGCATCGCGTGAATTTTGATTTGAAATATAAAATTAGTCTAGTCAATAATAACGTACAAATATCATTTTCAAACTTGTACACACAAAATAATAATATCAAAACAACATCAAAATAAATAACCTACATACAAATGTCACCTTCGATCTTCCGCGAGCATAATAATAATATAAAATAAACTATTGCTTGTTTTGAATCCCCCAATTTGCAATTGTTCAACGATAATAAACAATATCTACGCGCTTGTAGTTACTTCAATATATCATATAATCAAGATAATACAAATATTCAAAATAATATCAACATATACCTACGTATAAATGTCATCTTCGATAATATTGTTAACAAATAATAATAATTAATAACCTACGTATTTTCTTAAACTCAAATAAAAGTGTGACATAGAGTCATGGGTGTTACTACTTCTGAGGACTAAATTACCGAATCATAGTGACAGGAAGGTTCTTTCTTTATTATTTTTCCTCCACAGGTATTTAGTGCACTTAATCAGGCTTCGTTCAGGTGAGTGAAAAAAACATTTTAATTAATTACAGGTCGTACATGGTCCCGATACCTGAGAGGATCTGCCAATCTACAAAACCAATGATAAAAGAAGTTATGTTCCAGGATATAATTTTGTTTTAAATATTATTCTCAATGTGTAATTACGAGATTTGTCCCAAATTAAATCTATTATCCATGTGGGTTCAACGAACTTATATTTTTTGCGTGCTAGAAAGGACGAGACGAATGCGTATAAAAAAAGGATCCCGGCCATAAATCGTAGCCGTACAGTCATCCATATTAGAAGGTTTTTTCTGAGGTATGCCGAGCCAAAGTGGAGTGACGGAAGCATCCATACCATACTGAATGTTGGTCCAAAAATGAAATTTGGAGAATTGAATTTAAACATTATAATTGTTTACTAACAACAATATTATCATGTCAAATTTCTTTCAGGCTTCCTTACAAAATATGAAATCAACATTATTTCGGTAATGTTTTCTCAATCAGACCCTTCCAAAATCCCGCTTGACCTGCGAAATATAGACTTCACGATTGGAGAATTTTTCACTACAGCTGTTGCCGTGACCAAAGGAGAAAGTTTTACAAGTGGAAGATTTTCGAAACTAATAATAAATTGGAAATAATAAGCTTTTCGAAATTAAAAATAAATTGAAAAAATAAATAATACTTTAAACTAAAATTGAATAACCGAATCTTAAATGAATAAAATTAATTGCTTAATAAATTGAAAAAAATAATAATTTAAAACTAAAATTGAAAAACCGAACCTAAAATGAATAGAGGAATTTCTCCCGCGTGTTCCGAGCGTATTTTAAACATTTCGGTTGTGGAAAAAAATAAACATCAAATACGGGTCGACTCAATGCACAAAAAATGAGCTAACGATAAGATTTATGACTCTTGCGTTTGTGAGCTCGGAGACAAAAAAATATGGGTCCTTGCCGTTAAAATTACTTGAACAAATGACTAGACGAAAGAAAATAAATTATCAAATAGTCACTCAGAATAATAATAATGATAAAATTAATACATAAAAAATAATAATAAAATAAAAACATAACTAATTAACCATCGCGCCGTTTCCTCGCAGGGGTGGGCAGAGACGACAGATCTTGGCACACACTCTTTGCCTCATTCACATTCACACATATTCTAATACACACATATTATTCCGACAAAATAAAAATAGATAAACAAAAAAAAATCAAAACCATAATAATAAATAAGCTAAACTGATTTGGGCGATTTGTATAGCGTCGGGTTTTGCAAAAAAAATCAATACGGTACGAATTAAAAAAAAAACATATCTGAAATCTGACTTTTAACTACAGTCTAGACACAACATTATAAACGAGTTAGTCAAATAAAAATAAATGAGTAGAGACATTGTGCTATCCAACTTCCGATAAGATTGAAGAATAAAAATAAAAATGAAGGAGAACTTTTTAGAGATCATTGTACGCGATAAATCTTATACATTTAAACATTGCTAAATGTTAAAAAACGTAAATAATAAAAATATAAAACTAGGAAAAAATGAATTAGTAATTAAAGACAATTAAATCTAAAATCATACATGAAGTAATTACGCGTAAAATGTATTGCGTTCTCAAGTACACACCTACAAATAAAAAAATAGAGCATCCGGGGTAACCATCCATCATTGACGTTCAGTCTTGTTTAGAAACAGGTACCTAGTCAAGTAGATAAATGAACCCAACAAAAAAACATAGGAGGGACAGGTCCGAATTGGATAAAAATAAAAATAAAAAATAAAAACAAAAAAGTGAATAAATAAAAAAAACCGACATACAAGAGAAGAGGGAGTATAATCTTAGGGGGGGGGGAATACAATCTTAGGGGGGGGGAGTGGGACAGCAAGGGAGAGAGAAAGATTTGTACAAGTAGGAACATACGAATGGATCGCCGACGGAAAATGGAACTAGTTTCAACAAATAACACATGAAGTAAATGGGACGGAACCCTGCAAGATTTAATAGCAAGGATCAGGGGTACAGAACATTAGTAGAAAATTGAAGGAATTAAATGACCTATGGTGAGTTCTAATCCCATCGACTAACACTAGGAGGCGTGTTTACCGCTGGATTTAAAACTCTAGGGGGGCTGTGATGGCTTCAACACTACGTTCGAAAGAAAAAAAAAAGCATCTTCTTTATCGGAAGAGCTCATACAAAATTTTTCCCACCTAAACGAAATTTCAAATCGACTACACTAGCGACCGCTATTGAAAAGGACAGAAAAATCACAATCTGAGAAGGGCTGAGGTAAATAAAGGTGATGACATAATGAACGGCTCGAAGTTTTCAAATCGATACCACGTTTAAAATTTATCAATATTGAATGTAAGCCGACACTTCAGACCAACCATAAATTTAAAATCCTAGAGCGTGTCGAAGAGAGTTTGTTTAGTAACAAAAAAACTTACATGGTTTTGAGGAATAAATGGGGTAATTAAGCCCAAATTACCACTACAGAATACAGACGGAGTATTGATAAAACCAATTAAAATTAACGACGTACACAATCTATGCATTAGTGCTATAGACCGAGATTTTTCGAAAGGTAAACAAAACACTCAGATTAAAAGTAAATAAGATTTTACTTTTGAGTACACAAAAAAAATGAAGTCAAACAGGTACGTACTAGACCATAGAGCTATTTGGAACGCATTAAGAAAATGAATTCTGAATTAATAAGGTGATATTAGTTATTACCAGACAAAGTTTTACGAATATTATATCTGATCATGAAAAGGGACGAAAGATAAAAAAAAATAGTTGTAAACATCTACGGACGCGGAAAATGAATTATTTGCACGAAACTGCAAGGAATGTGGTGAATCAAGTAAATGACAGAAACAATTTCATGTCACCATGAGAATTAAGCCGAAATACTACTGAATTCAATTTTACCTGCCGCAAATTTTAAACAAAAATAAATGGGAGAGTGCGAGAGTGATAATTATTTCAGATGTAAAGTCACAATTAGCCGAGATAATTTACCGATTATTAAGGAAAGACCGATTGCAGAATTCTAGAAAAAGTTTAAAGCAAAATCGCATCAAAAGGGTGAGTTACACTTATCGGCGGCCAGACAAAGAAATAATTAAAATGGACATATTTAATTTTGGAGAGAGAGAGTCATGAAAAATAACATATCAATGAAAGTTGAAATAGTCTGAACTCTCAATTATAAAACGCCCTAACGAAAGACGAGATGTACGTCCTGAGTCCACGCCTGGCACCTTTTTTTGGACAAGATATTCGAAGGGCTGGATACCATGTGGCGGTAGGCAGTAAGAGTCGAGTAAGAGTCGAGTCGGGGCGAGGGTCGAAGGGAGTTAACAAGTGACAGTGATATCGTTCATATTTAGCAAAACAATTTATCAAATATTATAAAAACGAGTGATAAGACATAATCCACCGAAGAATTAAAAAAGTCGTGATAAACAGTGACAAGTGTTTGTTAATGTTGGGAGAAAATATCCATCGTAATATTACAGGATTTTTAAGTTGTGACTTCGTGAGAAACAATAGTTCGTGTACATAAATTAATTATTTGGCTTATTAAAATACTCTATTGAAAATTAGCTTCAGTGAACGACAGTGTGCCGCGAGTGGATTAATTAAATAATAAAATTAATTTGAATTATCAAAACCAAAATAATAATCAAAGTGAATGAAATACTTAGCTTCAGTGGGTTAACAATAACGTAACTTTGTGTTTTAAAAATAGAAGGGAGTGCATCGCGTGAATTTTGATTTGAAATATAAAATTAGTCTAGTCAATAATAACGTACAAATATCATTTTCAAACTTGTACACACAAAATAATAATATCAAAACAACATCAAAATAAATAACCTACATACAAATGTCACCTTCGATCTTCCGCGAGCATAATAATAATATAAAATAAACTATTGCTTGTTTTGAATCCCCCAATTTGCAATTGTTCAACGATAATAAACAATATCTACGCGCTTGTAGTTACTTCAATATATCATATAATCAAGATAATACAAATATTCAAAATAATATCAACATATACCTACGTATAAATGTCATCTTCGATAATATTGTTAACAAATAATAATAATTAATAACCTACGTATTTTCTTAAACTCAAATAAAAGTGTGACATAGAGTCATGGGTGTTACTACTTCTGAGGACTAAATTACCGAATCATAGTGACAGGAAGGTTCTTTCTTTATTATTTTTCCTCCACAGGTATTTAGTGCACTTAATCAGGCTTCGTTCAGGTGAGTGAAAAAAACATTTTAATTAATTACAGGTCGTACATGGTCCCGATACCTGAGAGGATCTGCCAATCTACAAAACCAATGATAAAAGAAGTTATGTTCCAGGATATAATTTTGTTTTAAATATTATTCTCAATGTGTAATTACGAGATTTGTCCCAAATTAAATCTATTATCCATGTGGGTTCAACGAACTTATATTTTTTGCGTGCTAGAAAGGACGAGACGAATGCGTATAAAAAAAGGATCCCGGCCATAAATCGTAGCCGTACAGTCATCCATATTAGAAGGTTTTTTCTGAGGTATGCCGAGCCAAAGTGGAGTGACGGAAGCATCCATACCATACTGAATGTTGGTCCAAAAATGAAATTTGGAGAATTGAATTTAAACATTATAATTGTTTACTAACAACAATATTATCATGTCAAATTTCTTTCAGGCTTCCTTACAAAATATGAAATCAACATTATTTCGGTAATGTTTTCTCAATCAGACCCTTCCAAAATCCCGCTTGACCTGCGAAATATAGACTTCACGATTGGGGAATGCAATAGCGTTCACTGAAATTATATCCCCACAAGATATGAGACAAAGAGGGCTTTTTTTCTTACGCTATCATGCGATAGGGGATGTCAACGTAAACTTAGCATTCACACGGGGTACTGAAAGTTAATCCCTTTCGCGGGGTCATGCAGAGTGAAAAGGCATGAAAGACAGAATAAAAAGAAAATGCCACTTGGAATGGTAGGGTATGATTCGCTGACGGAGGCGTTTCGACCGAAGGTATCCCAAGTTTTGCGAAGTTATGTGGAGGGGACGTCGGCGTGGTATTCCGTGAAAATAAGTCTGTAGCACTATTGCATACTACCAGTAGTGTCGACCTGAAAGCAAACATAGTTTTTACAAGGTAGAAGTTATGTCAGCTCTTGGAGGCGAGGAACGCAAGCCAATGATTATCCTCGTAGGAGACGAAAGGATCATCTCAAACGGCTCCGTACGCACTCAACGCGAGTAGAGTCATGATAAGGGAAGAAATGGACATACCCCTTCTAGAATCAGTCGAGTTAAAATCAAATCTGGAGGATAGGAAGTCGGGATAATACTGGAAGTGACATGAGGACTCTGCGCGCTTTCATCTGGCGTGAAGGGACCCTTTCGTAGCAATGAAGTTCATGCAAGAGAACAAAATCAGGACTTAAGGACCATCCTAGCAAACGTAATGATTGAGTCTTTGTCCGGAATGTTGGTCACCAGTATCTATTTGGTTAGAGGAGGAGCCGACTTATTCAGGAAACAACATTCCCCAGATCCTCCTATCACCCCTCCTCACCTTTCTCTTCCCCAGTACATGTAGTGTATACTAATAACAATAATAACTTGACCATTTAGGTGCAGTACGACGACATTGAGAGCTTTGCAAGGAATCCGTATGTATGTCATAATTCCCACTGTCCATGTCATGTTAATATAACCCAATGTAAACCTATAGACAGAAAAAAATCGGGTAAGAAAACTACGACTTTGAATTTTATAAACCGGCTGACAATTCACTGTAGGATTAGCGTCAATGACACTCCGTTCAAGTTGAGAAAAGGCGGGTAATACGAGTATAGGTTTGAAAATAAAATAAACAATCTAAAAAACGGGGTCAGTTTATCAAACGAGATTCTTTCACACTTTACTCCAAAAGAATTTGAGGTTACCACACACACTACATTATTTCCTCTACATGTGTATGCGTATTAATTTACGCATTCAAATGTAATTACCGAATCAAAAAATCACACAACGTGGTGAATAGGAATAATGTGCAATAAAATCTTAAATCTTATTTACTGTGAGAAAATCGCAGGGGTTTAAGGAAAAGTTAGGTGTAGCTAGATACAAGGGTATATTGATCGAAGGCCAAAAGATAAGGGTAGCGTAGCCAGTAGATCCCGACAGCTAGTGTTAAAGGGAAAGAATAGAAAAACCAAGGGTAGACGACTACGGATCATTACAACGGGTGCCGGGTAGCCCCACAGGTACATTACAGGAGGTCCCGAGACCCATAGAAACATAGTAAGGCCAAAGGGGGGGTTCACTACAACTGGTGCCGGGTAGCCCAGGAGGGTGGATCGTCACAAATTAGTATCCGCGGCGGGTAGGGTGTCGAGACGGAACACTACAAGGTCAAGACCATTTTGCCAGTTTTCTGAACTCAAGTCCTCAAGTAGTAGATTACTGAAGTTTTTTAGGGCAGCGTATTAAATTTTAGCAGAATTGAGAGGCTTGTTTTTAAGGCAAAGAGCTGTGGTATAGTGGTCTGAAATAGTAGTGTGAACAACAAATCTGTGATCTAGACAAGTTTTACTCAAGCCCTGTTCAAGAGTTATGCTGTTAATTATAGGAGTGAATTGTTTTTTATTTACTTATTTCTAGGTAATAATTATATCTACCAGTAAACCATTGAGAGATAGAGAAATAAAAGTATTGTGATTTTTGTACAAGAGTTCCACATTTACGGGGAGGGGAAAGCGTTGTAGGAGGAACGATATGGGTAGGTACAGTGATGAAAAGAATTTCCTAAACCTGCAATCCTGTAAGATGTTTTGCATCAGGTGCAGAATATTGGCAAGGCTGTCCTGAGTTTATTTCCTAGATGAAACAGGATCGTTTTCTGATTTGATGTTTCAAATTTTCAATTACTGGTCGCAATTTTTTTTTTATTTATAAGTCGATAAATTTTATTTTTTGACATTTTTATGTTACAGTTTTTTTAAACTTTTTTTTTAAACTAACATACTAGGCTAATTTCCGTATTGTGGTAGTCATTATTGATTACAATTTGTCTCATTGCTCTTTTCTGGAACAATTTTAGTTTTTTTAATTACCAATATTAATTATTAAGATTAGAAAAGTAGTCTACGTGTGGTGCATCAATTGTTTAAAAAAATAGTGAATGCGTTTTTTAAAGATATTTTTGCTAATTCTTCTAAGAAAAGGCACCAGGTGTGCAGGTCCTGCTTAGAGTGCTCAGCCATTTTTTGGTAAAGAAGTCTAGAATTATTTAATTCCAATTACTTAGGCGTGGTGACTGTGTTGTTTTTTTTTGTTACGCTTCGTGAACCTTTCTAGTTCATAAGAAGTATAAAGGTGTGAATAATAAAATTACTTGCTTAATTTCATATCTGCATTTTGTGAAATTTCACCTGAAGGGCGCTTAAAAAAGCTCGTATAATTCTTTAAACTTTTAAAATATTATAATAAGCTTTATGAAATTTCATCCCCCTTCCCACTACGGTTTGACGAGGCTTTGTGAAAAGTCTCATTGATATGTAAATACGCGAGCAATTAAATATGGATGAATATATTATAAAGAATTAATCTTCATCAGAATACAGAATCTTTATAAGGATTATATTAAGTTTTGAAAACGGATTAGTTTCTATCTAAGCATATTTAAATACTAGTTCACTGATGTTTCTTAAGTGTTATTGGTTAATGAATTGAAAGGAGGGTACCTAATACTGAAGTACATTTCTATTTCGTGGCAGAAATTATGATTTGGTAATGTGTAACCTTGATTTAATTATTGATTTGATAATAATAATGATAGCTGTTTCGGCTTACAAGGCCATTTTCAATCTGTGGTGAACAATTAGAAATGAATAAACGCACAAGTGACCTTAATTAATTAATAAATTAAGGAAAATAATCTATTCACCTCTTCTTAGTATATTCAATAAACCTAAATAATATTCATAGCAGTGACGTCATTATTAAACAATTAAGAACACATTTACAAATTTCAAAATACCCATGGGGGAGAATCTTTTATTTTCCCGGGAAATCGGTTTAACCGATAACAAATCAATTTACTCAGTTTCAAATTGACATTTTAAATCGTACAAATAGTTTCGTCAAATTGTGGAACACCACAGTTTGAAAATGGCTTTGTAAGCCGAAACAGCTGTCACAGCAATAAAAACTTAAAAGCTTGCAGGACTTAATAATAAACACATTATTACATTTAATTTAAATTACATTTAAAAAAAATAAATGTAGTTCTACGAGTTAAACACAAAAACAATAAATAAATTCTAAATTAATATTTTTCTCAAAAGACTCATAATAGATAAATAATTTTTCTATGGGCTTACATTTTATTTAGGGATCCTGCGTAAAGGTTATTTTTTTAAGGAAAGGATAGATAGATCTAGCTAGGAGAAGGGTATGAGGGGCGGTAAACTGGTGGTCAGCGTGTCCAGGAGTGAAGAACGGTGTTTCGGGAGAGTTCAAAGAGAGGTCAAAGGGTCTCCCTCAACCAGTCTTATCGGGCTTGACACGCTATTGGTGGGCATATGTACCTGCCGCCAAGACCTGGGCAAACACACAAGTTACCAAACGTAGCGAACCACTTGGGGTAACCTATTATCGCAGAGATGCTGGTTATCAGTATCCGCTGCCTCCCAAATTGAAAACCTTCGATTTTTTCCATCTAAAAATGTTTGCAAAGCCTTCAAAATTATATTGTGCAACTGGTTTTGCCTGAGAATTGGTGTAAAAACATAAAAAAGAAGTGTTAGGCCCTCCGCTATCAAAGAAACTGAAACCAAATTAAAACTAGTGGCTTGCTGGTTTGCAACCAAATTTATATCACAGTTCTACTCAATTTTACGAATTCTGTAATTATCTCAGCTTGTTTAACCATATACGAGGAACACTTCAGCTGTCATTAGTCATCAGAAGCTATCATTTTGGCGCTGGCGAATAAAAAAATAAAAAACTCAAAAACTGACAACAGAACTGGCGCAACCATGGAAACGGTCGGCCACGGCAACTAGCACGGCTAGTTTGCAAGTGACTGTTTGCGTTGCCGTTGACAACGGGTTGTTGATAAGTAGTAGGCGGACCATCACATTTTAATAGACAGGACTGCGAATTGAGTTGCAAATAAATTTTTTTTCAGTTGCCCGTGAGCGGATGTACCTACACAGATATTACAATACGTACCTTGGAAAATTTCATGAAATTTCAGAAATTATTTTCCGGAATGTTTCTAAATATTTTTTTATTTAAATAGTCTTTTCTGTATTATGTAAAAAAAATTAGAAAACCTCTTTTAGTAAAAAATTCCACAGCATTGTTCTTCGTGTTTCACTGTTTTGTGTTACTTTTTTCTGGCGATTAATTTAAATGGCTACAAAATAACAAAACAACCTGCAATTGTAACGAATAACCCAGGGGTGTATTGTTTTCTCAGCTGAAAAAACGCTGACGCCCCGAATTTCCGTTTCAGCTGTCTCATTCAGAATACACCCCCTGTTTCGCATAACCGAATGAACATCCCAAAAGAAAAATAAAAACGAACGAAGCTCAAACATTTAAGCATTTCGGGTTATACTTTGTATGCAAATTTTAATCATTTGAAGATTCTTGAATTTATGAAGCGCGTTTTAATTTTTTTAAACCTGTTTGCTTAAAAATTGTGTCTACCTACTTTTATACAAAAAATCAAGTTTAGAAATATAAATATTTGTGAAAATGAAAAAAATTTAAAAAATTATTTTCAATAATTTTTACGAGTTTCAAATTAATATGTCTGTTCAGTGGCAACACAATCTGTCAAAAGCAGATGTCAAGTTAATTTTTTGCTCCATATAAAATAGTGAAATACAGTGTAAAAAGTTGATTTTGATACATACAAACGTGTGAAAAAGTGGCATCATAGTGCTACGATAATTCAAACCGAACATTTATATGTGTAATGAACTATATAAATATGAAAAACTAATTTAAAAAAATTAAATAACGGTGATTGCAACAAATTTGAACGTTCTACCTACTTATAGTTTATTTATGCTACTTGTTCAAAGATGGCAGTAAATACCTAACTACTATAAATTAATTTTAAATTAATTAGTTTCGCTACTAGTCAACAGATGGCAATACATGCATAAATGTGTTATTCCACGACTACGATGACCTCGGACGCATTTAACGTGTAAAGTGCACGGTACGTTCAATACCACTCTACAAAACAGCGCAAAAAATAACTCTACAATGACGGTGACTAACTATCTTGAAGAACTTAAAAACGAAGTATCAAAAATTCAAACAATTAAAGATCAAAAAACAAAAAATACTATAGAACTAATAATAACGAAGTTAGAAGATGCCATAAATAAAGAAAACCTCTCATTACAAAACAAAATTATTGAATTACAAGAAAATATAATAAACAGTGACCGTAAATATATTAGTAACTTGGAAAAATTTCAAAATCCCGAAAACAAAACAATCACGAAAAGTTACGCAAGCATTGCCAGTGGAAAATACACGACACCAGTGTACCCAGTTATAATAAAAACCAAAAATAATAATGAAGATATAAAAGAAACAATCATAAAAAATGTGAAAATATCTAAACTAGGAATCGGAGTAAGCAGCATCAGAAAGACATCAAGAAATGAATTAATAATAAATTTGCAAAAAGCAGATGATATGGCCAACATCAAAAATGAAATTACAAAATTAAAACTTGAAGGAATACAAGTGGAAAACATTGATAAAAAAAGACCGTGCATGATATTTAAAGGAATCGATGAAAAATACACACAGGAAGAATTTATATCAGATCTTATACTGCAAAATGAAGATATAAAAATAATATACGAAATGGACCCAAACAAAATAAAATATAAAGGAACAATTCCAATTAAAAAATTTCAGCAAAAAAATATCATCCTAGAAACCAGTGGAGACTTGAGAAATCTACTAATTTCAAAAAAGAGAGTTAACCTTGGTTTTTACCAAATCAAAGTAGAAGATTGTAACCCCCTAATGCAGTGTTACCACTGCCAAAAATATGGACACACAGCAATGCGTTGCCTCCAACTTCCAAACAAGCCGAAATGCCTTCATTGTGCGGGTGACCATAACATTAAAGACTGCAACAATAAGAATGAAACACCCAAATGTATCAATTGCACAGAAATTAATTCAAAATTCAAAACTACGACTCCAACAGACCACAAAGCAAATAGTGAAAAATGCAAACACCGAATGAAAATGCTTGACTTTGCTCAAGAAAAAATAAATTACAATTAAAAATGACAGATTTTATAGTAAAACAAATTGACAAAAAATACAAAATAAACCAGGAAATATGTCAAAATATTACAGAAGTTAATAAGTGGTGTGTTACTAACAGTTCCTCATTTTTATTATTACATATGAACATTCGAAGCATCACAAAAAACCTAGATGAATTTTTGATAAATATTCATGATCAATTGTCAATATCGTATTATTATATACACCTAATATACTCTCATGACTAACTCATTTTTTGAAGATATAGACTCATCTTTCAAAATTTCGGAAGATATTTGTATATCCAGTTTCGAATGTAATAACTCACTATCAGAAATAGACCCTCTAAAATCATTAACAATCCTTCACCTAAATATTCGAAGCATTTATAAAAATTTTGATCATTTCACACTAGAATTGAATGAACTGGCCCTAAAACCTGATTGTATTGTGTTAACCGAAGCCAGAATTAGTCCCAACTCAAGTACTTATAATTTACCTGGATACAAATACTTTGTTACAACTTACAACATTAATCAAAACAGTGGAATAGTGGTTTTTGTAAAAACTATTTATAACGATATTTCTGTAAATGAAATATTTATTGAACTTGTTAATTGTCTACATATTAAAATAAATATAAAAAATATTTTTTATGATATAATTGCATTATATAGAACTCACAGCTCGAGCATTAGTAATTTCACAGAAAATCTGATATCTTTTATAAACATAAATCGTTTTCAAAATGCATTTATTGTAGGCGACATTAATATTGATATATCTGATGAATCTGAAAACAATGGTAATAAGGAAAAAACTGAATATATCAACAGATTATCTGAACTCAATTTCAAACCATGTATAAAAAAATTTACAAGAGAATGTTTTGGACAAAGGCCATCATGCATTGACCATATTTGGTGTAATACTAATGAAACTGATAAAATAAAATCTGTTATTTGGAAAAATAATATTACTGATCATCACACATGCATTGTTGCTATTAAAACTGATAAAATAAATAAGAATAATTATTCTCGCTATAACTTTCCGAAAACTCTTATTAATTATGAAAAATTACAACAACATCTTGACATTGAAAATTGGGAAACTGTACTTTCCTTTAATAATACTGATTTATGTTCACATAATTTTGAAATAACCTTGAATAAACACATCAAATCTTCCTCTTCCATTGTAACACACTCTCCAAAGAATAAATTTAAAAAATTAAAACCGTGGATTACACAAGGAATTATAATATCAATAAGACATAAAGAAAAAATTTATAAAGAGTTAAAAAAGTTCCCTGAAAACCACAAACTACGCGAATATTTTAAAAAATTTAGAAATAAATTATGTTACATTATCCGGAAAACTAAAGAAGATTTCTATAAAGAAAAAATCAATATTGCTGGCAACAACAACAAAAAGGTGTGGCAAACTATTAATGAAATTATCAATAAAAAACCAAAAAAATCTAATATAAATAAAATCTCAGATATTGATAACACAATTTACAATGTTAACACAGATCCAACGAAATGTGCAAATATTTTAAACAATTATTTTGGGTCAGTTGGTGAAAAATTAGCACTTAAAATAAAAAACTACGATAATGATAATCTACCATCACCTTCCAATTCCAGTAACACCCTAACACAATTTCAACGAATTAACGTTGATGAAATTAAACAAATTATTAATGAATTAAAAGGAAATTCTTCCCCTGGTTATGACAATATTTCTGTAGAAATACTTAAAAGAAATTCAAACTCACTTTGCAAACCATTGGCACACATCATAAATACAAGTTTCGAAAATGGCAACTTTCCCTTAAATTACAAAAAAACTATTATTACCACAATTTTTAAATCTGGGGACCCCCATCTAAGTAGTAACTATAGGCCAATTTCTCTTACCTCAAATATTGCAAAAATATTTGAAAAAATTGTAAAAAAACAAATATTTAAATTTGTAAAAGAAAATAATATATTAAATGCACATCAATATGGGTTTAGAGAAAATTTGAGCACTCAAGATGCGATTGTAGATTTAACATCTGAAATATATAAATCTTTAGATAATAAAAAAAAATGCATCGGAACATTTGTCGACCTAAGAAAAGCATTTGACAGTATATCACACTCTAATCTCATCTCCAAACTAACGAAAATTGGTATAACTGACAATGCTTTAACTTGGATCAAAAATTACCTATTTAATAGAGAGCAATTTGTTAAGTTAAATGGCTTTCTGAGCGGTTCACAGACCACGAATTTTGGCATCCCGCAGGGAACTGTACTGGGACCAATCCTTTTTATCATTTATGTCAACGACATGTTCAAACTCAAAATCAAGTCTAAACTCATTTCATATGCAGACGACACAGCAATTCTAACCGAGGGATTAACTTGGAATGAAACCCAGAAAACAGCAGAGTTAGACTTAAACATACTAAAAAAATGGTTCGATAAAAACTTGCTGTCACTTAATACGGAAAAAACCTTTGTAATACCGTTCACCATTAATAAACATGCATTCCCTGAAAATTTAAAGATTAGTATACATTCATATAATTGTAATAGAAATTTAAATTCATGTAAACCTGACTGCTCTGTACTCACTGTTAAAACTAATGTAAAATACCTCGGTGTAATTATAGATAGTAACATAAAATGGAAACTACAGATCAATGCAACAGTAGAAAGATTAAGAAAATTATTGTACATTTTTCTTAGAATCCGAAACATATTAAATTTTAAACTATTAAGAATCATTTATTTTTCACTGATTCAATCTGTATTACAATATGGAATTGTTGGCTGGGGTGGTGCATTCAAAACTTCTCTCTTGCCTTTAGAAATCATCCAAAGAATATTAATAAAAATAATTTAAAAAAAACCATATGATTACCCCACCATAAGATTATTTCAAGAATTTAAAGTCCCTTCACTACACATTATTTATAAAAAAAATTCACTTTTACAAATACACAAAGATTGTTTCAACAACGATACCTCAATATCTATTTCAAACAGCAAAAGACCAAGTATTCTTGGCTCTATAACTATCCCGCGTTGTAATACCACCACAGCCCAACAATTTTATAAATATTTTGGAGTCAAATGGTTTAACCAATTACCCCTTAACTTAAGATTGGAAACAAACTATAAAAAATTCAAAAGGTTAATTAAAACAATATATCAATAACATATTACAATCATTGTGACTGTGACTTTGGAAATCCCTTTACTTTTATACTCTTTTTTATTTTATCTCTTCTTCTTCTTTTATATCTTTTCTTTACTCAATTCTGTTTTTTTTCTTTACTCAATTGTATGATATTCTGTTTTTTTTTTTTCTTTACTCAATTGTATGATATTCTGTTTTTTTTCTTTACTCAATTGTTTGATATACATATATAAAAAAAATTAAATATTATAATTTTCATTATCCTTATTACAAATTTTAAAAATATATGTTGAATTGTTTTTCGCTGCTCCACCTTTTTTACACGAGCATTGCTCAAAAAAAAGGTGAAACACGATATTTAAAAAAATGTATTAAAAATATATATTTACAATGTATAATAACTGTATTTGTAAATAAAAAAAAAAAATAAAAAAAAAAATAAAAAAAAAAAATAATAATCTCACAATATTGGAATTTTGGCTTGCACAATGGGCAAGGAATCAGCTAGAAGATTTGAACCCACGATGCGACGACTTGGTTTCAACCAGACGCATTTGTCGACTCGGCTACTAACCGGTCCATATCCGATATAATTATGTGAAGAAAAAAACGTTTTGCAATACTGGCACATTTTAGAAGTAGATAATAAGGAATTTGAAAAACAAATTTATGGTTTAAAAAAATATATGTTCATGTAGATCAGGGATGAGGAACGTTTATACCATCGGGGGTTATTATCATTTTTTTAATATTACATACGGGCCATACTATGATTTTATTATTCCTCTATTAACTTTTTTTTAAATAAACTGAGTGTCATACACCTCATCTTACATGAATTTACAGCGACCTGCCTGTATCTACCATTGCACTGCGCGGTCGTCATGTACCTTGATACCGCTGCACCTACCTACCTCGCCACGTCGAATTATTATTTTGACCACCTTCTCGAAAGGTCTTGCACCAAAATTTCGGGAATGTTCCAGCGTGAGCGCATTTTGCCTGCGATTAACGTACCTACCAGGCCCGGGCTATATAATGTGGCGCCAGCAAGCCATGTCAGTATTTTAGTCAACTACTCGCTCCCATACGCGTCTGATCGCGCACTCATGTCTGCAGTTCGCGTGTTGGGATAATCTTACTACGAATGTAAATACTCTAACATTTGTAAATAGTGCATTATGTAAATACATCATCATCATCACAATCATCTCGAGTTTATTATTCCGACCAGCACGCGCGGAGATATCACGACTCAACGATAACTCCCCTCTTCAAATGGAGGCCCAAAATGATCTACTCTTCCAACAGGAGGCCTGAAATCTGCCTCCAAAATATCTTCGAATAAAAAAAAATGATAAATGACAAGGCATTATGTTCATTAACTCTGAAAGAGTGATTTATGTGCAGAAACTATAAATATATAATAAATAGTTCCCGGGATAGCGGTATCCATACTCGCCTCCCAAATTGATATGTTAAAATTAATATGATAATTAATGTTAGGAATATAAGTATTAATGAAACAAAATAAATCTGTTTATGGTAGGTCACGATTTTCATTAAACCAATATTTATATTATTATAAAATAATATTAAGTGAAATTCATAAAGGCACAGCGTTTCATTACAAATCTACACGACTGAATCATTTTGTTTTCCCGTAAAATTTTTTTTTGAAGAATTGCTTTTTTTAAATGCTACCCTTTTTAATCGAGATATTTTAGAAAGCCTGCCTTCAAAAGGTAAGGAATATTTGAACAGACCGACATAGATTAAATCCGTTACGTAGGCCTTACTTCCCCTAATAACGCCTTATTGTGTTGTTACTTTTATAATATCATTATCAAGACATTTTCTTGTTCAAATCCCTCGCATGTCCTTGAACTTTAAAAATCGAATTTGTTCGCGCTCCATACATAGAATATGAGATATTATCAAGTGAAACTAAAGTTTATCAAAGTTCTTATTATGTGGGTATATTAAATTATTTAATAATTAGCAATTTTAAGACATAACTTTTGGAGTGAAATGTTAACCGTTTTAATCATGATGAAATAGTAACAGTTTTCGGCACGTGTAGACTCCTATACATGCAAAATAATACAATCGAAAAATTTGCCGTAGGTTTTTGCAAGGCTTTGTTCTCTATTAACATGGTTGCAATCGAATCGTAATAATTATTGCACCTCTTAACCTGACCTAATCTAATAGCTGTAATGTAGTCCAGTGATTTGTTGGGTTAAGTTAGGCATTATTAATGTACATACTTTAACTGGACGGTAATTGTATACTTAGGCGATATTTTCAAAATTAACTTAAAAGTTAAAGGAACCATATTATCTAATTTGAACGCGATGATAGTTATGTGTAAAATGGTAAACAACCTGTTACCTAACTTCTTCAAATTTTGCAAATTCACTTTGTGACACCATTTTATTAATGACAAATATAAACACTTTGTTTTTACCACGATAATCTTTATTTTTACGCATCGACATGTTTCGAGAACGATGTTCTCTTCCTCAGTACATTTTATATTTTATATTAAAATAAAGATTATCGTGGTAAAAACAAAGTGTTTTTATTTGTCATTAATTGTTACCTAACTACTTTAAAAAAAGTAACCCCTGATGAAGTAAGCATTGCTTACGAAACATGTAGGTTTGCTCATTTACTGTGCAGTATATTAAGGATATTGGTGTCAACTTAGATTCAAATATGGTCGTTAATAAATTTCTTTAACTACTTGACATCATCAATACAATTACCCCTTACTTAAATTATATAATTATCCTAAAAACTCTTCACTGTTCATTAGTTCGCCCTAATCTTGAATAAGCCTGCGTTATTTGGTCTCCATTCTATGATGTTTACATGCATCATGTCAAATCTTTGCATCGGGGAATTTGCTTTAAGATAAGGGCTAAAAAGAGATGAATACTCATACGATGAACTTAAAGTAAAATTAAAACATTATTCTTTAGTAAAACGTAAGAAATCACTCTGATCTCATCTGCGTGTTCAATATTATTAGCGATATGATCGACTCACCTACTCTGTTGCAACTAATTCCTTTCAATCATTCTATAGACTCAGAAATACGTAATGGCTTTTCCTCAACCTACACTCCACAAAATTCTTGCTAGGATTCACTTGTGAAGTTAGGGCCTTAATTTTTTGTTGTTGTAAGTGTTAATGATTTTTTATTACGCATGTAATATTTTGGATTTTTAATTTTAATAATTAATTGTGAAATAACACAAATTTAACAAATAAAATTCATTTGCGCACGCCGGGTTCAAACTCGCGTCCTTCGGATTGCGAGTTTTAAGAGTCTTAACTCTTGACCACGCTGGCCGTCAGATATGGCAGAAGTCGTGAACTCCATCAAAACCTAGTTCCTGTCTTGACTTGATATTATCTTTATGGTTTTTTATTCCTTTTTATCTCAGATGTAACTAACCCTACTTTAACAATAATTATTGGATAATTTGTAGAGCACCGTTTTTGTGATAAATCACCTCAAATGCGTTGCTCAAGAGAAATCACCTCAAACGGAATGTTTCTTCTAGTATTAAGTATATGTACTAACTAATGTGGTGGACGCGAACATAGTCCATACAAAAAAATAAAATAAAATAACACAATGACGTGCAATGAAATCAGAACACCGAAAAGGACCAATACTTAATATAGATTATGTAGAGATTATACATTATAATGTGCTGCCGGAAACTATACAGTCTAAACCAATTGGTAGATTGAAGATGTGTTGATCACATTAAGCAAAATAAAATATAGTACATGAGTTGTAAAAAAATCGTCATTTATCGTATGCTAATTACTAATAATAAAACTAATAAATAAATATGAAATTATTAACTTTGTTTTAAAAGATTCGTCTTAACGACCGAATAACTTTGTGTGTCGGCATCCTGGGGAATCTCCTTCTAATTCTAATAAACTTGCAAGTCATATAGGTATTATTATTTTGTCATATTTTATTTCATCGACCTGTCAGCAACCAGGTGTCCATGTCTTAATTTTTGCAACATTTACATCAACTCAACGTTAGAATTTCTTTTTAGAAGAAGAATTTACTTTTATAATTTGAATAGAATTTTACCCTTCTCACAACTGCCTACTCACAATGTTATATAATTATTCAAGGTTTCTTTTAGCAAAAAACTTAACCCACGGAAAATATTCATACACGGAATCCCATTTTAATATCACCGTTGCCTAAAAAACGAGACCTGACTACATTATAAATTATTTTTATACGTACTATCTACTTCAGGTTACATAAGTATAAGTACTGATGTAAACGGATTTGCTAATGTGAGTTTCCATTCCACGGAAATAATATTAAATAAATCATCAACAGACTTTTCATTAAAATAGCGTTTCTAATATTACCAAGGACTGCAATAACTACGAAAATAATAAATACCATATATTATGTAATTAGTACGTAAACAAGTTTTATAGATTTGTACTAATGATTTTTTTTCAATTATTTCTGGCTTCCACCCTTCAAGGGTGTTCTAGGCCACCGTTTAAAATAATGGAGAAATGAAAGGTGAATTTAAATAATTATTATATAACAAATTTCTAAATTAAAATGAAGATTGGAGTCGAGTTCGGACTTAGAAGAGATGAGATATTGGAATAGAGGGGAGGTAATTTTTGATAAGGCTTGATAGAAGAGAGGATATTTTTTAAATGAGGGACAGCCTATGTGATCCAAAGTTCCCACTTCTAGACTACGGAATATACAATCTGTGGAGTCAAGTACGGGAATTTTAAAAAGGTGAGAAGGAACAGAATAATGTCCGATTCTCATTCGAATAGGTGGAATATTTATTTTATCGAAAAATTGGGGAATTGTCGAAACCATGTTTTTGCTGGAATAGTCCTTTGTATTGAGGCATAGAAGGCTCGTTTGGATTGACTAGCAATGTGTCAACACTCTGTCCAAATATTGCGGGATCTATCTTTGATGATAGAAAAAATATCAGATAGGGCAGCGTGGTTTACGAGGGTAACAACAGGGTTGGACGCTCCTAGTTTTGCCAAGGCATCCGCAATATCATTACCCATTATGCCAACATGTCCGGGAATCCAAATTAGTACAAAATAGTAAAATTCTTACATTATGAAGATCAAAATTAATCTACTGAAATCTAATTAAAAGCTAAAATCAATATCTAACTATCATTGCCCTCTGTGGCACAAAATGAATAATAGGCTGGTTCGGTACTTAGCTGTACCTTGGTATTGGTTTTAGGAATTGATCATCAGATTTTAAGACAGATATCTAACCCAGCCGTTCATGTCCATTTGACAGTTGTGTTGGTTTTTGTTTGTTTTTCATTGTGTTAGTTATTCCAATTTTTATGAAAACATCGTGGGGCTTCAACTCGCTGTCTTTTCCTGACACAGCCAATGAACTAGAGGGTGTCTTAGATCCAATTGGGGATCGCATTCATTCTAAAAAGATAATGCAAGTCATGTTAAAATGATCTTTGTAAATAAATCTCGAAACTTATTTGAACTGGAGTGCTTTTCATTGAATGAGACCATATAAATTAAACACTTATTACTCTTTTCCATCAAAATTTTGTTTAAAAATCTATCCCCCGACTAGCAAATATAATTCGTTTTTAGTGCCCTAAATATATGAAATAGTTATTATTAAGGCTTATTCTGGAGTGAAAACGGTCTGTAGTTCAAAATAAATACAAGGTGTCGATTTTTCTTGATAAACCAAAATGTTTTTGTTTGAATTTAGAAATAATAATTAGCATTAACGTATAATTTATTTATCATGCATAGGAACATAATATTTATGTTACTTCCTCTGGTATAAAAATCTTCTTTCTGCTTTCATTTTGATTAAAAAAACAAACAACACATCCACAGTATATTGTTATCTACATTGTTTTGTTCTAAAGACATAACAAAAATATTATGTTTACTAGATTTGAAAAATATTTTCTCTTTTGAAATCAGATAGAAAATAACTAATACAGCTCTGAATAATTCCTGGTAAGAATATAAACTCGTACAATATAAATAAATAAAGCACATTTTTTTTGGAGATTGTCAGATAAAAAATAACAATTTCGATTCTGATTAAAAACAACAATCTTTTTTATTGAGTTAGTTTTATCATTAACTCGATTTAAGGTAGGAGATGGAAATGAAAAAGATAAGGGCTGAGAAGTTCCTTTCTATTCAAATCTGGTCTCCAAATATGGTTTAAGCTATTTTAAATAACGTTTCGATTCTAAATGGTGGTATTTCACCAGAGCGATACTGAGAATATCTACTACCCTGAAAATGAAGATAACTAAACTGACAATGTGAAGTAGATGAACAAACAGTTGTAAAGTGAATGAAAGATATTTTGTTATTTAAACAACTGTTGAATACTTTGACTGTATAATTAATTTAACAAAAATTTTATTGATATAATTAATTTAACAAAATATGTGTATAGTTTTTGATTACACAGCTCTTACCAAAAATGCGAAAAGGGTGATCAGTGAAAATGAAACCGACAATATTTTTTACAATGCAAGGTAGGCTCCAGCGCCAAATACCGTAAAGCAATCTGTTGTACGAACCATTAATTATTTTCATTTTTTAGTTCATCGGTTTGGTTGTTTATTTGCTGTTTCAAAACAATGCTTTAGCAACCATTATTAGCAAGAAACAATTCAATTAAAAAAATAGATAATAATTTTCCTAAAAAAAATTCAGGAGTTTGGGTTCATGGGGTGAGGTTTGTCAGGGTTTTGGCAGCGCATGCATTTTACAATCTACTGCGTGGTAGGCCGGATCGGAAAACACTGGTTTAGGGGGACCTTTTGTTCTCTCCAGCCGGACTCTCTCGACTCATCGCTTTATGGTGAGGGATCGATTCATACGTCCGTAATTCCTGTAAACATTGACCCCCGAATCCTACCCATCATTTATACATTTATCCTTTCTAGAATTTCCTCTCCTTCTTTTCCAAAAACGATCCTTCAAACAGCATTCCCATATATGGCATATATTCGTGTGATATAGGCACTGAGGGGACCTCCTGTTTGAAGCTATTAAAATAATAAAAAAAACAGCATTATTGTTTCGTAAACTGGAAACTGGAAATTTTCAGTAAAGATCTACGTCAGTAGGTACTTAATAACTGTTTAAGGAGAAAAAAGACAAATAATATTTAAAAATGCACACAAGAACTTGTGAAAAATACTATAAAAGTTATATAAAATAGTAAGACACAATAGAAAAACATTTAAACATGGGTGCAAAAAGAAAATAATTGAAAATAAGGAGAACGGGTAGATATCAGCTAAATTTAAATCTATAAAATCACCTGCTATCGGTGTAAGAAGCAAGTGAATGAAGGGAAGTGGAAAAAGATTCAACGGAAGCGTTGCAAAGTAGATTACCTCTATCCTAAGGCTTCGCAAGCCAATCAGGCTTTCGCGCTGACCCCTGTTTAATTTGTGTACCAGCCACGCCACAAAACATCAAAGTTTTTCACCGAACCACCCACCGGCCCGGTGATTGTTTTCCCAGGCCGGTGTCTACACAAATAAGAGATTGGGTCCATTTAAGCAATTTGTAACTTTTGGGATCGGCCTGGTCGAGGCAGCAATATACTAGTTTTAATCCGGTGAACCTTTTAACATGTGTTGCTAATGGAATGTCTACAAACATTGAGATTGGTAAGAGAAACATGAAGACTTTACCTTGGTTTTAAAATCGCGGTAACATCTTTGTGGTCCAAATCTTCTGCCAATCAAATCAACTGCCTCACGAAAGATGCAATTATGTTTACTAAATCATTTATTTGAACCCTTAACGAGCAATTAATTTGATGTACATCATAAATTGTACTGACATTTAATCAATTGTGTAGGCTGAACTGTTAGACAATCATTAAATCACAGACCCACTGATGTAGCCAACGATTTTGATTACACTTACAAAAATTAAGTTTGAAAAATATTTTAGCTCGTGCCTTTCAGGTCACATCTTCTGACTCTTATATTGTGACATTTGATTTTCTTTGCTCGTGTACTTACCGCTTAGCACACGTCAAGTCAGAGTATGTAAATTAAGTAATTTTCCGAGGGTAAATGGTTAAATGTCAGCTCATTTAAAAAAAAAATCATTTTACAAATCTGTGATCTGAAAAATTCCAAGCTTTTAACACTCTAAATTGGTTGAGATCTCAATATCTTTATATTGCTTTCTCGAAAATAAATTCCTACTATTCCTAATACTAATATCTACCACAGCTAAACAGAAACAGCCATGTTTATGCCCGTTGATTATTTTTTTACAATTTTTACTATAATAATTATTTTGGAAATTTAAGAGACCTCATTTATTTCATTACGCTTGATTCTTGCAATAAAATTAATATCAGTAATAAAAGAACATAAAAATATTCGTGATGAAAAGTATACGAGTACATTAACGAGGCCAATATTTTCTTACCCATATTCGTAAAAAATATAATTATTCTACCTTTCGGCAAGGTCCAAAAAACAACTCTTGGGTGACAGGGCGATTATTTTTATTTCTATTTCTAATTTAAACACACCAACGTTATATTATTTTTACTGCTTAGTGCCTACTTATTAAAATAGAATGCACTTAATAAAACTGCATTTAATTTTCTATTTTACGATTTTTTTCTCGGATGCCGAAATTACAACTTTTACTTCTTATAATATAACATTTTAGTGTACCCACCTAACTACATTAATATCCGATTAAATTTGTACAACTAGCTATGAAATTTAAAGATTGGTTTTGCAGGATATAATTCAAAATAGGTTATTTATTTTCTTCGATCAGGTTTTAATCGTTACATTTCAGACTAAATTTAAGTTTCACTCCAAGTAATGTATCGCCTCCGTCTTACAAATAAAATAGGCACCACTTACAAATATAACTTTAATTAAAACGTAAATTCTCTAACTTAATCCTATCTTCTTTACAATTCGTATCTTCCTGACGACTGTACTTGGAAACAACAATGATTAGTCTCATTCAAACAAATAAATAATTAAGTTGTAATTAAAAATGGAAATTATAGCCGAATTTACCCTATTAACAAACAAATTACTAACAGCTTCAGTAAACTGATTTAAGTTCGTGATATTTAAATCCTAACCTCGTGATAGTATAGTTATACCTTTGACATTTAATTACAGCCATTAATACCTATGTTTCAAGATTTCTAAGAGATGAAAGTTAATTTAAAGCTCTTCTTATTTCAAGGAGATGAATGATACTTTGTACTAAACTTATATTTAAATTATATCGTGATTGGAAATATTTTCAGAATAATTCATTCAGTAAGTTTTCAAGCCCTACAAGTACCTTCTTTAGTCTGGCACTCTACTATTGCACTTTTTTCTAGTAACTATCATTTTAAAAATATATACATGCTAATAATTTTTTTTTTTTCGTTGTTTGTTTTAGGGGTGTTATGCCGTGTTGTGCTACCTCCTTCTTTAGCCGACGTTTTGGACAGCGTTGCAGTGTCCATCATCAGGGCAGATCCGGCAGATCCGTCGATGTGAATTGGTTGTGTTAAGTGTGTGCTTATTTACTTGGAAGGTTTATTTACACACTTAACCCCAAAAACAAACAACGAAAATGCTTTTGCTTGTAACATGCTTATAATACATTCATACAAAACAAAAAAAATTAAGTACTTAAAAATTTACCGTTATTTGTAAATTTTCAATGGAATAATTTTGTGCGACCAGCTATTGTTTCCTTAGATGATATCACATAAGAAACTCTGACAGACAAAAATTATTATGTAATGTAAATTTATAACAAAAAATATATTATAATTTAAATTTGTGACGTCAATAATACATGAAGATGTATCATTGATTTATATCATTTATTTTCTCCTCCTCCGTGGTTGAGTGGTAAGGCTCTCGACTAGTGATCTGAAGGTATCGGGTTCAAATTCCGTATGGTAATAAAAAATGTTCTAGAGTGGATGGCACTTCCAGAATTGAAGCGTTGCTTGAAATGGCCTTAACCGTATTTAGTGACTAGATCTGAATAGCCAGGTACTTTTTTTTTACCTTCCTCTTTCTCATCTCCAACCCAACCCCCACTTGCCTTCATTCTCACAATCTACCTAAGAAAAATATCCGAACACAATATATGTCTCCTTATATACACACTAAATAATAAACTGATACATACAAACACAGAATTCATTAAAACGTCCCAAGTACACAGAATTTTACACGACAACACGATAACACACATTTAAACACCATCCACACTAACTATGGTAAACAATCCATTGGTTACGAGGGGGGCAACTTATATAATTGCCTTCCATATAACATTGAAAATTAAAATAAGCTGATTAGTTTAAAAAAAAATCATTCATTGTTATTCTTAATAAACAAAATACTGAAACTATATATTGTATTATCTATAATGAAATGTAAAATGATTTTTTTTTCTTCAATCTTTGCAAAATCACTTTGTGGTATCATTTTATTTAAATAAAACAAGTAAGTTTTGTGTAATTATGCTAGCTGATTCCCGGCATGCGTTGCAATGCCACTTAAATTGTTTCTCCCTGCGTGTCCTTTCCCATTCGTTCCCCCTCGGCCACCTCTTTCCCACCCTCGTCCCCTTCCCCTTCCCCGTTTCCTTTCACCTTCCCCGCGTTCCACCACCCCTCTCCCGAAGTTAAAACAGTCGTTAAGTTTTCTGAAATTATCAATTTTTCTGCGCAATTTTCTTAATTTTTCTTTCCCTAAAAACCTTCTACAAAGTATTAGAAAACTTAAAAAAAAATCATAAATGAAATAGGTAAAGTCGTTCTGAAGATATGGCGTGACCAAGGGAAACAGGGATTCATTTTTATATTTACAAATTTGTTGTTTATTTTTTATTATTCATTCATGTTGTTAACCCGAGAAAGAAACCATCGGTTTTGAAACATGTAGATATCATAACATTGATTATAGTGATTTACACAAAAGTTATTTATTTCATTTACATAAAATGTATTTAGTTCAAAATCAAGTAAAATGTATTTCTAGTCAATTAAGTAAAAATGTATTTTCTTCTTGCTGGTATAAAAACTTAAAAAAATATATTAATGATGGACAACATTTGATAAGACAGGAACGAGAAGATAGCAAAATTCTTCAACCTGTTAAATGTGTATGTAAATTGTGTAATCGATGTGTAATGAACTCGTTTTTTAATGATTTATGACTGCGAACATTTCACTCCGATAACATATTCAAATACAATATTTCCAGTATCACAAAGTTAGTTCAGTTGTTCACCCTACTAAATAATAATTAACCGTTTTCCATTAATTAATTATTAACGTGAACGGTAAAGTTTGACAGTGTTAAGTTATTCATAACGAATGGTGGCGTATTATTACATATTTCCTTGCATTACGCCACCCGACGCATTAACCTGACTTAAGCTGTGAACCCTTAACCTGACTTGATCGCGAATAACTCCATTACCGCTATTCCACTTAAACCCTAGTAATGAGGTAATGGGTAGATTAGTACTAAGGCGATTATCCTATACCGGTAACTAGATTATCGCGCGATTTTTTGCATCGCGTAAAAAAGCTTTTTTTATTTTTTTTTCTGGCTCCAACGAAGCAAGATTCTAGTTAACTAACTAACTAACTTTCCCCGCAGGAGTAGGTAGAGAGGACGGACCGCCAAACAACTCGGTCTTGGCACTCACTCCTTGCCTCATTCACATTCATACATCTTCTCATACATACTCTTCTATAATTCTGACTCTTGACATAGCTCGACTGTTAACATTAAGAAAACTATACGAATACAATATATGTCTCCTTATATACAAAACAAATAATAAACTCATACATACAAACACAGAATTCATTAAAAGGTCCCAAGTACACAAACATTTTACACGACAACACGATAACATACATTTAAACACTATTCATACTAACTACGGTAAGCAATCCATCAGTTATGAGGGGGGCAATTTATATAATTGCCTTCCAGATGATTTTAAAAACGAAAAAAGTGTGTGTAAATTTAAAAAAAAATTATTCATTTTTATTCACAAAAAACAATATAGTGAAAGTGAATAATATTGTATGATAATATAGAGTAATTTAATCTAATGTAATGTAATTTTAATGCATATTTGAGTTAAGTAAGTGAAAATGGTATTTTCTTTTTTTCTGGAATAAAAAAAAAAAAAAAAAAGTATCTGACTTACTTGATCGTGTCACGTCTTCCTTGGGCGTCCTCGGCTCCTTCTACCGTTCACATTCGCGTCATAAATTCTCTTTATACTCCTTTCTTCATTCATTCGCTCAACATGCCCAAACCATCTAGGCGTCCCTTTCTTAATCTTACTTATTACGCTCACATCAGCCTTGCATTCTTTTCGTATCTCCACATTCCTCACACGAGCATACATGGTTTTACCACACATACGCCTCAGGGATCTCATTTCTACAGCATTCAGTCTACTTTCATCCTTTCTCTGCCATTTCCATGCTTCACTGCCATACATCAGGGTAGGTACCAGTACTCCATCGTGGACTGCTAGCTTCGCTTCTGTGGACAACTTTTTGTTGGCTCCAACGGCGTTCAACGGCGATATCCCTATCAGCCTTCCCATCTCTCGTAAACATACTTCCCAAATATACAAACTCATCCACCTGCTCCAAGTACTCATCATTCACAACTATATTGCACACCATTTTCTGACTATCTCTTTCAAGATTCAAGATTTTTCTAAGATTCTAGTTAGCCTCTCAAAAGCTGATCGCACTGTACAGAGTGTACAGGGCCCGCAGTTAGTTTAAGGCAGCTATCTTCGAAGGCCTCCAAGCTGTCTTAATTTAGGGTTCCCGAAAGAATGTTTTATTTATTTTTTACGTAAAAAGTAGTATGCATTGACATCTTTCGGTTTTTCGAGTGGGATAAAATTATTAAATAAACAGGTACAAGTAAGCTCCAAAATACAGTTGCTGTGGTCAGTTTCAGTCAACACAATTTCGGATGGGATGGTTTAATAGTAGACAACTGCTGCTGACCATGTGTAAATCACAATAACTGTTTAGTTTGGCAGCCAATTCTGGTCTAAAGCCATACAATAATTCCTTGAATCTGGCTCCACCGAAGTTAGGCTCTCAGAAGCTGAGCATACTGTACTATACACAATTTAATGGAACTTATCCACCTTCCTCTTTCTCTTTCCCATATAATTCCCCTCCCTACTGCATTCAGCCTCACAGCATACCTCAATTGGGGGTGGTATAGTCTCACTTGCTTCAGATGGGAGCAGTTGGAATTCTTGTGCGGTATTCATATAAAAGAATATATAAAAAAAGCAACGTTTGACCATGTGTAAATCGCAAGTGCGACCCCACTATTTGATTTGGCAGCCTTCTATGGCCTTTAACCCCAAAATAAAATTAAAAAAACCATTGACTCTGGGCGATGTGGGTAGTCCTTTTGGTAGTTTTCCTAATCTTAAGAGGCTAGACTTTGAACCACACGCGGAACACCCGCGTCTGTCATTCTGTCCCGCTCACAATAAGCTCACGCACAATACATGCGAATGCGAAATGTGCGAATGAGACAACGCTCAAATTTACCTACAGAAATCGCTCGAAAAGGGGTTTATGGAGAATACATGGAAATACACTTTTCTACACCGAAACTTTCACGAAATTGAAATTTTAAAAAATATATATTTTTTAGAAAGAAGAAGCTACGTTGGTAGCTTTTTATAATTTTATAATTCTTTATGAGAGTTGAGTTAGCAGCACTTTTTCCTTAAATAATATTTTTTGATAAATTGTACATGTTTGACAATGAATGTTTACGTTAATACTAAACGCATTGAAAATTCGAAAACATACCGACATAGTTTTCACCTTCTAGAAGGCAGTATAAAAAAATATATATTCATTTTGTGCAATTTTCGATGTAGAAAAGTGTTTTTTCCCGGGCGTCCTTTTTGTATGGGCCGAAAAGCGAAGTCTATCATCTTAATAAACGGATTATAATCTTTAGAACACAGGCGTCATCTGAGAATGTTTTCCTTGTTAACTGGTATTTCAATGCGTCATGCGCGGATTTAGCGTCTTTAATTCTTTCAGCACCTTTACATAACCACTTTATGTAAAACACGCAAAACGCGGGCCCAATATTATTTGTAAACGGTTGACATTATTTGTCATATGAGAACGCGTCGTTAGTGCAACTAGGCTGTTGAGCGATTTGCCGGCCTCTGAGTTTCTTCCCTCCTACAATACGGGACTCTTCAGACCCATGTTCACACCTTTTTGCTTTCAAAAAAATCCTCTACACAGCATCTCGAAAGATTACATTGGCCCTGGAAGAAAGTATTTCACTGAGAGAAATAATTTATTTGTGAAATTTATGTAAAAAATTAAAATTACAATAAGAATTGCAATATTTTGATAAAGATAAGCATATATGCCCATTTCATCAAAACGCAATAAATAGACAAAGACACACAAAATAAAATCAAAGATGTTTAAAAAAAATATTAATTTAATTGTGAAACTTATTACTATAATTTCTTGAAGAAAATGTGAAGATTTGATCTTTGAAAATCATTTTATCAGGAATCGAAAAGAGGGTAATTTTTAGGTACTGTCAACGAATAAAAGTGAGAAAAATAATTTTTAGTTGTTCGTGCCAAGATTTTAGCATTCAAATAATGTATAATCGTACCCAAAATTTACAATAAAAACAAATAATATAAATATATTTTTTTAACATTTTACCAACGTAACTGACTGATTAAAAAAAAACATATTTAGTTAGATAATAACGATTTAATATTTAATTTGCAAATAAAATAATATACCAGAATTTTTGCGTATGTTTATTAATCTTTTAAATCGTAGATTTGTATCCAAATCAATACCAAGCCTCGGAAACTTCTCATCGTTAGCTAGCATGACTGCAGATCGCCAACAAATAAGTGGTAGTTCACAATGACTAAGTGTCCTTAATATATTCGATATAAACTGTTGTTTGTACGTAAGGGATTTTCGGTTGTCCTAGGGAACGATGAGAAGTAACCGAAAGTTATCGATACAATCCTTATCGATCGAGTGTGCTAGGGGGCCAGGGCTGATAATTAACAATAGCTTGCCTGGTTAAGATTTTATCAATATAAAAGGTATTATTTTTAATTATTTTATGTGATACCTGACAAGAGTGCCGACAGGGAATCTTTGTCACCACAAGAGGCCCTAGCACACTTTTTTTATTTTTTTTATAGAGATACCTCTCAAGAGTCCCAACTACTCCCTTCTGGAGCCAGTGAGGCTATGGCATCCCCAATTTGAGTATGTTGTGAGGCTGGAGGTAAGTGGGGAAGGGAAGGAGATGGGGAAGAGGAAGGTGGGAAAGTACCAGGCTATTCAGATCTAGTCACTAAACACGGCTAAAGCCATTATTAAGCAACGTTTCAATTCTGAATGGTGGTCCTACACCAGGGCGATACTGAGAGTATCTTCCACTCTGGAACGTGCCGCAAATGTAACATATATTATTTTTATTAATTAATTGTGAAATAACACAAATTAATCAAATAAAATTTATTTGTGCACGCCGGGTTCGAACCCGCAACCTTCCGAACGGGAGTCAAGTGTCTTACCACTCGACCACGAACGGTCGTCACACTTGCTCGATAACAATAGATAGGATAACTATCGGTAACTTTTTATCGTTCTCTAGCATGACTATAGATCGCCAACGAATAAGTGACAGTTCACAATGACTAAGTGTCCTTAACATATTCGACATCAACTTTTGTTTGTACGTTAGCGATGTGCAGTTATCCTAGGTAACAATGAGAAGTTACCGATAGTTATCCCCTCGATCGTTATCGAGCGTGTGTGCTAGGGCCTCAGGTTGAAAATAGGGGCAGTAGGTAGGGATTATTAATGCAAGTCTTGAAGAGGCCCGGAATATGTCAAGGAGGAAAAACAGATGCCGATAGCGCGTTCCACATACGAACCGACTTAAACGAAAACGAGTCGAAGAAACGACCTAATTTCATGAAGCCAACATCAACTGTTTTTATTATGTTAAGCCTAATGAAGAAATCATTGGTGTCAACAGTTTTTGATTATAATTATGTATAAAGATACTTATTTTCATGAAATTAATTAGAAGCCACTGAGTGAAATTATAATTATAATAACTCAACTAATATAATTATTTCTACCACTAAATAAATGAAAACGGTGAAATAATGTACCTAAAACTACAGCACATTCGTAAGAATCGTAAAAAAATAAACATAAACGAATATTATTCAATTAAATTATTTAAAAAGTTTCACTTCTAAAAAGAAAATTAGATTAAATAATTTTGTGTAAGTGCGAGCTTAATTCGAGTATCTACCTTCTTCAAATTAAGCTTTAAAACCCGTACGTGTCCCAACTACGTGAGCCTTAAAAAATAACCAACTTGTGCTTTTTCTTCTTTCTTTCGAAGCGAAACTGGCGAAAAGGTGTGAAGAATTTTTGAGTTATTTTAAAAGTACCAATTAAAGTTTTGAAGTTGTGCGCCTTGAAATAATTTTTGCATTTAAAGAAAATTTAATTTTGGCTTATATAATATTTTCTAGCATGATTTTGCTACGGTAAAACACAAATTTTCTAAACCTTTTCTAGACCTTGATTTGTACTAAAGAAAAATGTTTATTTACCGCAATAAATATTTTTTTATTGTTTATTCATTATTTCAAATCCTTAAGCGAGCAACTTTAACTTGTGTTACGAAATAAAATGTTAAATTCGTGATTAAAACGAAAATTATTACATTACTAATGGATGAAATAGTTTAGGTAAAAAAATTACAATAGGGCAGTAAATTATTAATTTTTGATAAAAGTATTAGTAAATGTAATTACCTAAGTAAGTCAGCCACGCACACAACGTATATCCAGAAATAATAATTAATTAATCAAAAAACCTTTCAGATTCTTTCAATTTCTCTCCCCCAGGCATTGCATTATTTTTTTAGTTACCAATTCTTATGTAATGAAGGTAATTGTTTTCATGCAATGTTTCGATGTTTTAATAGCGCACCCCTCTTAATATATTGTACTATAAGAGAAAACATAAACGTTTACAGTAAAAATATTCCAGAGATTCGAATAACCCAATAATAAGGAACGATTTGCCGGCCTCTGCGTTTCTTCCCTCCTACAACATGGTTCTCTTCAAGACCCAGGTTCACTCCATCCTTTCCTCAAAAAGACCCTCTACATAGCATCCTTAAGCACTCGAGCGCTTTTTGCCACATTATGGCACTATTTCTAAAACCTCGGATTGCTTTGTTGCCAAATTGTGGCAAATTAAAATTATTTTTTTTAATAAAACCACTACATAATAATATTGTACATTCAAAATTTAACAAAATAAATATTCTTTAGATTCTTTAAAATGTTTTAAGGTTAAAGATTTAATTATATTTTTTTATAAATCCTACAAATATGTGATAATAAACAAAAGATAGGGGAATTCATTGGTTACATAGAACTATAATCAGTCTGTATGTCTCCTTATTCAAATTCTGAGGTATGATTTTTTAATGTGGGCGGAAAAATTTATTTTAGCAAACCGAGAAAAAAATATTTTTATTTCTCTGTCTGTCGCTCCAGTGGTTAAATGTGACATATGCCAAAAAAAATTCAGAGTGTCCTGTGTGGAGTTAATGCAATAAATAGAAAGTTTTGCTAGTCCAAGATTGGACGATTAAGCTAGCAAAGGTCGCAGTACCCGGTTATGAACCAGACGTATATGTTTACTTAGCCCCTAACCGGCAACGTTAGAACTAAAACTGGAACGGGTACAGTTTTTCTCTATTATTCCTGATTGCAAATTGCCCATGTTCTACCGGAAAAGTTCACAAGAAGACAAACGACTGTCACCGGATGATGAATCAAATATTCGTATTTCCCAGGTAACTTCTCACCTAAATAAATGATCCAATCCGTCCGACTGATAAAACGTATTCAATTACCGCCGACAGTTTTTCGAATCAATTTGTCCCGTCCCCAAATTGGGGGCTAAACGGGACTGGGACCCGCACTATATTTAGCGTCCCTGGGCCCCAGACTAATTGACATGTGGCTACGGCCCCAGGCCTCGGGGGACTTAACCTCTGTCATTGTCAAACCTGGAATCAATCACGCGGGACTAACTGATATACTCCTTGCTCCTCTGGACCTCTGGTCGCAGGGTGGAAGAGACAAGGGATGGACTGAAAAACTACCCTTAAATTAATTCAAGCGAAATGGACTTGGATGAAAACCAAATATAACAGAAGTTGATTTAAGGATTGGAGTTTTATTGTTTTACCGTGTTTCAAGTAAGCCATTAATAATCTGCAGATTTAAACAAATATTACACAGTATATCATCGCCTGCGTGTTTAATTGTCCAAACGACCATTTGCAAGTTTTACAGGAGGAGGGGTTTTTATTCCATTATGGCAATGAAACATTATAGTAGGTAACAATTATTATAAGCAATAATTATTAGCCTGAAACACTCATCCATATTGAAAAAACCTTCCGGAAAAAGATACATGTCGCCGACGGGACTCGAACTCGCACCCCTTTGATTGCCGGTCAAGAGCTCTACCATTAAGCTACGGCTGCTTATCTCATACCCGCCAAAATATTTAATATACACCTAGTTGCTCATTCAACATTAAACGCTTATTACATTTTTTCCACCTGCAAACAAACAACTTTATTTTTATATGGGAAAAGCTCTCCCACTAGATGGCGTCGAGACATATTATGTCTACATTTTTTGGTGAAATAATTTAAAACGTCAAAATTGATTATTTTAATAGATAAACTAATCTTTAAGACAATATTTTTTTATGCTTTTAGGGTAACAAATATTAAAATCAATAATTATTCGCCTGAATTACATTACTAATGTCATTACTACCCTGACGAAGAAACCATCGGTTTCGAAACATGTAGGTAATTGTGATTATATAATAGTGGTTGATACAAAGTTATTAGTTTAATTTAATTGATTAATTGATACTTTATTTTTCATTTTAAAATGAAGATTGAACAAAATGGAGATTGGACAATTAAGAACTCAGGCGACGTTATGTACAGAAAATGATCATGTATAAAAACGGACGAAATCATTATCTTAATATTTCATTTGCTTGAATTGAGCCCTTGCCCAGAAAAGAGTTGAATCCTACGATATTCTTGTTTCGAGAAAAATGGAAAAAACGAAACCAGTTAAGATTCATAACATTTTTCAATTCTTTTTTATATTTAGACATAAATAGACGTCTATAATCTCTACAATTTTTGTCTATATTGAATATCTTTTTTTTTTTGTGAAACTTCTTATATTTTTTACCTATGTATCTAATTTTATTATATGCATTTATTGTTATATTTTGTTGTAGATATATGCTTTTGTTTTACTTTTATGTTCACTGTATTATGCTTTCTTTGTTGTTTTAATTTAGATTTTTTCGAAATCACTGTTATACTCATCTATTTAACTAAAATGTAAAAGCCCATAAGGGCGTTTAATAAATAAATAAATAAATAAATATTTAAAATACAACTCTCAAGAGTTCTTAAGGCAATTAATTATAATTCATCAAATATTTTTTTGCTGAATTAGTGAAAAAATGTTGTAAACAAAAATTTCACAAACCAAATTTTGCTTTTTACGTTTCGTACCTAACAGAAAGCAACATGCTTTTTTAACGTAAATTAACACATGCCATTGATGTTTTGGAGCTTAAAATGCAAATAACGAAATGAATAAATCAAACCACGTACAACGTCAAGAGATCAACTAACAACATTTTTCATGTACCTGTTTCAACGTGTAAAATTATAAACTTTCTTGCATCCTTCAGTTTATTGGCTTTGATAACGAAAACAGGATGCTGTTGTAAGAATCTTTAGATATTTTAAAATTATGTAGTAAGGAAAAAGAAAACAAAAATCCGGTAGGTAATGAATTCGGGTGAAATCGGATAGCAAAGAAATTTTAATAATCTTATATAATACAAAAGATTGATACCACGGTATACCATCTTAGCTTAGTAGGAGTGACGGATTCATACGTCCATCACTATTACCAACCTACCCCTCATACTTGTTTCTCTAGCAGGACATCCTCTCCTTTTTTTTCTAAAAGCGTCCCCAAAGATGACAAGGCGCTAAGGAAAATGATTTTTTTTATATCATCTGGAACTATATCATCTGGAACAATGTAAAAAAATAACAGCTTTAAGAAAAAATAAAATAAAGTTATTTCATAGAGTACCTGCCTTCCTAAGGCTTCCCCGAATTTCAAAAATAATTTAAAAAAAAAACAAACAAAACCTAAACTTTTTTTCTCAATACCATTAAACTTCAAATAAAAATTATGTTCAAACAAATGTTGATGAATAAAAAATTCAACGCAAATATATATGTACTAAAATTAACATAAATAAAATCAGATTAAATTATTTATTTTCATGTGACATTTTACTATCTGGAGCTTAGCAAATAACAGTAAAGGATTTAAGCAATTTACTTTTTTAATTGAATTAAAACAAAACTAAAAAAGGCTACTACAAATCGGCTTTATGTTGTCTGCAAAACAAAGTGGATAAGAAATGATTGATTGGATTAATCATTTACTAGAAAGTCGAAAACAATTATGAAAACGAAGTGGAACTTGGCAATTACTGTTTTCTTTCGAAATCCTTTTGATAATTTTTTTTTTTTTTATAAAACGTAGTTGTTGCCATTTTTATTGTGAACTAACAACTTATAGGTTTTCAATTTAACGTAGTTATGCAAACCAGCTACAAAAAACTCAAACTGATCTAAAAGCACCTTTGTTTTAGATTAAATAATCCAATCTACACAAAATCTCGAATGTTTTTTACTTTATATCTTACTAATATTATAAACGCGAAAGTTTGTATGGATGTATGTATGATTGTTACTCTTTCACGCAAAAACTAATGAATGGATTTTAATGAAACTTTACAAAAATATAGCTCATACATCAGAATAACATATAGGCTATAATTTATAGAGCTAGCTATATTTCATAAATTAAAAAATAATAATTATGTACTGTTTAATTTAAAATGTCAAAATTTGAGAATGACATTGTGCAAAAAAAATATTGTTAAATCAAAATTCTATTTTAGAAAATATTTAATTTAGTGAATTCATTTGAAGTACTCGCTTAATACTTTGAATCGAGTAAATAATTATAGTTATTTTAAATAAGTAATAAGTTAAGAATTTTGTTATATTCATAGATGGGACCTAGGCCAAGAAAATAGGCTACTCGAAGTACTAATCCTGCGCCGACGAAGTCGCGGGCAGAAGCTAGTTAATTCTAAATATTACATAGTATATTCTAATTTCTTAAATCTTTAGATTGGATTTAACGGTAGTTTTTTGGAGATATTTGTGTTTTTTCAGGTCTGGCTGCTCTGTGTAATGCATATTGGTGAATATAAGCTCGGCTATAAACTGTCTGAACATAACTTTGTGAAATATACATTAATGAAGATATTAATGAAGATGAATATCTAACATTTCACGCAGACAACCGAAATTAGTAATTTTAAAGTTGAGAATGATGTTTTCCAACATCCCATAGGTGTAGTATAGATATAGTGTGGAAGAATTTGTATTATTTTTAGCCAGTTCATTGTCAGATTTAACACGGAAAAGTCTTTTGTCAGGTTGCTCTAAATAATTCTTCGCAATAAAGAATGAAAGAAATTTATTATTTCGTTCCTTCCGAATCGAAGGACAGAAATAGGGATTAAATAAAATGAACCGTCTCACGATTTGACATCATGTAAGTTAACCTAGTAAATTTGGTCACGTGAACAGAAACCTCCTAAGTCCGAAACAAAATTGTATATTTATCATAATTATTGTTAAAAATATACTTTTTTGGAATCGTAAATCTTTTCTTAATCTTCTGCTCTGAGGCGTGTCACAATTATTCTATGTATTATTTTTAATACATACTTCTCTTTCTGCCAGTGTTTAATTCATGTAGCATCCACAGGAAAACCAGAGTAACGATATATAAGACCATTGTGAGAACCGTATTGGCATACGGATGTGAGGCGCTGACACTGACGGCAAAGATGGCTGAAATGCTGAAATTATTTTAAAATAAAAATGTTGAGGAGAATATGTGGTCCCGTGAAAGAGAGGGAACAGTGGAACAAAGAATTATTCGATATATATCAGGCCCCTAACATCTCAGCCCATATGAGGCTCCTCAGGTTGAAGTGGGCTGGGCATGTACAGAGAATGCCGGACACACGCGTCCCCAAAGAATTATGACTGGATACCCAGGTGGAAAGAGAAAAGTGGGAAGACCCAGACTGAGGTGGGAAGACGAGGTAAGAGGGGATGCAGCACAGCTTCTCCAGGTAGCAAACTGGAAGTCAGCCGCTGAGGACAGGAAGAGTTGGAGGCGAATGTTGCGGGAGGCCAAAGCTCGATATGGGCTGTAGCGCCATCGAACAAGAAGAATTATTTTTAATTAATTCATTTTTTTAAAGAATTCAGACAAAATTCCATCCTGTAATATAATATTTTAACAGAAAACTTATTTGTGTTTTTCAAAATTGGAAATGATGTATCAAGAAATCAGACCATCGGGTGATATTTCAAGAGTCTTCGCTTGTAATAATTATTTTTAATATTGATTTAATTAATAGTGGAATCTCATTTTAAAGTGATATTTTTGTGAATTTAATAACACACCTTAATACTTTCTTTTACGTTTTTATTATTTATAACTTGACCAGTTTTACACTATACTGCTTGTATCTTCAGATTATAAAGGGTAAAACCAGTTCGGTTATAAATAAAATAAGTGTAAGAAAGATAACATTTAAAAGCTGTTTTAACCCTTGGAATGCCAGGGGAAAAACGTCAATCGCCTGCCATGCCCGGCTGATACTAATAACTTACTTGAAAGTGATAAATTAAAAAATATATAAACTAAATATATTTTTTAATTGTGCCCACTTACCAGATGATATGTTTATATTTTCAAAAAAAAAACCTTTTCTTTCCTGTGTAGTTGCTGCAGAATAGCTACTTATATTCAGAGAACTGTATTTTTTCTCTCTGACTTTTAAAAAATAATAATAAAGAAGATAAGAAAATATTCGAAATTTTTTTCCCATTTTTACTATATTTTTCAGATAAATTAACATTCATCACAAGAAAAATAAGTCATATACTACCACTCGAGCGCTTTTTGCCACATTATGGCACTATTTCCAAAACCACGGATTACTTTGTTGCCAAAATGTGGCAAATTAAAAATTTTATTTTTATTAAAACTACTGTATAATATATTGTACATTCAAAATATAACAAAATAAATATTCTCTAGATTCTTTAAAAAACTTTAAGGTTAAAGATTTAATTATATTTTTTTTTCATAAATCCTTCGAATATGTGATGATAGACAAAATATAGGTGAATTCATTGGCTGTATAGAACCAGGTATGGTTTTTAGAAGGAGGTATGATTTTTTTAATGTGGGCGGAAAAATTTCCTTTAGCAATCCGAGAAAAAATATTTAAATTGCTCTGTCGCTCCAGTGATTGAGGATTTTCTGTAAGTAAATACAGTATTCAAAATCAGAATTGTGACACATGACATCGAAATTTGTGACGCGCTTTTTCACGTGATTTTTCACGTGCTTTTGCAAGTGATGAAACAACGAGCTAGAATAATATTAAGATGCCTTATTTCCTCGCCAATCGAATAAAATATATTTAAATACGCAAAGGGCACTATTTAAGGTTGAAAATATTATAATATTGGGGCAAGTGCGGTAAGCTACTAGAAAATCCACGAAGGATTTTTTGGCACGCTCGGGATTAATCCATAAAAAGTCACATTAAAAATACTTCCCTATCCACTTTCTGACTTTGAATAGATGACCAAAAACACCAGCAAAGAGTGTGAAATGAAATAGAAAATAAATTAATATTAAAAAGAACCTGATAAATGTATTTTTTTTTTAAATTCGTGCCTTCGCAGAATTCAAAGTGTTACTTTGATATAGGGTTGTTCTCGAAAAAATAATACTCCGTCCTCCCACGCAAGCTTTTTCATTGTCATTTATTACATCTAGGAGCGGTCCTGTTCGTACGGAGACGTCCTTTAGGAACGGGATGACTCACGCGCCATTCTCTCCGGACCTCCGGCTGAAGCCGACTAGGAGTCTACGTTATATATTTTTTTACAAAACAAGGTTGCGGAATAAGTTATTTGTGTTTTCTGGATATTTACAAGGACATAATTAAATGGTCTCTTTCAATGTGCTTCTGCTAAAAGGGTTATAAACTGACCTAAATAAAATGCTGCATGGTGTATTTTATAAACATAAATTCAATTTATCTATATGTAACAATCTAATATATAAAATTAATGTTTGTTTGTTTGTTCGTATGTTGCGCGCTGCCATAACATTCATCCAATTGCGATGAAACATTGGGGTTATGGTGTGCGCATACCCGGGATAATTTTAGGATAGTGAGCTCTGGGCTTATGAAATTATTTCCTATAATATTCACTCTGATTACTATGAAAATTTGGTAAGTTGTTGCGAACATACCCGCGAAGGTTTCTATATATATATACATAGAGAAACTGATGAGTTCTGACATTATGAAATTTGCATAGCGGGATTTGAAAGGGATAGCGTGAAGGGGAGTTTTGTGGGAAGGGTGACAGCGGAAGAGGCGAGAAGGAACGCAAGGAAGATGAAAGCGGAACGTAGGAGAGGAAGGGAAGAATGGGAAAGGACACGAAGGGATAAACAATTTATATATAGATTGTGGTGAAGTGAATAAGTCGAATCTTATGAAAAATATGGTAAAAGGTTTATTTCAAATTGAGAGGCAAGTGTATGGGTACCGCGCCGCTAAGAAAACCATTCACTGGATAACCAAGACCTCTGCCGTAGGTCACCCCAAGTGGTTGGCTATGGTTGGTAGGTGCTCGGGTTCATGTGGTGAGGTTGTCCAGTATTTAATGTAATAATATGAAATCAATCATTGTGAATGCGCAAATGATTACAAATGTAAAACAATACTTTTACAATACAAACATATTGAATTATCAAATATGGCTCTTCGTGGCTTGACATTATAGTCTAATGAAAAGATAGTTTATTTTTACCACTTTATTATAATAACTTTTTCAATCTTAGCAAATTCGTTTTGTGTCGTAATTTTTAATTAAACCTATGGTTTCGAAAGATGTAGATAATTCTGAATTTATAAGTGGAATACAAGAAGTAATTTGTTTTCATTTGGTTATTATAATTCATTTATATCGGCCAACCAGATTCGGATACAAATAATATAGAAGGATATTCATTTTATAAACTTACCTTAAGATGATAGACTTCGCTTTTCTGCCCATACAAAAAGGACGCCCGGGAAAAAACACTTTTCTACATCGAAAATTGCACAAAATGAATATATTTTTTTATACTGCCTTCTAGAGGGTGAAAACTATGTCGGTATGTTTTCGAATTTTCGATGCATTTCGTATTAACGTAAACATTCACTGTCAAACATGTACGATTTATCAAAAAATATTATTTAAGGAAAAAGTGCTGCTAACTCAACTCTCATAAAGAATTATAAAATTATGAAAAGCTACCGACGTAGCTTCTTCTTTCTAAAAAAAATATATTTTTTAAAATTTCAATTTCATGAAAGTTTCGGTGTAGAAAAGTGTATTCTCCATAAACCCCTTTTCGAGCAATTTTTGTGGGTAAATTTGAGCGTTGTCTCATTCGCACATTTCGCATTCGCATGTATTGTAAGTGTGCGTGAGCTTATTGTGAGCGGGACAGAATGACAGTCGCGGGTGTTCCGCGTGTGGTTCAAAGTCTAGCCTCTTAATGCAGAAACTTATATTATAATAACCTTCATATAAAAATTAGAGAGAGATAAATAATATTATCCCGTATTTCAAAGCGACAAACAGGAAAACGAGTTTTAAGAAAAAATAATCATCTCGTGTTCCACCCTTCGTTTCTCCTTTTGTCACATTTCACTTACTCGTTTTCAGACATTATTTGCTAACCTTAATAATTTATTTACTCTTTACATTGTCACCGCGAATTCTTGAATCGCTGAGAAACAATTAACACATTGACGACAACTTCCCTGCGTGCTTTACCATTGACTAAACCATCTAACGCATTTGAAAATTATCATAGACATTGTTAATGTTATTAATTATTATCTTCGAAAATCGCACATTCACTTTGTAGCGCTATATTAATTATATGAAAACAAAGCACTTTGTGAAAACCACTTACTTAATGAAAATTATCTAATCGAAATCAATTGTTCGTCCATTTTTTTCTGACGAAGGAAACATTGGTTTCGAAACATGTTGATAATTTTGATAAAATAAATGTTGTGTACCAAGTGATTTGTTTTAATTAAATTACTTATATAATCATATATAATCAAAACGTTACAAAATCAATAATAGATACCTCCATTTTTCCTGACGAAGGAACCATTGGTTTCGAAACATGTTGATAATTTCGTTAAAGTAAGTGTTGTGTACCAAGTGATTTGTTTGAATCATTTAATCAAAATTATCAAAACGTTACGAAATCAATAATTCCTCCTTTTTTTCCTGACGAAGGAACCATTGGTTTCGAAACATGTTGATAATTTTGATAAAATAAGTTTGGTACATCAAGTGATTTGTTTTAATTAAATAAACTATCTCAGCAGGGGTGCCCGGTTTCATGTTATGCAGTTTTTCCGGGTCTTGGCGACAGTTACGCCCGCCTACTTATTGCATGGTGGGCAGAGACTGGTAGAGGAATATTTTTTTACCTTCCCAGCAGAACTCTTTCAGAACAACGCAGACCCCCCGAATTCCTACCAGCCCCTCATACATTTTTCCTTCCCAGAACTTTTTCTCCTTCCTTTTTTAATTAGACCCTCCACACAGCATCCCCAAAGATGACAAAGGCCCTGATGAGATTTTTTTTTCAGAGCCTCTGTATGGAGCTAATGTAAAAAAAACGAGTGTTCTTTAGACCACACGACTGAAAAAACTTCTTTAGCTCCACCTGTATGTATGTATATATATATATATATATATATGTGTTTATATATACAATATATACATATAAATACATATACCTACATATATTAATCTTCAACAAATGTTTATTTATTTAAATGTATTATCGTTCGCCTCGCCCGATCACACTTTTCGTAACGCTCTCGTGACGCATTCGCCAGCTTACTCCCCAAGTCAAGCGTGCGTAAAGAAGTTTTACTTCAAAAACGCAAACGGGACAATTATGGAACGCAATATGTTTGAACGCAATTGCTTTCATGTGCTTTGAAGTTGTGGGGAATAAAATCAGTTTTTACAACTTTATCTTCAAACCATACGAAACTATGAAGCCTGACTGAAGTTTGTCGCATGGTATTCATTCCACAAGAGCAACAACAGTGCACAATTTCACCTGTTAAACTCTCAGCATCAACTTTCACTTTCATCGTGAGGTTTGCTTCTTTCCTCTAATATATATGAAAAAGTAAATTACATATTTCTGGCTGGTTCTCACATAAAACAATCTCGCAAGAAGTTTTACTTCAAAAACGCAAACGGGACAATTATGGAACGCAATATGTTTGAACGCAATTGCTTTCATGTGCTTTGAAGTTGTGGGGAATAAAATCAGTTTTTAAAACTTTAACTTCAAACCATACGAAACTATGAAGCCTGACTGAAGTTTGTCGCGCGATATTCATTCCACAAGAACAACAGTGCACAATTTCACCTGTTAAACTCTCAGCATCAACTTTCACTTTCATCGTGAGGTTTGCTTCTTTCCTCTAATATATATGAAAAAGTAAATTACATATTTCTGGCTGGTTCTCACATAAAACAATCTCGCAAGAAGTTTTACTTCAAAAACGCAAACGGGACAATTATGGAACGCAATATGTTTGAACGCAATTGCTTTCATGTGCTTTGAAGTTGTGGGGAATAAAATCAGTTTTTAAAACTTTAACTTCAAACCATACGAAACTATGAAGCCTGACTGAAGTTTGTCGCGCGATATTCATTCCACAAGAACAACAGTGCACAATTTCACCTGTTAAACTCTCAGCATCAACTTTCACTTTCATCGTGAGGTTTGCTTCTTTCGCCTGATATATGAAAAAGTAAATTACATATTCCTGGCTGGTTCTCACATAAAACAATCTCGCCTCTCCATTATTCTCCGGTCCACATACTTGTGCGAGTATGAAATAGTATGCCGCTGTAATTCTTCCGACTCCTCGCACTTTTTCTCGATTACCTCAATTCCTTAAGGTCACATAACTTCTTGGCCTACGTAGTTCTGGGAGACTGTGGATTAGAATAACGTAGAGGATGCTGCACAACTATGAATTTTCCAAACGCTTGGTAAAATTTAAATAATAATAATATATAATTTTGCGAACTACTTCTAAAAGACCTTCAACTACTTGTTAAAGATTCTTACTCTGAATTTGGTTTGCATTTTTCAACTTTAGTTTGGTGCAAAAGTAATTAAGTGTGTATCTCTTTAGTGTGACAATACTCCTTAAGAGGGTATTACCAGAGAATACCAGGAAATAAGTCATTTTAAAATCAAATTCTAGACGTATTGACTGTTTTTTACAAATGAACATAAATTGATTTTGAAAGATTGTTGTTTTATCAGGTACACGCAGTTTTAAAATTTTGAAAAACTAACTTTATTTTTAATATGCTAAGGTTATACCGTTGGTCGTTGGCAGATTTGTTCAATTTTCAATCAATAGATTCTATCAAACAACACAAATTTCATATCATATAATGATATAATAAAATAAATCAATTCATATTCTAGTAAACACAGTTTTCAGAATTTTAATTTTAGTTGTAATTTAATCAATAAAAAATTAATCTTAAAAAATTAAAAGATTAAAAAGAACGAAAACTAAAATCATAAAAATATGAATTTCATAACGAAAATTCCTCAGTTTTTGTTTTTGTTTAAGGACACAAAATAAAATATTTAAAATTTTGTTTACATACTTATTTTGCTTAGACATTATTCAAAAATAATTAATACTTATGATAAAAAATATTTACAAGAGGTACATGATATTTAATAATTTATCATCGTGCGTTTATATATTTACATAGCAAAACTATTTATTCATATTTATTTTGATTATTTAACGATTCAATCAATTAATTCATCATATTATTTTAAAGCATTACTTGCCAAAAGTGTTTTAAACTAAAATAATTAGTCTGGCGCCATCTTTGAAAGAGCAGATCATGAATTATTTTAAATCACCTTAATCACGATTAATTGAGGTGTGTAAAAGCAAAGGCAGCAATCTCCATTTCAGCCAGATTGCTATGTTTGCTTTTGAAATGACATGGAGATTGCTTTATTTCCTTTTACGGACAATATTACATACAAATATTGTACGTAATATACATGTATACAATATTTGTATGTAATATTGTACGTAAAAGCAAAGATAGTTTTCTCCTTGTTATTTCAAAAGCGAACATAGCTATCTGGCCGAAATGGAGATTGCTGCCTTTGCTTTTACGCACCTCAATTTATGTTGCAATATCTACAACTGTGCTTTATTATATACTTTATTTATTTACGTATATACGGCATAACATGTGCCATTAACATAATAGACATAACATATAAATAGTACAACAACATGAAGAATAACAGTATAAATGTATGTTAAATATAAGAAAAAAATGTGAAAAGTAAGTATGGTAATAAGTAATAAGTAAGTATGGTAATAAGTAAGTAAGGTAATAAGTAGTCGGTGAAGGTAAAATATAAAGAGAAAAATAAGGTATAAAGTAAAAGTATAAAGTGTAAAGTATTAAGTACAAAATATGAAGTATTGAGCAAACTTAAAAAAGTTAAAAGTGAGAATGAAATAATAAAAAAATAAGTTAAATCTAGAAATATAAGATATCATTAAAAGGTAGGTACAAATATTTAAATATAAATTATATAAAATAAGAAATCCTCATAAGAGCAAAGAAAAACAAGTACCTATAATTTCTAATGAATTGATAATTTGAGAGTGCAAGTACTGGTAAGCGTATTATGTTTACATGGTACTAGAAGACAAATTTTGTTTGATGTATCTTTTGTATGTGGCCAGATTATCGGCTTGACCGATTTTAGCATATTTATTGCCAAAAGTATGCAAGCGATTAATTGCTGAATTTTGTTCTGCGGTGGTCTCAGAATTATTACAATGAAAAGATGTTTGGAGTTGAGTTGGTCTACAAGGAGGTTGGTCTAATTGCAATAAACATACTTTATTAACGGTGGTATAATATTAAAATTTAACACACCCTCCTAAGTTACTTTTCCACCGGGTGTAACGCATTTCTCCTCGATTTATTGAAAAACCTCGGCGTCTGGTATTATTTTCAATTTTCCTTATACATATGAGAGCTAGAAGTAATACCTACTGCCGTGTTCGCTCGCTTTTTATACATTCCTCTCCATTACCAGTATTAATGTTGATTTCATACATATTCTCATGCGATGTATTACGGCGTTATTAGAATTTATAGGAATATGATGCTAAAATTGACTAAAAGCTTTTGATTCGAATTCTTTCAGTTTTATTTTATGGAGAGTAAAAATATTTGTTATGATACTCATATTTATGATTCACAATTTTTTTAGTAAACTAATAAATTCAAGATTTATTTATTTATTTCTTTATTGTATTACTAAACCTAACCTACAAATGTCCGGATTAACCCTTAGCCACCTGACGTACTTTTCAGTTGCAGTACCACCTGTCGTCGGTCCTGGAGACCGCTTGCGCACTTTCCATGTTATTAAATCATATACATACAAAATTTTACAAAAAATAAAAGTCAGATCTGTATTTTCATTATATTTTTATTCATAAAAAGTTATAAAAGTAATTAAAAGTATATATTAACTCAACACTTATCTTTTCATATACTAATTTTAGGAAAAAAATCTAAGTACTTTGAAAATCTGAGATCAGAGTGAGAATACTCACTATAACTTAGTTTTACTTATTTCGGATAAGTTCGTAATGTGATCTAAAACATAAATCAATTTTTGGTACAAATATCGCACGATTATTAAAAAATTACAACCCACAAACATTTGCAAGTTGCTGTGAAAATCAAAGCAAATTTTTTGACTGTATTCAATGCAAATCGGATTTTTACATGCCAAACGCTGATTTACGTATCCTTTAGGATAAAAAGTGGAACATGTCTCACGTCTTTCTAATTTTTCAGAATTTTCAGTTGCTGAAGAACAGGGTATTTACACAAAATACACATTAAAAAAGTAACGTAACTACCTGACTTCGGTCACAGAGACCGCACGAAAAATATACTTAGCTATAATTTATAAACGCGTGCACTTCAAAAGTACATCGACTCACACTTTCGTTGCGTACCTAGTAACGGAATAATTTGAAAAACAAAATTGCCGTAGTCTCTGAGACCGACGTCAGGTGGTTAAGGGTTAATAAGAAATACTTTTGTTTTTGGTTATATCAGATGTGTTAAATTCTACGCAGTGGAGGGTTAAAGACCACTGATTTAGACAATTTTGCCTATAATTATTACTATCCCAGAATTAACCTGGACAGGTACTCTTAAATTCCATCTTCGGGATTAAAGGAATTTGCGGCTTAACTCCCTTTCCAAAGCGGGGATTATTATTTATATAAAAGGTAATCCTTTCAATTTTTGGAACAATTAATTCCTGGAATTATTTTTTTTAAACTCCGTCGAAGATTATGTTTTATCATTTCTGGCATTGGATTTATGAATATTCAGCCCGTTGATTCTAAAATTTACCATCTGTTGTAAGAATCTTGATTTTAATCCGATCAGGGGAAAAAAATTATATCCGTATTAGGCATACCTACACAAATGTGTTGATTAAATTCTACGCATTCCTATTTATTTATTTATTTATCTGCATAAGTTGGCTACAGTTGATTTATTACAAAAGTTCGTAAAAAACATACAAATATAAATGCTAAGGTTGAGTACAATTTAATATTCTTTCTTTGATGTTGATAAAATAATTTTCCAAAAAAAAAACATAATAATGGTAATAGGAAGTGTAGATTAATCCATATAATATTACAATTGCAGAAAGAAAAGTTTTGTTTTTTTACATAGCACGCAGAAGGCCCTGAGGAAAACAATTCCTTCAATGTAATCTTTGGGGATGCTGTGTGGAGACTTTTTTAGGAAAAGGAAGGAGACGAATTTCTGGGAAGCTAATAGTTATGAGGGTTGGGTAGGTATCTGTGGATCAGTGTGTCTTCAGGAGTGACGGACGTTTGAATAAATTCCTCCCACTGAGGTGCAACATGAGAGAGTCCAGCCGGAGAAATCAAAAGGTCTCCCTTAACCAGTCTCACCCGATCCGGGTCACGCAAAAGTTGGGTAATTGTATCCTCCACCAAGACCTAGACACATCTTACCCTATGAACACGTAGCGAATCACTTGGGATGACCTATGCCAGGGGTGTTGGTCAGTGGCGGCTCGTGACTTTTGTTGAGCTAGAGTGCCAATATTAACAAAAATGACATTTTTATTTTTATTTTTAACTTTTTAACTTAAAGAGTTAAACCTCAAATTATAATATTTTAATTAATGAAGATAATATTAGCGAAAGTCAATCGAAAATCCAAAACAGAAAAATAAGAAAAAGATACGGATACATCTGGGACGATGTATACCCCAGATGTATCCGTATCTTTTTCTGATTTTTCTGTTTTGGATTTTCGATTGACTTTCGCTAATATTATCTTCATTAATTAAAATATTATAAAAATGACATTGTTGTGGCGTTGTAGCCAAAAAAAAAATTTTTTTTCGATTATTTTTTTTGTATGAAGATTTTCAGGAAATTCGTGGGGGCGCACGGCAAAACTGAAATTTCGTAAAAATCTTCATACAAAAAAAAAATTCAAAAAAAAAATTTTTTTTTTTCGTTACAACGACATCAATAATGGCATTTTTATTAATATTAGCACTCTAGCTCACCAAAAGTCACGAGCCGCCAGTGGTGTTGGTTATCCAATAAATGGTTTTCCAGGGAGGCAGTACCCATCCCCGCCTCCCGTATTGTGAAAATAAGTAAGATGAAATAAAATAGAATGTTCACTATGTACTTTTCAAGTGGGGGGATTGAGTTTGACTCCTACATAACAGCGGGTGAGTACAACTCTTCTTGTTTTTTTATTACAAAAGTCTTGCCGAAAATTGCAACCGATTGTCTGAGGTAACTCCGTGAAATACACCTTGTATTCTTCTTCTTTCGGATTGTGGGAGGTCAGAGGGGGGCATCTAATTCTGCGAACTAGTTTAGGGCCCCAGGCGTCGCCCTGTGGACCTCATCAATCCCGCCGGAGAACGAATGGAACAGGCATTCGTTGACCGCATGTTTGGTGGGCTGCAGCGAACCGCAATCACACATTTTCGACCTACCCATGCATTATGTGAGCACAGTGGAGGTAGAAGCACCTTTGATCCTATTTAATTAGGGTGAGAGTTTATGAGAGTCAGAAATCAGACTGTCTCTCAATGTAGTCATCTACGAAATATACATTTCTCGAGTCTGCCGACTGTCGCTTAAATTTTCACCTGTCTTCTGGAGTAAGAGCTATCCGGAGGAACTCTTAATCATTTTTCAAATAACTTGATATACATAAAAAAAAAAAAAAAATTATTGTCTACAACTGATTTAAAAAAAAAAACTCTTCGTTAAGCCTAAGTAACGCTCGGAGAAATTTTTATTCTAAAATACGATCATATTATTCGTAAAAACGGTTAAAAACGGGACTGAAGTTCTTACGAACAAATTAACAGTGTTTCAATGTTTATTGGCGGGAAAATGTAAAAATAATTTGTTGGTATACGTACGAAATTACGCATACCAACAAATTATTCTTAAATGTTCCCACCAATAAACATTGAAACCCTGTTAATTTGTTCGTAAGAACTTCAGTCCCGTTTTTACGAATAAAATGATCGTATTTTAGAGTCACATTTTCTCCGTGGCGCTTGTGACTTCAGCAAGTAATAAATAAAAAAATTAAAATTTTATGCTTTTTTCTTATGCAGTTTTTTTTCGGAAACTTTAAGAACCAAGAGCGTAATGCAAGCAATGCACTCAGTACAAATAGTTTTAGTACCTTTTACCCCTGCAATTCGTATTCAGTTGCTAACACCCTCGACTATAAACTTCTTGCGCGGTAGGGAAATATTGAGGTTCATGCAAAAATACTTTAAACTGGGGTTGTTTTTTACATCACATTTCTAGAAAAACATTGCACAAATATGAAATATTAAATTCTAAAAAAATACGCATAACTAGTGAATGATAACTGAAAAAATAAATAAAATGTCTCACAGCATTGATTTGTGTTTTCATTAGGTAAGTATTAACGAAAGTAAACTAAAAACACAGCATAAAACCAAGTTTAGTAATTCTTAAAAATACGTGAAGAAAATAAAACATTTGGGCAAATAGACTTCAAATGCATCGCGTCTAAAACTTACAAACTTTTCCTAAAATGTAGCTATGAATTGTGAAATTAAATTTTTTTTAAATTAGCCTGTTGAAACTCAAGACATCTCTGTGAGACAATAGTAAAAAACTTACATTTTAAATTTATACCTAATTGTGGTGTTTGCAACACTACCTCTTACTCTATGATATATGGGCGGGCTCTACCACCGAGCAACGTCCCGAACGTTGACGGAGTTGCGACCCGAAGTGGGTCATTTCAAGGAAGCGCGCTATCAAGCGCCGCTCCGGGGTTCCATTAATAATCTTACCACCAGCTAGGCTCGACGTTTACTTTGTAACCATTTGTATTCAATAAACGACGATCTCGTATAACGAACCTCTATTGTATTACTTACATATACTCAGTGTGTAGTACTGAGGATAAGATTAAAGACATTAACCCAATCCAGTTCATGAACGCTACACTAATAAATCAATTAAAGTTATTACAAAAATCATACTTTATTTATTTTAATTACAAATATAAAAAAAAAAAAAAAATACAAATGAAATTTAAATAAATAAAAAACTAAAGACATGGTGTAAAACAATAAAAGTGGTTAAAACTAAGTGTTGATTGTTTTTAGTTAAAATATTGCCACAAAATAAGTTTGCTGTTTTTGTAGAAGAAATAAAACTGAATTAAAATATTATGCTTTCTCACTATTGCATTACACGTGGAGTTATGAATTATTTACCTTGAGTATCTTATGGGTATAAGTATAGACCAGTGTTACCAGGAATAAGTAATAATTTACGTAATGCTAGCATTGAACCAGGATTTCTGGCGCCGCGATGTCACCCAGTATAATTTTTACTCAAAAGATATCGATATTTTTCCAATGCATTTTTGTATAATTTACGATCAGAATTATTATTTTTTGAAGTAAGACTTCTTTAGGGGCATTAGGACGGGTAACTAAAATATTTTTTGGACGGAAGTAACATTAACAGAATTTACATATTTAGGTATATTTCATCATAATATTAACATCGTAGGTATGGCAACCATTAGTCCGAAGCCTACCAACGAATAACAAAACGTGAAAAAAACCTCAAACGTCAGACGTCACCCATATATTTTTGTTTACTAATGTATAAGGTAAGTTCAACGGGTTTTTGTTATGTTTTGTTGATTATTATATGATTTAACTAAAGATTTTAGTTGAACCTTTTGATTGTATTATTTTTTACGATGAATATTAATACTTTTTCTCCCTGATTCTTGTAAATTTCAGCTATTGAAGTAAAAAGTGGCAGTAGTGTGACAATAAAAATAGTGTGGTATAAACTCAAATAGCTGAATCGCAGGAAAGTTTTACTCATTCGTCTGTAAATAATTATAAACGAAAAACTCAACAATCTAATAATGATCCGCCGTCTAAAACATGCAATATTTTTTATTTAGTTTTAAGTCAAATAAGTTTTACTTCAACCGCGCATAAAGGTTAGACGCACCCAATTTTTATTAATTATATAACTTTCTATGCTCTACGTGCACATTAAAAAATAGTCGCAGAATATTGGGTTCGTACTCGATAGATGCTATACGTAACACTTTTCAAGTGAGTACTCTAGAAATCTCGGTGTGTATCTTTTAACATGTTAAATTAGCTTTTCTAAAAGTATTTCTTCAAATTACTACTGAATATGAATACAAAACCGCAATAATTAACCTTAAGCCTGAATAAAATATTATTTACAACTCACCCCACACCATAATACACATATCCATTACCCCTCCTACTTTAAATTACTCTTATATAAAATAATTACTTGAAGTCATACGATATAAGTTGGGTAAAACCATCCCCTATTTTGAACTGGCTTAATTGTAATTTTATTTTATCATATTACAGCCGAAGCCGACGTGTTAATTCGAATATCACGAGAATAGCGTGCTTAGAACTCTATTCGAACGAACACGGATTCGTCAGTGAGGGACCATTTAGAGGGGTTTAGGCAAGCCTTTGTATTAAATATAACGGCGTTAACCATCCAGTGGTTAGTGCAGTTCTATTTGAATTCAGTGATTTGACAATGGTTGCTGCCAATATTTTTGTCACTATCTTTTTTTTCCTCTTTACTGCATTAAGACTTAAACGAAGAAGAGAATAGCTCTACATGACATGTTTTCTTCTCTTTGATGTTATAAAATATACTTTTTTTAAAATTAATCACAAACCCAAAATCCACGATTTTAACAATGCATGATTATCACAGTGTATTTCATTAACAAATCTAATTTGTTTTCTATAACTTTTGATTTATGAAAGACTTACACGAAACACTATGACGTTTTTGGAAGCGTAGGCTGTGAATGTAACATGTTGGCACATTGCACACCAATGCACAAGTTCTTAGATTAAGGCGTTATTACCAGAGAATAATGGAAATTAGTCCCTTTTAAATCAAATTCTAGACGTACTGACTATTTTTTACAAAATAACATAAATTGATTTTGAAAGATTGTTATTTTATCTGGTACACGCAGTTTTAAAATTTTGAAAACCTAAGTGTATTTTTAATATACTAAGGTTATATCGTTGGTCGTTGGCTGATTTTATCAATTTTTAAACGAAAGATTCTATTAAACAATACAAATTTCAAATCATATAATCATATAACAAAATAAATCAATACCTAATATAATCAACACAGTTTTCAGAATTTTAATTTTAGTTAAATTAAAATCATTAAAAAATAAATCCGTGAACGTGTTTTGTGACAAAAATATCTCATTTTTCTATTTATTTAAGGTCTTCCAAACTAAAATATTTAAAAAAAATGTACACACTTATGTTGTTTAGACAATATTAAAAAATCATAAATACTTACAAAAAGGGCACGATATTTAATAATTTATCATTTTGAGCATTTGAATTGCTTACTTAAATGTAGGTATATATTAAAGCAAGTTTTAAATTAAATAAATCGATATTAAATTTTTAATTTTAAAAATTTGATACGGGAACAATCGATATTTCTCATTGGAACCTCGCTGTATAATTGTAAGCATTTTTAAACTTTTATTCTCAGGCGCTGGTCAATCGCTCTTAATGTATTTACATCATTCAACAAAGCCATTAATAATTTGATTATTTATCTGAGTCAAGATGTCAAAACTGTAACTGATTTTTTCCCAAATCATTTGCTCTTCAAACCCGAAACTACCCTCTGAGACCATTCCTGCTAGTCCTCTTTTCAAAATAATATACTTATTATCTGAACGACTTATTAATATTTGTTTACGGATTATAAACAGTCTTCGCTATATTCACTATCTTTCATCTCACCTTATCTCACATATAAAACAGATACTTTGTGACGTGACATTATAATTTAAAATAAAACAATAACTTAGTAAACACCACTTTTATTTTTTATACTTTATGTCGAACGGGTTTCGCTAGCACCGTAGCTTCTTCGGGGCAGTATAATCTCTACTAATAACTATACTGCCCTGAAGAAGCTACGGTGCTACCGAAACCCGGTCGGCATAAAGCATAAAAAATAAAAGTGGTGTTTACTAAGTTATTGTTTTATTTTAAAGTATAATATTTCATTAAAAAGTTGCAAAAGCAAATGCTGAGAAAGGTGATATGTAAGACCTCTCTCATTTTAATGAGCGTTTTTGCCTTGCTTTATTCATTCTCACATTACGCAAAAATTACAAAAGGAGGTAATAACTTGTTACTCCATAAAACAGCGGGTGAAATCTAGTTCACCGCAGGCATTCTGTTAGTTTCGGGAAGTGGTAAATATGAACAAAGGCGGCAGGCGGTTTCATGGGTAGTCAGAGTACAAACGTTGGAGAATTGTCGTAAAGCATTTTACATACCAGTACTGGGTTAAACTTAGAAAGCTCGCATTGTAATCACTGATTCCATTGTAGAACTCACTACGTTTGATTCTGTAGACTGAAATGAACATTTAATATGCCTATATAATGTTTTATAATTCTGCGGGATAATCTTAGGAGTCCCTTGTTGAATTTCAATTTTCGTCATTAAATTAAATCAAGTCCTTGAGTAAACTAATTCTACAGATATTTACTATTTAAAAAAGGATTTCTGCTTGATTAATTGCTTTATACCAAATCTTTGGCAATATTTTACTGCAGCATTCTTAAGCATAACTACATTGCCCACTCTCTAATACAACGATTTCACATTATGTACTTAGGTGTTGTTGACATATTTAATATCAACTTGGCGAGTATTGTAGATCATGTAAGATTGTAGATCATGTAGATTCGACGACCGTCCGTGGTCGAGTGGTAAGACACTTGAATCCCATTCGGAAGGTCGCGGGTTCGAACCCCGCGTGCGCAAATAAAATTTTATTTGATTAATTTGTGTTATTTCACAATTAATTAATACAAATAATATATGTTATATTTGGGGCACGTTCCAGAGTGGAAGATACTCTCAGTATCGTCCTGGTGTAAGACCACCATTCAGCCAGGTACAATAGCCAGGTACTTCCCCACCTTCCTCTTCCCCATCTCCTTCCCTTCCCCACTTACCTTCAGCCTCACAACATACTCCAATTGGGGATGCCATAGTCTCACTGGCTCCAGAAGGGAGCAGTTGGGACTCTTGTGAGGTTTCTCTATTAAAAAAAAAAAAATGTAAAATATGTATTCCAATACTATTCCTAAACAGACCTTTTATATATGTTAACTATTTAATCGCTGTATTTTCCAGTTTTAGTTTCTTGTATTTTTATGACTTGACGTTATTTTTTATCTTACGTAGTTTTATTTCTATTATTTCTGATTCAAAAATAACTGTCATGTTAAAATTTAATTACCAATATGTAAAAGCCTTAAATAATAAATTAAATAAAAAATAAATAAATAATAATGATATTAAAAAATATCGGGATGGCCCTGATGAAAGACCTCCATTCTGAATCGAAAAGTTTCTTGACATTTCTTTAGCCATGTTTGATATTCAGGAAGAAGAGTCTAAAGAGCCAAATACTTACAACCTTCTTCTTCTTTCCCCACTCCCTCTAGCTTCACAACACACTTCAAATATCGATGCTTTAATCCCATTTGCTTCGGATAATTGGGAGCAGTTCGGGCCTGTTGTGCGGTTTATGCATAAAGATATTTGTGTGTACTTTATTTTAGGAGAGCCATATTGAATTTTAATTTTCTTCACCGAATGAAGTTTCTGAGTTCATACCAAAGATATTGACTGTTTGACTTAGTAATTTTACGAGAGCTATTCTAAAGCTTTCTACAAGAGTATCGCCGCTAGACAGATCGATACGGGTTCAAGTTTTATATTATCTAAAAGCCGAACTCTGATCTTCAGGTGTGGACAACGAGTTATTTAGATACAAAATTAATCATTCATACTATTTTTCATCACGAGATCTCAGATTTGCGTCTGTTTTCAAAATCTCGCATCTTAATTAAATATGTAACAAATACTTGACCTAGCCTTATTTATTAGAGTTAAATTAAATCAAATTTTCTTAATGCATTTTTGAAATAAAGTCATAATCTAAAAACACCTCTTCCTATCCATAAAATGTATTATTCGCTAAGCAAATACGTAAATAATGCAGAACGTTTTTGAAATTCCTAACAAAACTTTTATATGCAGTTCTTTTATCTATAGGCGTACGTATAAAAATTAAAGCTGAAGTAATATTTCGCAGATCATTACAATTTTTTTTTAAAAAAACAAGTAAAATGCATTTGATAATGTTAATAATTTGCAACCTGAAAACAAAGGTACTTCCAAAAATTATTTTCATTTATTGGTACATCGTTCCCTTGAATAATAATATAAAAAAGATAATAGTTCTAGGTATCTGCCATTAGTATGATAGTAATATAGTTTTAATAATAGTTTTAACCCCTAATAACGTACTAACACCTAAAATTTACGAAATGCGAATGAATATACAGAATGTATTTTAATTGAATTATTTTTATATTTGACAATCAACTAATAAACAATTAAAAAATATAGAACTCGTGGCTTTAATAATTAGGTATCTAATCTCGGGGAAAGCGTCGGGTTCTATATATATATATATATGATAATTTTTTATGATTTTCTTGCCAAATGCCTTGTCTTTGGCAAAAGGGATGATTAATTTAAAATAAGTGTTATATTTTCACCATAAATATTTTTTCCTCATTTTTTATCCAATTGGCAAACATAATTAAATGAATGAGCTCGAATACAATGCAAACGGAAATATGTTGTTCTTTAAAAGATTTTTAAATAGAACTAAGTTATTCAAATTTCAAGTGAAACCTAGTTGTTCTAAAAAAATTCTATAAAGAATTCTCTTCTTCTTCTTTTATATCTTTTCTTTACTCAATTCTGTTTCACGTATAATGTATGATATACATATATAAAAAAAATTAAATATTATAATTTTCATTATCCTTAATACACATTTTAAAAATATATTTGAATTGTTTTTCGCTGCTCCACCTTTTTTACACGAGCATTGCTCAAAAAAAAGGTGAATCACGATATTAAAAAAAATGTATTAAAAAAATATATATACAATGTATAATAACTGTATTTGTATAAAAAAAAAATAAATAAAAAAAAATAAAAAATTATAAAAGTATGTTGCCAAATTTTCTGCGAAATTACATTTAAGTTGGCTACATATTCTAAATATGGTTTTAAAAAGAGAAAAAAAATTTAGAAACTTAGCGCGAAAAAGTTGCCCACAAATTTTTCCAAATTCTCCAAAATATCGGATAGTAGAGCCTCGTTGTCCGAATTTGTACACAAAATTTTGGATATAGTTCACCAAATCTAGACAAAGGGTTGCTTATGACTGGTGAAAGTATTATTTGCAAAAACGTACACTTCAGAAAATCCATCGGTGTAGACACGAGTAGATATAGGTACTCGAAAATAGTTCGCTCATTGTTCAGAGTCAACAAGATTCATCTTCCCACACCCAATATTTGGTCAGTCGTCAGACAGAAACTTGGGTTTTCTCATCAAAAATAATTTTGTTTTCTTTAACTTTAATCTCGCGGAAGGTCCCGGTGTTTGCGCAACGCGAGATGTATTTATTCAAATTAACAGTCAACGGAGCAAAAATGTTGCCAGCCAAATAATAATACTTCTCCTTACAACTCTTCTCCTTTATGATTGTACAAAATTTGCATTTTTCCGTACATCACCCCCCGACAATGCCAATTTTATTTTGCCTTGTTAAATTTCCTCTTCGTTTACTCCCCCCCTGCTTACGGCCTAGTAGAAAGAGAGGATACGTATTAACATTATTTCAAGGGTAGAAATTTAATATTAGAATAAGGATAATGAGGCATCTTTTTTATAAATAGATATAAGGGTTGAACACGGTTAATGTTTTGAAATTGTCCAGCGTTACTGATAATCTACCTTAGATGAAAGGAAATGGTTCGTAAACCATTATTTTGACTGAATATTATTTTATGGAAATTCACATTTTTTATAATTGGCAAAGTAATAATTACGGAAATAAATGTTTATTTTTATTTTGTATTATTGCACAACAGAATATTTTTTCCAATTATGGTACAATTTCACCATATCGTCCTATCAGCATTTAGCTAGATGATTCTTCAATAATTGTTTTAAGTCAATTAGAGAACATTCACTTATGTACATCCAAATTCTTTGCAAGCTCATTTAACAGCTCCACTCTCCTCGTCTTGTTGCTTATAATGACATCAAAATGCCTGCATACTTTTAATCCAGATGAATCAGATTAGCAATTACAATTTCACAAAAACCACTACGAGATACAGTGTTAAAAATAGATCTACTATAGTGAAGGCGCTATGTGTAGGATACAACAAAAGTATATTTTGAAATATATTCCACAAGGTAAATGACTTCATAGAGAATCATCATACTCAAGTTTAATATCCTTCCTTAAATTAAATTAAACACCACATTTTAATTCATATTGATTAATTTGGAATGATAGCGTGGTATTGGTATATTAAAAAAAACAACACACTTAGTATAAATGGGAAAAATTGGTTTCTTTAACCAAATTTATAGCTCTTTTTCCATTTTGTTACAGTTTTGTCGTTTCAAAAGCGTAGATCATTGACGAAGTATAACTTCGTCAATGGCGTAGATTGATCTTTTGTCTATGCAAAAGCAGCATCAGTAACGGTTTGGCTACGGAAAGAGAAATCTTACAAAATTCTATAATATTATATTTTGTTAAAATACTCAACGGATAAGTGTTATGTTGATGAATTGAAATATAATTGCTATCATTATGAATAGTTTTAATTAATCCACGCTTTGAACATCAATATAGTTTCTTTGATATAATATACAATTTAAAATCCAAATCCTCCCTTCCTTGTTAAATTTCTCAGCTGTTCGGTGAGCGTAAACACCTTTATATCCAAACAGAATATCACTGCGCAGAAGTGGGTTATTAAGGGTCCCAAGATACACACGACAGAAGTTGTAAACCTCACAAATAAAAGTACTTTTTTAAAACAATTTAAAGTTCTTCAAACATTATCAACGTAGTCTAGAGTTAAAGAAATGTTCAGCTGTGTTATCTCCATTTGAGAAAATTCATTTAATTATAACAAGCACATGTTTTTGGTGAAGATTTGAATATAATCACTGCACATAAGATTATCGATTGATTTTTTTTCATTTAAATCAAAGCCTATTCCAAGGTGACCCTGAAATAGTAACCAGGATAATAAAGACGTTTCATTTGCTGTTTACAAATATCTTAAATCAAATTAGCGGTAACGTATCAAATATATTCGATTGATTAACCTATTGACCTACCACTTCCCTTTCAACCTTCACCATCTATATTATACATAGGTACCTGGTATATTCTGATCTTGAATGAAGTGTGAACAGAGGGAGATGTGATGGCGGAAGGTAGAAACGTATTCTTAATGCACGGAGAAAAATGTTATTCTAAAATACGATAATTTTATTCGTAAAAACGGGACTGAAGTTCTTACGAACAAATTAACAGATTTCAATGTTTATTGTCGGGAAAATGTAAGAATAATTATTAAAATTAATTATTGGAACAAATTTCGTACGTATACATTGTCAGGGCAACTAGATAAAACATTTCTAGACGAATGTTTTATAAATATGGCCTAATAAATAATCGTGAGGGTCAAAATCGATTTTTACCAAGACGATACTGATATAACCATCATAGAACGTACCGCAAATGAATAATATTGTATTAAGGTATTTTATTTTATTTGTATACCTATGTGAAATAACATATTATAACGATATTAAATTGAATTAACGGGGGAGGTCTGGTTCAGAGGTCGTAATTAATTATCCAGAATTTAAAAAAATAATACTTACTAATATCCCACAGGTTTTCTCTTTCATTCAGATTTAAACTTCACTTCACACTTCTTATGATAAAAACACCTACATAAAATCACATTAGTGAGTTGTATTAACTCTGCTTCAAAAATTAAAGCTATTTTTAACTCCCCAAAAACCTGATTTTAAAACACGCGTTTTTCTCTTAAAACATACTTACATTATTGTTAATTTTCTAAGATCACATTGAATAATAAAAACAATACCACTTACATTAGAATATGCAGTTACATCTAATCGACATAAACTTTGATCCCGTCATCTATTTATATAAAGAAGAATTTATGTGGTATGTTTTTATGGAAGGCACTGTTCAGGTCACTGTTAAAAACAACCCCATCTCCTTTTCCGCCCTTTAAAGCCGAATTTTGACTCACTCGACGTTCATAATAAGAGGATAATTTCTGCCTACGCCTGATTTAGAAAAAAATCTGCTTTAAGCCAGGGCAACGCCGGGTTCAAAGCTTCAGGTAGTTTAAAATAAAATGAGGTGATATTTATTTTTTTAAACATAGGTATTGTACATTATTTTAGCATTGGAAGGTGTTATCTACGTCAGAACCTCATACTAGTTTTAGTTTGGTGACTTTGTACTAGTCTAGTTAGTTGACTTTATACTAGTTTAGTTTGTTGTCTGTATATTGGTTTAGTTTGTTGACTTTATTCGAATTAAGTTTGTTGACTTTATACTAGTTTAGTTTATTCATTTATACTAGACTAATTATTTGACTTAAAACGAGTTTAGTTTGTCTTTATACTAGTTTAATTTGTTGATTATTACTTGTGTATTTTTTCCTATTATTACTTGTGTATTTTTTCCTCCCGATGATTGAAGCAGTGTACTCAAAAAGTAAACAAAAAATAAAGAAAACCAATAAACACAAGTTTAATTGGTTTCAAAATGAGTTTTATAAGAATTAATAAAAAAAGTTCTAAGATGCCCTGAAATCTGTACTCGAGGTGTGCGCAGTGAGCACTCCTGTTCCGGGAAAATTTGTCCTTAGGTGGCAACACCACATTTCTTCTCCAACGCCGTGATTATAGAGTTTAATGGGGAGACTGTAACGACGTTTTTACTGCCTCAGCACGGGAATAAAAAATATCCCGGATTCCCGGCGCTGCCCGGGAAAACAAGATCGTTCCCCGCGATAACCGGGATAACGCGGTGGGACGATGTTTATTCGAACTTTTATGCCTCCACTCATAAATTGACAGAGATTTTTTGAAAATATAATGTCGCTTAAATAAAACAGCACCGGTAATATTAAAACGCAAAATATGAATTGTTTGAGAGATACAGTACTAGATCAAGTTTTTTAACTGAAAGCCACAAAAATTTGAAAAGTGTTAAGATTAAATTGATTTAGTTTTGAAGATTAAATGAAGATTCGTATTTAGTGGATGTAATGTAAAATAAAGGTAGAATATTATTTTTTTTAAAGTCTTTTTTCATAAATAACTATTTTAGATATATATAATAACCACAATACTAAATAGTATAATTTAATTTAATTTAAGATTACGCTAGATTTAAAAAATCATATTATTTATGAATCCTCTTTTCAATATATTATTAAGCCAGGTTCTCAAGTTTCCGTTATTTGTATGGTTTCGGTTTCCTTCTTATTGTACTTTTATGTTTAATTTCTACTTTTTATATAATATTTTAGTGTTTTCCTGTTTTATGTAATACTTTAGTTTTACATTTTTTGTTATTCCTGCACTGTTATTGCCTATTATTGTTGTCCTGTGCTATAATAACAACACTGTTATTGTTAAATGTTGTTCTCTGCTTTTGTTTTTTTTTTGTGTATACCGGTTATTATTTATTTCTATCTTGCAATGGATTTTTATTAATATTTTGTAAATTAATTATAAATTTTTATTCATATTTTGTAAGGAGCACTATAGGATTATTTTAAAGTCTATTTTAGTTAAGCGCACTTGAAGTGAAACCACACAAAACTGCGCTATATAAATGTAATATATAATAATTATTATTATTACATATGTGTTGAGGGACGTACTCGACTTACTTTAACCAGTGATTCCTGATGGGTCCCTAGTGACTTTAGAAGTCAAGTTTAGTACGTCCCTTAACACTCTGTATATGTAGATTCAACATCTTATACCAGATGTCGTTAGTAGTCAGTTTTAAGTTTCTAAACGTACCTCAGAAGAGTGGCGAAAGGTTACGGAAACAACCGATGATATATGATTGACAGCTGGGCTCCCTCAGTGTCGGGTTCTCTGGCATAAAAAATATTTAAAACATCCACAAGAACGGACGTCTGGTCCATTTAAATATTCATTATAAACCTCACGATAACGTAAATAAAATAACTTGTAATCTCGACGTATCTCGATCTTTATTGGAAATTCTTTAACACATTAATTTCAATCATTCGGATTGAAGAACAATACAAATATAAGGTAGTGGGGAGGGGAAGCAGATGGGGTAGATAAAGGTGGTGAAGAAGCTGGCTATTCAAAGCTAGTCACAAAACACAGCTAATGCCATTACAAGCAACGTTTCCATTCTGAATGGTGATCGTACGCCAGGCCGATACTGAATTATCAATTTATGAAATAACATAAATCAATCAAATCCAACTTTGTTTGCATTACGCGGATCGCAAGTCAAAAGCCTTACCCCTTGTCATAGAGGCCGTATTATAATATAACAAAAACATCAATTTTTAATGTATTTTCTTCTAAATCAATTGAAATTATATGAAAAAATAGCGTTTTCCAAATAAAACAGATCAAATAGATGTAATAAATAACCATAAAAAATGGATTGTGTGACAAAAAATACAGATCCCAACTTTTGTACACAATTTTAGTTATAAATTGGTGTTTTGCATGGGACACGCGAATTTATAGAATTTTTAAGCCAAATTTCATTACAGCAACCCACATTTTATCTGGTTGTTTCATTTTTTATGCGAATCTTAAAATACAGCCTCTTGTTTACTTTATCTGCGAAGTTAACTTGTTTACTTTCTTGTTAAGAGTATTTATTGGCTTCGTGTTTCGTTTGAAACTCCATTTGTTATTCGCATAATATTTTCTTTTGGAAATTAGTAACTTTGTTGAGAAGCAGTAGCCATTAAAATGACTAACGTGTTTTTGTACTGTACATCACTTTCTCTCAGTACAAAAGCCTGGTGCCTACTTTGTTAATAATTATTGTTCGACAAATTATAATATAATTATCATTTAATTAATGAATATATATTATGATTAATTAATATTATCACAAATTATTATTTAATTAATGAATATATATACATTTATATTTGATAAAGTTGCCTGAGTGCCTAATAATGTGTGTGGAAGTCGCTTTATAGATCGACCACTTCACCACTCGAGCACGTTTTGCCACATTATGGCACTTTTTCCAAAACCTCGGATTGCTTTGTTGCCAAAATGTGGCAAATTTTCAAAAAAAAATTTTTTTATTAAAACGACTATATAATATATTGTACATTCAAAATATAACAAAATAAATATTCTCTAGATGCTTTAAAATGTTTTAAGGTTAAGACTTAATTATATTTTTGTTTACAAAACAAACCAATATGTGATAATAGATAAAAGATAGGGTAATCCTTTGGCTACATAGAACTATAATCAGTTTGTATGTCTCCATAATCAAATTCGGAGTTATGATTTTTTTAATGTGGGCGGAAAAATTTCCTTAAGCAATCCGAGAAAAAAATATTTTAATTGCTCTGTCGCTCCAGTGGATATAGCTGAGGCGATCATTGTTAGTTAGCATTGTGTGTATTGGTGTATAATGAAAACACTTCGAACAGCGATGTTCTTGCGAAACGACACTTAGAAACTTCTCTTTTATGCTTTAATGAGCCAATAATTTATTGCAAAAATAAAACTCCTAATAGGTTAACCCAAGTGGTTTGTTAAGTATGGTGACTTAACAGGGGTGCCCGGTTTCATAAGGTGAAATTTGTCTTGGTCTTTGCGGCGGATGCGTTGGCTCATTTATTGAGTGGCAGGTCGGATTAGGAAAGACTGGTTGAAGGAGACTATTTGAACTCTCTTGAACTGCAGTGGGCAGGATGGATTCATACTTCCGTCACTGTTGGAAATATTGACCTTCAGATTGATTTCTATCCACTCCTCGTACCTTTTTCCTTCCCAAAACTACCTATCTTCGTTTCCCTTAAAATACTCTCCACATAGCATGTCTAAAGATGACATAGGCTCTGATAGAATTGTTTTTCCGTCGGTGGGGAGATAATGTATAAAAATTATAAGAACATTATTGAAGAGTCGTAAAATAACAGTTGTATACTATGTTGCTAAAACTAACAATTATATCGATAATAATTATAAGAATATTTGGTCTTTTCTTATTTTTTGATCGTCAAAACGTTGGCCAAATTAATATGTTTTATTATTCCGAAGGTAAAACATCAACAACTGATAATGATTTTCCCTGAGAAATGTGATTGATTTCGCCAATTAATATTAATAGTGTGTGATTAATTTGCAATTTTAAACTATTAAAAAATGCCTGAAAGCAAAGTTATATACTTTAACCCGTTTAATCAAAGGAGATCATATTTGTCCCAGCTCACAAAGGTCTCACAGAATCGTTGTTTTTCCCTTACTATTATAGTCAGAAATGTGATCTAAACGGTATTAGAAAGAGAATACAATAAACTATATATTCAAATTTAAAAGAAAACCACAAAAAATTAAAATTTACCCCTTTCTAAAACCAAAGTTTCCGATTGCAATTTGAAAAAAAATTATGGAACTTTGTGATTTTTTTAAGATTTTTTTTTACATGAAACGAAAAAAAGTGAGGTGACAGTAAGGTTTATAATTCATTTATCTAATGAAATAAGTATGTGTTTTATTTTTTTCCATTATCAGTAATTTTAGTTAAACAAAAACTTTTTAAAGTTTTCGCAAAAAAAAATTATATTTATAAAAATACATAGTAATTTTAAATATAGAAATTTGAAAGCCTATTTCATCACCTTTCGAAAACAGTTTTTAGTTTTCGAATACGTTAACAAATGTTCCATTAATTTGGATTTTATTACAAAGCGGGAATATTTTTAGCCTCTGACAAAATACGCCAATGTTTTAGGGGCTAAAATGAAATAACATCATTGAAAGAACATAAAAAATAAAAACAAAATGTGAAATATACAAAGCTAAGCCTATATATAATCGTTTGAATTAGTAGTTATGTTATACGGTAATGATGTATGCTTGTCAAATGTGGGAACTTTTCAGCACTTAGACAAAAAACAGACATTATTGAACATTAAAGAATGTTATATTTTCCTTATATAACACCATTAGGCTTAATGCCTTTTGTCCTAATGTAAAATGAAAAGAGTTTTTAATGGTTTCATGAAAAAGAACGGCTCCTTTGTTTTCAGTACGGAAATAAACATTTTGATTTGTTTTCCTGTATTCGTAAAGGGAATGTTTGACGTTCAATTTTAATGGCAATTTCTTTACGACAAGGCGAAATTCTAAAATAGCTTTTCTTTTAATTCGATTCTATTTTAAGGTTTTATAGAAAGATTTCTTGAATAAGTTAATATTATATAAAGTATAGCTTTACAAGAGTCAAATGAGGAACTAAAGAACAATAAACTTTTTTTTTTAAAATAAATATTTTTGTTTTCTCAAAATCTACCTTAGAAATATATGTTTTTCAATTTATAAACTTTTAATGACAAATTAAAACACTTTGTTTTTACCACGATAATCTTTATTTTAATAAATCGACATGTTTCGAGAACGATGTTCTCTTCCCCTGACATAAAATGTAATAAAACTAAATAATCAAGTATACAAAGCTATGCGTGGATAGAAATTTAAGTAGTGGGGGGAAAGAAGTGGTGAGGGGAAGTGATTAGAATTTTTTTTTTTTTAATAAATAAACTTTTAATTTAAAATCACAAACTTTATGTACGACTTAAAAATAATCTTCACAGCTTTAAAAAAAAAAAGGTTAATTTTTCTAGCATTAAAACTCTATCAATTTAATATTTTTTAATTATTTACAATTCGCTGGTTTCACTATTTATAAAAAAAGCATGTTAAAAAAATTATTTTGATAACTTCAGTTAAGTTTCAGGAATATTAAATTAATTTTGTTTATTAATTATTTATTGATCAAAATAATATTTTTTTATAAAATCGATGGTCGCGAAGAAGAATGTTGGATGTGCGACTTTGTAGTTTTGAATAAAAGATGTTTAAAGTTTCGTTTCTGTATTTTAACTGTTTTTGAAACCAAGAAAGAGTGTGTTGTTTTAATATTATTTGGCATTTCATTAAAAAAATCCAAAAATACAGGCTTTTAAATCAACAAAATAAGCTAGCAGAACGATTTTCAATATTTAGCAGACATGGTTCGTTAGGATCGTCGATATGTAAAAATACATTTATTTTTGGTATATACTACCGAACTCTGAGCCTGTTCAACGGTTTTCTCAATTATTTACTATAATTTTGGAGGCGGATATGGGTACCGCTACTCTTTGACCTCTCCAGCTGGTTTCTCTCAAACCATCATCTTGCAGCGCAGTGAGGGAGATGGATTCGTACTTATTTCATTCCTGAACACACTGAACCTTAAATTCCTACCCAACCCTCATACACCTTTTCTTTCCAGAACTTCATCTCCTTCCTTTCCTTAAAAATATCATCTGCACAGTATCCCCAAAGATGGCATTGACACTGATGATGGAATTTAGTTATCTTAGGGCCTTCTGAGTGGAGTTAATTTAAAAAAATATATATTTATTGAAGTCAACCCAAGAATTTTTACACCCCACGAAGAACGTCATATTGTTCTAGGTTGTATGTTTTATATGACATTGATAACAATGATCTTGAGACGTTAACAAAAATTAAAGACGTAGGCATTACTTTTCAATCAAATCATTCATTTGTTAACCACATAATGGAAATCTCAAATAAGGGCTTACAAATGTTGGGATTTATGAATAGACTAACTAGAGATTTCAAGAATATAAAATAGTTTAAGCTTTTATATGTTGCGTTTGTTAATAATAATAATAATAATTGGATAATTTGTATAGCGCCGTTTTTGTGAGAAATCACCTCAAGGGCGCTGTACAATTTAAAATATAATTCTTAGGCTATATTTAAGTTTATTATTTACAATTGTATACAGAAACATACTTACCTGGTCGGTCACTTCCGATAAACACACTTTAATAAGAAAGTTTATGCTTGGAGAAGATACCAATTTGCACGCGGAGGACATTATATTGAAAACACTGGACTTTGCATGATTTTACATTTACTGACCCCATCACTTTTGGTATTCACTTATAAGAAGTATAATGCCAAAGGTGAGTTAATACTTACTTTGAAAGACTTGAGAATTTAATGATTCTTTACGACTGGAGAACTTTCATCAAGTGACCATTATAAAAGCTTACAAAAAAGAATTAGCTCATATTTTCACAATTAGTTATTTACAATGTCACGGGCTATGAATGTGAAAGTGAGAAGGTTTTGACTTTATGGATAAGACAGTCCGAACAGATGAGTTTTAAGTTTAGCTCTAAATTCCGCCGAGTCTGTAATCATTCTTAACTCATGTGGCAGCCTATTCCATGCTTTAGGTCCCGACACTCCGAAAGCGCGCTCACCGAACTTAGTGTCTGGTGTGCGCTTTGGTTCCTTCAACCTTCCGATAGCTGATGATGCTGCTGACCTGAGGGTTGATTGTCGAGAATTGGAATTTTCAGGAATACACAGTTCCGATAAGTAAGCCGGAGCCATTGCGTTAAGCGACTTAAATACCATCCAGCAGAGCTTGAACTGGATTCTTTCAGGACATTTGAGCCAGTGAAGATTTTTGAGATGTTCCGAAATATGGGAATATTTAGATACGCCGGTGATAAGTCTTGCCGCAGCGTTGAAAACGGATTGTAGTTTGTTTATTTGATATTTTGGGAGACTTGCATATATACCGTTGCAATAATCTAGACGTGAAACAACATACGAATTGACTAGTAATTTAGTCGCCTCTGTTGGCAGGTTTCTTCGCACTGCTTTAATTTGCCTCAATTGAAAGAACCCCGTGCTTACGGTTCTGTTCACTTGAGTTTTCAGGGAAAAATCAGCGTCGAGATTAACACCCAGTAGTTTTATACAAGTCTTTGGACTGATGTCACTTCCTGAAATGGTTATTGGGGAGTTATCAATGTTACGCTGACGTCTGCTGGTGGCGGTCCAGAGAAACTCAGTATTTGAAGGATTCAGTTTCAATCTATTTGAGGTCATCCAGCGGGTGATTGCTTCTAGACACTCAGTAATACGAGTTTTAAGATTGTCTATTTCCTCTGGTAAGCAGTAAAAGTAGACTTGCTGGTCATCAGCATAGCAGTGAGATAGAAGACCAAATGATTCGATTATTTTAGCGACATCATTTGTGAAGAGGATGAAGAGAAGTGGGCCCAGAACAGACCCTTGGGGTACTCCTGATGAAAGGTTTGCATATTTTGATTGTTTTTTCCCCACCTTAACGGCTTGTACACGGTTGCCCAAGTAAGATGTCAGCCAGCTTAGAAGTCAACTTGAATACAAGTCTCCTGTCTGGAACCTTTATTATAATGTTCATGTTTAATCAATTAAAAGAGTACAAAATAAATTCTTACGTCTATGTAGAACTACACACACTCTTTTAAATTATATGAATATGCTTAAATTGTTAGACAGAAGAATTTTCACGAACTTGGTATTTTTATATAAATTATTAAATGATGTAATTGATAGTCCAGAATTGCTTGCATTGATTAGCTTTCGGATTCCACTACGCAATACTAGAAGTCGGGATTTATTTCAGTGTAGCAATTCTGGGACTAATCACCATTTGTATTCGTCTTTGCCCAGAACTCTACTGGAGGGAAATAATTATACCAATATCTTCAATTTGTCACTAAACAAATACAAAATGTTGTTACTGAAGCAGTTCAGTTATGTATAATAAATTATGTATATTTTACTACCCATATATAACGACCCCTAAAAAGGGCGTTCATATACAAATAAATATTAAAATTATTTGTTTCTAATATGCATATGCTCGGAAACACTCCAATGCCGTAAATAATCTTATTCGCTCTACGCCATAGACGGAACAAACGGCAGAAATGGCGTAGAAGCGTAGCGCTTTTGCTGCTCGTGTACTCGCAGAATCGTAGAATCGTAGAACCGCGCGCTGTGGTAGGTTCACGGAAGCGTGCATACATTTGAAAGCATTTAGTGGGGCAGATACCATCTAATTTGGTAAACTGTAATTTATCGTGTACGTTAAACATGTGTTTTGTGAATCTTTACTAACGAGCCAGTTAAATGGAACTCGCTAGACAAGTCTTTGGCAATGAGAAATAATAATTATATTTGAACATTAATTATTTGTATCATCATAATAACAAATAAAGATTGTAATTAAAATTTAAAATTGTCCTAAGGTATAAAAAGCTAAATGTTTGTGGCTTACATAGGTATATCCTCACTGGCCACTTAAACACAATATTCGTCCCATTGGTGTGACCTGATTTTTATCTAAAAATGATTAACATTTCCAAAATTTTCAGATTTATTTTAGTAAACCTTGGGCTTCAAAGGCTTTTTTTTGAGCTTTCTTATTTCTTATTGGTATGTACATTCTCAAAATGATCGAAACACATATCATTACATAGCAAATTATTTCTTTGTGAGTATTCTTTTGCATCTGGCGTACAGTCGTATGTATTACCATTCCCACATGCTTCGTTTGCCAACAAATTCTTTTATTCATTCTCATATATTCTTATATGAGATGAAATTCATTGCTAATGTATAAGAACACCTTTCTGCTATACCGCGAAGTTTGCTTTAATACATTTTAATAGTTTTTCTGCAGCTCCCTTTGAAAGCTCTTAATATGTTGAGGTGCATTTTTAGAATCAGAATTAGATTAGATTTAGTTTGCTAACATTTTCAACAGCATTCTCCACTACTTTTTCAATTGCTAAGAATTCTACATTCGTTATACGCAAATATTGGTTCAATTTTATTTTGTGAGTACATAAAAATGAAGGCAGTTTCAACTTGATCAACTGGTTTGAAGCTTGAGTATTATATATACGACGTTACTAATTTCACACTGTAAGAGTCCTCTTTTGAGGTAATTAAAATGAGCATTCTCAAATGTAATACATTCTCAATTAAAACAACAACTTAATCCATATTATACTTAACTGGAAACATTTTATAAAACACAACATTTAAAAAATGCCCCGTTTCATTACAAATTTTTCAACTTTAACCACACTTTATAACGTCATTTTACTGTCTAGCCTCTTGCGTACTTCTACAGCCTTATTACCAACATATAAAAAATTACATTAATTTATTACTTAGACAAAACAAAATTTTCTCCTGCAGTCCTAGAATATTTTATCAATCAAGTAAGCAAAAATAACATATTTTTACAACTTTATTTGTATAGGTGTGGTATGCTTGTGTAAAAATGTTAATAATACCACTTCAGGAAAGTGATGGACAGAAAGTTGTAGTAAAAATTAATTAGTTTCCCTTTCGTCTAAATACTTATCATTGTGAAAACATATAGAATACACATTTTACAGTAAACAAGACAGCCTGGCCTTTGCGTAACAATCTGGCGGATTATTTTAGGATTAGAAGAAATATTACTAAATGATTTTTGCAAACTAATATGCCTTACCCTTGCAAATTACATTAACATTTCGACCGGATTTGTAACATTCCGTAAAGTGTTACGAATGTATTATCCTTGGGCGAGATGAACATCGTTCCCAGTAATGTGGAGACGTACTACAGATGTACACAGAATGATTGCATGTACATATCCACTCAACATGAAGGGATGTACAGATGAACACGACATGAAGGAATGTACATGTACAGTTGTTCACGACATGGACGGATGTACTATGTACACGGAGCGAACGGATGTAGAACGTGTGTGTGTAGGATTTAACGCGGACGTAATACGAACACGTAAATATATGCTTTGAGCAATGCGAAAACGTAAAAAAAGCAATGCGTGGGAGAAATTATTCAGACCGTAAATTGCAGCGTCCCGTCGTTATAAATAATTATCGCATCTTTTATAATTTAAAATGTTAAATTATTTGTTTGCTTTCACAACAAAATGTTTATTATAAATAATATATATTATTATATTTATAATAAACAATAAATAATATATATTATTATTTATTATAATAAACAATATATTTGGTGGCATCATTTTAATTTAATAAAAAAAATTACTTTGTGTAAATCGATATTTAATATATCAATATATGTTATAAATATTATTTTATAGGGTTTTTACACATATAAAGCAATACATGTTATGGTTAATTACAGTGAAAATAAGAGGTGATAAAATACAAGTAAGTAACAGAAAATATAAGGAACATAATATAAATTACATAAAATAAATGAGTTGACAAAATGTAGGTAATATAGAATATAATTGAAGTAATCGGCAATCGTTTAATAATTTTAATTAAAAGGTAAGTTTAAAATTTATATTATTAAGTTTTTACACATCTGTGGTATAATGGTATTTCGTAGTCGTGGGATAATAATAATAGTCCTTGTGTTGGATAATCTGTATTTTGATAAGGTAGAATATGTATTTTTTAAAAAACCATCATCATATTTGACCTGAAATTGATATTCTTATAAACATAGAAACTGTCCACTTTTTTTAATTGAACAAAAAACAATTTGCAATGTTGGTTGGTTGGATGAACTACATAATAATGCAGACTATCATATTATGTTTTTATTTAGCAATACAAGTAAATAAAAATATGTTTATTTCAGACAATCAAACAAATATTCAATCTTAATTTGACTATTTCCTTAAGATTTCTAAAGTTTAAGTAAAGAAATTTTATTTTTATCAAACCATAATAAATAGAAAATTTTGGACATCCTGATATTCATTATTCCGAAGACCTTGTTTCTAGCACGGTCGATCGATGTGTGTTTTATCGGTAGTGTCGTTAACTTGAAATCTTTACCAAGCATGACTGCAGACTCCTAACAAACAAACAAACAGCAGTTCACAACGACTAAGTATTCAACATTTATTTGATGATGATCTGCAGTAGTACTTGAAAAAGATGACAAGTTTCCAATACTATCGATAAATCCTATATCGGTCAATGAAAAAAAATAAAGAAGAAAAAAATTGAACAACACGATTAAATACATGTAGATTCCTACAATAGCTGAATCCTACATACCTATATACATATCGCTCAAGCTCTGTTCAGACACAGCTATAAACTATAAAATATAATAGAACGCCAAATATCGCTCTCCATACAATCCCTTCAGACCGTTCACACCTAAGCGCATTATGCGCAGATCAATCATAGACAATGCATATCTTACGCCGTAACCGCTCCTGAGGCTCTAGCACACTCGATCGATAGGATAACTATCAGTAACTTCGAATCATTCCCTAGCATGACTACAGCTTGCCAACGAATAAGTGACAGTTCACAATGACTAAGTTTCCTTAACATATTCGATATCAACTGTTGTTTGTACGTTAGCGATGTGCAACTGTCCTAGGGAACGATGAGAAGTTACCGATAGTTATTCTATCAATCGTCATCGATCGAGTGTGCTAGGCGATATACGAACAGATATGCCCTCCCCCCTCTCCCGCCGAAAATAAGAGAGGGGGTCATTTTTATTAAAACGCGCGAATGTCAGCTGTCAATTTCTCAGATCTAGTACAACTTCTACAAAGAAACGGTATCTCGTATCGAGCTATCTAAATTTATCTGACCCCCTCTCCTACCATAGGAAGAAATATTTGATATCGTCGTGTGAACGATACAAAACAAAAGCGGTTCAACAGATATCTGCTCGCGGTTTATAGCTGTGTTTGAACAGGGCTTCAATCCCATTTACGACAAGTTTATCTAAGTATTTACATATAAAAATAATCAAAGCGCAAAGTTCTTCTAGAAATAAATAATCACAAATTGTTCAAAATCTGTGACAAAGTGACAGATTTTTCGAAAATAAAATTAATGTCCGAAACTGAAAATTCGCTTAGATAATAATATTTCCAAACAACCAAGTAACCCAGAAAGTAAACGTAAACAGATTTCTCTTGATAATCGTTGAAATTTCATAAATTCAAAACGTTCGTGCTCAAATTATTATTTCGAAGGTTCACTTAATTGAGTTAACAAAGGTAGCATAGCAAAACGTCTCGTAGTACCGAGATTTTCAAATTAAATTGCTAAATTTATTCATTATGTTCATGGACTTTAATTTAGACTTGGGTGGTTTTTTTTAGAACCAATTACTCAGTTGTCTTTTTTGTAAGAACATTCACTTTGTTTTTTATTTACTTTATTTAAAGATGCTCTAATAAATCTATCAAATATCAGAGTTGTTGGCAAACTCTGATGGAGACAACTAAATTGTCAAACATATGTAAGTAACATGTCAAATATGTTATATTATTTTATGTGTTGTCTCCCTTACTGTTTACAACGTGTCACCGCATATCTCAATGATGTTAAATCTGCTGTATTTAATCCAGATGGGGTAGGTGAAAATGATTTTAAATTTAATATACATTTATCACACGAAACATATTTATTGGCGTTTTTTTAATCCATTTGTATGTACTTCTTGCTTGGATAAACAATAAAAAAATCACCTAAGCAACCAGTGAGACACAAATTTGAAATAAAACTAAAATCCCAAGCGTATTCAAGCATTTTTAAAACAAATATATATCAGTTAAATCATTTAAAATACACCAGTATCATTTTTATAAACGTTCATGATATTTTTGTTATTTATTTGTGGGTTGTTATGCAGTGTTGCGTTACCTCATTATTTAGCCATATTTTCGGACAGCGTGACTGTGTCTAGCATCAGAGCAGATGTGTGTAACAAAAACACTTTTTGCCGTGAAAATCTAAAATCATATCCGTTCATGATCTTTTTATTTTCGTTCTGAAAATTTAATTCACTTTTAAAAAGAACCGTTTATTTTTATATTATTTTAGAGAAAGTCAAAACAATTCAGTGTTTTATTTTTATTTTAACTAACTAACAAACCATCCCGCCGTTTCCCCGCAGGGGTAGGCAGAGAGGATGGACCGCCAAACAACTCGGTATTGGCACACACTCCTTGCCTCATTTACATTCATACATCTTCTCATACATACTCTTTTATTATTCTGACTCTTGACATAGCCCGACTGATCTACTTATCTGATTTTCTTAATCGTGCCACGTCTTCCTTGGGCATCCTCGGCTTCTTCTACCATTCACATTCGCGTCATAAATTTTCTTTACACTCCTTTCTTTATTAATTCGCTCAACATGCCCAAACCATCTAAGCGTTCCTATCTTAATCTTACTTATTACGCTCACATCAGCCTTGCATTCTTTTCAGATCTCCACATTCCTCACACGATTATATATGTTTTTACCACACACACGCCTCAGGGATCTCATTTCTACAGCATTTCATTAATATAAATGTATATTTTTTAAATTCCATGTTTTTTTTTCGGAATTTTTGAAACTAAAGTAAAGAACCTTATCGCTTCGTAGTGTATGAGTTAAAACATTGCACGTGGTAAACTTTATTTTTCTGCTATCACACTTCACCTTCGGAAAGGCCAGAATTAAAAGTCAGTTTAAAAAATAACCTTTTCTTTAACCAGCGTACAAATAAGCATTTCTTTATCAATATTTCTGTCAGCATTTTCTGTCACGTTGTCTGAATTTATGTCTGTGAAAACTTCCAAAATGTCAAAGGTTGAACGTCGTCTACCAAGAAGAATTATACGTTTTTAAAATACTGGAATTAGATAAGTAATTATTTTTCTTGGTTATGAATTATGGAATGGCTAGTACAATGGTCGGGACTTTTATTTAATTATAGATTTTTTTTTTCCGCAGCGTATTTTTTTAAGAAAAGTACTAATGGGTTCTAATGCCTCGGCCTAATGACTAATTATAATGACTTATGACAATAATTTTAATGGCTGTTTGCTGATTGCATATTCTTATTTCATTAATGATGAACAATTTAAAAATAAAAATATATTAAATTTAGGTATACGATAGCTGCACAAGATCTTGCTGTTCAATTAAAATTAAAAATTGTGATCAGCAAACATAAAAACCAATGAAAAAGCCTAAATAAACAAAGTTTATAGAATACCTGAGCTATTATTAACCCAATAATTTATGTCAAAAATAGCTATATTGAATTGAAAAAAATGGGAAATTTCGTCTCGCTGAAGAAAATTTATTCGTCAACATAACAATAAAATGAATATGCCATAATCATCGTTTGCTTAATTTTTTTAAGCAATAAATAAACGTAAAAATACCCTATTTGGTATGTAATATTTACGCGTTGAAATGTAAACAAAAACGATGTATATCTGAAAAAAAATTTTGCGAATTGTTCTCATGTATTCTAAAATTAAATACCGTTTTTGAAATTGTGAATTCCGAGCAAGTCACAATTATTATGCTTCCACAGTAGAACGATGTATGGTATTCCTTAATGTGGTTTGTTGTGAGCTTGTTTGAAGTGGGAAAGAGAAGGAGATGGAGAGAGTACGGTTAAGAAGAACCTAGCTATTTAAATCTGGGCACCGATTGAAGTCATTTCATGTGACGATTAGGTTCTAAAATGTGGCATTTGAAATCAGAACGTACTGAGAACATATACTATTTCGAATAAAAATTATAGTTATGTTGTTTTCAAAATGATAATTATAAATTAATGTTCATGAATACGGTCTTCAAGATTTTTTTTTAACATTAACCCTACGGTGGAGGCCCAGAGGAAAATAATTTCCCTCAGTGCCCATCCATCCATCACGATCCGGCCCACCACGTAGCTGGTGAGCAGGCTCATCCGTCGCCACAATACCCGATGAACCTGGACACCCCTGCTAAGTCACCGAATGTAGCAAACCTCTTAGGGTGACCTGCGAGATCTCCCACAAACGTACCTGTTAGGCACAAAAAAGCTAACCACTTTCAAAATTGGTTGATTAAGTATAGTTATAGGATACAGGTTTTGATAAAGGTTTTATCGATAAGGTCGGTAACTTTTTATCGTTTCTGAACATGACTGCAGATCACCAACGAACAACCATGATTCACAACTACTAAGAATGGATTTGTTAAAAAAAAGAACAATTCATCAAATATTTAAATATATGAAGTTAATTATTTTTTTAAATTGATAAACTAATGTTTAGGACAAGATTTTTTATGCATAGCACAATTGTTTGCAGGTGAAAAAATATAATAAGCGATAATTGTTGAATGAAACACTAGGTATATATTGAATCATTTGGCGGGTAGGAGGTATCCCGCCGTAGCTTAATGGTAGAGCTCCTGTCCGGCAAACAGAGGGGTGCGGGTTCGAGTCCCGTCGGCGACACATATCTTTTCTCGGGAGAGTTTTCAATATTGATGAGTGTTTCAGGCTAATAATTATTGCTTATAATAATATGAAGTTAACTTACAAGTTCTGTAAAGGTTCAATTCCAGTTCTGTAATTATTTTTAGCTGTATGAAGCAACTGGCCTATAACAAAACTTGAATAGAACTTACACAGAACGTGATAATTAAGTTCAAATATTTGATGAATTTTAAAATTTTTTGAAACAATCCGTCCTGAGTATGGAATATATTTGACTGGAACTGTTGTAAACATTAGCGAACTGCAGAAGTGCTCGGCGGCGACGATTAGTTAACGACATTATCGATAAACCCTTTATTAATCGACCCTGCTTTATATTCAGAGATTCCGGTATAAGGTATTACCGCCAACCATTTTTTTACTGCATGCAAAATACTCTTAGAGAGAAAATGGTCTTCTTGCATTCTGTGTACATAATTTTATTACGGCATGCATTTAATGCAAGCGTCCCCATAACTCACTATTTATTGCAGTGCCCCACGCCTTCCTCGACTGCACAGATGAGCTTTTGGACCGGGGCCAAAATCTCTTATGCACTGGCGTTCAACTCCAATGGACTTCATTCATACACATGTATACTGTACGGAATGATTTGTGTAAGTACTTTATGAGCCTCTTATCTAAGGAGACCGTAGAAATGACACACGTAATACTCGTAGGTTGATTCTACAATTTATGTTTCATGTCTTCTGCGCGTGCAAACGGTTCAATGCAAAATTAGATGGCTCTACGATATCAATTTCGTGCCATAATAAGAACATTGATTTTTCTCGCACGATTTTTTTATTTAGTTGTTTTATTTATTTAACAATAAGTTCCGAATTACTGCCGATTTATAACATATCTATCTTGAACATTTAAAGTTTTTAGGTTCCTTAAAAATTATACACTATTTTTGAAGAAAATATCCATATATTTGTAGAGCTGAAACAATATTTATGTCAAATAGCCTAGATAGAAAAAAAAATTGCAAAATTTGCTCCAAACATTATTAAAAACACATTTTGTTCTGTTGTTAAAAATTTTCTAGGTATGAAGAAATCAGTGTATCTTTAAATGCGTCTTAAGCATTTGTGGGGAGATTTTTGTTCTATTTTATGCGAGTCATATTTTATTAAATATTTTTTAGAAAATTGCTTAATTATTATCGTTTATTTTTAATATTAACTCGCTCTCTATAACATTCATATTAATATATCTCCGTTTTAAACCATATTCTGGAAAAAAATGTAATAAGCGGTGATGGTTGAATGAAACACTAGTATATATTTAATCATTTAGCGGGTAAGAGATAAGACGCCGTAGCTTAGTGGATAGAGCTCCTGACCGGCAATCAGAAGGGCGTGGGTTCGAGTCCCGTTGGCGGCATGTATCTTTTCTCTGGAGGTTTTTCGATATGGATGAGTATTTCAGTTACAGTATTGCTTATAATAATTGTCATATTCTTCTTCTTTTTGAATATTTACTACTGAGCCTTAAGGAAATGTGAATGCACTTCAAATAATGTAATTTTAGTGCCTTTTTTCGGAGGATATATTTAAGTATTTGGTATTTTAGCGTATAAGCTGTTAATTATGATGTTTCAGCTTCCTTCTATAAGATGTCAATAGCATAGTCAGTAATACGAAGTATTGTTATATCCTAAAATATGGCAGTTAAGTATGATGAAAAGTTTAAAAAAGAATTCTAGATTGTATTGTTAATTCCGAATTTGAAATATGAAAAAAAAGACTAAAAATAATAAGACTCAATGGTCGAGTAAGTTGATGAGTTTATCCTTGTAAGACGGGAGATCCTGAGTTCGAGCGTAGTTGCAATTGTTTCCTTTATTTCTGTGTCTTTTTAATATTTTCCTTCAGATTCATAAGTTTTAATGAAATATTTAGTTCTTTTATTTATTTCACTTGGTTTAAAAATATGTTTGCAAAACCAACAATGTAAGACCTCTTGTGGTTAAGGTCTAATTCAAGATATATGTTGTTCGGTCGCTGCCTGAACACAGCAGGTACCTTATTTGTTAATGAAATTTAAACAATAATTCATCATCTAACGGTACAGTGTAGTGAATAATTCGATATCCGTCACTCTGGGATTACGAAATAGTCGCTTAAGTTATAGCCCCGTACGTTTCTGACACTACTCTGTTTTACATATTAATTATTGGCAGACACGGGCAGTATTACTTATTAATAAATACTAAATAGAACCATGGAATAAAGCAAAAATCAATGGTACAATTTGAGACACTCCGGAAAAGTCAGTGATTGATGACACAAATTTCGGAAATAAAACTTCAGATGGAGATAACGACCGCATTACACCGGTATCTAATCTATTGGTCTTCGGCTAAATGAGTGAGACTCTTCGACGAATGACATGATAGATAGGTACAAAAGAAGCCAAAAAAATGTAGGTGAGAATTTCCGCGCCCGCCATGATCCGCTGCCGGCAGTTACTCGTTTAGGCGTTTAGAAATATGACATTTCTTTACTGTTTAGTATTTTTTCATGACCTTTTAAATTAAATATATTTTTCTAATATTTTTACATCGTCATTTTTGTGCTTGTTGTTTACGTTGTATTTTGACAATTTGTCGTTTTTATTTAAATTAACGATAAATTAACGTGTTTATGACACTATGCAATTTCATTAAAGTGGAGCTCCTTACTTAGAGCCACTTAGTAATTATTGCATCATGTTTTTACTTATGCATTGGCTTTTTAATATGTGTATATATATATTCGTAATATGTATGTGCATGGCTGTGGTTACATATAGACTTATATATATCCACATTCCACACACGTACTCATATATATTATATACATAAATATATGTGTGAATGATTGTATTTACTATTATTTGATTTATGTCCTCTTTGTTTTGTGTACTTATAATTTAAACCTATAAATACGCAAAGAATGTTGTGATGAATTTCAAGCTCACCAATAATTGGTAATTATTATATAATGTATTTTGTTAACGAGTGAATAATAAATAAATTATAAAAAACTAATGAAACAAGTAAATTAGTTTTAAATATTAGTTTATTGATAATTTACATAACATTACTTAATAACTTTTAATAAAAAAAAATTATATTTTATCAATAAACATAATTATTATAAAGTTTGATACACATTTTATTACCAAATTTTAACTGAATTCTAAAAACAGGCTTCTTGTAAATAAATTTGGTTCTCAAAATCTAAATCGTTGTTTTGCTGATATATGGTTTGCCGATCACTGACCTAAACCAACCCAACCTAACCCAACCTAATTTGGTTTATTGAAAATTTGGTTTGAATAGCATCATATAAAGCCGCATCGAGAATATCGAGCATACTAGCTATCATTATCGTGTTTTAATCGAAATAGTAAGCCATAAATAAACACAAAAGCTAGGAAAAGGCAGCTCTATTTACGAGTAAAAATTAATTATTCTGACGGTTTACATGTTTTAATTTGTATTTTATATTCGATAGATACTATTAATATTTTTAAATCGGTTGTTGGTGCGTTAGTAAGTTAGTAAAGTGAAATACACTTGCGTAATGCCTAATGATTCAAGATGAAAGACACATTTATTTTTCAAACTTTGGAAATACTGATCATAACATTCAAGCGATAAAATAGACAACAATTTTATTTTATTTATTTATTTATTTATTCACGCCCATAGAGCTTTTACAACAATCATAATACAAAAATAACATCAAAATAAACAATAATATACAAATTATGTTACATCATTGTTTAGTAAGTGGGAAACAGAATTTTTGAAATTTCAGAAATAAATTTTGATAAGGAATAAACGAAAATATCAACTGAACTAAATTTATTTCCAAGCCTATTATTTTATGAAATAATGTTAACGTAGTGAGACTACGGCTTCCCCAATTGAGGTATGTTGTGAGGCCAAAGGTAGTGGGGAGGGGAAGTACCTGGCTATTCAAGTCTGGTCACTTTTTTAACAACGTTTCAATTCTGAGTGGTGGTCTTACACCAGGGCGATCCTGACAGTATCTTCCAATCTGCTGAAACGTGCTGCAAATATACAATATATTATTTTAATGTAATAAATTGTGAAATATAACATATTATTTTATAAAAATTATTTGCGTACGCCGGGTTCGAACCCGCGACCTTCGAATTGGAAGTCGAGAGCCTTACCCCTCGACCATGGAGGCCGTTTTATACTTACATATATCTCAAATTTGTAATCTTCTCCAAAATGAGATCATGAATAAATTAATACAAATTTTATAATAGCCAGCACTTTCATAAGCGGCGATTGGTGTGAATATGACATGTCATATATTTTTATAATATCATTGAAGAGATGTGTCATAATTTTTCAAGTTCACTCATATATGTTGTAAATTTCTCCTTTTGAAAGGCAATGAATCCTGAGGTAAACATTTTTTTAATGAATACTTTCGGCTTCACAAATCCTACAAATAAAGTTTCCCTTGATTTTTCGCGCTAATATAATATTAATTCGGTCGGCTCTCCGTGGTGGTCGTGAAATGATAAGATGTTATTTATTTGATAGTTAACGATGTAATTTTAAGTGACCAGGAGTGCTAGCACAATGAAATCGATAACTTTACAATATCGAATAGACAGAGGCAACTACCGATAATATTATACCGACTGACATTGGGTAGATAAAGGTTTGGTAAAACACGCTAGCAACACTGGAAAGATTTTCTATGTTGTCTATGTACATAAAACGTCAAACATATTGTGTCAAATGTCAAATTATTTTATTCAAACCTTAGCGGTTAGTATACATTAACAACAAAATGAAAATCATCAAATTTCCGTTTTGATATATTTTAAAGATCGATTTAGATACATAAAAAACACAGAATATTTGAAGTGAGCATAATAAACAACATTATTATTACATTCTGACAATCGGCTAGCACGAACGGGCAATAGGCAACGAACGATTCTCCAACTGTTTTCACATTTATTGGAGTTTTTTTTTATTTACAAAAGATTTGAAATTATTATTCTTTTTTCTCATGGAATTTCGTTGAGATGGACAAATACGTAACGGCAGGTTATATTCACCACAAATATATTTTATCATTTTTCTTGTTTTTTGTTTGAGCAAACATTACAGCTTTTGCGGGTATAGGTCACGGCATATGTTTAGCCAGCATTTTGGCAGATAACCGTAATGGAACATCTTGTGACGCACGTGGACCAACTTCAGGGTGCGACGAAATATGATATTTTTCTAATAATTGTCTTATAACATATACTTAATTGATAATCAGGAAAACTAATATCTTTTGAACTAACGGTTTTGGGCATTATGTATGAATTCGGTAAATATTAATATGTAGGATGAAAGAAAACTTTTTTGTACCACTTAATTGATTTTCGTAGGGCATTTACACTAGTTATATCCGATTTATCTCTTAAGCCCATATTTTTGTTATAATCTTCGATACAATTTGGATTTGAAATTATTTCTCCTCTTCTAAAATTTATTTTCCCTGTTGGAGAAACTGTATCATCGTGAAGCGTTGTTAAAATACGCATTTATCCTTTGTCGTGCCATTTTAATACTATCAGTGAACCAGAATAATGTGAGGCAATTTACCCCTTCTTCGATTTATTGAATTTTGATATGTTTTTACGGTTTTTTCGAACTGTTCCACATACGTAGGTTTGGTAGTCTTGCAGAAATTTAAATGATATTTTATTAGTGTACCAATTTTCTACATACAATTTGTGGCCTTTACCTACGTAGTCTTTTAATAGAGTGGTGACAACAGCTCCGGAAGCCCCAAGACATTGTTCGTCAGTAACATCCATCACTTCACCACAATAAATAATTACATCTAAAATATAACCGTCTGCACGTTGCACAAAACAAATATTTTTATTCCAAATCGTTGGCGTTTGGATAAAATATACTCCTTAAACTTAAGACATCCTTTGAACTCTATAATGCTCTCGTCAAGCATAGATTTTCATACGGCACCACTGAGTCCTTAAAAATTTATCCAGTGTAATTGACAAGAACTCGAATTTCATTTAATTTTTCTCCAGCAATTTGAGTAGCAGGATCTGACACATGCATACAAAACTAAATGTAAAAATAGAAGAGCAAACTTTCAATTCAGGTATAAAAACACAAATCCACATTTCAAAAACATTAAAATAAACTTTTAGAACCACTCCACTTACAATGAGCCAACGCGTCATTTCTACAGACTCGACAAAGCGCGGGATTTTGAAACAAAATGGGCGAAGAAAAATGCACTCCTTTTTTGGATGCTGCTTTGAGTAATGTTAACAATATAAATAATCAACTTTTTTGGGTAATCACGCTAATAAATAGTTCATTATATTTTTACGAAGTAATATTTAGCCTCATATACAGTTAGAGCTTTGAAATATCCTTCCTTCGAACATTTACACCCGTGATTTACATCTTCCGTTGTATTACCGTTCCGACGGTTTATATCGAATGTCCTAGCACGCTTGCACCGTTGCTAAAGAAACCGATATCGGAAGGAAAAAAATACTAAGTCGGTATAAGATGGCAACACTGGCACCTTTTTGATGGATTTACGTTACTAAATTTCAAATGAGATATTTAAAAATTAAAATATACTAATAAATTGACAATTTCAAATTGAAATACTAACTTTAATATACATCGGCGCTTCGCATTTACTTTTTGCGATCTCCGGGAGTTAAATAGTTGATACGATCCAAAGACATATTTTATCAAAGTTCGTATCTCGAAGCTAAAATGAATAAATTGATCTCGTCTTAAATGAATGCATGTAAGTTTATGGGTCGCATATACGATTTCTTTAAATACTAGGAGGTTTTTAGGTTAACCTCCATTAATTAATAAGTCAGTTAACTTGCATAACGAACGACATTATTTAAATAAAACTGCATATTGATATCTTATCTGACACTACGGAAGCCGCGCTAAAATCAGTGACCTTTATCTACCGACTAACGGAATAATCTTTTCACTGTGCTCGCAATTATTGCTAACTGACCATAGACAACGAATTTAATGAATTTCATATCTATACTTGGGTTTTATCGATGGACCATGCTAGGGTCACAGCCAAGATCGCATACGATTTGGCGAGCTTTTGTCAATCGTCGGTTGGATTATGTCTTATCAATAGGTGACTGTGCTAGCACATATTGATAAGTGACCAAAGATGACGGATTTTGTCAATGTAGTATAGATATAGGGTTATATCGATGGACCATGCTAGCACCCCAGCTCAGGCACAGGGACTCCATTGAAGCCAGAGACAAGTTAGCCACTCAGACGCTGAGCGTTTTGTTCAGGGCCCGCGGATACATCAATAGTACACAACTGCTGATCTCGCATAAAAATCTACACATTTTTAATTTCACAGCCACCTTTTCCCCTAAAATACTAGATAAAAACCCCCTAAATCTGTGCCGAAATGGGTAGTCCGTTTGATAGATTCTCCAATCAATAAACGGATTGCAACCTTTAGAGCACAAGCGTCGTCAGGTGGGTATGGAGGACTTTGGAGTACTTAGCGTCATCGATCCCCTCGGTACCGACATCCCTGCATAGTTGGGGTTATACATATATTTCACAGTTTACTTCCAATTGTACGATGCGGAATTTTTATTTATTTTATAGGTAAAATTGTGGGCGCCTGCTCTCAATACAGAAGTTTCCAGTGAGACAGACGTAGTACATCAATAGAGGTGTGTAAAAGCAAAGGCAACAATCTACATTCCGGCCAGATTGCTATGTTTTCTTTTGAAATGACGTGGAGATTGTTAACATTGCTTTTACCTACAATATTACATGCAAATATTGTATGTAATATACGTGTATACAATATGTGTATGTAATACTGTAAGTAAAAGTAAAGACAGCCCAAAGACATGCCATTTCAAAAGCAAACTTAGCAATCTGTCCGAAATGGAGATTTGCTGCCTTTGCTTTTACACACCTCAATTGGAATAGAATTAAAAATATAAATAAAGGAAAAAAACACCGAAATGTGTGTCCAACATTTGACACGGTTAACATTTTTCTCAACGGGTCGTTTCCACGACTTTTGTGATTTCTTTGAACGCTTTGCCGGCCTCTATGTTTCCTCTTTACGTCTCTTCAAGGCTTATATTCACACCTTCCACTCCTCAAAATACCCTTTACACAGCTTCCCAAATAAGACATATGCCATGAAGGAACTTATTTTTTTGAATTACCTTTTAAAAACTCCAGATAAATGTAAATATTGACGCTTCAATTAAAATCATCACAAAGATGTACAAAAGCGGCTGTATTTACAAACCATTATAAAATAACTAGCAGGGAAAAAAGCTTTCGCTGAAAAACTATAATATGGAAGTTCTATTTTAATATTACAGATGGCACCACTTCCGTTTATACCTAGTAGTTACATGAAGCGCAAAAAATCAATCTTTTTAAATACATATAGGATTACGAAAGTTTTTTTTAATATTTCAGTATGTATGACAGATGTTAGCGTTTTAATAATATAGATACTAACTTGAATGTGTGAAACTGTATGTAATGATAATCAAACTCTTACAGTATTTGTTATTCATATTTGGTGGTTTTAATGATGATGGTAACATGATAACGCCACGCTCATATTATTACTTTAATGACTGTGGTATATGGCAATAATTTCATTATTTATTATTGTTCAGCACAGGCAATGCTGTATCTAATCAGTTTATATAATTTATATATAAGGATGCTTCAAGCTTTCTTTATATTTTCCGTTGGAATATTTCTAGTTCAGTAATCGTAAAATGGAATCAAAACATTCTACTGAACATTTTAGAGGATCTTTGCGTCTTATAAATGTTTCCTTTGGTGACTAACGGATGACTTTTAAGATCTAGGATCAATTATTAATATGAGAGTATGGAATGCATCGGGATCATCTCCTATCCTTTTCCTATATTCCTTTTCCTCTCCCCTACCTATAATTAATTATAAGATAACTTAATTTCCAAAGAACTTTAGCATAAGAATCTTCAGTAGCTTGACTTCAGTTCACTTGTAAATTTATCATTGTATGTTATGTAAAAGCTTGCAAATAAATTAAAAACCTTTACAGCTCATAATAAAGTTACTTTTTAGGCTTATAAAACAAAAGAATCCACTTAGAAAACGCCGTGCATATTTACGACGCCTGAATACACCAATCGAAAGTTTTTTTTGGGATTTTTTTTATTATTAGCTTCAGGAGGCCCTGAGAAAAAAAATCTCTCAGCGCCTTTGTCATCTTAGGGGATGCTGCATGGGGGGTATTTTTAGGGAAAGGAAGAAGAGGAAGTTCTGGGAAGAAAAATGTATGAGTGGTGAGTAGGAATCTTAGGGCCAATGTGTCAAGGAGTGATGATATGAATCCATCAGAAAGAGGATGATCGTCCATGACGTACGTACCACCAACCTCTGGGATGACTATAATATGCGTGTTTAAAAATCCTATAGACAACGCCAGCATTTAAAAAAATCGTCCTTTATTCCATCTCCGTACCTTTCTTACCTGCTCCGAGAACAAAATTTGATCATATAATATTATTTATTAACGTAACACTTAGAAAAAAAATATATTTCGGCATAATTTATTCCGAAAAAAGTATAATTACCTACTTCGGTCGAGATCAAAAATTTGGTCACTGGATACTTTTAGTTAAAAAAAGCTAATTAAGAAAACTAATTTCGCAGAATCTTGGCGCTTCAATCTTAAACACAGTTCAATCATACAACCTTTAAATAAATTAAGAATTTCATTAGTAAATTTTTTAATTACTCTAAAAGTTTTTTAAGAAATGTATCGATTCCGTACACAGTTATAAGTAGACACGAAATAAAGTGTTCAATAAAACATATTTAAAGTGTTGCTAATCTGTTGATCCCAGTCGAAATTAAATTACATTAAGTCAAAAAGGTCAAACCGCAAAAGCCAATACAAACTCTTTGGTGTTATAATTCACTTATTATTTACCCATAATAAAGACCATTTAACTACATAGCTCAACTTATTCAAAATACTTTTTTAACCAAAAGATGAAAAAATAATAGAATTCATAAAATTCTCTTTCGTGTGTAAAGTTTTTTTCCTAAGACACTTAAATTTTTTTTGTGAGCGGAAAATACCACCCGATATTTTTTGTAAAATTTTACTTGGTAATCAAAATAAATGTTTGGTGTTACGTCTGTTACAGATACCTTTATTTTAAATAATGTAATAATAAAATAACTTACCCGATAGAAATCTATACCCATGTTCAAAGTACGAAGAGTTAAATCCACTAATAAAACTGCACATTCACTTATTTTTTTCATTCACTGATTTTCTGTAATTATTAAGTAGTAGGTTTAAAAGCAATATTATGGCATATATTCGAATAACACCAAATTACACTATCGGCGATAATTTAAAAAACACCCCCTGCAAACAGTCAGTATCATCCTTTAATTTGTTTTACTTGTAAAATATGTACACTTTTAGCTTAAAGTAAATTTTTAATAACACTGAAGCATCCTTAGGAGGAACATGATTTATTTTAAATTGAATGCGTATTTTAAATTTTCCACTTTCTTGGAGTTGCTTTTTCACAACAAGTCACGTTTACAAAATTTTTAAATAGCATGAAACCGTAATTGTTTAAGTCATTTAAATCATGAATATATATAGCGATTGCTTATTATGATGAGCAATATTTTAAAAATCTTTTAACACGATCATAATCACTTAATATTTTTACATAAACGTTTTTGATTTTATTTTACAACGTGATGTTAATCAAATCTAATCAACAAGTTTACAGTAGTTTTAGATTTATAAACCTATTTTTTTTAAATTTTTGAAAGTGTATATAATTGTCACTAATAAATAATATTGATAAATCAATCAATTCAACTCTTAACGGCAATTATACTTAGAGCGTTTCAGGCTCAAGGCTCGTAGCTCGTAGCAGGCTACGACAGACGGCGACGGCGGCACGTGACGGCGTCGGTCCTTACGATCGGGCGTCGCGACGACTACTGGATAAACGGAGTAGGGAGGGTGGCGCCGCGACGCGCAGGCGTCGAAACCGGGATGGCTGGGCCTAAATCAGACGTGAACCTGCCGCCGGTGAGTTTGACTGATTTCCGATTTGACTACCGTTAATTGGATAATACATCCTGAAACAATAATATTTACATATTGCAAAAGTTAAAAAGAGAAACTCTCTTTTTAACTTTTGAAGGATATTTCCATCAATGTAATACATCATTGAAGAAGAAGTTAACAATAATAATGTAATTTTTTTAAAATATGAAAACGATTAAAACACAGAAAAATAATAAAAGATAATGGTCGCAACTGGGACTCGAACCCGGACTCGAACCGTCTAACCGGGACATAAGCTTTATCCAATTCATCTATTGCTCCCTATTGTGAAACTTTCGTATTTGTCAAACTTCATATTTCAAATTTCAGAATTAACAATATTATATTCGCCTGATGTTTTTTTCCATATTATTGGCAGCTACCTGTTTTAATTGGAAACGAGTATTCAAAGAATGTATATGTTTCCTAGATAGAGTCCCAGTTGCGACCATTATCTTTTATTATTGAGCTGTGTCTTGTTCATTTTCATGTTTTAAAAAAAAAAAGATTATTATTGTTATCTTCTTCTTCAATGATATTTTACATATTGCTTTTGAAAAAGTTTAATATTTTTCAAAGCCCTCTGTGATTAAGATTTTAACTTTGAATTCAACAACAATTTATCATGCACTACAAAAGGTCATAAAATCTGAAAATAAACTTTTCATTTTTTGTTGAGCTAAATGAATTATTTTAAGCAGTTAACCTTACAAAACTATTATCTATATTGCACCAAACTCAAAGAGTGGAAACACGACCTGCATTTGCCATCCCAAGCTAAGGTATGAGCTACCGTGCTCAGGCTGAATGTCCTGGGGAACAGAATCACGATCGGTCCCTTAGAGAAACAGAGTCGCATCTCAGAGTATTTAGACCTTTCTCCGTCACTTGAGACTCCACTGGAGAGGACCTTCTATTTCCCTTGATTCTCGTGGGATGAAAAATTGGACGAATCAAAAATCAAGGGACCTTTGGGGAACGTAGGAGATTTGATACTTTTCCTTCGTAAGCCTGCAGGGAGGATTTAAGAGGAGGAATCGTAGATAGGAGAGCTGAGGCCACCTCCATGAACCAATTCTTTATGAGGCCTTCAGGGTATCAAGGGGGAGTGGACTCTTCCATTGTGGGGCCTTCAGGAAACGGAGGGGTGAAGAGGAGTAATGAACCCCTCTTCCCTCCCGGAGTCTTCAGGAAGCCAAAGAAAAGTGAAGAGGAGAGCTGAGGCCACCTCCGTGAACTCTTTTCTTGTGGGATTTTTAGGGTACCAAGGGGGGGGGGGGGTGGAGAGGAGACATGAGACCTAGCAAGACACATTATGAAACCAATAGACGTAACCGTGAATCCAATAACAACCCTGGTAAGTTTTATAAAAACCGGCTACTATTAAAGGCTTGAAGTAAATTAGGAGACAGCACAATGGGCCTATGGCCTAAGTGCTCACGGGGACTATATGTTAACCGTCTCCGTTCTATAACTAAAAATATATATATTATACAGCTGAATAGAAAGAAGGTATTTAAAAATTCTTTAGAGACTGACATGTTTATAAAGTAGATTTTTCATTTTATTTCACGTTATAAATGTCGAACAGTTACCACTTTAAAAACACAACGAATCCACACAATCTACAAAAATATGAACTTACAAATAACTTGCTGTATCTGTTCAATAGCGGCATATAGTTTTTCTCAGACACTAACAAGTCGTGGTATTGCAAGTCGTTATTATTTTTAAATTGTGATGGCGCACTAGATCCTATATGTTTCTAAGCACGTGAATGTTATGTTAGTAAAGGTAGCGAACAAAATGGTAAATAAAAAAAACAGGGTTGAAAAGAGCTTGTTATTTCAGTACCAACCTACAGGATATTTAAGCCAATTCAAGTAATATTTCGATTTGTTTAATGTGAATATCGCACAAGAGTTAAAATTGCGTCTGAATTTGGGAATATTGTGAGGATAAAGGTAGCAGAGAGGGGAAGGAGATGGGTGGAAGAAGGTTGTAAAGTACATGTCTTTTGCGATCTGATCACCAAACACGACGAAAGACACTTCAAGCAACGTTTCAATTCTGAATAGTGGTCTTACACCAGAGCGATAATTGATCTTCTATAATAGAACATGCCGCAAATATACCTACCATTTATTATTCCATTTGAAAAAATTGGGAAACAACACAAATTGCGCACGCCTGGATTTGAAACGTGAGCCTTATTCCTCGATAACGCAAATCATTTAAATTGTGCATTTCAATAATATTACATTAGGGCACTAATCGTAACAATACATATTTAAAAATCTAGATAAATATGTTGCTCATAAGTAGTAGGGTAAGGGGGTTTCTCACCATTCTCCCAATAGCTTATCTACCCTAATAACGAATGTTATTAAAAATTAAAATAAAATACTCGCAGTGGTTAGAAAACTCGGCCAACTTATCCAATATATAGCCATTATTCATAGGTTTGAGTACCGTATTATAAACTCCAACTTAATAAATAAATAAACCGCAAATCGTAAATCTAAAATATTCGTTATTAGTGTAGATAAGCTATTGGGAGGATGGTGAGAAACCCCCTAAGTCATAACATCAAAGCGGAATTTTGTATTAATGACTGTCTTAAACAATACAGATTTAACTTTAGTTTTAAGTAACTGGTTATTAATTACACTTGAAACTAACTGCTAGTAATAAATCTTAACTGTAAAACTTTTTTAGTATTTAAAGTAACTTTTTTTTATAAAATATAAAATTTGTTTTAAATTGAGGTGACTTTCTCTCAAAAGGCTGCTATGTAAATGATCCAAAGATTATTAGTTAAATTTAATTAATGACAAATTAAAACACTTTGTTTTTACCACGATAATCTTTATTTTAACACATCGACATGTTTCGAGAACGATGTTCTCTTCCTCAGGACATAAAATGTACTAACACTAAATAATCAAGTATAAAGCTATTCGTGGGTAGAAATGAAAGTAGTGGGGGGAGGGAGGTGGTGAGGGGAGGTGCTTAGAAGATCAACAGGGAAGAGTGGGGAGGGGGGGGGGAGAGGTGGAAAGGGGAGGTGCTTAGAACATCAAAGACAACAAAATTAGAATGGAAATATGTTTAAAATAGGATTATTCACAAAATTGATTTGATTATTAATAATATTTAAATTTCTATTGACATTTTTCCTAATTTCTAAAATTTCTAAAAGATCTAATTAAAAAAAAATTAACGTAAGTATGTAAAATTTTAAAATTTATATCAAATGAATGGTTAAATTCAATTAGATGGTTAGCAAATTCCGAATAATTATTGCTATTTAGACATCTCAAATGTTCCTTAACCCTCGTTTCAAAATTTCTGCAAGTTTTACCTTTGTAAAAAATGGTTGCCATCATTACAATTCAATTCAAATTCAAAAAAAAAATTTTGAAGAAGTAATATTAATTTGTTAAGATTATTACGTAAAAAAAAATGTATTAGTAAATGAAGTATTACTTCAGTTAAGATTACTAAGTTAAAAAAACCTCTTCAAATTTAGCTCGCCACGCAGTAGGTGGGTAGACTCATTCGCCGCCAAGATCGAGATCTAGACGATCCTCACACCGTGAACTCGGGCATTCCTGCTTATTTACCAAACTTGGCGCAATACAGTTAAAGTGACCGAAGGCAGAGGCGTTTGTTATCCAATGAATGGTTCCTGTAGCGGCAGTACCTATAGCCATCACTTAAATTAAAAAAAAAAACATTTCACCCAGATTTGAACCAGTGCCATTATTTGTGCCTAAAGTTCCGCTACGGATATCGTATAATTATTGTTATTTAATAACAGCGTTCTCAGAAACAGTGCTCACTAATCTCCCCGTTCAATCAACACAATAAAAATTACTTTTGATTAACAAATCATAAATAACTTACATCCACATTTTCACGAGAATACACAGCGTGGCGCTGTGGGGACAAATTACTGTTTGCTACCTTATTTATAAATGAGTGTAAGATTTCTGGAAACTCGCTTTGTGTTAGGATCCTTAAATACATTCTTCTCAAGTAATCAAATTACGCACAAAATACGCCTCCAGGAAACGTGAAATAAATTTATAAATGAACGAGCTTACCATACAAATTAAACAACATGTTCGTGAAAGATCTGTCTACTGAGGAAAGTATATTCCAAGTAAAATGTTTGCTACGCATATCAACTGATATTATATTTTATTTATACAACTTAACATATTATTAGGTAAGAGTGTTTTTATTATTTAAAAGAATTATTATTAATTATAATTTTTTAATTGATAAACTAATGTTTAAGACAAGATTTTTTATGCATAGCACAAAGGGTAACAATTATTATAAGCAATAATTGTTAGCCTGAAACACTCGTCAATATTGAAAGAATCTTCCAAATTATAAAAATAAAGTTGGTTGTTTGCAGGTGAAAAAATGTAATAAGCAGTAATTGAAATCTTCCGTAATTGAAATAAAAATAATCTACCGAATTATAAAAATAAAGTTGGTTGTTTGCAGGTGAAAAAATGTTATAAGCAGTAATTGTTGAATGAAACACTAGGTATATATTGAAGCATTTGGCGGGTAGGAGGTAACCCGCCGTAGCTTAATGGTAGAGCACTTGACCGGCAATCAAAAAGGTGCGGGCTCGAGTCCCGTCGGCAATATGTATCTTTTCTCGGAAGATTCTTTCAATATTGATGAGTGTTTCAGGCTAATAATTATTGTTTATAATAATTGTTACAATTATTATTGTTTGATCCACTGAGAAAGGGACAGGTAAACTTTCATATTTAGACAAACAAATTACATTTTATGTTTAGAAGAGTTGTAATTTTCAATGTACGAGTACTATCGTTACTTAAATTTTAATTTTTCTGCTACCGGTTCCGACACATCCGTGCCATTCACTAGCAAACTTAAAACTAAATTTAACAGAGCTTTTCAGAGTTCAGTGTTTACGAAATAATAACTTTTCTGATTTCTTCAATCATTTAATATAGACAGGCCATAGCTTCAACAAGGAAAAAACCATGGACGAAGAACACTTCAGCTGTCATCTCAGTCATCTGTCGCTTTCCTATTGGCGCTGGCGACTAAAAACAAACAAAAAAACTCGAAAACTGACAACAAAACCGACGATAATATGGCAACCGGGAAACCTGTCCATGACCGGCCACGGCAACTAGCACGGCGAGTTGCGAGTGACTGCGTTGCCGTTGACAACGGAATTTTGAGAAGTTGTGTAGTGTGCGGACCGTCACATTTAAAAACACAGGATAACAAATTGAGTTGCAAACTAGTTTTTTTTCTTTCTTTTTCGTTGTTTGTTTTTGGGGTGTTATGCCGTGTTGTGCTACCTCCTTCTTTTCAGCTTTTCAGTTTTTTTTCAGCTGCCCGGTGAGCAAAAGCACATAGTATTTACAAAAAAAATCTATTCTCAAACGATTTTCATGCATAATATCGAAAAAATAAGTCCAAATAAACAAAATGATTTCACATTTGAAAAAAAGAAGACATTAAGACACCATTCCGATTTGAAACGGTGCTTAAAACTGTTTAAATCGTGTTTGGTGTCCAGATCTGAATAGCCAGGTTATTTTTCATCTTCCATCCCAAGATGTTCAAATAACAATAATTTTTCGGAGTTTGCCAATCATCTTATTTCCACCAATCATACTTTTAATTTTAATATTTAACACAGGGGTTAAAATTTTTCACCGTTATAATAAAAGCAAAAAATTAGATAACTTGGAAGCACTTGAAATTAAAAAATCCCTAAATAGTAACGCTTAATTGAATCACCAAATTGATTTATCGTTTAGTCCCATTCTAGATATATTTCCAATAAACCGGTCTGTTATTACCGGAATTCCCGCAATTACCCCTTCCCCTTTATTAACCTCCCACTTAAACACCTAAATTTTTTTGTAAATATATCTGTCAATATTTTCTATCATAGGTTAATTTAAGTATTCTTCTGACGAAGGGGGAGGGTTCTTCTGAAACAGGTAGAGTTTAATTAAAAATTATAAGTGGTCTAAAACAAATTCATGTATTTTTTATTGTAAATTATAACGAGCCACAAAGCTTATTACGAATATGAAAAATATATCTACTTCGTTTTAGTCTGCTTACTCAGGAAAAATAAGTACGTTTCACAGGGAAAGTTCACTTCTCAACCTTCATGCATAGTTTATCATTCTAAAACTTGAACGTGGAGTGGTAAATATGAACGCAATCGTTTGTCTTGAGAAGTTTATCTCCGTAAAGGTAAATCAGCTTATAAAACTTTTCATAAATACTAGTTATTTACTACCTTAGCGTTCTGCTCTCCTGGAATTTTATCTTGGATATACTATTCTTTTCTCCATCAGCAGAAGTTGTTTCTTATGAAATATTTCAAATTCTCATACACGTTCATGTTCATTTCTTATATTGATTTATATTTCTATATTATTTATTTATTGATGTTTCCTAAGCGATACCAAATTGGTAAAAAATGAAATATTATTTATAGAGCAGCAAATAAGCGTCATTCCGGTTAGGAAATGGAATGATTGTTAGGGAAACGAAGTGCTTAATTCTTTGAAAAAGGTTTTTTTTTCCTTCAATAATCGCAAATACTTTATATGGCGTTATTTTAATTTAATGAAAATAAATTTACTTTTATACGTTCATCTTGACGAAGAAACCATTGGATTTGAAAAAAGAGTAATAATGCATACAAAGTTATTGAGTTTTTTAAAAAAATTTTAAAGTACAAAATATCAACACTGATTTGTTCGTGAATTGTCAGATAATTCGTAATCATTGCATTCAGAAAAGATATTCACAACTCCATGAATAATATTACTTAATTTTTGCTAGATATCTTTTGTAGGAATGAATAATTTTAAATTGTAATCCTTCTGTTTTAACCCCTGTGATATTTTTGTGCTTCTTAGTCCACAGCTTCCCAACCTTTTTCCCCATATCCGTCCCCTTACCATTGCCTTCAACCTCATGCCACAATTAGATGCCGTAGTCTCACTGGCTTCAGATGGGAGCACTTGGGACTCTGGTGCGGAATCATAAAAAAAAATTAAAAATAAGTACACCGATAGCAGTAGACTCTTTTTGTGCCCGTTACATTGTGCTCATAAAAGTCGTTTTATTTTCTTTTGCATTACTGCGAGATACATGAATTATTTATTAAATAAATATTGGTAAAAATATTTTTTTTTATATAATATTTTTATTTTACCACCCTAAAAACAAATTTGTTATTAAATAAATAATAGTGTATTGTACATTTTAATCTACACAAATAAAATTAATTAGTCAAATTATCTTTTAAATTAAATTAAACAAATAACTTTGTTACAACCACTATTATATAATCACAATTACCTACATGTTTCGAAACTGATGGTTTCTTCGTCAGGGTAGTAATGACATTGAAATGAATAAAAAACTGATGAAGAAAATGTAGGTAATTGTGATTATATAATAGTGGCTGTAACAAAGTTATTTCTTTAATTTAATTCAAAATGACGCCACAAAGTTATTTTGCGAAGTTTGAAGAAAAAAATTTACATTAACGTATACATTATTGACAACAATTAATTAACACCACTTTTGATGGTACAACAAGAAAATACATTTTATATTTATAAAAGTGTTTTGAATAACTTTCCGGTATTTATGTTTACCGGCTTTTTACATTAGGCACCTGGGTATGTATTCATTCATACAAATAAATTGGCATTACAAACAATTTAGAAAACATTGGTTAAAAATAAAAATTTAAACATAAGTTTGTTAAGTTCTTTTACACGATATATTAGTTAGTATCTTCACGTTCCAAACAAATTATCAATATCCATTTACACAACGAAATTTCTCACTGATAGCTACGCCAACAGTTGTGTTAATGTGGTAATACGTGAGCCTTTTGTGTAGAGATTATTTTATATCTTGTGTCGGAGGCGGTATGCGTGCTTTGGCGGAGAGCTTACGGACATCGCGATTACCACAGCTTAACTGTTAAGCCTTGTTTATTAATCCTATCCAAGTCGTAGCAGTAAGTAACCGCTGCTGCCAACTGAAACTAGAAGTGTGAAACATCTTGCCACAAATCTTCTCTTCACGTATGAAATTATTGATAATGTTTTCTTGGTAAGAAAACCGTACCTAAATGTCGTGTGTTATGAAATACAATGGTAGAGATAAAATTATGTTTTAGTTTATTGGAATAACTTGTGATAATTAATAAAACACTTTTATGGTTCACAATAGCCGAGTGGTTAGAGGCGTTGTGTCGGTAAGACAAAGATCCTGGAATCGATTCCAAGTTGCGACCGTTACATTTTTCGTTTAAATTTATTAGTATCATCTTCTTCGTCAATGATTAACTTATTTATTGTCTGACAAAACAAAAATCGAGATTTTTTTTCAACAGAATCAACATATTTTATATATAACCTACAACAAAAACAGTCGTATTGTAAAATAAAGACGCACATAATCGGGTTTAAAGCTTATCTTTTAAATTTTAATAAATTGATAATTTTCACAAATTCAGAGTGTTATGAGTTGCCCATATCTGCCTACGAGCTACAGTCGCAACCACGCGAGTAGCGCGTGATCAAGGATCAGCCCATACCCAGCGAACCAATGAGATGTCGATAAAGAGAACATTACCTTATATGGGCATATAATTTAAGCATGTGACACGCTCGCAGCGCGTGCCACAAAGTGAGCTGTTACGCCGGAACCAATAGGATAACAGATTACCATAAAAGGACACGTTTCCCCCTCCCGCCCGAGTAGGGCACAGGGAGATATTCCAGGGTTGCCGACAGTCAAATCTCGGGAGCGTAGGAGAGCGGTAACACGTCGCTTAACACGCCGGTCCTGGGCCCGCCATAGCGCGAGCCCCCAGTACAAACGGGCAGCACGCCGCCCACTGTGCCAAATGCCGTGTACCACATCTTGTCCGCCCACTGTGCCAAATGCCGTGTACCACATCCTGTCCGCCCAGTGTGCCAAATGCCGTGTACCACATCCTGTCCGCCCACTGTGCCAAATGCCGTGTACCTCATCCTGCCACCCACTGCGCCGCCCAGGCCACGCATCATCCTGCCGCCCACTGCGCCGCCCAGGCCACGCATATTCCTGCCGCCCACTGTTGCTGCCTAGGCGCCGCTGGAACATGGTTCTAGCGCGTCTCGCCACGCCCCTGCTCGCTGCTGCTCCCTGAGCACGGCCATCACCGTCGTCCACACGTGAGGTTACCTGCTTAATACCTTTTACCCGTCTGAGCCCAGCGACGTAGTCCGCCCTACCCTTTCATAGAGTCAGGTCTTAAACTAACTACTGTAGTTGTCTAGAATAACCTTTACCTTTGTATTGTTAATAAACCCAATTGTATCAAACTACCTGTGTTATTGGAGTCTGACTATAGAGTGGCCTTACCTTCCCTAGACTAAGAGTATTATGCTGAGATGGCGAGTTCGAGTCTTGCCCGTATACAACACTGGTCCCATGTATAACAAGATTTAACACTTATCTTGAAAGGTCGCACCTTACTCTGTATGTACACGCATTCGAATCATATACTCTCAGTGTCGCCCTGATGAAATATGTTACCAATCAAAATCGAGATGCTGCTTGAAAACTTTTTAGTCGTGTTTGATAACAACATCTGAATATCCAGGTGCTTCTGCACCTTTCTCTTTTCCATCTTACGTCATTTGCCACCCTATTTAGCATCAAAATATACCTCAATTAAGGATGCCAGAATCCCACTTGCCTAAAAAATATATCTGTATATACATATATGTAAGGTCACTATTTTCTTCTCGGAAATGAGATCTACAGTCTCTCGTGTCTAGGATGAACAAAGTATATATGAAAAATGGTTGCAAGTAAGCCTAAAGTCATGGTGTTTGAAAGTAAGAGTACGAAAATAGTGTGCAATACAATTCTGAATGATGGTGGATGAGTCGTAAATATATTTGGGTATTATGTTTACGATAGACGGTAGACTGGTGCAGTTATTGAATGAGGGGTAAATGCAGGTAACTTCATTAATGGAGGATGAGCGTCCTTCGCGCTGACAAAAAAAATCCAAGAAACGAAGCTAGCAGTCCTCAATGGAGGACCTACCCTCAGTAAGGCATGGAACTGGCCGAGGAAGGATGAAAGTAGACTGACTGCTGTATCCTCCGGGCGTTTGTGTGGTAAAACCATGTATGATCGTGTGAGAAATGTGAGATCCGCAAATAATGCGATACTGATGTAAGGTATAAAAAGTAAGATTAAGAAAGGTACATTGAAATGGTTTAGGTATGTGAAGCTAATGAACAAAGAAAGGAATTTAGGGAGAATATAATAAGACGCAAATGTGGATGGTAGAAGAAGTAGGTGACCTTAAGGAAGACATCGCACGAGCGTTGACCAGATATTGAGTTTGGACATGACAAGTCAGAATAATGGAAGATTGTGTATGATACAATGCATTAAGAGGGTATTACCAGAGAATACCGGATATTAGTCGTTTTTAAATCAAATTCTAGACATATTGACTCTTTTTTTTTACAAAAAAAAACATTAATTGATTTTGAAAGATTGTTATTTTATCTGGTAAACGCACGTTTTATAACGTTGGTGATTGGCAGATTTGTTAAATTTTCAAACAAAATATTGTATTATACAACACAAAATTCAAATTATATAATCATACAGCAAAATAAATCAATAAATAATCTAGTAAAGACATTTTTCAGAATTTTAATTTTGTATAAATTAAACTCATTAAAAATAAATCCGAGAATGTGTTTTGTGACGAAAATACCTTAACTTTTTCTATTTATTTAAGGTCTCACAAAGTAAAATATTTAAATTTTTTTTACACACTTATTTTTTTTATACAATATTGAAAAATATAAGTACTTATGATCAAAAAATAGTTACAAAAAGTACACGATATTTAATAATCTATCATCGTGCGTTTTTAGCATTTTTATTGCTTACTTGAATGTAGGTATATATATTATTAAAGCAAGTTTTTAATGAATTAAATCGATGTTAAATTTAAATTTAGAAAAAATTGATACGGGAAATAATCGAACTTTCTCATCAGAACCTCCATGTACAGTTGCAAGCATTTTTATACTTTTATTCTCAGCCACTGGTCAAGGTGTGTCAAGACCGAGTGTTTACAGTCCGTCGTCTCTGCCTGAAAACGCGATAATAAGCGTGATAATTAGTTATTTGGAAACATATACCAAGCAATTTTAAACCATTTTTTTTCAAGGTTAGACGTTACAAAATTTAATATGTAATACATAGGTAAATATTTAATTCACTAACAACAGCAACAGCAAAAAATATTACGTATTATTATGTACGATCATTTTTTCCTTATTACGTGGTTGTAGACAGGCAGGCAGTGTTATTTGCTCGTATCTCGTATCCATGTTGTTCGTTTTATGTTCCTCACAGCATCCAGATACGGATCGATTGCTTTTCTGTAAACAAGCGTATTAGAACTATCAAGCACGTTCAACTTTAAATAAATGAGTCCTGTCAAACTTCTCCCCGCTAGCGCTGGGGTGGGCAGCGCCTTCTGGAATTTGCCTTGTGGCCTTCAGCTTTCCTGGCATGAATATTAAAGATAAATATAGGATTTTCTCGTGTTATGAGTGACATAACAGTGTTTTCAACATTTTTATAAAAACCTGAATGAAGAAATGTTGAAATTTTGAAATAAAATAACTTGTTAAAATTTCGCATTGATTTTGTAAGCTTTCTGGAATAAAGTGTTTTTTCTGAACTGGTATTTATAAAGACACATATATGAAGTGTTATGAATGACGTTTCTTAATAAACAATTTATTTTTTATTAAATAATTTGTTTATTTTTATTTTTTAACTTAAGGGGTTATAAAAAGACAATACCGGAAATTAGTTATTTTTAAATCAACTTCTAGACGTATTGACTCTTTTTTACAAAAGAACATAAATTGAATTTGAAAGATTGTTATTTTATTTTGAAAAACTACGTTATTTTTTTAATATACTAAGGTTATACCGTTGATCGTTGGTAGATTTTTAAATTTTCTAACGAAATATTGTATTTAATTGCCTTTAACTTATCATACTCTCGTATCTTATTCTGTTTCAGGTTTTCAATTCAGTGTCGCTAATAATACTATCTTGAATTAAATAATTTATTATTATCACTTGATGTAAAATGGAGTGGGAAGCATTGTTAACCAGAGGAATTGCAGTGGAATTACTAAAATAGAATAAGTATGATGACGACTGGGGTAGTCCAGGGGAAAGGCTTGGACTCCCATTCCGAAGTTCGCGGGTTCGAACCCGGCATGCGCAAATAAATTTTAATTGATTATTTCGTGTTATATTTGTGGCACGTTACTCTTTAGTATCGCCCTGTTGTAATACCACCATTCAGAATTAAAACGTTGCTTGAAATGGCTTTAGCCGTGTTTAGTGACTAGATCTGAATAGCCAGGTACTTCCTCACCTTCCTCATTCCCGTCTTCTTCCCATCCCCACTTACCTTCGGCCTCACAACATACAACAATTGGGGATTTTCAATTGCTTTGAGTGACATAATAGTGTAATGAAACTGCCCTTTTGGATACTTACATTAAGTTCAGCATATCAAACTATTACATATACCTACAGACCTCCTCTTTTGGAAACCTTGTTCACGAGCATTTTATAAAAGAAAACCCTACACTGAAAACGTTGTAAGTTAAACTGTTTATTTTGGTCATGCAAATTTTTTATAACAATTCATTTTTTCCGATTTCAAAATGACAGTTTCTACAGCACATTTGTATCATAAAATTAATTACACGATTTTCGGAAGAAGTTACAATACTTTTACAATAAAATAAAAATGTTTATGTCACAAAGTTATGTCACTAGTTAAAGCTTTATGTCTAAGATATAACTTACCTATAACACGTGTATCCTGACAAAATATAATGGATACAAGACAAAACCACATACGTTGGTTGAAAGAGCTGTAAAAAGTGAATTTGTGAATGGTTCGAATATGCAAAAAAAAATCAACCTTCCCTGTTTATAAAAATACATTTTCAAAGATCATCGCTTTAAACAACAACTTAAGACATAAAACAATTTATAATGGATGCCTAAGAGGATCCGGGAAGACTCAAGGGTTACTTAAACTCTTGGGATCGTTGAGGTAACGAAGTTATGCAGAAACACGTGGCAGTAGCAAATATAGAACAGGCATCGGTGGGGCATCTACTGAGAATTTTCATTCTGCAATAGGTGAGGACGATAATATTTAAACATTATTTTGAGACTCTAAACACGTTGTTTTAAATATTTTTAAAAACTTTACGTGGTATCTGTTAAATCTAATGATTGACTGCTTAAAATGTGTTAGGAAACGTCAAAATAAGAACGATTTTCGTTGAGATTACAAGTTGCTTTATTTTCGTTATCGTAAAGTTTACAATGAATATTTAACTAGACCAGACGTCCATACTCTAGGATGCTATAAGTTATTCTGCTACGGCCGTGAGACTGAAGTCGGCGACTGCCCGACAACAAGTCATCGTGACCGTTCGTACGTTAGACACGAACGACGATAGATGATACTCTTCTAAAATAAGACTTAACTGACATCTATTGAGATACCAAAAAAACTACGTATAACTTACTATACTAACGACATGTATTGAAGAATATACAGGACTTGTACAGGACTATACTTACCTGGCAGGTCACTTTAGTGTTGTTGGGGAATTTAAAATGATGTTTTTCATACGGGGGACATATTATTAGAAACCGTGCGGATTGTATGTTATTGGAAAATTATTGGAGTTATTTAGGTTCTTTATTGTTCGTTTTAGGGAAAAGAAAGGCAAAATTTTACAATTAGCAGTTTTATCTTCCCAAATGTAATTCGTCGTTGAATAATAAACAAATTCTATGAGAGATATGCTTTTAGATTTTCACGGCTAAAGGTATTTTTGTTATTTATGGGGTGTTATGCCTCTACTAACTCCTTTTTTCCTTCTTTAGCCAACGTTGTCCGAAACGTTGGATAAAGAAGGAGAAGCGTAACATGGCATAACACCTCAAAAATAAATAACAAAAATTATATGAGAGTCTAAATGGGAAATTTTTTGGAAAAATTATAGTGCTATTTTAACGTTTTGATTAACCAGACGATCTTTTATCTATAAAAACATCAAAGTGCATTTGTGTTTAAATCTAATTTATAATTCAATAGATTCGTCTGTGGTCGCATTTCTATGAAAACCTTTTAACAAAATGTTGATCCGTTATATAAACGTGAATTAATTTTATCATAACGTTAATAATTGTATTACGCTGATGCCATTTTGTTCCCGCGGTGTCGAATAATTACCACATTCTAATATACATTTTTGATTAATACTATAAAATAACACAACAGAAAATTAAATTTGTAAAACAAGGAATATCATAAAAATGCTATATATACCTAATGTTAAAATTTACACAAAACATTTAAAGTATTACATTCATTTATTCATTAAATATTACATTTAAACATATAAAGTCTGAACTATTGGATAATTCTAATAGACAGTGTTATGCAAGCCAATACCGAATCGGTATTCTAGCGATTAAGATGAACTGATTTTATAAACAAGGGACTGAATATTTTTGCCGTTTTATTATAATACACTTTGTAATGGTCAATCGAATTGCCAGCATTTTATCTCCTTCCTACAAGTAGGGTACCTTCAAAAGCTAGTCTAACCTTATCATTACCGTATAATACCTCTAATCAGAATTTTTAAAGATGGCATTTACCCTTGGAGAAACTCACAGTTTCATTTGTGAAACATAATTTTTAAATTAAATTAAACAAATAACTTGGTGTATTTGTAGTTTGTAGTTATAGAACAATAAATAAGCTAAATTAAATTAAACAAATAACTAACAGTCTTACTAAAAAAAAAACACTCCGCGGCCGTTAAACGGTGTTTTTGTGAATCTTTAGATTTGGCAAAGCCGTGTTTTACTCGTTTAAATTGGAGTTTTCATAATAATCCGCTAGGTGGTGTGATTGATACGCCTGCGCATTGCTTTACCGCTGAAAAAAATAGCCGCGAATACAGAAGAAAGTCGGTCGCGATTGTGTTTGTGATTAATATGATGTTTTCGTTAATGATTTCAATATTTATGACTAATTCGCACTATATTCATGTAATCAATATATTTACTATTAATTTGTGTTGTTTTTCGTTAGTTTAAGTCAAATTGTGACGCAAAAATCGTGTGTTCTAAATTGAGCTGTCAGAAAATGGTTCTGTAGGTTATATTCAGAAATAATTTGCATTTTAAGATCTTTATTTTATTATAAATTCTTGAAAGTGATGTTTTTTGGTGACTAAAATGTCTAATACATATTTTAGTAAACGTATCAAAGAAATGAATGTCTTAAGATATGCAAGCAATGTTTTCAAACGTGAGTTTTTTTAATGTAAATTTTTGGAAATAAAAAGCGAATTTCAAGATTTTTTAATATTTTTTTATTGTGTGAAGGAGTAAAATGTGAGGTGACAGTTTTATTTCAAAATCATTAAATAAAAGGACTGTGTTTTTTGAATTTTGAATTTTTCCAAATATTTCAATGTTTTAATAGAAAGTGTTTGGGGTAAGTGAGTTTTTTTTTACAACTTGATGTTTGAAGCTTAAAATACTACAATTTTTAAAAATTTAAATATATTTTAGATATGAAAATCTTAAAGGTAATTAAATTTTGGTTCTAAAATGGTATTTGTATTGGTACATCTCAAAAAATAATAAATATATAGGACATTAAAAAAAAATTCGAAATTCGTTGAAAATTACAAATGGAACAAATATATACAACAGATAAACTACCCTCCTTGGCCGTGTAAGCAATGTACATATCTTGCTATGAACAATTTTTTGTCAGTTCTTAATTAGTAAGGATTCTTCATACATGGTTGTTTGACCATTGTACAAATTTTTCAGAAAGTTTATTAGTAATGCTGATAAAATGGCGACGTTGTCAGATAAAAACCATATATTTTGTTTAGTAAGAATTTGAAAAACGAAATGTACAGACTTTACACAACGTACTACAGAAACACGTAAGGCTGTTAGTGTATTTGCTGTAAGTAGTTATTTGTTTCATTTAAATAAAAATGACGCCACAAAGTGATTTTTCGAAGATGTAAGAAATAATTTTTAAATTTTAGAACTTAAAATAACGTAGGAAAGTACGTCCAAAAGAATTAGAAAGACAAAAAAAGACAAAAGACAATTGACGGAGCTTAGCGAAGTCCTGTTTTAACTCTAAAACTAAATTTATCTATCTGTAAATTTGTTTGTTGTTTTTTGGTTCCGGTTTTAAGATGGTGGCAGTTTTAATGGTCCAGTTTTTTTTTTCTATAGAGAAACCTCACAAGAGTCCCAACTGCTCCCTTCTGGAGCCAGTGAGACTATGGCTTTCCCAATTGGAGTATGTTGTGAGGCTGAAGGTAAGGGGAAGGGAAGGAGATGGGAAAGAGGAAGGTGGGAAAGTACTTGGCTATTCAGATCTAGTTACTAAACACGGCTAATGCCATTATTAAGCAACGTTTCATTCTGAATGGTGGTCTTACATCAGGGCGATACTGAGAGTATCTTCCACTCTGGAACGTGACGCAATTATAACATATATTATTTTTAATGATTAATTGTGAAATAACACAAATTAATCAAATAAAATTTATTTGCGCACGCCGGGTTCGAACCTGCGACCTTCCGAATGGGAGTCAAGTGTCTTACCACTCGACCACGGACGGTAGTCAAAGTAAAGTCCATTTCTTCTAAGTAATGTGAAATCATCGTGTTTATTAATAAAGTACTCACATACAATTTTAATGTGTTCAGGGGTTATTTGGAACAGACTTACGAAATGCAAAATGGTCGAGTTAAAACGGAACGTACTTTCACGTTCAGTCCCCTTGAAGAGATAATTTTTTTTGCTTTTAAAAAATTAATCAAACATTAAAATATTTTGTTTCTCAGCCATTATTTTATGATAAAAGTAATAATGTATTTATTACCCCATAACTGACATTAAAAAAAAACATTATTAATTCTAATTCGTCTTGAAGAAATCACGGAAAATATGTTTTATATCAAAAAGTTTCCTTCAGGGATACACTCAAGAAATTCAATACTGGTATATTACCTAAAACCCATTTTATGTACCATTTTGTCTTTGTCCGCCTTTGCCTGGTAATTCAATCGTCTGTAATAAATCCCGGATTGCATATTATTTTGCACGGTAATTTGCAAATAAAAAATACCCGCAGTTACTCTGAAAAATCCATTACTGCGTTAAATCCCCGCCGGTGTACATACCTTTAACTCAGGGCCAGGGCAGGGAAAAAACGAAACCGGTTATGTTTCAAAACATTTTATATTTTAAATACAATAAGCATAAAATTCTTAATACTTTTAAAGGAAAAGTCTTGAAAAAGGGTTATTAAATTGGAATTTATTGCAAGAATTTTGTGCTAAATTCGTGGTAAAATGTTGTGTATAAAAAATTTCACATACAGCATTATTCCACAAAACGGATTTTTTAACTTTTCTGACCCTCAAGAAAGCACCTTGCTCTTCTAACATCAATTTAAGTATGTGATTGATGCATTTAAGCTTGAAAAGCAAAAAAAACTATTTGAATAAATGAAACTAGTCACAATCGAGATTTTGTCTTGAGATCAACATAGAGCATTTATTCCACAAAACTGTTTCAATGGCTAAAAAGCAGCCTTAATAATATTTTTTCTGGGCGAATTCTACTTTTATGCATTCTTCAGTTGAAGTGTATCTAGTTGAAGTCATAATACGTTCGTTTTCTCCATTTATACCCATGAATTAAATCAATCTCAGAAATACATACAGTGGAGTTGACAGAAAAGGAAAATTCTTAATAAAATCACAGCTTAAAAGTAAACTATCTTGACGGCTAGCGTACAGACACCCCAGTAGAGGGGTAAAGCTCTCAACTCCCAATCTGAAGGTCGCGGGTTCAAACCCGGCGTGCGCAAATAAGTCCAATTTTATTTAATTGTGTTATTTCACAATTGATTAATTAAAAAAAAAATTATAGATATATTTGCGGCACGTTCCAGAGTGAAAGATACTCTTAGGTGTAAGACCACCATTCAGAATTAAAACGTTGCTTGAAATAGCTTTAGCCGTGTACGGTGACCAGATCCAAGTAGCCAGGAGGTACTTGCCCACCTTTCTCTTCTTCATCTTCTTACACCCTCACTACCTTTAGCCTCACAACATACCCCAATTGGGGATGCCATAGTATCAATGGCTCTAGACGGTTGAAAAAACTAGCTCTAAACTAGCGTTGGGATTCTTGTGCGGTTATTTATATTAAAAAATATATGTATAGATAAAGTAAAAATAAACTAATTACCGTGAAATAATGTTCAAAGATAAACAAAAGGTCAGTGGTTGAGTGGGCATCGCGTTTGGGTCCCACCCAAGCGTTCCGTGTTCGATTCCTCGGCTGGCTAAGTCCTCCATCACAACACAAGCAATATCTTACGCTTAGTGTGGTGCCAGTAGGAGATTTTCAAATGTTGTTGCGTTATTCATAACCCGGGAGTGTCTGCCTTTCTTAAACAAAAAAAAAACAAATAAGCAAAAACATCGTAGTGGAAATGGCAAAATAAATAAAAAAATATGGATAATAGCTAAGTTGGCATCGCTTCTGGATTGCTTACATAGGTATCGTGAGGACAATTCCTCGGCTGGCTAAGTTTTTCATCACGACATAAGAAAAATGTACCGCTTACTGTGATATTAGTAGGATAAGGATTTTCAAATCTTGCCAGGTTATTCTTAATAATAATATATAATGAGTAATACGTAATAAGCTTACGGCGGCCCTGTCTAATAAAATCCCTAAACGAAATTTCAAGCGCATTCGAATCCGGAAATATTCACGGTCTGTCGGGGCCGACTTGAGCGCAAATGACCCGGACACGATCCATGCCGAAGTCAGGCGGAAATTACCGAAGCGAATTTGTCGATTGCTGATTGATGATTCGCCGAACTCTGGGCTACCCTTGAACCGACCGCTTTCACTACCGCTTTTGCCGTAACACCTACTAGGAACACTTTCCGCGAGCTTTTGCTACCCTGGTTGATTAAGCTGTAGTTTTTTCCGGTACTGCGCAGGACTTCAAAATGGCTGAAGTTAGTAGAAAAAATGATTTTTTTAATTTTTTTTATAGAGAATACTTCTCAAGAGTGCCAACTGCTCCCGTCTGGAGCCAGTGAGACTATGGTATCCCAATTGCGGTATATTGTGAGGCTGGATATATATATGATAGGGAAAAGGAAGGTGGGGAAGTACCTGGCTGTTCAGATCTAGTCACTTAACACGGCTAAAGTCATTTCAAGCAACGTTTCAATTCCGAATGGTGGACTGACACCAGGGCGATACTAAGAGTATCTTCCACTCTGGAACGACTTTGCCTACTTTACTATGTAGTATGGTGGTCTCCGCCTTGTGTGCCTATACCATATCAAATGTCGTTCTTCCAGCTTTTATAAAATAAAACTTAGTATTTCAAATAATTAAAATTTAAAAGTAGACACAAAAGACTACACGTCGCCGACCGCAGTCCCCCCGGCGGGTCCGGATTTTTGAAGCGATTTTGTCCCTTATGTATAAAGAAATTGTATGAAGAACAAGGTCAGAATCGCTTGGGCCATTCTCGTTTGAAAATCGAAGATCGAAATAGCGTCTAGCCTCTCCGAATAATTCAAATTTATTCACGATGACGCGCCGGGCATCAAAGATGGCCAACAAAATGGCCGACGCTTGATAATATGAACGGAGTCGTATTTGAAGTCTATATTTTTTCATTGTTTTTTTTTAATATATCCATTGTAGAAAGCACAGATTTGAGTGATTATTAGGAAGATCGTTTTATCTACATTATTTTGATAACAAAAGAAATGTTATAAAAATTGAGTTCGTAAGAAAGGTGAGAACTGTCAAATATTTTAGGTCGTATTGAAAAAATATATTTTTCCTAAGCTGGCTTTCAACAGATTAAAAATAAAAAAATAATGCGCCAATTTTTAATTCTCTTAAATAACTGTTATTATATATAATTTAATTGTCTACTTGTGAAATATATATTGTGATTTGTCATTTATTTAATAGATATGTTGATTTGGAGTTAGTTCTTCGAAGAACACAATACACATACTTAGTGTATGGTCATGATTCCCTGCAATACTACCTGTCTCTATATATGGCATCTGATATTAGTCGGGGCAATATTCACTGAATTGGGGATTCTGGGATACAACATATTATTTTGATACAATGGAAAAAGATTCTCTTAAATTTTATTGGCATGCGAGATTTAACCAGGTTGTTGTTTTTTTTTTAAATGAGTGTGATTCGAGGTATTTTTTAACATGAGTGATAAAATAACTCAGGACACGATCGTTCATGAGTGATTTAATCGCTATTTAGCGTTTTATATGACAGTTTGAATTGAATAACATCACTTCCACGTAGGTGTTATTATTATTGATATCCATTCGATGTTTAAATGTCAGCCTAGGAATTATTTCCAACCACACTTTTTTTAGCTTTAATTAAATGAAAGTTTATCAGAAATGTTTAGATTATATCGTTGAGTATTTTTTTAAATTTAAGTCATTAAAATTCCAAACATTAAGGGAAGATAAATGATACTTATACTGTACGCCCTTCTGTTATCTGTAGTTGACAATTTAAAACGATTTTTACTGTGAAATTTGTAGGATATATGGTGCTTACATGAATCTGCAAAAAAAACAGAGTTGTTTCGATAACGCTGTTTTCCGCATGAGGGCTCAACAAATTGTTATTTATATTTTTCATTTAAATTTTTAAATTTATGGAGTGTGATGGTGGTTAAATATATTGGTGGTTAAGTATATAAATCAAAAAAGCATTTAACAACTGTACTTAACTGTACTTAACTGTACTTAACTGTACTTAACTGTACTTAACTGTACTTAACTGTACTTAACTGTACTTAACTGTACTTAACTGTACTTAACTGTACTTAACTGTACTTAACTGTACTTAACTGCACTTAACTGCACTTAACTGCACTTAACTGCACTTAACTGCACTTAACTGCACTTAACTGCACTTAACTGCACTTAACTGCACTTAACTGCACTTAACTGCACTTAACTGCACTTAACTGCACTTAACTGCACTTAACTGCACTTAACTGCACTTAACTGCACTTAACTGCACTTAACTGCACTTAACTGTACTTAACTGTACTTAACTGTACTTAACTGTACTTAACTGTACTTAACTGTACTTAACTGTACTTAACTGTACTTAACTGTACTTAACTGTACTTAACTGTACTTAACTGTACTTAACTGTACTTAACTGTACTTAACTGTACTTAACTGTACTTAACTGTACTTAACTGTACTTAACTGTACTTAACTGTACTTAACTGTACTTAACTGTACTTAACTGTACTTAACTGTACTTAACTGTACTTAACTGTACTTAACTGTACTTAACTGTATTTAACTGTACTTAACTGTACTTAACTGTACTTAACTGTACTTAACTGTACTTAACTGTACTTAATTGTACTTAACTGTACTTAACAAAATATAAATAATCTATACTTAACTGTACTTACAAGTTTATTGAAACAATTTTCGGGTATTTAATTTAAGGGTATCAGGTGTTTGTGAATTGGATAAAATAAAAAATAAAAAATAATCAAATAGTTTGTTTATGTTTCATTTACAGACACTGAACTGGAATTTTTTTTGAAAAAATAATGGTGTTTAGATGCCGACTAAACTCCCTGTACTGTTGCAAGCATTTTTAAACTTTTATTCTGAGCCGCTAGTCAATCGCTCTTAATAAAAATGCACTCACTGTAAACAGGGAACGTTGCTGCGAAATGCTAAGAGATTTTTGGCCCAAGAATTTCAAGGATACTAGCCCCGACTTAGCAATTGCTACGGTAAACTAACGAATTCCCGAAAAAAATTGATTTCTCGTAGAGGCATCATTAACTGGCCTCCCAAGAGCCCGATTTCAGCCCTCTTGACTATATTCTGTAGGAATACCTGAATGGTACGGTGTACGAGAATATACCGTATCTGCCGCAATGGAAGCACAATGTCACATCAGAAATGGCAACAGTCTCGCGAGTAAAGTGTCAAAAATTACCAAATCTTCGTTTCAGGTTAGAGAGGTGCCAGCAGCGTTAGGGTCGGCATCTAGAAACAATTATTTTTCTAAATAAATTTTCTATTAGTCTCTGAAAGAAAAACATAAACTTAAATGAACAAGATAACACTAATAATCTAAATTTAAAATAAAATAAAAACAAGACATATAAAAATAATCTAAGATAATGGTCACCATCTGTGAAAATGTTGAGTGATCGCTATTGGCATGTAAGGATCTAAAAGGAGTGTTGAAACCATTTTGCATTCTGTTAAATCATTTTTAAAATAGGTATGGAAAATATTGGCCCTTTTCTATTTTGCATTTCAAATGGTTTTGCGTACCCATTTTGCACATCTCTGATTGAATCACATCTATAGTTAATTATATTTGCACACAGAACACTTGAATAGTTTTCCTGGATTTTACCTCAAATTTATTGAATGCAATAAAATTTTTATAAATATTATTTTATATTTATTTAACTACTTACGAATGTTTTTTTTTATGGTGGAAGTGTGGCATACATAAAGAAAGCACATTATTTTTTTTCCTTTCTGAATAGAGTTGTCATCAAACAGAGATATTTTTCAATATGAATTTTCCTTTCGCACAATAATAAGAAATTAAATAAAAATAAATAAAGGATGTTGGAACACGAATGTGGTTGTGTTGATGCTTTTTCTAGTAAAATTTACGTAAGCACATACCTGTCAGATATGTTATAACTTTCTCTGCGTTTTATAAAAAAAACTTATAAATACATATCTGAAACACCATGAAATAAAACCGTTGTGATGTAATTTTTTTGTAGGGCTTTCAGCAGGCCGCACCAAAAGTGCTCGCAAGCCGCACCGAAAAGCTCGTGGGCCACAGTTTCCCCACCCCTGCCATAAAGGGTTAAAGTGCTTTAATATTTCTAGTACTAAATAAAGTTTACACTTGGTTAATATCGAAAAATTATTGTGTTGATGTTGTTTTATATTATTATCTTGATTCCACAATACTGAATCAAATTATCATTCAAAGGTCTTACCACAAAGGTGATTAAATAATAAAAAAATTAAATAAATATGTTTCTTTATGCTATGACATACTTCAAAAGTAAATTTGCTTTTTGGCATGACGGAGGTCAAAAATATTATATCGATGGATAAATACTCATCGCTTTCCTAGCGATCATTGTACCAATTCCATTGTATTGGATTAAGTGTAAATCCGTACCAAGTACGAATTCAATCGCTTACCTCCAAAGGTAACTATTTTATACTCCCCGAGTTTCAGGGTTTCACACTAACTATTATTCAAACAAAGCTTTTGATTGAAAATAATTTATTTTACTTTGGTAGTACCGAATAATATGAGTGAAAACGTGGCATTGAGTAAATATTATTATATTACTAGCTGACCCAGCAAACTTCGTACCGCCTCAGAAACAATAAATGTTGTGTTTAATTTATTAGCTGAAATAGTTTTTATTAAGTTAAAATAAATAGGTACCTACCTACTCTAAGTTCAAAAAATGAAATTGAGCTGTTGACTAAGCTCGAAATGTTGGACACACTACACCATTGACAGTTCGAATTGATTCAAATTATGTCGACCAACGCACATTATTTAAAAAGCCGTTCCATACAAAATATATGAAAAAAATTATTTTATTCATAATTATTTTTCCCGTAATATGTTGCGATGTTTTAATAGTTATTCTGTTAATCGGGACAAAGACAAATCCAACAAATCAAAGATCATGAAAATCGGTTCAGCCGTTCTTGATTTATAAATGGTGTAACTAACCCGACTTTGTTTTATATATTAAGATTTTATCATTGAAGGCAATATTAACGCCTCTCAAACGAAAATTTTGAAACAGAAAAATATTCTGTAGCATCTGAGAATTGGACCCAAAAATACCTTCCTTTCTGGGGTGTTTTCTGACCTCTGAGTTCTTTCGACCATATCAACAAACGTCATTTTTACTACATCAAACTTCGACTGAGATCTACTGAGTCTTTATATACATTGTGCGGCGTCCATACGTCCGACGGCGTGCAAAAGTCGCAAACATTTGAAGTGTTTGCAAGCCATTTGCACAATATACAATTTATCTAGCCATCGTAACGTATTTGTTCACTTGTATAATTTAGAGCAAATTTAGTTTGCGCAAATGCAGTGCAAGCCTTTTGCGCGGTATATCGTTTTGCCTTCATAACGCACATGCTTTTTTGTGCAAATTAGAGTTTGTGCGAGTGAGATTCTACGTGTAGAGCGTAGACGGACCTTTATTCAGTTAAACTGAAGGTATGAAAATAATTATATGTATCCGAATTAACGATAACATCAACAGAAAATACAAAGAAAGTGGGAAAAACCAAGAACTATTTGCGTAATACATTTTCTGGTTATTAACAACCGTGTCCTCATTTTACAGGCGTTTATATTGTTTCCTTTTGTATTGTATTTTTGTCTAACACACTTTAAATAATTCATATTGGTTTACGAGGCAAAACATCTTTTGAATAAAAAAAAGCTCAATAACAATAAATTAAACCAAAGTGGAGATAAAATGTGCCTAAACTCAAGGACACAGCTTCCTTACGACGTACAACGTAGTTCGGACATTCATAATAATATTTTTCAGCCGATAACATGGAAATTGCTGTAAATATATATCCATTCCCATTGTTAAGACGTCATTTGTTATGCTATATTATGGCTGTCTTCTGAGTTTGCCCATTTCACTTCATTCCAGGACATTTCTAAGCCAATTAAGGCTTCAGTGCTGCTGAGAATATCATGGGAAAGACTTTGATTTTGTCGGCCAAGACATTGTTTGTCGGGGTTATTCAAATTAGGCTATATCCAAACATGAATGATATTTGATATTCATGGGAACCTTGACGGCAACCTAAGACATATCGAGTACAGACAGGCTCAGTCAGTAAGGTCGCGAAGTACTCCAATTTCTATATTTCGTTGAATTATAATCAATTTACTTCAATGCCCTTTGTGAAGTGATGAATTCATTGTATCCCAATTTATTGTAGATTCGAAGATTGGCTTTTGAAAGCCACATAATTATTTAGATTCTGGAAATAATTGAAGTGAGATATTTGAATCCGAAACCAAATAATGATTTGTTGCCGTCTGAACAGTGGTTTTGAGGTGTAATCAGATATTTAATAATTCAAGAAGTTGGGAGAAATTTCAACCAGCAAGATTTAAAATTAATGATCACTTATAAATAAAGGTTTTCCATGAGCTATTGATTGTTTTGAGATAAATATATAATGATAAATATAATAATATAAAGAGATATTGTGTTCTGATAAATTAATATCATTTGATTGGATAACCAACACCTCTGCCATAGGTCACTCCAAGTGGTTCCTTACGATTTTGCATGTGACATCTAAACAAGAGTCTGATACGCTGGGAGCCAGTAGGACTATCGCAATCACAACAGGAATATGGCAATCTTGAGGGAAGGAAGAAGTGCTAGACAGAATTTTAGAAGGTTTCAATTAGGTACCATTTCAAATACATGACTCAAATTCAATTAAAATTTTAACTTTTAAGTTTCAAAGTGTTCTCCTGAGAAATCTCATATAATAACTTTTTATAATGTACCTTTTGACCAAATACAAAGATTTGTACATTTTTTCTAGTGCCATTGTTAAACAGTAGATTTAGTGTGTGTTCATGTTAAAATTTTGGTCAATCATTGAACTTGTTCTAATAAGTTTGCCTAAAAATCCACAGGATTTTGTAAACAACTAAATAATAGTCCTGGAAAGCAAAATTTAATTTTAGAAAATGTTTAGTCAATTTTTAACTACCTTTCCTGTATCATAACAGACAGCTATTTTTATTTTTTTATTTATTTGAAAGATCAATTATTAACAACAATCATATTTATGTGCGAATCTCCGAATCGAACCCGTTGGGTTTATTTGTTCGCTTTTCGGAAATATAGCTAGTTCTCATAGAAATTATTGTGTCCTCCTTTACGAACGATAAAAAAGTGAGGTGACAATAACGTTTATTTTTCATTTTTGTGTTTTGACCGGTCAGTGGCCGAGATGATATCGCGTTTAGGTCCCACCCAGGCGTCATGTTTTCAATCCCTCGGCTGGCTTAGTCTTCCATCACGACACAAGCAATATATTCCGCTTACTGTGGTGGTAGTACATTTTCAAAAATTGCTAGGTTATTCATTACCCGGAAATGTTTGTCTTTGTTTAAAAAAAAAAAAAATCTAATAAAATATGTAGGTTTGTGTTTTATTTGTTTTCGTTATCAGAAATTTATGTTACATATAACAAGGTTAGCAATTATTTTTTTTTTAAGTTTACATGAAAAAAATTTTAATTTTAAAATTTTATGCTTTTTTGAATTATAAAATTTTTTAGGCGTACTTTATGACATTTCGTAAACAGAAATATTCCAATTTTTTGTATTTTATTTCAAAGAGGAAACATTTTGACCCTCTGACAAAATATGGCTGAGGCCTGAGACCCGAAATGTATAAACACAGAACATATTATTCGTTCTATTTACCGTAACGCCGTTATTATACACAGAAATACCCTTTTTCCCCTTGCAAGCTTACTACAAAAGGGCGTAAATTACTATTTTTATGATTATTTTCGCTTTCTGCATCAAGGATACTGCTCAGTATTCGGGTGGTGTTAAGAGAATTCAGTGATTATCGATTCTATTGTATTTGCAGGGTACAAGGGGTGAAAATATTCTTCTCCAATCATCCCCAACGCGTTTAATTCCCGGAGGTGCCATTTTACCCCAGTGCTATATATATTACGCCACCTTACCTTTCTGCCACCGCGTTTCTCGTCCTTACTATACGCCCAATGCTAATATATAGAGAAGTAATGGAAGAAAAAAGGGACGAGACAATATTACAGGATCGTTCCAAGTGGATTATTATGGGGAAAATTCGAGGTTGTGATAACAGGGCTAGCAAAAATGTTTGGTTTTTATTATTAAGGGTTTTTGTACCAGATTCGAATTACGAATATGGATATTAAAAATCGTAATATCGCCTACTTTAGCCCTCTGACCCAGATTTGTCGACTGTACAACAAGATAAATATTTTTCCCGATAATTTGTACGGATTCAGAAAAAAAGTTCTGGCGCTGTTAAAAAATATGTTAAACTAATTATATTGTGTCAATTGTCTCTCTATGCATGTCTCTCGTTTTTCTTATGTCTCTTGCCTCTCATAATACTTAATATGTGTTACTTGAGTGAGCTTGAATATAATTTTGTATATTTTTTATTTGTGAATAGCTGATACCCGGCATGCGTTGAATGCCAATTAATTAAATAAATTGTTTCTCCCTTCGTGTCATTTCCCATTCGTCCCCGTTCCCCTTCCGACTCCTCTTCCTATTCCCCTCCCGCGTCCCCTTCCCCTCCCACGTTCCCTTTTTTATCTTCCCGCATTCACCCTCCTCTCTCCCAGTATCCCCTTTCTCGCAACCCGCCCTCACGCATTTCACTTCCACGTTCTTCGCCTTCCCCTCTCCCTCGTCCCCCCTCCCGTGAAGCCCCTCTCTTTAATTCCCAAACCGACCCTCCCGAATACCCCTCCCCCCAGCCTTTTTCCCTGCTGCCTTACTCTATAAAATACACCCAATATTTCACTGATCTATTTAAGTTTTTAATGCAAATTTGATAATGCCACAGCTCAGCAGTATATATATATAGAAGTATTCACAGGCATATTCATAACAATTAAAAAAAATATATATATTAGTCGGATGAAATTTTAATCGCATTCGCATTAACGGTATAGGAAATAATTTCATAACGCCAGAGCTCACTATCTTATAACCATCCCAAAGTTTCATTGTAATCGGATTAACGGTATAAGGCCGAGCATAAGGCACGAACAAACAAACATATATTTTTATATTTTAGATGTTTCTGTTTTTCTAATTGTATGTATCTGTATTTAATTTTCCCTTTTTGTACAACAACTGAGTGTTGTATAATTGGGTTGTTCTCACGTGTGGGCAGGGACTAGACTAGACGATCTAGTATGGAGTCTATCATAATAGTTATATCTTTCTTCCCTTTATACAAAAATAGAATCTTGACGTGTACGACGAAGAAGGTAAACAATCAGTTTCATAATACAGTTATGTATTTATGTCATTTGGACACTGATGGGTCCCCTCCAATATGCCTATTCATAATGGACAACTGGCATAGTCCTGAGACAAGCCTTTGGACTCACATTCCAAAGGTCGCGGGTTTGAACCCGGCGTGCGCAAATAAATTTCATGTGATTAATTTGAGTGATTTCACAATTAATTAATTAAAAATAATATATACTCTATTTGCAGCACGTTCCAGAGTGGAATATACTCTCAGTATCGCCCTGGTGTAAGACCACCATTCAGAATTGAAACGTTGCTTGAAAAGCCTTTAGACGTGTTTAGTGACTAGACGTGAATAGCCAGATACATCCCCACCTTTCTCTCCCCTATCTCCTTCCCTTCCCCGCTTCCCTTCAGCCTTACAACATACCCCAATTGGGGTGTCATAGTCTCACTGGCTCCAGACGGGAACAGTTGGGACTCTTGCGAGGTGTTCACTACAAAAATAAAAATAAATAAAGGTACGTCAACTGGCCGTTGATAGTTAATCGAAAATTATGACAAATTTAGCTCTCCAGTTGAAGCGATCAAGAAATTTTTTTATAAATTCATCTAAAACACTCGTAATCTGCCAAAGGTGGCGTAATGATAAAAAACTAAAATATTTTACTTCTTATCAAACCATCGGTTTCGAAATATGTCTATAATTGTGATTAAACAAACAACGGTAATATTCATTTAATAATTGGTTATTTTATTTCTTTTAATTCTCTTTTCTTTTTCATTCATATTCATATAATAGGCAATTCAAACACCAGTTACCTTTATTGTGATATATTTAAATCCCTGTTATTAACTATATATTCCATTTATAAGAATACTTTTTCAATAACTTTGATAAACAAACAACAGTTATGACTGTTGTTCATGCATAATTAGTTATCTTACTTTATTCTGTTTTTTTTTTTCTTAATTTAATTAAAAATATATTAATTTTTACAATTTCGCATCCCTGCCAAATCCAACCGCCAGCAAACTTATAGCGAGGTGATTCAAAAACGTATATAGCACTGTTTTTACTCGACTTTATCGGTATACGAACATTCCGTATCTTAAGAATAGAGCTAGCTGGTGTTGTTTGCTCCAAAATACACAAAGACAAAATATATATTTTGGGAAGAGATATCACGGAGATTGGTCTATATCCTTTTAATATCGTCCCATAGTTTTTTGCCAAAGTGGCATTTTTTTACGAATTGGGACAAAATCTTTGACAAAATTTTGTTTGAAGGCCGAGTTCGGTTTTTCGTTAATTTGGTTTTATTTAGATATCGTATTTTTCTAGTCTTAAATTCGAGTAACTACCTAAAGAATAAAAATGGTCGTCAAATGGGTAACTATGTACTTATACATTTCTCCTTGTTTTACATTAGTTCTCTGTATAGCGCCGTTTTTATGAGAAATCACCTGAAGAGCGCTGATGTATAATAATTATATATGTAATATGGCAGACTGGAATTGCACCAACCTACCAGAACTTCTTTAATAAAAACTTTAATAAAAAATAAATTATTCAATTTAAAAATAGACAGCTCATAAAAGAATGATTACTTATAAGAGCTCTTATGAGTTGTCATTAATACGCAATAAAACAATAATCGACGGCATCATAGCATGCCAACATTTTTATCTATCTGCTAACATGATTCAATCGGGAGACTTCTAACAGTATTTCTAACTGTCATATAAACGTGTATATGATCACGCCATACACAACAATTCATTGATATGAAAAACGACTCCATGCAAACACCTCAATGGCGCTCTTATTTTTAGGTTCATGTGAAATATATATACATAGATACAGGTAGATAAAAGTTACGTTTCTTATAATTTTTACGAGGAAATGAATGTACCCACCTCACTACCTAACCAGAAAAAAAAACTGATACAGAATTCTCAAATATTTTAGATTGTGTGTATAGTCAGTAATAAAGCACAGGCTCGCTCCGTTATATTTCAACAAAAATGTACCCTAAAACCAAATAAAGGCACCCATTATTTTGCCACGTTGGCTCTAATGAAAAAACGCGACGTCAAATAAAAATGTTTTCAGTCACGAAGTGTTCTGAAAGAGATCTAAAATGAATCATAAAAAAAGTTCAATTGCAAAAGTTTGGTTTTTCCTGACGTAACGCGTAGAACTCGTATCTTGATTTCAACCATCAGAGACTATAGAAACTTCTAAGGAGGATGACGGATCAATTGTATTTATTAAGATAATAATTAATCGGATCTGATTTTTTTATTAAAATTGATAAATTTTATTTAAAAAACACACAACTGATTTGAGTACGACCAACTTCGCCACCGGACCATGGTTTCCAAACTTGTCGTTTCGTTAAACACTAATTATTAACATTGCTTCATAAAACCAACAGTTTGATTGATTTTCTAGATAATTTTCAGAAATATTCTCTTGATATTATTATATACTTTTTTCTTACTATACCTTCTAATTATAAGCAGTATTTTGTAACTTTGGTTATATTTAACTGCACGGAAGGTAGGTACGAGAGGGCTATGTTATCAAATATTTTCAATCAATACTAATTTAATCTAAGTCCACCTTTTTTCTTTGCAATTTGTATTTTCTTGTATCTCTTACTTATATTTCTGATGTCATTTCACAATCGAATGCCAAAATAGGGAAGTTGAGTGAAAAATATTTTGACTTATAAAAAATATGTTCATGTAGATGACATTCAAACTTAAATTCCAGGTTTTTTTTTTTTTAATGTTCGTTTTCATAATTAAATTAATTCTACAAGTTTGAATTTTATTAAAGCCCGGAAAAACGGAGGCAAGAGCACAGCAGAGTCCGTGACGTAACCCGGTCCTTGCTTGTGTGAAATATAAGGGAAATATTTACAAAACCGGGACACGCTTAATACGGACGAAAAAAATAAATTTTTAAAGTTGTAGTAGTTAGATATTTACTAGTACTAATCAATTCAGTTACCGGAATTTCAAAAAAAGTGCATTTTAATGGTTATTTTTTAAATTTAAAAACACGAAATGTCATTTTTCACCGACCGCTATGTTAGGAACTATTGCAAGTTTCTTTGAAAAATGAGATTTCGTGTTTTTAAATTTAAAAAATAACCATTAAAATGCACTTTTTTCGAAATTCCAATAACTGAATTGATTAGTACTAGTAAATATCTAACTACCACAACTTTTTAATTTATTTTTTTCGTCCATATTAAGCTTGTCCCGGTTTTGTAAATATTTTCCCTTATATTTCACACACGCAAGGGCCGGGTTACGTCACGAACTCTGCCAGCACGGTGTTATGCCCTTGCCGCCGTTTTCGCGGGCTTAATAAAATTCAAACTTGCAGAATTAATTTAATTATGAAAACGAAATTAAAAAAAAAAAAAATACTGGTATTTAAGTTTGCCTGTGAAAATTGATAAAAAAAAATAAAAAAAAGGACTCAACTTCCTTATTAATTAATATATTTTTTTATGGTTTCTAATATTTTATGTGTGACGTGTAATTTATTTATTGTTTTAAATGTGAAATAACACAAATAAACTATATTAAAACCAGCGACCTTCGGATTGGGAGTCAAGAGCCCAACCCCTGAACCACGCCGGCTGTCAAAAAATAAAAGATGGTATCAGCGAATGGTATTTTTTTACATTTCATTTGAAATTAACCATGATAATGGTTTTGAATTAATTGACATTGTTAATGTAAAATTATATATACTTGTCACACTTAAACACAACCACGTGAGAACCTCATCACAGTTTCTCCCAGTGAGTTTTTCACGAAACATACAAAATTACCCACCCACAGGTTCACCTTCTCGAACCTAACTTAGACACAACATAATACAAGTTAAAAATATATTATCTACAAATGTTAATGTAATATTTAATTTATATATAGAAATAAAAAAAAATCAGTCACTTTCAATATATGTACGAAAGATTTTAAAAATATTTATAATGAGGCATCAGTAGGATTTATAGGTACAATTAGGAGTTCCACCCTAGCTGAACCCTCTGATATGAAAATATCTGGAGTCGGTGAATTATTTTCTGATTTGGTAATCTGGTAGGTTAACATGTTGTTCTTGTATTGTTTTGTATTAATTATACTCATATAATAAATACACTTGCATCGCGTGAATTTACTAGATGAGTATTTCTGGAAAAGTGTGTGAAAGGGTTAAGTTTTTCCGGTAGGTAAAATTTAACCCGGACATAAAGTCTGGTGAGAAAAAAATATAACACTGTAAATATAGAATTAAAATAAATAATATAATCATGACCATTAACAATTTATTTATATTATTTGCAAAATAATTTATACGATGGTGCTGAAAGTCCAATAATGTCGAATCTGGCATATTTTGTGTACGTTTAGTCATTACAAGAGGCAATAAGACGTTAAAATTTAAATATTTTTGGAAAACTTAACCTCTAAAATTCCTTCTACATCAGCTACGGCGTAGAATTCATGTAGCCGATCTACAATTGTACTATAAATGGGGGCAGGTTTGTATTGTTGAGTTTGATGAAAGGCACGATTGGAATGTAGGCCACTTCATGAATGTTGATCGCCCAGTATTGAACCACTAAAATGAAACGTCATAACTGGGCCCTGCTATACGAGAATGGCCAAGCTTTCAAGTAAGTACATTATTTATTTAATACTATGTAGATGGGGCGAATATTAGCATAACCTTAAAATAACGTGAATTGGCATGTTTTTGAGCCAGTTTTCTTTAAGTTATGGTGGTCAGCAACTATGGTAATACGACTACCTCAATTTAGGCATTGTTGTGAAGTTGAAAGTAGTGGATTAAGTTAAAGAAGAAAGGAAAGTGAAAGGTGCGAAGTAGGAATACGGTTATTCACATTTGATTACTAAGCACAGCTTTCTTAGAAAACAGATCTCATTTAACATCTTTTACACAATAAATTATGAGAAAAAACTACATTTTAATTTAATTTTAATGGACAATCATTATCGTTACTTGGTGTAAATTACTGTACAAGCAAACGCTAAACGGTTTTGGCAGTACCTGCGCCTTCATCATGACACACATTAATAGATTTAAAAAATATTTTTACGAGTTAGGAATGTTTATTCACAATTTCCCAGCAACAAATCAATTGAAAACTAATTCTCATATTGTGTTTTCCAAAGTCCTCAACTTTCAACCTACTTGTCAAAAGCTTGGAAACTTACCGTTGTGCTACAAAGGTCGTCTCGATGGTCATTTTTCGAACGCATAAATTTGCATTTTTTATTTTTTTATTTAATGATTTCTGCTGATAATTAATTACGTATGGAATCAAACGGATAGAGGTCGCCAGATTGTTTCAAGCCAACGAAACCAGATATCAATATTTAAGTATCTAACGCTTTTATCCTCTAAAACTAGCGAAGGTGAACCTGTGAAGGCGTGAAAGGGTAACCACTGAAGAAATAAAGTGAGTGAGTGTATCCATTTGCCTGAGGTAAGCTCAATCACTATCCCTTACTTCTGCTAAAATTGATCCAATATTTTTACATACTTAAATTCTTTCAAGAGCAAAAAACACTGCAATTTTATTGAAATTAATAAAAAACTTAGTTTTACCACTTGTATTGTTTATAAAAACCAACATGTTAGCAACGCTCACTTGTTCAGGGTTTTACTAATACTAATTATAAATAATAGACATAGACAATGGTTACAATCGAAATATGAGAATGTGTAGGGGGAAGAGGGGCAATATGGAACATTTTACAAAGTTCCATATTGCCCTATAAATATAAAAAATGTTCCATATTGCCCCTCTTCCCCTTACCCATTCACATCTTTCCATTGTTACCATTGTCTATGTCTATTATTATTTTTCTATTGACACCATTGTCTATGTCTATTATTTATAATTAGTATTTTTTTTAAACCCTGAAGAAGTGAGCCTTGCTCACTAAACACGTTGGTTTTTATAAACAATAAAAGTGGTAAAAACAAGTATTTTATTAATTTCAATAAAAAAATTGTGCCACAAAATAAGTTTGCTGTATTTGAAGAACTTTAATTTTCCTGTGATTTTTGTTAATTTCTTGTATTAAAGTATTACAGTGCTTCAAAAATGTAATAAAAATATTTCTTCTATTCTTCTGTATATATTCTACGAGAAACCCCTTTATATGTTTCCAAAGGTCTAAAAATTTTTTTTTTTCAGATATTTAATGGGGTTTTAGGCGCGACTACCAGTTCTGAAAATGTGTGGGTTTGACCAAAAACTATAAAAAATTGTTATCAACTGAGCATTTATTTTAAGCAAATTTTTACGAAATGTATTTTAACCCAAGATTAAAATCAATTAAATTATTACATATTACACATTTGCTTGAAAGCGCCATTTTACGTCACGATTGTAAATTCAGACTAGCAACAAAAAGAGTTACTACCCAAAGACTCTAATTGCGGTACTAACAAGTTTAAACACGCTTCTTATTCTTTACAATTCTGCGGGGATCAGGAGAGGGAGTGTTTAGCCTATCTGTTACTTAGGACCAGTTGTTTCGGAAAATTTCACGTTTGAATTTCCTTCAAATCGACATTCACCGAAAAATTGGGTTGTTTCAACCTCCGTCAGAAGAAATTTCATCGAAAATTCCATAGGACCAGTTGTTTCGGAATTCCCTTCAAATTAGAATTTCCTTCAAATTTGAATTTCCTTCAAATCGTCGTTCACCGAAAATTTGGGTTGTTTCAACTTCCGTCAGCAGTGAAAATACTATAGAAATGTGTTGTGAATGCGATCAGCCGAGTCCGGACGGTTAGCGAAATAATGGGAGGCGCATTCGCAGACGTCAAAATTGTGATTCGGCGGGGAACACTTGAATAAAATTTTCAAATTTATCGAACGTTATTTGGAGTTCAAACAACTTATTTCGTATTTGAAATATAGGAAGACGTGATTGTGTGTCAAATTTGAAATGAAAAAAAGAATCTTTTCATTTTTGAAACATTTCCATAAAATTTTCCTTAAAATTTCTTCTGACGGAGGTCGAAACAACCCAATTTTTCGGTGAATGACGATTTGAAGGAAATTCAAACGTGAAATTTTCCGAAACAACTGGTCCTTATTTAATTCTGCATGCAGTGACATGTTTATATTTAGTCGAAAACATTGCAGTCATTGCTCTAAACGTTGCGTATTTTTTAAACTTTGATCAATGGTAGAAACCCCTGAAATGTATTAAAATGAAAAAAAAAAAATTTGCCATTTGAGAAGATTTACAAGGGTGCCCCGATGAAAAAGAGGGACTTTTACTTTTTGAAGCAGCCTAATCGGTGTATATTATTACGCTTCTAAAGGTTATCTGTCCAGTGGGTGTGATAGACATGGGGTCAGAAGGTCAATTAAAATACTTTGAATAATGTAATAACTTTGCTAAATGATTTTTTTGTGGAACTTTTACTGAGTTTAGATTATTTTTATTATATCCTAGCCAACCTATAATGCCATAGAGAAACAAATAGTGAACAAACGCATAGCGGGGAAGAGATGGCATGAAGGAGTCATTTTTTCTTGTGTCATAGATTTTTTTATGAAAGCATATTTAAATTTTTTAAAAATATCTTTTAAAATAATCATTATGGTTAAATTTATTTAACAATGTTTTCTTGTAATCTTTTCGGAATGATAATAGTTTTTAGTTTTAAAAACCATCAGAATATGCCTCGTTGCTGAGCCGGCTTGATGGTAAATATATAAACAATGCCCCCAAACTCATAGAATCCATGAATTACTTGTAATTTTATAAGGTAATTTTAGTTTACATAATATTATTAAGAAGTTCCCAACTGTGTTTGAACGTGGATAAAGCAAATATAACAACAATAAAACACAATAATTTTTTTTTATATAGGTATGTAGGTATAATTAAAAAAAATATATTAAAAAAATCCTTGTAACGATTTACGCTAAAAAAGTTGTAAAGACCTTTAACGACGCAGAAATCATAGAAATGATCACAGAAATCAAACACCATGATTTTTGTATTTTACACTTGAACCAGTTCACTGAACTTCGTTCATAGTTTTCTTTGTAAAGAGCCGGCTCCTTCTGTGCCGAGTTGATTGACTCTTTCATAAAATTTGCTAATAGTATTAAATTACCCCAATATCAAGCACAAATGTAATACAAAATTCTGTAATTTTAATTTGTACAAAAAACGACTGTTTACAACGATTGTATTATTAATTAATACAGCAATATATTTCACGCATCACAAATTAACTAAAAAATACATAATTAAAAATTACTTTATAATAAAAATAATGCATTTAATCTGCCTGATGATCTATGGACAGTATTGCTTGTTATGAGAGCTATCGGTCCTTTCAAAGCCAGACTCCTCCATGCCACTTCTCCCCTACATATTTTCGATTGTTTTCACATTTAAAACATTTCTTAACCTAACAAGTAGACTTTTTTTAAGTAAATACTTCTTTACGGGGTAAACTGGCGAATGCGTTACGGAAATTACAACGTTACAAGAGGCGTAATATCGGGCGTTCCGAACGTTACGGATGCGAACATAAATTAAACAAATTTGAAGTTCACTCCTCACAATCTAATCGTAACAACAGTGCTCATATCCATAGTAGTAATGACGTTTGGAATGGGTGCTGGCATTTATTTTAAACTTTGTAAGAATGAAAACAACAATCCCAGTCTACGCGTAATTCCCATAATAAAATTAATAAAATTTTCGTTTAGAGTGTGCGAACTCAGTGTATTTAAACGACTGATTTGTCAACACACTGAGTATTGTCAATAAACGATGATTGGTAACAATTCAAAGGAAACTTCAATATAAATTCTTATACACTGACGATTGGAATGGTTTTATTCGATGCCAGAAATAAAATTAGATTAGATTACTATAATAATGTTCGGATAATTTATATAGCGCCGTTTTTGTGAGTAAATCACCTCAAGGGATGTATTTACTTCAGACGTGTGGTCTAAAGCACACTCGTATTTTTTTACAATCCCTTATTTAAACCGTTTTTTACGAGCATTCGCTAACCTTCCAAATCAGTCTGTGAGCAGGTTAATAACAATGTTATCATAACAAGGCAAACAAATAACGAGAAACCACAACTTAGAAAAAAGATACAGAATAATAATATTTCGAGTAACACAATGGAGATCATGTTCTTTACAGTTTACATTGTTCTATCGTGGATCATAATACTTTAGTTATATTTAGGTATTTTCTATACAGAAAATAAGACACATTATTTTTATTTTAAATAAAACAAACACTTAGTATTTAAATTATAATTAATTATTTAAAATATAATGCCTAACCACAAAGTGATTGCTTCTTACGAAAAAAAAACATATTATTTTATTTTATCCGCATTCATTGTGAGAACGATAATTCACTACCTAATTGAATAAGCTCTCCTTATCGGTCGCAACCTATTTTTTTTAATGTTCTCTAATGCATAATATTTAAAAAAAAAATTTTACGCACTAGACTTTTCCATATAAATGATAATCTAGTAAATATAAGTATAATTAATACAAAACAATACAAAAACAACACTTTAACCTACCAGACTATTACCTAAATGGGAAAATAATTCACCGACTCCAGATATTTATATATCAGAGGGATCAACTCGGTGGAATTCCTAATTTGACCGATAAATCCTACTGCTCCCTCAATATAAATATTTAAAAAATCTTTCGTAATCCTACATGTATTTAAAATGACTGATTTTTGCATTTTTATATACAAATTCTTTGACAAATCTAATATGCCTAAATTTTTAATGAGAGAGCTAGATATAATATCGGTAGCCGAAATAACAGATGGTAATATTTTTATAGTCTGAGAATGCGGAATTCTTTTAATTTCATTTCCTAAATCGATAAACCTTCTTATTTTTTCAGAAACAGATTTTTCAATATTACAGGAATTTGGAATAGCTACATCAAAGATATGAGTTATTTTTTAAATTTTGTCATGTAAAACTATATCGGGTCTATTATGACTAATTTTTCTGTCTGTTAGTATAGTTTTATCATAGTTAATTTTAAAGAAATTATTTTCTAAAAAAGAATTTGGTTCGTATTCATAATATGGTACTATATTATGACAGTCAATCAAGTTATGTTTAATTACCAAAGTTTGGTGAATTATTTTATGGTACTATATTATGACTGTCAATCAAGTTATGTTTAATTACCAAACTTTGGTGAATTATTTTTAAACCTTGATTGTGCCTAAATTTATACTCAGACGGCGCTAATATAGAACATCCTGATATAATAATAGCATTTTCATTTATAAAATTACTTGTGACCTTTTAATTATTACGGTTCCTTTGTTCGAGACTTATAAACGCGAAACTGTTGAACGTTGGTGCCGCGAGCGCAATTCAGAAGTTACTCTTATATAATTCGAATTGCACCACGCGGCGTATAACTGTCGTCACCAGTGGTTGGTGGCCCCACCCACGCCAAATAACACGGCAGAAGTTTAAAGTTAGAGCTGTACATATCGCCAGAAAGCGTACCTTCACGATCCGGTGAAGGATACATCAAAGGAGGTGAAGTCTTCGAAGAAGCAATTCCAAAAGATAGTTGCAATATTTTTATTAGACATTTAATATAAATTAATTTGACGTCCGTCCGTGGTTGAGTGGTAAGACACTACTTGACTTCCAATCGGAAGGTCGCGGGTTCGAACCCGGCGTGTGCAAATAAATTTGATTTAAATAATTTGTTTTATTTCACAATTAATTAATAAAAATAATATATATACTATATTTGCGGCACGTTCCAGAGTGGCAGATACTCTCAGTATCTCCCTGGTGTAAGACCACCATTCAGAATTGAAACGTTGCTTAATAATGGCTTTAGCCGTATTTAGTGACTAGATCTGAATAGTCAGGTACTTCCCCACCTTCCTCTTCCCCATCTCCTTGCCATCCTTACTTACCTTCAGCCTCACAACATACCCCAATTGGGGATGCCATAGTTTCACTGGCTCCAAACGAGAGCAGTTGGGACTCTTGTAAGGTATTCTCCATAAAAAAAAATTTAAAAAAACTACTTAAAAAAACACTACACATAGTAGTTCTGTGTTCCTCGCGTCCAAAAAATGATGTAATTAAATGATTCCATGTCAACTCAGAATCAACCCAACTCAACACCTCTTTGAAAAGTCATTAAAAGCTATGAAAAAAATAATTTTAAAAAAACCCGTAAATTAACCTAACGTTCTAATTTTTTATATTTTACTTTTATTACTTTTAATGACTTTTGGCAATGAGGTGTTGGGTTAAATTCGTTCTGAGTTATCCAGTGACCAATTAAATGCCTACCTCCTTAATTAATAAGAAATTTATATTTGAAAAATAATCTTTAATGAAACGGCCACCATCTTGAAACGGAACAGGATTGGAACAAACACATTAATAGAGAGATGAAATGTCAAATGGTCGGTTAATAATAATAATAATAGTTGGTTCCAGAAAGTATCCAGGGGTAGTACAAAGCGATTCATTCCATTGATTGATTCATTCATTGGCTTTTCCGGAAACTATAGAACACATTATATCAGGATGTTCTATATTAGCGCCGTCTGAGTATACATTTAGGCACAATCAGGTTTTAAAAATAATTCACCAAAGTTTGGTAATTAAACATAACTTGATTGACTGTCATAATATAGTACCATATTATAAATACGAACCAAATTCATTTTTAGAAAATAATTTCTTTAAAATTTACTATGATAAAACTATACTAACAGACAGACCAATTGGTCATAATAGACCTGATATAGTTTTACATGACAAAATTAAAAAAATAACTTATATTATTGATGTAGCTATTCCAAATTCCTGTAATATTCAAAAATCTGTTTCTGAAAAAATAAGAAAGTATACAGATTTAGGAAATGAAATTAAAAGAATTTGGCATTCTCAGACTATAAAAATATTACCTTTTGTTATTTCGGCTACTGGCATTATACCTAGCTCTCTTATTAAAAATTTAGGCATATTAGATTTGTCAAAGAATTTGTATATAAAAATGCAAAAATCAGTCATTTTAAATACATGTAGAATTACGAAAGATTTTTTAAATATTTATATTGAGGGATCAGTAAGATTTATCGGTCAAATTAGGAATTCCACAGAGCCGAACCCTCTGATATGAAAATATCTGGAGACGGTGAATTATATTCCCATTTAATAGTTTGGTAGATTAACGTGTTGTTCTTGTATTGTTTTGTATTAATTATACTTATATAATACACTTGCATAACGTGGATTTACTAGATGATCATTTTTATGGAAAAGTGTATGAAAGGGTTTAGTTTTTCCTATGGGAAAAACTAAACCCGTTCCTGTAAATCTGGTGAATAAAAAAGGTTCCAGAAAGTATGCAGGGGTAGTACAAAGCGATTCATTCCATATTTTTAAAATAACAGGATTTTGCCACGCTAAGTCAATTTATTTATTTATTCTTGGTGTATGGCAGTGTATTTGTGGAAGCATGTTTACGAGAGATGGGAAGGCTGATGGGGATATTGAAAGAAGGGTAAATGTAGGTAACTCCAAAAATGGTGGACTGAATGCTGTTGGCGCCAACAAAAAGCTGTCCAAAGAAGCGAAGCTAGTAGTTCACAATGGAGTGCTGGTACCTACCCTGATGCATTGCAGTGAAGCATGGAACTAGCAGAGAAAGGATGAAAGTAGATTGAGTGCTGTGGAAATGAGATCCCTATGTGTGGTAAAACCATGTATGATCGTGTGAGGAATGTGGAGATCCGAAAAGAATGCAAGGTCGATGTCAGCGTCATAAGTAAGATTAAAAAAGGGACGCTTACATGGTTTGGATTTGTAGAGCGAATGAATGAAGAAAGGAGTGTCAAGAGAATATATGACGCAAATGTGAATGATAGAGAAGTCGAGGACGCCCGAGGAAGACATGGCACGATCAAGTGAATCAGATACTTGAGTCGGGCCATGTCAAGAGTCAGAATAATAGAAGAGCATGTATGGTAAGATGTATGAATATGAATGAGGCGAGGAGTGTATGACAAGACCGAGTTATTTAACGGTCCGTCCTCTCTGCCTACCCCTGCGGGGAAACGGCGTGATGGTTAGTTAGTTAGTTAGTTAGTTTCATTTCTAAGGAAAATGTTTGTGTATATGATGTAAGTAAATAGCATAATATGGGAATAATGTCACAGTTTTGACATTACGAGCAGATAACATGAAATGACATTTTACGTCACATTTTTTTTCTTTTCTGAGGCGACTTGTAATTTTTTAAATATATTTTTTTTTTATGTTTCGTTAGTTTTTTTGGGTGTAACCATCAACTACTGAATACAAATAATTACTAAGCTTATCCGATTAGCTGAAAAACCGGCGCAAGAGTAAACCAAAATAAATATTATTAAACATCGTCAATTAACCAAGACACAAAATACAATAATCAATTAAGTACACTACTCAAATGAATTGATAACAATCCAGCGAAAACCCCGGCTACTAAGGTACCAACAATGGTAGTAACACTGAAACATATCACCTAACGTGTTCCCTTTTGTTAGAACGGCTAGAACTGCAGTCGAACCATTGGTCATTGTCAGATGCATTACCTCCACAGCACATTGGACTTTAGACTGGCTCGGTAATGCTGTTGGAAAGGGATGCATCGGTCCGTGAGGTATTAATTTGAAAGCGGTTGATTATGGTCTATTGGGTTTGTTGTGCAAGGATTACGGGTAAATCGCTTTTCTTTACAACTTTTTGTATTGTTCGTTGTTTTGTAGACTTAGTAATAGAAACCATTATTTTTATTGTACTGCGCCATGCGATTTTTTGACAATATTAATATATTAAGGCACCAAAAAAAGCGCTCAGCCAACATGTCTTTGATTTTCCCAGAAATTTGAGAAGGCTAAGGAAGAAGGGTGGGAAGGTGGGGAAGGTGGAAGGGGAACGTGATAGTGTTAACGAGGAAGGTGAAAAGAGAATGTGGGAGGAGGAAGGGGAATGCGAGAGTGTGGAAGAAAGAAGGTGAAAGAGAAATGCGGGAGGGGGGAACGGGGAGGATTAATGGGAACGGGGGCGAATTGCATGGGAAAGGATTCACAGGGGAAGGGTGACAAAGGGATGGGTAAGGAGAGAGGAAGAGATTTCAAAAGAGACATTAGTAGCTACAAGGGATAGAAATTTGGAAAATCTATGGATTCTCACATAGAAATATGAGCTGCTCACGCGTCAGAAAAACAAAAACTATTAGTGTTTCTAAAAGCACTTCAATAAATAGATTTTAATCTCAAACACTTTGAGTCACATTGCAACGCATGCTGGGTATTCGTGAGATTATTATAATGAGGACTCTATAAAAAAAAAACATGGTAAAACCAAAAATAAAAATTACTTTTACTAAACATAACAAGAATTCGCTGTGAAAATCGGAAATATGTGTTGCACCACTGGTGATGATTATTTATAACAGTACCATTGATTTGACAATCATAAAAAATGAACAATTCTAGCTATCTTACTTTTTTTATTTCTATATACACTTCTACAACTATTCTACTTTACACCTTTAATTTATCACCCAACAAATGTTTTACCGTCAATATCTCAAAACAACCTTTTTGTAGTTAAATCCTTAGCGTAAAAACCCCATGAAAAGTAATGGAGTTGAACTTTAGCCTCGAGGAGTGGTTACGACACATTATTTGGGTCTGAGGGTTTCACATTCTGCACTTCATGGGTTCTATAATAAAATATATTAAAATTTGTAGAATAGATGCCTTTTGTTAAAAAGCTGCAATATTTTTTAAGTGGTGGTGCAACAATTCTAAATGTTTAATTCTTGAAAATTAAGATGCCACGACGATGTCATAGAAAGTCCTTAATATTCGATGATTCTTATTTCCAAAATGCACACAAATATTAATTTCGTTTGTCTGTGATGTAAAAGTAATGCGTAAAATTATCCAGATTCAATGAACTATTAAATTTCAAAATTGTAACTTTCTGTGTGAGCGGTAAAGTAGGTAAGCACTAATAGGATTTTATTTTTATTGTAATTATTTATTTTACTTGTATTTTTATTTTGTGACTGATTTTCTGTTAAAAATATCTTGTTATCTAAATCATCATTGATTTTTAAGATAACCAATATATTTAAAAAATATATATATATATATATATTTATAGCCAATGATCCTTAGGCAAATATTACATAAATACTTTCTGCTTCACAAATCCTACAATAATAATATACCGTGATTTTTCACAGATCTGCGCCAGTTAATACTTCTTCTTCTTCTTCCCCTTGTCCTATTCCGATCATGGATTTACTGCATCGACAAGGCTCCTCCATACGTCCCTGTCTTGCGCTGATTGTTCGGCCTTCGTCCTTGGCAGACCCATCCCCTCCTCTCACAGTTTCTGGAGTTGCCTCATCTTTTGAAAATATGATTTTTCAAATTCAAAACTGTCATGACAAAAAAATAGTATTCTCTTCCACCAAGTACCAAGAAATTGCGGTTGTTGCGAAATACAGAAGTTGAAGTTTAATGATAATATCATCCAAAAGAGGTGCTTACGAAAAATTAAAAACTCTGATCACCTGGATTCATGTAGACAAATGTTTAAAAATCTTAATCTTCTGACAGTAACAAACTTATACGTATAAATATAATGTAGTTATGCCTGTTCGATCATCTCCATAAAAAGTTCCCACAAAAAAAATTAATACATAAAAAACAAGCTACAAGATTCACAGAAAACTTATTAATTCCAAAAGCAAACAAAACTACACTTTAAAAAGGACTCCACTACAAGGCAATTAATGTGTCAACTTTCCAAGTAACATTAAACAAAACAATCTAGATACTACCTATTGTGCTTTTTTAATTTTTACGCAATATTTTTTTTTCTAGGTTGTTGTGCAATAGGTGTTAGTCCGCGTGCACACTTACGACCTATAGTTATCTATTATATTTTTTTTTAATATGTTTTTTTAGCAGGCAAAATAAAACAGTTTTATTTGATTACAGAATCCGTTGATATTTCGAAATCCTAAAATTTTAGCATACTTTGCACTTTCAAAACCCCAATTTATTCTTTTCGATATCTTAATTGAAAATAATGTAGCATTTTCCCTTGCTATTAATTTCATCCCCTTTATTTTACATACACTTGTCCATGGGTTCAAAACGCAAAGAAACGCATCGTTAAGGGTGGATCTTATCCAACCAAAATAGGGGCAGCCTCCTTTCCCCCAGGTTTTGTTTCACTTACCCCCTAAAGTATTATATACCTCTGCAAAAAACCACCCCAGAATAATAGTATTTTAATGCCGAGGAAATTGTTTCCTTCCTGTGGGGATTTTGTTTCATGGAAACTTCGAGTGCGATAAGTTTTTCTCAGGAAAGGTGTTGAGTAAATAAATTTTAAATTGAAAAACTAAGAGCTGTAGATGGTAGCATTGAAATAAACAGATGTTGCCACCGCTTGTAAGTACAATATTAACAGTTTTTTGTTGTTGTTATAGTTCTTACTAGGAATAATGTGGCATTTTCACACGTCGACACCATCAATAATAATATTTGATCGATGTGATAAATACGCTTTTGACGTTAATTATGACAAACGAAAAATTTGGGTTTTAATGTGAATTTTACGTTAGTCATTTTTAATGTCGACCCCAAAATGGGTAATAAGTAGAACAGTTTTAAATAAATACCTTTGTTTGGAAATATTGCCAAATTTACATTTAAAATTCAAAATTCACAATTTAAAAACAAAAAAATCTTTAGAGCGTTTCTAGATATATGCAACACATTTAAATTAAAAAATAGACTATATTCTATAAGATATATTCTATATTCTATAAGACAATACTCAATTTCAAAACACAAGAAATAACAACTATCGCGTATATTAGAGACACTAGATACCAGAGTCAAAAATATATCCATAAGCAACCACGAACACAACGTAAAGACAAATCAATATATAAACTATATAACCAAACTTTGCAACCAAATCCCACTCTCATTTCAAAATCACAACAACATCTATTAAATTTACTACTCAAATTAAAAGCTAGGTACCAAATATAGCGAGATCCAAAATAACGGACAAATCTAAAACAAACGGACATAAATAAATATACACTAAAACAGAAACCTCTCAACCGAAGTAAAAAACACAACTTGATAATTCAAATATAATATCTGATACTACGTATTACTTACAATCAATATACTACAAATTTTAAATGAAATCCCCAGCACGGTAGATTACAGTGAGGATGTCATAATCTCTAAATATAAGAAAAAAGAAAGACAATAAAACACTTGTTAATACTTACGACTAATTGTAACTCTCGCTTATTGAAATTAAATTTAATACTGTACATATCAATTTCGAGCAAGTTGATTGAATAATTCCTAAACGGTTTCATCAAATTGCACCGCATCTCCCCTACTACAACATTATGATGAAAAGCTGCCTAGTTTGACGTCAGAAAGTAAAAAATCAAATCGATTTGTGCCTACGATGAAAGCCCTTATTTGCCTTTGGAGGGTGCGGGGAGTAAAACCAAACAAACGACAGGAGGGTAAATCTGCAGGGGTTGTTTACTGTATATATTATGTAGGTACTATACGTATATTGTATGCTGTATACGATGTAGCCAACTGTTGGTTACAGATTGAAAGTTACAAAAAGTCGGAGGAGCGATGTCTTTATAAGGCTGTTGATTTTCCTATTCAGAAATGTAATTACTTTCTTTAGAAATAATATATTGAAATCTATTAATTTCTTTGGATGGTATTTCAATGGAAGATGCTCCGAGGAACTAGCGTCATTGATCCTCTCGGCACCGGTGCATAGTCGGGAAAGACGTCAAACGCGCGCCCAACATATGTACACGGTTGACATTTGTGGAACGATTTGCCAGCCTCTGTGTTTCATCCTTCGTACAACATGGGTCTCTTCAAGACCCACAGCATCTTCAAAGATGACAAAGGCCCTGGTAAATTGGTCATCTCCGCTTGTTTTGAAGGTCATGTTTGCAAAAGTTCATCAATCTCTGAACAAAATTTTCATATCTGTGGGATACAACAAAGCCACACCGATATAGACACGATACTATATTTACATAAAATGTTGATTAGTAACATGTACTGCCGAGAGATCACCATTATTGAGAATCAATACTTCACTTAAAATAGCATTAGATCTTTTTAGTGACCAGGCCCCCTAGCACACTCGACCGATAAGGATTGATAGGATAACTTTCGGTGATTTCTCATCGATCCCTAGCATGACTGCAGATCGCCAACGAATAAGTAACAGTTCGCAATGACTAATTGTCCTTAATATATTCGATACTAACTGTTGTTTGTAGGTTAGCGATCTGCATTTGTCCTAGGGAACAATGAGAAGTTATCGCAAGTTATCCAATCAATCCTTATCGATCGAGTGTAAAAGGGGCCCAGAGGCCCTAGCACGCTTGCTCTATAACGATCGATAGGATAACTATCGGTAACTTCTCATCGTTCCCTACGACAACTGCAGATCACAAACGAATAGGTGATAGTTCGCAATGACTAAGTGTCCTTAATATATTAGATATCAACTGTCGTTTGTACGTTTGAGATCTGCAGTTGTCCTAGGGAACGATGAGAAGTTACCGACAATCGGTCGGTAACTTCATATCGAGCGACCGTGCTAGCACACCAGATCTAAACAGCTAGGTAAGTACTTACTGTCTCCTTCCCATATAGTTTTACAGCATTACCAAAAGAAATTGCACTGTTTCCTATACTTAATTTGAACTATTGTGTTTTATGGCAAAAATACAATTTTTTTTTTATTCAATCTTCAAATGAAATAATATTTCCTTGTTGGAAAAGCTAAATAAAATTGACCAGAAGTTTATATATAAATTGAACTTGTAATCTACACGATCAAAAAATAGCTTTAACCATTCCAGCTATCAGGGTATTCCAAACCTAATAATGACTGTTTTGTGTGACGTTTGAGGGGGTGGATTGAATGATTTGGGTTTAGGGATACCTGTCCATTCAAATCTTGTCACTCAACCCTCGTTTCTAAGCATTACACAGCAAACTTTAGAAATTGAATGGTGGTCGCATAATAGCAGGGCGTTTCTAGGTTACCTATCCAAACACGGGCGCTACGAAATAATTAATAGAAAATCGTACGAAATGATGTAGGTACGCACATAGTATTGTTATCTACGTAGATTACTTCTTTGATTTTATTTACCATTATTATTATAGTTTCGATTACATTACTGCCATTTCAAAAGGCGTAGATAATTTTGTGTGGGTTTTAGGTTACTTTTTTAAATATTGTTGATTTTTATTGAATTTCTCATATCAGACGGTTCTTTTAGCTCTCTTTAAAAAAGCATGTCTACAATAAATACTAAATATGGATTTTAAAAAAATTGATAAACTAATGTTTCAGACAAAACTTTATGCATAACACAAAGGGTAACAATTATTATAAGCAATAATTATCAATTAAATTAAAAAAATAACGTTGTATTAAATCACTATTATATAATCACAATTACCTACATATTTCAAAACCGATGGTTTCTTCGTCAGGGTAGTAATGACATAAAGAAACCATCGGTTTTGAAACATGTAGGTAATTGTGATTATATAATAGTGGTTTAATACAAAGTTATTTGTTTAATTTAATTCAAAATGACGCCACAAAGTGATTTTGCGAAGTTTGAAGAAACAATAATTATCAGCCGGAAACACTCATCCACATTGAAACAATCTTCTGAGAAAAGATACATGCCGCCTACGGGGCTCGAACCCGCGCCCTTCTGATGTCCGGTCTAAGCGGTAGATGTTGAATGAAACACAAGTATATATTGAATCATTTGGCGGGTAAGAGGTAACCCGCTGTTGCTCAGTGGATTAAGAGCAACTGACCGGACATCAGAAGGGCGCGGGTTCGAGTCCCGTCAGCGGCATGTATCTTTTCTCGGAAGATTGTTTCAGTGTGGATGAGTGTTTCAGGTTGATAATTATTGCTTATAATAATAAATACGGATTGTTTCACAGAAATTCAAATGTTACATTTCAACGCCATTTTTGACATCTGAAATATCCCCGTTAAACGCTGATTTTATGTGCCTGTCAGATTTCTACAAATTGTGATAAGGTGACAACAATATGATAGTTGTCCTCTTCTGCTGATCACAATTTGTTCAAAAGCTGAAATGGACTTTAGAATTGGCATTTGACAGGGATCTTTCGTAGGTGACAGAAGGTAAATGTACGGAGTCATTAGGTTTCAAGAGCTTTGCAAATCAGAACTAGCAATATCGCTGCCCCAGTGCTTGTATGTTCAATAGACCATTTGCAAATTTTACAGGGGACGTTTATTTTTGTTTTTACAGGCAAATTCTAAATAATTCTCAACTTTAGTCATTTCGTTTTAAACATGTCTATTGAATAAGCTATAAAACGAAATGACTAAAGTCGAGAATTATTTAGAATTTGCCTGTAAAAAAACAAAAACAAACGTCCCCTGTAAAATTAGCAAATGGTCTATTGAACATACAAGCACTAGGGCAGCGTTATGTATTAACCCTTAATTCATTAATTATGAATATAATTTTCTAGTTTACTTATTAGAATATTAGAGAAGTTTAAGTTTTCAAATAGAAATTTATTCTGTTACGTAATGATTATTGCGTTACTCCTTAATTTTAAGTTTTAATTTTTAAGCCCGGAAAGACGTTTTTCCTCAGATGTATTACATAATATATATTATTACATTTACCAAACGTCAATGAACAAGTATGGTGTTATAAATCAACTAAGGGGGTTTCTCACCATCCTCCCAATAGCTTATCTACACTAATAACGATTTTTTACGATTTACGGTTTATTTATTTATTAAGTTGGAGTTTATAATTCAGTACTCGAACCTATGAATAGTGGCTTTATATTGGATAAGTTGGCCGAGTTTTCTAACCACTGCGAGTATTTTATTTTTATTTTTAATAATATTCGTTATTAGTGTAGATAAACTATTGGGAGGATGATAAGAAACCCCCTCTTTTTTCAAAAAGTCTTTTTTTTACATTAGCTCCACACAGGAGGCCCCGAGTAAAATAATTTCCCTCAGGGCCTATTTCATCTTTAGGGATGCTGTGTGGAGGGTGTTTTTAAGGAAAGGAAGTTCTGGGAAGGAAAAGGGTATAAGGGTTGGGTAGGAATCTGGGGTTCAATGTGTCCATATCATCCGCCGCCAAGACCTAGACAAACCTCACCCCATAAACCCAGGCATCCCTGCTAAGTCACCAAACGTAGCCACTTGGGCTGACCTATGGCAGAGCTGTTAGTTATCTAATAAATGGTAATAAGTTGATCAGTATGCACCCATTTATAAGTACTGGAGAATACAGGTCCCAGTATGTACCTGACTACAAAACTGTACGAATAAAACATATGCTTATTAATCTACAAAATTCAAAATGGCTTTATACACACAAATACTACATTTATGAAAACATCACAAGTACATGAACACCACACAAGACAACGTAATAAATTATACACAAATTCAACAAAGACAGAGTGTGGCAAAAGAAACATAGGCTATGAGGGTATAAACATATATAATCTCCTTCCTGATAGCCTGACAACCGAAAATAAATTAAGTATATTTAAAAAAAAAAATCTGTTTGCTCTCAAAATTAATGAGCAAAACCAAAAAGTTCTCACTTAAAAAAATGTATTACTTGGTGTTAGGTAGTAAACCATCATTATTAATATTATTTGTATCAATGTATTAAGTTAACAAAGCAAAATATGTATATTTCTTTTAACTTAAAAAAAAAAAATACAATATTCTTCGGCGAGAATAAAAGAGAGACACTACACATAAAAATAAAAGTAATTGCATTAATTTTTTTATTGCAATAGCATCAACAGTCGTAAAGTGAAAACTTATATAACTTATTCATTTAAAATCTACCCTGAGTGACCCAAAATTATGATAAATATTATTATGCTTTCATTATTTCCTCATTAAAGCAACCATTTCCGCTTTCATTATCCCCTATTTACATAATTTAGCTTGAATTTTTTTTTCATTTCCATAATAAAAAAGGAAAGTAGTAAAATAATTATTACCCCATTGAGAGCTTTTATTATTACCGTGACGACTCATGAAAACGGCATGACGATGGTAATAGCTCGCGCCATCTCATTTATTTAATACAATTTAGTGAGAGGCAAGAGAATAATTACTACTATCCTTACGAGGAAACAGATGTACCTACGTACTACGTGTGTTTCAACTTTCGTCTCACCATTATTTGAGGTGTAAGAAAGAGCTGCAGCATTATTGTAATAATTATAATAATTGCAATAATAAATAATAATCTGTGTATATTTCCCTTTTCGTGTCGTCACGGTACCGTAATCGTGGGTTGCCACTGAAATAATAAAAGCGCTCAATGCCTTGATTAACGAAAGCGAAATTTTAAAGACTTTGACGCTGCGGACTAATTGGCCAAAATAACACCAAGGGCCTTTTCATCATAAGGGTCGTAGCTCAGTGAGTTTCAAAGGGCTCAGGATATTTAGGTTTTCGATAATAATAGACACCATCACTTTGATGTTGTGATGAGATAGGTTTTTCCACAAAGAAATTAATTAATGATTTTATATGACAATAATTAAAAATGAGTTTGGAGATTTTCACTTAATTGAGAAAACCATCACGAGGGTGACATCTCTCGAATAAGCTGCGGAGTAGAGCGGAAACTGTTTTACGGATAGAAGGAGAGAAAGGGATGACGTGCATAGGAGTGAGACAATACGCCAAATCATTTAAGAGAGGGATCTCAACCAACGACAGATCTTGTTTTGTGTCATAAAACGATAAAAAATCGAATAAGCCAATGGAAATGTTATGTGGGCGTGTTGGAAGTCAGACAAAGGAATTGAACTTTACGCCTATCAATTATACGTTTGATTTATGGTTGAGAAAAGCACACGTGTCCGAGGGGGTCATTGATTGCTTAATAGTCTGGTTCTCACGAAAGAATTGAGCGATCAAGAACCAACAATTTGGTGGAGAAAAATTTTCACATTTTATTATAAAAAATTACAAAAAAAGGAATCAAAAGTGCTTGGGAAGACGGGTAGACTTTTCATCTAACTACGTGCACTTCAAAAAAGGTTCATAAGATTAACAAATATCATCAAATAGCAGAAAATTATTACAAAGTGACGTACATCAAAGAAGAAACTTTAGATGAGTTTGGGAAGAAAATTGTTGAACTGAAAATTACATAGTAAATGTATAACTGTCAAAAAAAACGTGGAATGAAACACAAAAAAAACAGTAATTTTAGTCTGTGAAATGGTCCAGAATAATGGATAGAATAGCGAATTGTTATTGACCGCTGACATTAAACACAAAGGGGGTATTGTTCAGCTCAAAGAATTTTCGGTAAATGACTTCAGCATTATAACAGACCAATTTAGCTGGAATATTGTCGTAAAATTTACATGGTTCATATGGCAGTGTTTATATTATACAAAAAATATTAAATTTAATGGGGAAGCGATTAGTTCAGAGTTCTCACCGAGTACGTACAAAAATTAATATCAACACAAAAACTTAATCGCTTTACATGAGCAAGGAGGAGAGAAAACTGATCAAACGAGGGGAGGGTCTTCGGTTTGATAGGAATTCGAGGGTTGAATTGGTGAAATTAGTAGAAAATTTGAATAAAAGACATAAAAATTTATCTGACAATACAAAATATAGAGGTATAGTTACTTGAAAACATGTGTTTAAATAGACATGGAAAATGATATTCTATAAATGCATAGGATAATTGGAAATTTAACGAGAGAGAAAATAAGATACGGGAAGGGTTATTTGTGAAAGTCCCAAATTAAAGTGAATGAATAAATACAGTCTTGGATGATATTTATTTATATGATAATATAACATATTAATGGGTTGGAGACAGGACTTCATAGAAAATTACGACATTATAAATAAAGTTCAAATTTACAACGTAAATAGAGTGAATACGGTTTCAAATGGAATTATTCATAGAAATGGCATTAAAATTCGGAAAAATCGATGTCTAATATACATGAAAATTTTATAGAAAACATTTCGGTATGAGATTAATCGTGTTTTACAAGCGTAGATGTTTTAGGGGGCATAAACGGTTTAAGCAAAGTATGGACCTATCTCGAATTATTAAAAAGAAAACAAGAAAATTATGTAATTTTACATAAATTTCTAAGTGCAGATGAACAAAGGAATCTGGGCAATTTGATGGAGAATTGTAAGTTCGGTACTGATAAAACGAGAGAGCGGGACACATAGTAGAAGGGACGTACTAAGATCTTGGAAGCAAGAATGAAAAAAAATATATATGAATATACGAGTTGATAAAGTACATTATCTGATATCAAAGAAAATTCGTTTAGGCTCTTCTAGATCTCAGTGTGGTATTTATACGGGTACTTAGGGAAAATTCAGGCAGTCGTCGTTTGTCGGTCGGGAGATCTCAATAATATACCTTACGTCACGCCGTCGTTAAAGTGGTAATATAAGTGTTTGGAATTTAAAAATAATTCTGATATTCGAGGACTTAGAAAATTTAGGTCCAAAGTGCCAAGTGTTAATTTAAAAAAAGAAATGGACTTAGAGTATTTCACGTTACAAAATAAAATAAAATCAATAATAGTTATATAATAGTGAGAAATTGTTATATCGAGTTTAGTGAAAATTAAAATGAATGAAATAAAAAAAAGTTTAAAACCAAATAATAAAAATAGTGATAAAACTTAATATCAAAGTGTATAAACCAAATAAAAGTTATTATAAAATTAAATAAAGAAATAAATCTTTAAAATTTTTAACTAAAGTGATCATTTATCGTCTTTATTCGAAATTAAGAGTTCATTAAAATTGATAAAATCTTTAACGGTTATAATTTATTTAAAACACTTAGCAAATTTTCATTGCAAAATAAATCAAAAAAAAAATTAGTAGGAATTATATTACGTTTTAGAAAATGAAAATAATAGTAATAATCATCATCTTTAAAATAAATTAAAATTTAAAATTGTGTGTTTGTTTAAATAATTAAAATCAATTTTGGAGATAATCATCATCTTTAAAATAAATTAAAATTAAAATTGTGTGTTTGTTTAAATAATTAAAATCAATTTTGGAGAGTTAATAATAAAAATTATGCAAATTTCAAATTTAATTAAAATAAGGAAAAAGGGTCTCACTTGAAATATTTGATATGTATACATTTTAGGTAGAGAAAAAATTAATTAAGATTGTCGTGTACACCCGACGGAAAAGTCTTAATTCGGTAAGTCAATTATTTTCATAATTAATCATTTCCAGTTTAGAGATGGGGGGGAGCAGAAAAATTCGGGTAATTATTTATTTCAAGACGAATAAAATTATATGATATTTATGTACTTTATGGTTTTGTATAAAAAGAATTATATATTGAAAATATATATATATAAATATATATGTATATAATTATAAACAATTCAAAAGAAAAAAAAATTTAAATCAAATCATCCCTAAATTGATTAATTCCAATTATTATTATAATTACATGAAAAGGAAAAAAAATGAAGGTTATTTTATATGTGTATGTATGTATGTTAAATGATATTTTGAATAGAAATATATATATATATATTATTTATTATAATTTACATATTATATTTGGAAAAATTGTATGTATCATATGTTAATTTTCAGAACCAAAGGAAACAGTAAATATTAGATATTTAATCCAGATGGTTGGGATAGATCAAAACTAAGCGTTTGACATTTTTTTATTTTATTTTTTTTTATTTATTTATTAATAAGAAAAAGATTTTACATACAGGTGGTTATATATTGACAAGTTATACAATTATACATAATTATTCTACTACTCCATAAGTTGAGCTCAAAGAGCTCGTGTTTATGGGAGGAGTATTTACAGCAAAAAATAAAGTTCTAATTAAATTTGTAATCAATAATCAAAAACTTATAAGATAAATACAAACATTATTACATAGGTTTACAATTTAGAAAGAAATTTTTATTGAAAGACAATAATACATATATATTTTTTTTACATTGAATAGTGCAGATTAAACTAAGCGTAAACTAAAAGTAAATTAAGGTTACAATATATCATTATCCAATTTCAGGGACTTAATTTGTTTTTTGTATTGTTCATATTTCAAAGTTTCGGTTATACTAATTTTGTTTTTGGACAACAATAAATTGTACCATTTCACACCTAAATACAGGTAGAATGATATGTAATACATTGAATGTGTTCCGAGGAAAGTACCCATTCATTGTGGAATATGTGTTAGTAGGTCAAGAGATCGGAATGTATAAACATTTTTGAGTTTGTTTATGTTATCATTACCCTAGGTCGATTCAAGCGATCTTCGGCGTGTAACAACGACCTTCTTTTAAATAAATATTGACATTCTTGGACTACGATATTTAATTTAAGCTTCAAAGCCAAGGTTAAGGAACGTTATCAAATTTAAAAAAAAATCAAACAATATGAAATATTATTATAATATTATCATTCAATCAGATAAGAGTTATAGTGATTATTAAATTTCACACAAGTAGAGCAATGGGTTTTAATTTCATAATTTTGTTCTTTGGTGGATTATATATACCATGATTTACAAGGTCGAGGACATTATGAATCTAATGTACAGTAATAGACTCATCTTTAAATTATTTGACGTTGAGTAGGTCAGGGGGATAAAGTACTTAAGGACTACTTAGGTTACCATTAAATTTAAATGTAGGTACTTATCAATTTAGATGGGGGATGTCATTTCATAGGGGATTAATATCAAGCAAGCAATCGGGAACGATAGTTATTTCAAATAGTGGAGGTGAAAAAGGAAAAATTATTTTACAAGCAACATCTACATTTAACATTGGGAAAATCACGGGATAGTAGGAAAATACTACTGAGGTTGCACTCGGAGGAGGGAAGTTTTATATCAAACAAGCAATCGGAGACAAAACTATTTCAAATAATGGGGATGACTAACCATGGATACGAAAGGAAAATTCACTTAAATAAAAATAAACAAAAGAAATTAATGTGGGAAATTAAATATTTATTATGTTAGTAAATAGACAAATTCAAGGGAATGGGAGAAAACAACAAAATAAAGTGTTATGACTACACTGAGTTAAAATGGTTTGAGGACCATGTTATAGAATGTCACAGATATGTTCTATACAAATATTAGAGATAGAAGAGGGGGTGTGCAATTGTAAGTAATTGCAAAATATAGAGTGGATAAACTCTTTCAAAAAAAATTATCAACCAAAACCAAACAGACGAGCGGAGTATATATTTTATGTGTACAGTGTTATTTATTTTTATATTATTAATTATATATCGGGATACTTGGATCCGGGTGGTGTCAGCCCCTGATACTGAGAATTCTCGGCCTCGTAATGCCATTCGAAAAGATGGACATTGCAGGTTATAAAAAAATTATGTATAAATATATATTTTTAAATGTACTATTCATTGGAGAATGTAATTCCGTCGCCACTAGACGTTTTTACATTTTCTCTTGGATGTGGCTGAAGGACGTAGGAAACCCGGCTGTCACAAACCTCGTGAGTATATGATTGTTTGGGAAACGAAACCGGTTCGCTTTCAGTAGTCGTAATTTATGGAGGAGTAAGGGCTTGGGTACGTTTGACCTCGGAGGAAGGCTTTTCTAATCCGTTGGAGAGCATGGAAGGGTTGATTTGGAACTCGGAAAAATCATTGAAGAGATTTAGCACCAGCCAATTAATTCGCGCTCAGTGATATCGGAAAGGTTTAGTTCGAATTCGATCAGTCGAATGTTACGCAGGAGGTAGGTGCCAAGCCATTGCAAACAAGTATATCCGCCTTCGTTTTCTATTCGATCTATAAAATGTACTAACCAAATAAAACAAAATTATATATCTATGTAAACCCACAATCTAGGACAGGCGAACGGGAGCGGACCAAATGACTTCATAATTGCACATTTTGTTCACTAACTAACTAACAAAAAAAAATAGCAATCAACATGTTTAAATTAAAAATAAAAACAGATTAGGATGAGGTTGAATCACAGTATAGGAGGGAATTTAAAAGCACATTAAATAAATTTATATAACTAAAAGTAACTACACATTCTGTTTGAGATTCAATTATCAACGGCAACGCCATCCAAAAGAATCAGGGATACCACAAACAAAATGTAATTAGACTTTAATATCATGAAGCAAAACACAACACAACGTATGATTCGGAGTCTCTTTACGTAATAAATAGTCACGTAGATTTGTGTTCAAAGCCGTAAATAACGTAGACAAATTAGATGCATATATATTTGATAAAAATAATGCATCAAGATACTCTAATGAGTATTTAAATTGGGGAAAAAAAAAAGGTTTTCAGAGAGTTCTGTGAATTGAGAGGGAGAATTTTCTTCATCTCTTAGTTACATAGAACAAAGCCTTGAAGGAAAGGGGGATGTAAATCACGACTAAATGAGGAAGGAAGTTTAGGGGTCAAAGATATAACATTTTCCAATTAGTTCGCGTGAACATGAGTAACATTTTGGATCACGGGGAGGGAAAATTCACGTATGTTCGACTGTATAGAGGTAAAACTCTAAGGGTCTAAGAGAGGGTGGAAAGCCTGAAAACAATGTGTACGTGAAAGAAAATTGGAAAATAAAAGTATTTGATAAAAGAAGAATCATTTCAATGTTTTAGCTGCAATGTATGCATAATGTGAATTGATTTTCAGAGATAACGTCCAGCATCGGTATCTTTGATCAATTTAATAAATCTGTGAACTTTGACGTCATGAAATTACCACATGTAATTTAAAAATGAAATAATAATGAGAAACTAGATATTTATTTAAAATAAAATAATTTTCATAAAGGATGTAACGAAAAAAAATCGTTTCGATTGTATATAAAGATGTACGTTTGTGACTGTATTGTGTATCACGCATGTGTTTTATTATAATATATTTTTATTTCTTATGTTATAAAAAAACTGAAATATTGCATTTTTTTTCTTTAATCCATCCATCTTTTAATTATGGATGTTAAAATTTTTTTTGTTTCGTTTTTTTAATTTTATTTTTGTATTATAATTAAAACATTAATGATTTAACATATTTTGTACAATAATATTGTTATTTTTGTGCTATATGCAATTAAAAAACTGGTTTCCGTCAATTTTTTTCGTATGATGCATTATTTGCACTTTAATTTACCTTTATACTCTATTTATTTATTTATTATATACAAAAGAAAGTATAAATTACATATTAGGAAGCTTTGCCTATCCAACTAGGAAAGTGTCCCGTTCCAGAAAAGACAAATTTACAGGTTTAGTTCATACGATTCCTTATACATATCTACCATTTAATTATGTCAATTTTGTTAAGATTATCTTTTTTAATTATTGCGTCAACAACACTACATCATACACGTATCACGTAAAAACCCACAAGGGCATTGAAAATTTATAAATAATAAACCTAGAAAGGTGGTTAACCCCAAAAAATGTATTTAATAATAATAATAATAATAATAATTGGATACTTTGTAGAGCACCGTTTTTGTGAGAAATCACCTCAAGGGCGCTGTACATTTTATTATGACTACTTAGGCTGTTTGTGTGATTCTATGTAGAGGTATTTGTTAAATAAATGCTGAAGTCATTTTAAGCAACATTTCCATATCGAACAGTGGTCTTTCACCAGGGCCATACTTAAAGTATGTACAAAACTGATGTTTGTGGCATTGTTATAATTAGGTCCTTACATATGAAATTGACGTTTTGCCGTACTGGCAATTTTGATCTCAAATATCGTCTCTTTGGTCAGGAATTCCAAATTCAAATTTATACAGTTATTTACTCATGTTTTTGTGTTTCGAAAATTATAATTCATTTGTTTTTTTCCTTAATTGTTTTTTTTTTCTTTCCGAACCAGCCAAATCATGGCTGAAGCGAAAATTGACTCCAAAAAAGTTACTTGTGAGCGTTTGGTGACGCAGAGAAAAAAACAATTAAGGATAAAACAAATGAATTATAATTTTCGAAACACAAATACACGAGTAAATAGCTGAATAAATTTGAATTTAGAATTCCTAATCAAAGAGAAGTTATTTGAGATCAAAGTTGCCAGTACGGCAAAACGCCAATTTCATATGTAAGGACTTAATATTTTAATGTTAATATGCCTGTGATTATAACAGCACACCACCACAGTCACGTTAATGTGCAAAAATTAATCCGGTCAATACCGGAACAAGTCTGAAACCACGAAACATTCTCATCTCCAAATCCAGGTTCACCTGCAGCTAAGGACGTCAATCAACGAGATAACTTGAATCAATTGAACACAAGATTTCAATTAATATGCTGATTTATAGAATTCTCTGGATGACGGCCGATGGCTAACTGACACCTGGATAGAGGAAATCCCAGGTGTTTAGATAGGAGTGCTGACCCAGCGGCGAGAACTACGAAAGCCTTTCCAGTTTGGACTCGTCAGCAGTTGTAGTGGTAAATTCCATGACAGTTAATACCTCGACAGTTGCCCCCCAGCACACATATATACAATATGCAGTTGGTTTAGAGAAAATACGGTAAATTTACACGGAGAATTTTTTTTTTTTAATACGATCATTTTATTCGAAAAAACGGTTAACAATGGGACTGATTCATAGAAAATGTAAGAAACGTAATTTCGTACGTATACCAACAAATTATTCTTACATTTTCTAGCCAATAAACATTGAAATACTGTTAATTTGTTCGTAAAAAATTCAGTCCCGTTTTTAACCTTGTTTACGAATAAAATGATCGTATTTTAGAATAACATTTTTCTCCGTGTTCATAGCCAAAATATAACTAAGAGTGCAGAGAGGTTTTACCGCTGAATAACATAAGCATAAAACATTTATTCATTCAGATGCATCAAGAGTAGGCCGGCGTTGTCCAGTGGTAACGCTTTAGACTCCCATTCCGAAGGTCGCGGGTTCGAACCCGGCTTGCGCAAAATAAATTTTATTTGATTTATTTGTGTTATTTCACAACTAATTAATTAAAAACAATATAAGGTATAGTTGCGGCAGTGGCAGCGGCACTCTGTTCCAGAGTGGAAGATACTCTCAGTATCGCCCTGGGGTAAGACCATCATTCAGAATTTGAAACGTTGCTTGAAATGGCTTAAGCGGTGTTTAGTGACTAGATCTGAATAGCCAGGTACTTCCCACTTTCCTCTTCCCATCTCCTTCCCTTCCCCACTTACCTTCAGCCTCAAAACATACCCCAGTTGCCATAGTCTCACTGGCTCCAGACGGGAGTAGTTGGGACTCTTGTGAAGAATTCACTATAAAAAAAAATACCTGACTATACAGGGTGACCGGGAGTAAAGTGCATTTACTTCGGAAGGTAATTCTACATGATGGTACGAGTAAAAAAGATTTTCAATAAAAGAACTTTTACGAAATTCCAACTTTTTTCCATACAAAAAGACGTAGGTACATATAAAAAATCCATACAAAGTGCATTAACTTCAGGAGGTGATTCTATATGATGGTATGAGTAAAAAAGATTTTAAATAAAAGAACTTTTCCGAAATTCCAACTTTTTTCCGTACAAAAAGACGTACATGTAAAAAATCCATACAAAGTGCATTAACTTCGGGAGGTGATTCTACATGATGGTTTGAGTAAAAAAGATTTTAAATAAAAGAACTTTTCCGAAATTCCAACTTTTTTTTCCATTCATAAAGACGAACCTATAAAAAATCCATTCAAAGTAAAAGAGGTACAAACTTACCCGATAATTCTGCTGTTCACGCATTATATGATTGTGATTGTCCCGTTTCGTAACAGCGAGGAATAATAATGCTAGCCGGGCAAGTCGGACAAATATAATCTATTTACCTAGAAAGTACCCCTAAAAATTAAAATTTCGAAAGAATTATTTACTTTTTGACTAATTTTATCTTTTTACCAAAAGAACCCCTAAAGTAGGAATTTAGAATTAATTTATTGATTTTTCACTTAAAAGGTATTACAGTTTATAAAATAATGTTTAACCTCAATAGAGCAAGCCTGTGTTAAGGTTAACAATTATTGAAAGTAACCAAAAATAACACAAAATAATATAGGTAAATCAAAAATAAATACTTGAAAGAAAAATATTGTCACATTAAAATTTCTTATAGAGGGTACCCACTAATGCACTAACGCATTACAATGTAAGCAATATGGGGTATCCATAGTTGATTTGAAAAAAAAGCTATTAATTTTAAAAGTACCAAATACTTTTAATTTAAATATTTATTATTTATTATTACATTTGAAAAAAATATACTTTTCATTTAAAACGACTAATATGAAAGAATAAATATACTCGTACGTATATAATATATTATGCTATTATTTTAGCAGGACAATGAGGAAGAAAATGACTTGGACAATGTGATGTACTAATAAAGGATAAAGATGAAAAAATTAACTGGTAATCCTTAACTAACACAAAATAATTTAAGATTATTTTTAAAATTGTACAAGGAATTCGACGACTTTATATATTTTGAGAGGCTATCAAATTTGAGTAGAGCCTGATAAAAAATTTTTTTTTGGCCAAAAGCAGAATTAGTTTTGAAAGTGAGCTTCAGCTCAGCGCAATGAACGTACATATCATGTAGAATCACCTCCCGAAGTGATGCACCCTTGGACATCCTGAATACTATATAAATAAGCGTATTAGTACAACAAATCGATACTGTAAATAAATTCGTTTGATATCCATACCAACTTATTATTAAGATCGATTTAACAGCGGCTGATAATAAAAGTTTAAAAGTGCTTGCAACTGTACAGGGAAGTTCCAATGAGAAAGATCGATTATTTCCCGTGTACCGACATTCAAGTAAGCAATAATAACGCTCAAAACGCACGATGATAAATTATTAAATATAGCGTATTTCTTGTAAGTATTTATGAATTTTCAATAATATCAACAATATGTAAAAAAAGAAAGAATTATTTTAGTTTGAAAGACCTTAAATAAATAGAAAAACCGAGGTGTTTTTGTCAAAAAACACGTTCTCGGACTTATTTTTTAATGATTTTAATTTAACTAAAATTAAAATTCTGAAAACTGTGTTGACTAGATTATGTATTGATTTTTTTTTTCTATGATTATATGATTTGAAATTTGTGTTGTTTAATAGAATCTGTTGTTTGAAAAATGAACAAATCTGCCAACGACCAACGGTATAACATTAGTATATTAAAAATTGACTTAGTTTTTTAAAGTTTTAAAACTGCGTGTACCAGATAAAATAACAATCTTTCAAACTCAATTTTAGTTTTTTTGTAAAAAAGAGTCAATGCGTCTAGAATTTGATTTAAAAATGACTAATTTCTGGTATTCTCTGGTAATACCCTCTTAAAGGAATTTAAGTTTGAAATTAATAAAAAATTCGCAAATAAATGTAATTTTATAACGATGATAACCAATTATCGGGGGATCAATTGTTGGGTCACCATTTTTGGCCATAACATTGTTCACTGGAAAACCTCATTAAATATAACTTTAAGGTATTAAATATTATCATCACGATGTGCGCTACTGATTATCCTACGGTATGCATGCGCAACGCTGGAGAGCTCAACTTTGTTTCAAAATTCACATTTCAATAAATTTATCAGCTCACACGAATGCCAATGGAGTTTATCTCGGCATGAGTCAGGATTTTTCAATGCGCGGCTCGTTAATTCAACAAAAAATTACATGATTTAAAAAACACGAGTGTGTTTTAGACCACACGACTGAAATCTAAAACATCTTTAGCTCCATCTACATGTATGTATATACCTATAAATATATATGTATAAAATATATAAATGTATATAAACATGCATTATAATAATATTCTACAAATATTTATTTAAACTTATTATCGTTCGCCTCGCCCGATCAAGCCGTGCACATCGACGACCGCTCACCCCGCGTTTGACGACGCGTCACTGCGTGAAGGTACTGGAACGCACAATTTGTATTTCAAAATACTGACTGTTATTTCATTCACTGGCTATGAGAGGAAGAGAGAAAGAAAATGTGCGCGCGCACTGCTCTCTCTTGCTCCTACAGTGTCCCGATATAACGCCTTTTTGTAACGCTCTCGTCAAGCATTCGCCAGTTTACCCCCAAGTCAAGCGTGCGTTACTTCAAAAATTTAACTTAATAAATATAAAAATGGTAGAATTGGAAGCTTTATTGACAGTTGGACTGGCTGCCTTTTTGATGAGTTTTACTTATTGAAAAATATGTTCATAATTTAAACATTTCATTAATTCCTATGTATTATTATGGCTTTTTGAGTAATTTTAGCTATTATTTTTTACGTTATCTGGGTGAATACTGTAAAAGTCTCCGAATTGCCCGAATTCAGCGTAACTATGGTATTATCAATTTGGACTATATTTTGTTGTTGAAGGAATTAGGTAGGCAACAATATATATAAATGAAAACCCAATAAATGCCTTGTGGGTGTTTCGTGGTCCAAAGGCTATATTTTTTAATTAAAAAGTCAGAACTTATCATTTCTATATCAAACGTAAGGGCAGTATACAACGTCAGGCAATAGAGACACATTATTTATCGAGCTAAATGAAAACAAGTTAGTAGCTCCATCGGTTTCCATTCAAACATACGTGAAAATATTTCTAGTGCGTATTATCTATTCGGTGGATGGGAATAAATGGGGAAGAAGAACATAGAAGAAGTAAATTATAATTTGGTACGCGGATGTGGGTACCGCCGCCCCAGGAACCATTTATTGGATAACCAATTAATTTCTATATTTCTGTATTTTAAAAAGAAAGACAAACATTCCCAGGTTACGAATAACCTGACAATATTTTAATCTCCTAATGCCACGACAATAAGCGGAAGATGTTGCTTGTGTTATGATGGAGGACTTAGCCAGCCCAGGAATCGAGCACGCGATGCCCGGGTGGGAGCCAAACGCTAGGCCCACTCAGCCACTGACAGGTCTTGTGTGATTAAAGTCTGTTAGGAGCCAGGTAGGAGTGTTTTCTGTATCTATTTGTAAATAATACATTACGATAGAGCCTAAGAATTAGTAATAAATTGTACAGTGCCCTTGAGATGATTTTTTACAAAAATTACGTTCTAAAATGATCGAATTATTATTATTATTATATATTTTTGCCAACCGAGAATCAAGCTCAGAGGCCCTAGCACGCTCGCTCTATAAGGATCGGTAGGATAACTATCGGTAACTTCTCATCGTTCCCTAGGACAACTGCACATCGCTAACGTACAAACAACAGTTGATGTCGAATATGTTAAGGACACTTAGTCATTGTGAACTGTCACTTATTCGTTGGCGATCTGTAGTCATGCTAGGGAACGATGAGAAGTTAGCGATAGTTATCCTATCGATCGTTATAAAGCGAGCGTGCTAGGGCCTCTGGGCTTCTTCACTTCTCTGTAAATTTAGATATTTTATTGTACGAAATCAAACCTATCAAAATATTATTTTTCATTGATCCTAAGTTGATATATTTAATATCTTCAAAATGATTCTCTATAAGGAAACTTTTATATCTATCACAGCAATAAAAAAGTTTAATACTGGAGTCAAAAACACGACAAGTTTAAGCAACTCTGGCCAGAGTGATTTACATTTTGTTTTCGGAAAGGAATCGGCTATAATATTCGACTTTCGACTCCTGCGTCAATTCAAATATGATTAACAGGCCGCCAGGAATTATTCTGGTACGCGGTTCAACGTAATTCGATGGCTGTTTGCGTCTACCGATAAAAGTATGGAAATTAACGTGAAAATTTATATAGTTCAAAGTATTAACTATAAGGCATGATAAATACAGTTGGTAATATGGTATAGAAAGCGTTATTTTTTTAAGATATCATTGATTTAAGAGTTTTATTCATTTTTTTTTTTTTATAAGAAAAACTCTCTTTTTAAAAATGGTTCTATGACTCTTCATCCGGCGACACCTCATCCCCGACAGTTCACCCGGCGACATCTCATCCCTTGGACACTTCATGAGTCGACACCACATCCCCCGGACAATTCGTCCGGCGGACACTTCGTCCGTCGGACACTTGATACCTCGGACTATTCTTTTTACATACCCAATTGAATAAATAATCTCCTAAAATAATATTTAAGGGGATGAAATGTCCACGGTATCAAGTGTCCGACGGATGAAGTGTCCGCCGGATGAAATGTCCGCCGGATGAAGTGTCCGCCGGAAGAAGTGTCCCAGGGTTGAGGTGACTCCGGATGAAGTGTCCGGGGAATGAGATGCTGCCGGATGAACTGTCGGAGGATGAAGTGTCGCCGGATGAAGTGTCAGGTCACCTTTAAATATAGGATGTCTGTATTTCGTCATACTAATATCTATTGGTTATAGAAATGAACAAAAAGCGATTTATTATTCGAAGGTTATTTTTGCAAAAAGGTAAAACAGTATCTAACTAAGATAGTGATCTGCTAGAGATGTAGTTAATATTTAGTTCTTAAACATTTTATTGAAGTGTAGGTTTGTCAACGATCGCAATGTTAAAAAATCTCAGCTAGACGGAAATTTTTATTAACAATTTTCTAACGATATATTTTTGTAGATATCCAAGAAATTTACAGGTACCAACTCACAATTTAAACTCTCACATACCTTTATTAATCCTGCTTGAGTTTGAGGTAAATTTTGGCAGAACAACGCTAGATCATAAAAATGGTCAAACATTTAGTCACTCCCGGAGAAAGATCACTACTTGAAAACGAAACGCTTCATGAAACGATTTTAGATGTGTTTAGTGTACAGATGTGTTTTGTCAGGTATTTTCCAACCCCCCCTCCATTCCTTACAACCTTACAACACATCCAAAACTACAAATTTAAAAAAAAAAAAAATTTTGAAAGAGTAGCAGAAAATTATTTTTACTTCTTATATTATTGCCCCTTTTGCTAGGAATGTTTCTGCGTTATCAAATTTATTTAATGAACTTATTTCATAAATAATTTTTTACAAAACATGTAATATCTGATAAATAAAAAATATACCTACAAAGTATTGAGAATTTGTATATTTATTTGTAAGAGGAATTTGAATATTAATCTATTTTTTTTTATTTGCGTTATTAACTGTATTTATACATATTTATCAGTGTTAGGAAGGTTATATTATATTTGACGAATTAAATAACGATATTTAAAATTCAAGACTAAAAAAAAATCAAAAAATTGAATAAAAACAGTTCTGATTAAGTAGCTATAGGTAAAACAAGTGATATACTTAATGACATACTAAATAGGTTTACACTTGAAACAAGATAAAAATTAATATTTTTAAATTAATATGACTCCCACCAAAACTTGAAAGCGAAACATGACACATTATAAATATATCCATAATTTTTATTCTCGATTCTCAAAGCAGTTCACTTTCAAATGCGCGCTCCAACCAAAATCGTTACATTTTCATCTCGCAAATTATGTGTTTATTTTCTCCGGAATCAGGTTCCGCTTACAACACTTATGTGTTTTGCGTTCCAGGATGTGGTTCCGGCCAACAACTGCGGTTAACCACACCCTCCGAATACCATTCGGTGGTCAAGTTACTAGTTACTGGTTACTGGCTCCCAGTTAAGGACATTCCGTAGGTATTATTACAGTTAGGGTTATGGTAGGCTTGGTGTAAGGGATGACATTATCAACGTTAAAAGGTGTATTATTTAGAAAAAAATCATTTATTTCGTCAAATTCGCTTTGTGGCATCATTTTTAATTAAATGCACACCAACCAATTTGTGTACACCACTTATATAACAACAAATATTATCTGCATGTTTCGAAACCAAAGGTTTCTTCGTCAGGATAATAAGAACATGAAACTTATGTTGTTATTATCCTGACGAAGAATCCTTTAGTTTCGAGAAATGTCGATTAATGTTATTATACATGTAAGTGATGTACGTAAAATTATTTCTTTTTTATCTTTGAAGAAAAAGATATCATTAATAATTTAAACTAAAATTTGGAAAATAACAAGACACAGAAAAATAAAAGACAACGGTCGTAACTGAGACTCGAACCCAGGAACCTCTCGTCTTACCGGGACAAACGCCATAAAAAAATAGACCACTGCCACCACGCTGTCCATATTTTTGTTTAGATAATTAGCGTTGGGGGTAGGCAGGGAGGACGGACCACCAAACAACTCGGTCTTGGCACACACTCCTTGCTTCATTCACGTTCATACATCTTCTTATACATGCTCTTCTATTATTCCGATTCCTGACATGGCCCGACTCAATAGTTCACTTGATCATGCCATGTATTCTTCGGGCGTCCACAACTTCTTATTCCATTCACTTTTGCGTCATATATCCTCCTTACACTTCTTTCTTCGTTCATTCGCTCTACATGCCCAAACCATCTGAGGGTCCCTTTCTTAAACTTAATCATTACGCTTACATCAGCCTCGCATTCTTTGCGGATATCCACATGATCTCACATCATCATACATGGTTTTACCACACATACGCCTCATGGATCTCATCTCTACAGTATTCAGTCTACTTTCATCCTTCCTCTGCCAGTTTCAAGCTTCACTAACATAATATATGTAATCTTCTTCTTCAATGAAATATTACATTGATGGGAATAACCTTCAAAAGTTATAAAAAGAGAGTTGTTGGAATAAAAATTAATTTTTTGTTAATTAAATAATATGGAAAAAAAACATTAGTCGAAGATAATATTGTTAATTCTGAAATTTGAAATATGAAGTTGACAATTACGACAGTCTCATAATAGATCGCAGTGGCCCAATTGGTGGAGGTGTATGTTACGGTAAGACCTAAGGTTCTGGGTTCGAGTCCCAGTTGAGATCATTATCTTTTATTATTTTTCTGTGTCTTATTCATTTTCATATTTTAAAAAAATTGGATTATTATTGTTATCTTCTTCTTCAATGATATATTACATTGGGTGGAATAACCTTCAAAAGTTAAAAAGAGAGTTTTTCTTATTAAAAAAAATAATAACAATTATTTGTTTTAATATAATAATACATTTATTTATTTATTATCATTGACTATTTTAATCTAAAGCAAAGTAGTCTATGCACAGTTTCTCATCATCTGGGATTCCTTTACCGACGCTGATTGTAGTTAGATGTGTGCGTGTTAGATACATCGTAATTTCCTCAACTTCATCTTTGATTACTATGTTTTTGATTTTATTGTTGACTATGACCGAAGGGACCCGTACTTGGGAGGAGTGGCAGGGGTTACGCAATGGGATTATATAAGAAACTCTACGATCCGAGATGATCTAAGCATTGAACCACTGCTACTCTTCATAGAAATAATCGCAACTGAGGTGGCGTGGGCATGTACTAAGAATGTCTGATAACCGAATTCCAAAGAAAATACGGGGTGCCATTCCAGAGGGTACACGTCCAATGGGCCGCCTCAGACATAGTTGGACGAGGCAACTCCAAAAACTGTGCGAGGAGAAGATGGGTCTGCCATGGATGGAGGCTGAACAATTGGCGCAAGACAGGGACGTATGAAGGAGCCTTTTTGATGCAGTGGGTCCCCGACCCGAACAGGACAAAAGTGTAGAAGAAGACTATGACCATCTCGTACATTAGCTGCTATAATGTCATCGAATTTCAGAGATATTCATATTTCCACGTGCGTGTGATTGCCACCGGTTTACATAATGCAATATAATCAACAAAAAATCTATCTGCTGAGTTTCAGCTTGATCGAATGTCGGGAAGTGGGTTAATTTCCACATCATTCATAAATTCATTCAATCAAGAAAACCAAAGTGAAAAACCAATAAAAATACAAATAAATTAATAAAAATAATTTAGAACCGCAGAAACAGTTACAACAGAAAACGGTTAGCGAGTTAGCAGAGGGTTGAATGTGACGCATTTCAGCCCCTACATTTCCAATTTCTACCGATTTATATATATTTCCCTTGAAAGCTTTTTTAAGTTCCTAAAAAAATATATGTATTATTTGAAGCTAATAACAATACATTGATAGAGCTGAAACAAATAATATATGAAATTTCCTCCATAGAAAAAAATCGCAAAGTATGCTCCGAAAATTACTAAAAACAATTTTTTTCTGCAATTCAATTGGCCCTTGGCCCACTGATGGCCACCAATGAAAATTATTTTTTTTTAAATTTTTTTTTTTATATAATATTTGTTAAGAGTTTCTAATACAAAATAATATTATTAGTATCAACAGTTGTATAAACTACCAAAATCTGAATGAATTGTTACTGTAAACTTAAAAAATGCGATACAAATTTTTTTAAAAAACATCCCAGTTTTCAAGTAGTTTAGCGGCTAAGCTAGGTTTGTGTAACATGGTTTGTGATACAAAAGAAAGTGCCCCCTTCATAGCGCCTGCTCGCGTCGTGTCGCATTTAAGTGCAACTTTGGAAATTGTCGAGAGATTTTTACCCTATTTAAAACGATTATTATTTAAACGATATTACCATCGTTTTTTTTTAATATTACCGCGCTCCCTACCGTTCGTATTTACATATCTTCCTTTAGAACTTTTTTTTATTTGCACGCTTTCTATGAAGCCTTAAGAGCGATTGGCCAGCGGCTGAGAATAAAAGTTTAAAAATGCTTGCAACGGTACAGGGGGGTTTTAATGAGAAAGATCGATTATTCCCCGTATCAAATTTTTAAAATTAAAAATTTAATATCGACTTATTTCATTAAAAACTTGCTTTAATATACGTATACCTACATCAAGTAAGCAATAAAAATGCTCAAAACGCACAATGATTAAATATCGTGTACTTCTTGTAAGTATGTTTTGATCATAAGTATTTATGATTTTTCAATAATGTCTAAAGTGTGTAAAAAAATAAAAAAAAGTATTTTAGTTTATAAGACCTTAAATAAAACTGAGGTATTTTTGGCACAAAACACGTTCTCGGATTTATTTTTTAATGAATTTAATTTAACTAAAATTAAAATTATGAAAACTGAGTTTACTAGATTATGTATTGATTTATTTTGTTGAATGATTATATGCTTTGATATTTGTGTTGTTTAATAGAATCTGTTGTTTAAATATTGAACAAATCTGCCAACGACCAACGGTATAACCTTATATGGTATAACCTTAGTATACCTTAGTATAACCTTAGTGTAATTAACTTATTTTTTGAAATTTTTTTCCAATAAAAGTCAATACGTCCCGAATTTGATTTAAAAAGGACCAATTTTCGGTATTCTCTGGTAATGCCCTCTTAAGAGGCATTTATCCACTCAGCTGCTATCCGATCAAGCCCATGGATCATTGCAAGATTTTGATGCCAATTTGTATAGCTTCTTCTATGTTCCTATAGCTTTCCACTGAAGGAGTAGAGCTACCTCCACCCCACTCGAGAATCTCATTTCGTCTATCATTAATCATTACACTAGTCAATTAAATTAATCCACTGCATTACTACATTGAGTAATAGCACATCGTCAATTAGGTTCTGCTTGAACTGATAATATATTGTTTACGCCACTCAAAATTTACACCAGCAAATTTATAATAAAATTCATTATTGAGATGTAAAAATTAATATTTTTCATATTTTTTTTTATATTAGAAAAACTCTCTTTTTAAGTTTTGAAGGTTATTCCCATCAATGTAATACATCATTGAAGAAGAAGATAACAATAATAATAAAAAAAAAAATTAAATACGAAAATAAACAAGACACAGAAAAATAATAAAAGATTACGGTCGCAACTGGGACTCGACCCCAGAACCTTACGTCTTACATCGCAGTCGCCCTATTGGTAGAGGTGTATGTCCCGGTAAGACGTAAGGTTCTGGGTTCGAGTCCCAGTTGCGACCGTTATCTTTTATTATTTTTCTGTGTCTTGTTTATTTTCATATTTAAAAAAAATTAGATTATTATTGTTATATTCTTCTTCAATGATTAATATTTTTCTTCGATCTTCGCAAATTCATAATTGTGAATTTAATGAAAACAAATATCTTTCTGAACACCACTTATGTAACCACAATTATCGACATGTATCTACATTAATATATTATTAATTGAAGAAGAAGATAACACTTATAATCTAAACAAAAATAATTACCGGTAAGACGAGAGGTTTCGGTTCGAGTCCCAGTTGCTACTGTTATCTTTTATATTTCTGTATCTTGTTTTTTTCTTTCATATTTTCGTTTGGATCATTAGTGTTCTCTTATTCTTCAATGATACATTATACTAGTATTAAATATTTCAGATCATACTAGTATTAAATATTATTTCGCAGATCTTATGAAAAGAGAGTTTTTGTAACAAAAATTGTTTTTTTTATTGTTTCAGTTTTTTTTTAATAATCATTATTTACAAATCATGTGCGCTACCCGAATCACTATAAAATATCTGTTCTGATATGTGTTAATAATAATATTAGTAATTATTTTATTCCAAACATGACGATAAACAAAATATTATTTCAAAAATAATATTCCGTTGCCATCTGAATCAGATATGCCCGATTCTTTGACTAAAACGTGGAGTAAAGATGTAAACATAATGAGTCAGGTCCCTGGATAGAAAATGAAGAACTCAATTTTTGACATTGAGTTTTTTTGATATATCGGTTGAATTGTTATCCAAAATTATTAAAACAACTCATAATTGGAAAACTAGGAGTTGCGATTGGATACATAATTTTTGGTACAAAAGTCTGACTACTTTACATCCTCTTTTGGCAAAAAATCTTTCAAAATTTGTCAAACAAACTCAAAATTACCAAAATTTTCTGACTAAGCCATTACATATGTTGCTTAAAAGCGAACATATTAATAATCCCTCTCAGTATACATCCATTACATGTTTACCAACAATATACAAAATTTTAACCTCTTGTTTGACAGATTTACTATAAACTCATTTAGATGAAAAAAATATTTTATCTTAACAACAAAAAGGTTGTCGCAGAAAACATATGGGATGTTAAGAACAATTAGGTAGTTATAGATTATGTAATTCTAAAACAGATTCAAACTCAATAACGTAATTTACATAATTGCTGTATAGACTTCCTAAAGACTTTCGATAGTGTCCTGAACTTGTGGATTATCAAAATTATTAAATATATATAAAATTAACCCCATTATTATTCAATTTTTGGATAATATTATGCCCTTTTGAAATACCGATTTATTTGTCAATTTAAAATCTAAGAAAATAGTAGTACAAAAAGAGGAATTTTTCAAATTTCAAATTCAGGACTCTTTGAGTCCTTTTTGGTTTTGCTTGGCATCAAATCCTCCATCTAATGCGTTAATTAAGAGCAAGTTTGGAATAAAAATTAAGGGTAATACAAGGGAGAGTAATATAATTTCGCATTTATTATTTATGGATGATATGAAATTATTTTCGTATTCTGAATCAAATTTAGATAAAATGATTAAGGTAGTTAACATTTTTTTCAGATGAATTAAAATTACTTGGTTTAGATGAATGTAGAACGATCCATGTAGAGAAAGGCAAAATTGTAGATGGAGGTGAGGGTATATTTAGAAATTTCCAAATAAACAGTATGAAAGAGGGTGAGGTTTATAAATATTCAGGATACCTGCAATCATATTATAGATAAGATAGATGAACCCGGGCACCTCTGCTAAATCATCAAACGTAGCGTACTACTTGGGGTGACCTATGATGGCAGAGATGTTGGTTATCCAATAAATAGTTCCCGTGACGGCGGTACCCAGCCCGCTTTACAAATTAGAAACATTATAACATAATGCTTAGTTGTTTACATACACCTATGTTTCTGATATTAACAGGGGACCGTTTAAATATCAATATAAACTCATGATATAAGAGAAAGGGGCCTTTTTGGCTCTGTATGCCATTACGTCATTCAAATATCGCAAATTCAAATCGGCGCTGTTCGACGACTCAAGGTTATTGGCTGCGCGGCCGGTTTCATATGAAACGTTGTTTTGGATTTGAAGCCAAAATACCCAACGAAGCTAAAAAAATATTTTTGTAATTAAAAGGTATGTCAAATATTTATCTTGAAGGGGAGCTAATATAGCCTATTAAAGATTTAAATATTTGATGATTTTAGAGACAAATTGGACAATATTTTGCGAGTAAATGTAAACATTAAAAAAAAAAAAATTTGAAATATAAAATTAAAAATATTTTATTAGAAAAAATTTTTGATGACTTTAAATTTATATTACAATAAAAACATGTCGTTTTATATTAAAATTACTACCCAAAGAAACGCATATTTAACTTATTTTTTATTGTATTTTTCATAATACTAAAACCAAGGATTACGCATATTTAAAAAAAAAAACTATAAATAACTCGCAACAAATAAAACTGATTTCTTTAATTACCTATACGTCATCAATTAAAAGCAAAAAAAAATGTAGTTCCTGTCCGAGGCAGATATTTGACGTACCTTTTTATTACAAAAAAAATTTTCAGTTTGGTTGGGTATTTTGGCCTCAAATTCAAAACTACGTTTTGTATGAAACCGGCCGACCTTACTGTTAACGGCCATCGAAGATTAAAATGTCAAAACAACATGAAAAGTTGTCGAAACTCGGGCAAAGCCAAACCACGAATAAACCGCCATAAAAGGCCTAGCGTTTTTATCGAAGCACCATTTTTTCAGTTCACGAAGTTCTGTTCGCCGAAACTGCAACATTCGTTTGATCTTAACGTGTTAGCGCGGTGCATCAATCTACGTTAATATCCGGTGCATTCGGGCGCCGCAATGCCCGCGGCCATTTCCGGTCGCGACGTCATACTCGTGTAGATGTGTGAGTTGGTGTGAACGCTGTAGTATGTGTGTCCAGTGTTCACGAGTATCAAGTTTTCAATACACAAAAAATTATTAAATATTATTTTATTTACATTTAAAAAGGAAATGTAATTGAATTCTCTAGTGTCCAATACACATACAAAACTAGGGCAATAAGCCAAAATGTACTAGTTATTTCCTGTTCGAATTCATATTTTGGATAGAAAAATATTACATTTTGTGCTACGAAACTATAAAATGATTTTTCCTTTACACCTTTATTAATAAAGCTTAACGCTTTCATTTTTATGTATTTTTTTAAAATACTATTAAAAATAGCTAAGCTTAATACTTCTTGGTATCCGGCAATTGACGGCTACACCAAAACTAAAGCAAAAAACAAATTTGATTTAAACTCTCTTACCAGCTCGTGGGGTAGTGGAGCTGGCAACACGGTATCGCTTAGACATACTTAAGCACAGATTTGACCACTTTCAAGTTGACAATCGGCCGCCTCCCTCGAATAAGGTTTTTTCGTGGATTTCCTTATTTCCAAAGGCAAATGCGAGGGAATTCCTAAATAAGAGGACACGACCCATCTCCTTCCCTCTCCCAACACAACACAAACAGACACGTATGTATATATGCTGCCGTCGCTGGCTATGCTGATGATGATTGTTGTGCTTGGGCGGACAATGCAATTTTAATAGGGTTTTTAGATAACAATCTTTCTCTATCGATAAAACACAGGACCTTTTAGTCTATAATAGCAAGGTAACTTTTTAAAAATACCCACATGAGGTAAAAATTGCGAGGCGCAGATGACGCCGTTCTATTTGCATAAAGAACATTAACTTTAAATTCAGTAATTTAAATGATTCGCACTTCATGCAAAATAAGAATCTAGTACATAAAAAAAATGTCAATAACACATCTGCCCTGATATTGGACACTGTAATGTTGTCAGAAACGTCGCTAAAGAAGGCGTTAGAGTAACACGGCATAATATCCCAAAAATAAACAACAAAAATACTATTAAAAATGTTCAAACAATAATATATAGAAATTCAAAGAGAAAAGAAAAAAAAAATTTAGTTCCAATCAAAAACCGCACACGGATTTTTTTTGCTTCCGTTGCAGCATTTTAACTAAATTCATCACCGTATTCCATTTACCGTAACAATTCAGATTCAACAGCAAATTTAATAAATTTTCTCAGTTTCGCTCAATTGGCAGATATCCAATAAATGGTTCCCGGGGCGGCGGTACCCATACGTAAAAGGCCGGCCTAATTAGCGGCCCTGAGGAAAATAATTTCCCTTAGGTCCTACGTCATCTATAAAAATGCTGTGTGGAGGGTATTTTCGTGAAGAGGAAGGAATGAACAATTGAACATGGGTTTGAAGAGACCCATGTTATAGGAGGGAGTAAATACAGAGGCAGGCAAAACGTTCCAAAACCGAGCTGTTAAACTCAAATGACCCGTTCTAATGTGACAAATGTCAGCCGTGTACATATGTTTTAAAGAGAAAAAAAAATCTTAGAAACTTGGTGCAAAAAATTAAATTTCGGCCAAAATGTCTGCTATAATTTTTTTGTACCAAGAACGACACATGTGGTGATTTTTATCATATAATAATATAATATAACTTTAAAACATTGTCTAATCAAAATATTTCTCGAAATATCTACTTACAAAAATGATTTTTACAATTTTAATCGGCATTGTAATGTTTTTTTGACTTCGAAAGTGCAACGTCTTTTTTGTCGCCAGCAGTACTTTACGACCACTGTTCCGTGCAGCATCTGTAATAGAAGATAGACACAAATATGTAGATCTACAGGGCTAGCGACGGTGATGGTTGGAATCAAGCCGGATACCAGAAAACAGTGTTACAGGACCCAGCGCGCCGAATTTGGAGTCCGGGGTTTGCTGGACTCGGTCAAAGCCTTTTTTTGACAAGGCTGGACCGTTGAACGGGAATGGCGGATAAGGTTCTATTTGTTTTGCGTTCTGCCACGCGAAATTGTGAACGTAAAAAGACTAGGATGGGTTGCGCTTGTATTGGAGCACTTATTTTTTTGTATTATTTCTAACAAAAACAGTTCAAAATACACCGTTCGAACAACAAAAAGGTAGTTCTGCGAATCCGCCACATGATTGCTTGTCTGCAGATTCTACCTCAATATGTAATAAGAATACAATATATATCTTAAGTGTGATTTTGAGAAATTCTACAAAATAAAAAATAAACTTATACGTACAAAGACAGAATTCATTAAAAAGTCCAAATAAACACCAAGTTTTTTTTTACATTAGCTCCACACAGGAGGCCCTGAGGAAAATAATTTCCCTCAGGGCCTATGTCATTTTTGGGGATGCTGTGTGAAGCGTGTTTCTAAGGAAAGGAAGGAGATAAGGAGAGGAAGTTTTGGGAAGGAAAAAGGTATGAGGGTTGGGTAGGAATCTGGGGATCAGACTAACCTCACCCCATGAGCCCGGGCACCCCCGCTAACTCACCAAACGTAGCGAACCACTTGGGATGACCTATGGCAGAGGTGTTGGTTATCCAATAAATGGTTCTTGTTGCGGCGGTACCCATTCCCGCCTCCCAAATTACACAAACATTTTACACAACACGATAACATATATCTAAACACCATTTATACTCTAAGTTAAGCAAACCATTTGTTACGAGGGGGGCAATTTATATAATTACCTTCCAGATGCTACTAAAACTTTTAAGGTGAGAAAAAAAAATACATTCATTTATATTAGAAGTAAAGCTTATTTGCGTAATCTTTCTTTTTCTTCCCTGCTCAATCTCTCTTTTTTACATAGATCCCTCATTCATAAGCCACATCTTTACAACCCTCATGTTTAAACTTTCATTTTCATCAAAAGCAAATTTATATCTGAGAATATTAAAAATCACTGGTACGCAGTACTCCAGCGTTCGGCTTCCATACTTATTTGTTATTTTAGGTATTTTCACGCCTTTTTTTCTGTAAGACGTGTGCTGTGATTATGTACCAGTGGTTTCTTGTAAGTGCTATCATCCCAGTTATCCTTAATGGTAAGGAACCAGAATATACCTTTTATTAGGAACAGGCCCTCAGCACAGTATAGGAGTTGCACATTGTGTCTTTGTCTATATATATATATATGGTAATACAATCAGTTTTATGCTAGCGGTTTGCAAATTTTATACATACTTAATATAAGTCATGTTTGTATTTCCCCAGCTTCGAGTTCCATATCTAAGAATAGATTCTACCAATGAAAAAGATTCTAGTTTGAGTGTGAGGCAAGACAAATTTATAGAAATTGTTTGCTAGAGCTCTAAGCTGGTTACATATTTTGGTAATTTGCTTTTCCCATTTTCTTAGTTGGTAACACTATTATTTTTTTATTTTATTTTTTATAATTCTTTGAATTATTAGTATAAAACTTATGTATTTTACAACCAACATGCTAGGCACGTGCCATGCTAGGCACATGCCATTGTAATCGGATTGATTTTGAGACCGACGTGAAATGTCACAAATTAAAGACATAAAATTTTCTTCTTCACGCCGAGATTGAATTTACGATTTACAGATTGCTAGTTGAGAGGCTTACCCCTCGACCATTGAGGCTGTCTTATATTTTAATTTAGAAATTACTAACATCATCCAAAATTATTTATCCAAATTTTTATAAGCCAAGGTTGCAAACTTCTTCCAAGAGAATATTAGCATCTCATACGCTGATTAGTGACTAATATCCATTATTCTGGTTATCCAGAATGTTGTTATACTTGAAAAATTACGACATCTATCAAACGACATTATAAAAATACAAAACACGTTATATTCACGAAAAACGAAAAAAAATTGTGGAACAGGTTATGAAATAGAGAGCCATTCAAAGAATATGTGTGCATGAATCTCTTGGAAATCGATGAAATCGATGAAAATCTTCGATGGGACTCTAACATAAATAGCATTACAAAAAAACTCAAGAAGCTCGTGTACTACTTTAGAAACATGTGCATATATTACTATTTAAAAAAAAATCTAAATGCTCTTTGCCAATCACGAATAGAATATAGGATTTTTGGATGGGGATAAGCCTTTTTTATTTTTTATTAATTTTATTGATAGAATAGTTAATACATATCAACAAACAAGTCATGCCAAGCCAATTGAATTAGCTTGTCAACAGGTGCTTTTAGTTTAGTTACATATACATTTTAAAAGTTATAATTTACATCTTGTGTCTACAGTTCAACATTTTTTCATACATATCAATATAATTAATTTTTTTCCGAGAGCCAATTTTTTACCATATATTTAACCTTATTCATAGAATTACATTGCTATAATTTAAAGTGTCAGGTAATAAATTAAATATCTTCGTTATGTTGTATTCAAACTTTCTCTGTCCGTACTTATTATTTAATTTCGGAATATTAACCCGTCGGTGCACGTGAATCTAGTGCTGTATTTATATTCTAATTTCTCTTTATGCTGCGGGGTCAATTTATGCGAATTTTAATTTTGTGCCACAGTATATATAGCCTTAAAACTTTGGCCCTCTGAAACAGCAACGGTGAATTATGTCTCTGTTTGAAAATTTTAGGAACGCTAATTGCACTTTTTTTAATCATCCTGAAAGTACCCATAAGAACTCCATCAAAAAGAAATTAAAAAAATATATATTGTGTTCAGCATTATAAAACTGTGTTAAAAAATGCGCTACTCAAATTTAAAGAAACATATGGTATAAACCTTGCTGACTAACACACCTACACAACAAGGACGAAATTCTCAAAACTACAAAAAACTCCAAAATTAAATAAGTACACTTCCATTTGAAATAAAAAACAACATGGATATACAAAAGTTTAAAAACACATCAAATTATGGCTAAATAAACATGAAGATAAGGAAATCATTGAATTTAATCATAAATTTTACCAACCCATCCTACAGACAACATAAATAAATACTTTTTTACTTTATTTATTTTTTATTTTGTGGAAACCAACAAACTAGAAGATAAGGAAATCATGATCAACAACCTTGCAACAATCTTCAGTCCACCTTAGAACAGGAATACCTAGTGAGGAGGACTGATAACAAACTACTTTATTTTGTATTTTTACTTTACTTTGTATTGTATTTTTACTTTACTTTATATTGGCTTTAAATAAAAAATCTTTTTCTTCCTTGAACTGTCCCAATTCAGCCTAGGTAGGCTGTTGGGGTCGGCTCTTCTCGTTCTTAGGTTCTGTGTATCGCTTTCATCCAGGGGTGCTAGTCGATCGATAAGGATCGGTAGGATAATTGTCGGTAACTTCTCATCGTTCCCCAGGACAATTGCAGATCGCAAACGAATAGGTGATAGTTCACAATGACTAAGTGTCCTTAATATATTCGATATCAACTGTTATTTGTACGTCAGCGATCTGCAGTTGTCCTAGGGAACGATGAGAAGTTACCGACAATTACCTTACCGATCCTTATTGATCGACAATGCTAGCATCCCAGGCCGTTTCTCTGTAGAATTTTGGAACATTGAGTCATCCGGAAGTTCTTTAGTTCACCTATGACTGACTGTCGAAGAAGCTCCATAGTAATTAAATTTCACGGTGTGATTAAATACCGTTAAATAAAAAATAAAAATACGAAAAAAAACGGCCCGTTAAAGTATGTCCACTAGTCTTAATTTAGTGAAACCATGATCATTATCTCAATAACTTATCTTAGCTCTATTAATTCATCCAACTATCTGTAAATTTTTACACAAAAGAAATTTATATTTTAAAAAAATAATTCAATACGATTGGTAGCTGCCTGCTTTATCGTTTGACTGATTATGTGATTAACGCTCATCAGTTCCTTTTATAAATAAATTAAAACTTTATTGAACTTGAATCATTTTACACAATACGTTGAAATATAACTTCACATAACGCACCTACACCAATCCGAAATTAAAATGGTAATTACGCGTTTTTTAATAAAACGCATTTCCAAATTACGAATTACATGGCAATATTTTAAATCTCACTATATTTGCACTATTAGTGTTATGGTGGAGGATGTACATAGCTTATTAACCAGTGACGTCTTATTGCAAACTTCATTTAAAAAAAAAAATTCACAAACCGTTTAATACTATCGATTGAACCTTTACGCGCTGTTGAAGTAAAATTTATTTGACTAAAAACTAAATTAAAACTTACATTTTTTAGGCGGCGGAACATGATTAGGTTGTGGATTTTTGAAGTAAAACTTCTTTACTCACGCTTGACTTGGGGGGTAAGCTGGCGAATGCGTTACGAAAAGTGTAATGCGTTACGGGCGACGTGAAAGTGCTGTATCACACTGTAGAAGCAAGAGAGAGGGAGAGCAGTGCGCACGAACATTTTTTTTCTCTCTTCCTCGCTAGTGCATTAAGATTATTCGTAATTTTATTGGGTTCTTGAACAATTTTATAAATACTGAAGGAGCAAGAGTACTTACTTAAATTTTTTTTTTGCGTTTCAGTCATTTAAATTCTAAATAACACAATTTTTATTGTCACACTACTGCCACTTTTTACTTCAATAGCTAGAATTCACAAGTAGTGGAGAGAAAAAATGTTTTAATATTAATCGTAAAAAAATACAAGTCAAAAGTTACAACTAAAAATCATATATTATCAACAAAACATATCAAAAGCCTGTTGACCTTACCTTATTCATTAGTAAACAAAAATAAAAAGGTTACGTCTGAAATTTGAGTTTGCTTTGACGTTTTGTTATTGAATATGATGACATATAAATGGAACGTCATTTCCGTTACTGTTACATCCGTCCAAAAAAGATTTGAGTTTCCCTTCGTAATGCCTCTAAAAAAGACTTATTTCAAAATATTATTACCAACAAATTGAAATTCAAATTCTAATATTTTGCGTTATCAAAGAAAATTGTTAGAAGTGTTTTTCTGTTACCCAAGTTAATCTGCCTTTACAAACTTTGTCAAGCGGTTACAAAGCTCCCTGAATCCATAATTTATCTCGCCATTTTTTTTTTCATCCAGCGCTAGTTGAGCCGCGCGCTTCGAAATGGTTAACGTTTCATGAGTCGGTGAATTTGGAGTGTTTTGCCGAGGGATGTGGCCGCGCCGTAAACACGGCACATCAAGTGCGCCGGAATGGCGTAATTACGAGAAACTTCATATTTCGCGCGGCGTTGTCTACCGCTGGAAAATATTCAAACGGGAAACGGTACACTTTGACCTGTGAGGAGAAGAAACTCTGAAAACAGCATAGCCACTGTTTAGCAAAAGGGGGTTTTAAAAAAGTTTTGTACCTTAGTAGGGTAGTTACTGTAATATTGTACCTTAAATGATAAACCACGGGATTCCGCTTTTGGGCGGTTTTGAGTTGAATATGCAGAAAAATGTTGTTTTTCATTACTTTATTGGATGAAACGAAGAAATCCATGAACAGTACCTATATTAACTGATTTAACTTAATAAAAAACCGCGTGGCAAATTAACTTTCAAGGATAAATCCTAATATTAGGTCCTTACCTATGCAATTGGCGTTTTGCCGTACTGGCAACTTTGATCTCAAATATCTTGTCTTTGGTTAGGAATTCCAAATTCAAATTTATACAGCTATTTACTCATCTATTCGTGTTTCGAAAATTATAATTCATTTGTTTTTTACTTACAAGTAACTTATAAGTAACTTTTTTGGAGTCAATTTTCGCTTGGGGCATGGTTTGGCTGGTTTGGCAGGGTTCAGCCATTGTAATGAGCGCTTCCAATTATCGTACAAGATCCACTTTTCATCACAGGTAATGATTCGATTTAAAATCCTTTCGTTATTGTGCCGGTTAATGTATCTTTTATCGGGAGATTTTTTCATTTTGGATGAGTGTTTCAGTCTAATCATTATTGCTTATATTAATTGTCACCCTTTGTTCTATGCATACAAATCTTGTCTTAAACATTAGTTTATCAATTTAAAAAAAAAATAATAGAAAACACATTCTACATTTTCTATAATTTTTTTAATAAATCTACCGGTTTATCACTCGTTTGGAACTTATTATAGCACTAAAGATTTGCAACATTTCTAGGTTTGAAATTGCATCTTGTAACAACACCTTCCATGGGTATTTTTATGCCAAACGTTTTGGGTAGATACCATAAAAGGAAGGAACTAAATCCTAATAGCGCATGACGGTTTTTGAACCCATGACCACCGATTTCTTAGCCATGGATCATAATCCCTCAACCAGGGAGTCCGTCAATATTATAAGCTCCAGCAAAACTGTTTTTATTACCATATTTGACTGCTAATTTTTAAAAACTCGCTCAAATCAACTATTTCCTCACAATCGTCCGCGTCAGAGAGACCGATTCACATATAAGCAGATAACAAATATTTTATGTGTAAAACAAAGACACGTGTAGATAATATTTGATTTATAGCGAACATTGGATTATAGATTTACTCATTATGATAAAACTTTCGGACTGGTTGTTTCCAAAAATTTGAATAATTTATCAAATATTTGAAGTTATTTTTCACGTTCTTTGTTAGTTCTATTAAAGTTCTGTTATTATATCTTTAAAAGCCAGTTGTTTCATAAAACTTAAATAAACACAGAACTTGAATAGAACTTACACAGAACGTGAAAATTAACTTAAAATATTTGATGAATTATTTGAAGATGTCTGACAAATCAAATGGACGATCGATAGGATAAAGTCAGGCAATTTTTGCGCTGTATTCACATAAAACTACAAAAATATGGAGATTTTTTTTTTACAATAGCTCCACACAGAAGGCCCCGAAGAAAATAATTCCCTCAGGGCCTATGTCATCTTTGGGGATGCTGTGTAAACAGTTATTTTTAAAAAATGAAGGGAAGGGATGTTCTGGGAAGGAAAAAGGGTAGGAATCTGGGGGTCAGAGTGTCCAGGAGTGACTGACGAATGATTCCATCCCTCCCACTGCGGTCCAAGGTGATGTTCCGAGAGAGCCCTGCAAGAGAATCAAAAGGTCTCACTCAACTAGTATCTCCCGATCTGGCCTGCCACGCAGTTGGTGGGCAGACACATCCAATGTCAAAACCCAGACAAACCTCACCCCATGAACTCGGGCACCCCTGCTAAGGCGTCAAACGTAGCGAACCACTTGGGGTGACCTATGGCAGAGGTGTTGGTTATTTAAATTGAACACTCTTATAACATTCATTATTCACCGTCAGTTTTGTTATAACCGCTAAATGTTGAAGTGTAATGAATCACTTTAAATATAGCCCGACTCGCTGTTGTACCAAAATGCAACTAGATAAATCTTCCAGCTGCACTGGGTCCATTAATTACTTAATAATTCACAACGCGGTGTTTATTACACAAATGCAAACCACTATGATGCCGGTGCGCCTCCGTGGCTTAGGCTTCTGTATACCCATGAGATTTTGTCAGTTAACGAAAAATTTTTGTACATCGAGTTAATGGCTGAAAAAAAATTGACTGGATACCTAAAAGATTTGCACACGTGGAGCGGATGATCGAACTTCTTTGTATAATGAAGGACAGTTAGTGGAAGTCACTTGGGAAACTAAATACATACATCGTCGTTCAAAAGAACGCGCACACAATTCAATAACACTTTGATATCTTGATATCTTCGCTTAATCCTCGGTTTATCTTATATGCATTTTGATGTTAGCTCTACACATGAGGTTCTGAAGAAGATCATTTTGCTCGGGAACAATATAATCTGAATTAAGGAAGGAGAGGAATTGTTGATCTCTATAAAAAAATATTTTAAAGAAATCATCAATAGGATGACTGCCTCCTCTATTTCTACATGAAAGTCACACTAATAATAATTATACTTGTTTTTCTTCTTACTGAATTCACAGATGTTTATATATTTTAGTTAAAGGGTCTTGATTACGATTTACTGTTTTAATTATACATATGTGAAACACGTGACTGTATTTTTTTTATTTTTTATTTTTTTTATTTCAATTTTTTTTACCTTTCACACACAGGATTTTTACAATGTATATCATTGTTTAATAATAGAATAACAAAATAAAAACAAAAATATAACAAAAAGATATAACATAAAGGTGAAAACATAATTTTTTTGTTTTTGTTTCTACACCAATTACGAGAACTGGCTCTTGAGCTTGGTGTAGGAATATTAATTATACATATATGTGAAATGTAAACTCTTCTTCCATCCACAAGCAAATGCTTTAATGGAAGACCAGTATGAATTAACATGTATCATTTTTAAGATAAATGTTTGTACATCATACACAAATAAATAAAAGTAGGATTGGTGGGTAGGAATCTAGGGGTCAGCATGTCCAGGAATGACAGACGTTTGAATCCACCCCTGCCACAGCGTTGCACGACGGTGCGTCGTAAGAGTTCTGCTGGAGAGGACATAGGGTTTGTCTCAACCGGCCTATCTCAATCCACCCTCCCCGACCGCCACGAAGCTGGTGGTCGGGCAGTCCTGCTAATTCACCAATCACTTGGTGTAACTTATGGCAGAGATGTTAATTATCTAATGACAATGACAGCGCTAACCATACCAGCCTCCCAAAATGAAAAATGTTAAAATATTACCAAAGAACATTATTTATTTTTTATCCTATGTGGGTGCCACCTAGAGGCAACCTAGATCAGTTGATCTTGGAGAAACAGGAAGCGGAAATACAAACATCCTTTCTGTGGCTCAGTCGCCGATGCGAGATAAAGTTGGCAACGATAAACTGGCGGAAAACCACGTGACCCGCTCGGGGGGCCGGCGCACAGTGGTCCCTCGCCTATTTTTCCGCCGGTCCATACTGGGTCCATACAGGGGGGCGGGCCGATGAACGTCCTCACTATCATAGTAGCAGGCGATAGCACCTGATTTTTAAACAGGTCATTACAATCTCCAGGTCGGCAAAAGGTTATTACAACTAAACTTCTTATTAAAGTTGAACAAAAATTACAAAAAAATTCCATTCTCGGTATTAGAACCTAAAGTTTTTCATTAATTTTTTTTAGCAAAGTACAGGATTTAATCATTTTGGTTTTTAGTAGGTAACTAGGTCAAATAAATAAAAAAATAATAAATAAGAAATGAAAAAAAAAGTTGTTTTAAATGTTGAAAGGTAACATTGAGAATCAATTATTTATTTTTATTTATTTATTAAACGCCCTTATGGGCTCTTAAATTTTAGTTAAATAGATAGTATAACAGTTATTTATAAAATTCTAAATTAAAACAATAAAGAAAGCATAATACAGTGAAAATAAAAGTAAAACAAAAGCATATACCTTCAACAAAATATAACAATAAATGCATATAATAAAATTAGATACATAGGTAAAAAATATAAGTTTCACAAAAAAAACATATTCAATATATACAAAAATTGTAGAGATTTAAGACGTCTATTTATGTCTAAATATACAAAAGAATTGAAATAAACAATGTTTATACTGATTGTTTTTAATGTGAAATATATCTCCCAGATCAGAATATTTATTTCCGAGACTGTGAAGTCTCGGTATCGGGGAATTTTGATAAAAGAGTGTTCTGGTGTTATTAAAATAAAAGGGTAGTAAATTTCGGCAAGATCTTTTAGGTATGTGGATATTGATTAATTGAAGCAATTCAGGACAGTCAATTTTGTAATGCAGTATTTTATGTAATGGTATTAAATCTGTGATTATTCTTCTTTCTGAAAGTTCTAATAGGAACATTTTATCAAGTAGGTAGTTGTAATCAATGTTTTCTACAGGAATATGCAATTTATAGTTTATATATCTCAACAACTTATGTTGAATCTTTTCAATGTTGGCGGATTAATTACTGACAACAAACAATATACTTTTTAGAACATTCGTAGAAAATTGTTAATATATTATTTTCTACAGTGATTTTTAATTTTTAATTCAATATCAAAAAACTAGTGTAGGTAGTTTGAGAAAATATATTTTTCCGCCTCGAGACCACTGTGCGCCGGCGACCAGTGAATCTTAATATTTCTAGAACGTGAATAACAATACTTCAAGAAGGTGAAATACAACGCAGAGCTTCTCCATCGCAACGTTAAATCCTTCACTGTAGAAATATTAACATTGCAACAGCTCCGAAAACACTGGATATCAGATATAAAATATTAATCTAACTAACTCCAATCTATTGGAGAAGTGTTATGACTGGACACCCAGGTGGAAAGAGAAAGGTGGGAAGACCCAGACTGAGGTGGGAAGACAAAGTAAAAGGGGCTGCATCACAGCTTCTCTAGGCAACAACTGGAAAAGTCAGTCGCTGAGGACAGGAGGAGTTGGAGGCGAATGTTGCGGGAGGCCAAAGCTCGATATAGCTGTAGCGCCATCGAAGAAGAAGTACTAGGTATCCTTCATTTTTGTAAATTGCGAGGCTGAAGGAATTGGGGAGTGGATAGAAATTGAGAATATTGGCTATTCAGATCTGCATCAAACACCGTTAAAATTCGTTTCAAGAAACGTTTCTATTCAGAATGATGGTCTTCAGCATGGCGATATTGGGTTATGCGAAAGCTTATACATGTTTTCTGCATTTGAAATGTGTCAATCAACATAACATGTCCACATGGTGAAAAAAAAAATAGTTGGTAATCGGTAATCAATATTTGAATAATAGTTACATCATATCACAATAAACTCACCCTTCACTACAATCTGCCCTAATGATTGAAACTGTAACGCTTTACAAAACTTTGCCGGAATACAGATAGGCCAGTGCAATTAGCGCAAAAAATTCCGGTAGTCCCAATTTTTTTATATGTTTTATATAGTCATCTCCTGATGAAAAATCTGAGTTTTCGACCTTGGCGCACTTGAGCTTTCGTCGCCATTTTGAAAAAACCAACCGGTTTCGCGCTAAAATATAGTTTTTCTCAAATATCTCGTTTCCAAAACAAATTTTGGCAAAAGTAGCTTAACAAGTTTAGTAGAACATAAAACTACCTACAACTTTTATTTAAAATAAATTCTTCTATCTCTAATACATATCGAGATATGCAGTCGTAAAAATGTGTAAAAGTTTATAAAAACAGGTAAATTGCACGACTTGGTTTGGTTTTTTGTACATATCTTTTTTCCAGTACAATTTTGTGAAAAAAATATTGATTTTAATTTTATAGAAAATAAAATTTCATAATAGAAACATAATAGGTATACGTTTAATGTTTTTATCTCAATGAGGTATTCAAAAAAATCTACTTATATCAATTTTGTAGAGAATAAAATTTCTAAAAGAGGTGTGATTTTTATGTTTTTTGCAGTTTTTTTCACTAATAATAGGTGAAAACAGAGAATTTACCTTACATTTTTATATATTATAACTATGAATTAACGCGAAACCGGTTGGTTTTTTCAAAATGGCGGCGAAAGCTCAAGTGCGCCAAGGTCGAAAACTCAGATTTTACATCAGGAGATGAGTGTGTAAAACATATAAAAAAATTGGGACTACCGGAATAATTCCGATCGCGGATCGCTAATTGCACTGGCCTAAGAGGGATTGCAACAATTAATTTATCACGATATTGGGATGCAAATGGGTTCTATTTAAGAGGGTATTACCAGAGAATTACTAGTATTACCTTATAATTAATAGAATTACCAGAGAATTACTGGTATTACCAGGAAATTACTCATTTTTAAATCAAATTCTAGACGTATTAACTATTTTTTACAAAAAAACATAAATTGATTTTGAAAGATTGTTATTTTATCTGGTAGGTATATGCAGTTTTAAAATTTTGAAAAACTAAGTGTAGATATATTTAAGATACTAAGGTAATACCGTTGGTCGTTGGCAGATTTGTTCAATTTTCAAACGATAGATTCTATTAAACAACACAAAATTCAAATGATATAATCATACAAAAAAATACACCAGTACATAATGTAGTCAACACAGTTTTCAGTATTTTAATTTTAGTTAAATTAAAACCATTAAAAAATAAATCCGAGAACGTGTTTTATGAAAAAAATACCCCAGTTTTTCTATTTATTTAAGGTCTTACTAACTAAAATATTAAAAAATTTTTACACACTTATTTTGTTTAGATATTATTGAAAAATTATATATACTTATGATCAAAAAATACTTACAAGAAGTACGCGATATTTAATAATTTATCATTGTGCATTTTGAGCATTTTTATTGCTTACTTGTATGTAGGTATACATTAATGCAAGTTGTGAATGAAATAAATCGATATTAAATTTTTATTTTTAAAATTTTGATACGGGGAATAATCGATCTTTCTCATTGGAACCTCCATATACAGTTGCAAGCATTTTAAAACTTTTATTCTCAGCTGCTCAATCGCTCTTAATTAATGTTTTCTTAAACGCCCACCTAGCTCACCCTCTATCTGAGATATTAATCAGTGTTTTATCGGATTTTACCTGAAACAAATTATTCAAATGTTCTGTTTAAATTCAGTTCAATTAATAATGCGTCCCATCACGAAATAAATTATAAAGACCAAGTTTAGTATTGAGCGTTGTTTTGTGAGCAATTTATTCGTTTTAAACTCTTTCATGATCGATACATTTTTAACAGTCAATTTATATCGGTGCCGAGTGCTCTTTATTGAGTTGGAATTAATTTGTGAAGGCAAATTTGTTTTATTTAATGGATTTACGTACTTATGTACAAAATTACGTACTTTATTTGAATTTTCAATCATGCTTGAGATTCTTCGCAGTGTTTTCAATAATCAGTATTCCTGATTGGATAGACAAATTTATAAACGAGTTTCTACATAGAAGTTTATAAAAAAATCATAATGATTTATATCACAAATACCATTAGTATCTAGTGGCCTGCTGAATAAACTTAATATCCCGTTTCCAGAATAACTAACTAACCATTTCGCCGTTTCCCCGCAGGGGTAGGCAGAGAGGACGGACCGCCAAACAACTCGGTCTTGGCATACACTCCTCGCCTCATTCACATTCATACATCTTATCATACATGCTCTTCTATTATTCTGACTCTTGACATAGCCCGACTCAAGTATCACTTGATCGTGCCAAGTTTTCCTCGGGCGTCCTCGACTTCTTCTACCATTCACATTCGCATCATATATACTCCTTTCTTCATTCATTCGCTCTACACGTCCAAACCATATCAGCGTCCCTTTTTTAATCTTACTTATGACGCTCACATCGGCCTTGCATTCTTCACATTCTCACACGATCATACTTGGTTTTACCGCACATACGCCTCAGGGATCTCATTTCTACAGCATTCAGTCTACTTTCATCCTTTCTCTGCCAGTTCCATGCTTCACTGCCATGCATCAGGGTAGGTACCAGCACTCCATTGTGAACTGCTAGCTTCGCTTCTTTGGACAGCCCTTTGTTGGCGCCAACAGCATTCAGTCCACCATGAATGGAGTTACCTCCAGAATAACATATTGTGTATTCGTATTATAGTACAATTTAAGAGAATTTTTCAATGAAGTTGGTATTTGTGCACCCTGACGTTGCTTCAAACTTGTTCTAACTATTTTGGAAAATCCGTTCACAGTCCCTTAGTAATACTACTGTCCACAATTATAAAAGCAACAGACTCTTTGAAAGGATTTTGCAATTGTTCACCAAACCAACATAAAATTTGCCTATGAACATATTATAGAGAAAAATTAAATAATTTAATTTTCACATGTAGCAAACATTTTGTGGGAATACATAATCATTATAAACACAATAATACTATGTTTTAATTCCACTTTATTATTTCTTTATCCAACCGGTTTCGGTTCATTCTGAACCTTCATCAGGGATGAATAAAAATATATCAAACATAATACAGATATACATGTTATTTTAAAGAAAATTAGAAGAGGGAGAGAGAACAGGAGAGAATAGGGTTGGTTATAAATGTAAAGAAAACAAAATGCATGTACATCAGAGCACCAAGTTTGAAAATGTGGATTATTCCGAAACTAACCGCACACAACTTTAAATGCATACATAGAAAAATAATAATAAATTGCCAATGTGAAAAAATTGACTTTGTCAACGATTATACTTGGGATTAAAATTAGATAACACATTTAAATGGAATAAGCAAATTACCAAAATATGTAACCAGCTTAGAGCGCTAGCAAACAATTTCTATAAATTAAAATTTGTCTTGCCTTACAGCACACTCAAACTAGTGTATTTTTCATTGGCAGAATCTATTCTAAGATTTGGGATTCGAAGCTGGGGAAACACAAGCATGACTTATATTATGTATGTACAAAATTTGTAATCCTCTATCACAAAACAAATTGTAACACTTAATATTTATAGACAAAGACACAATGTACAAGTCTTATAAAGTGTATATTCTATTTCCTTACCATTAATGATAACTTGGACGACAACACTTATTAGAAATCACTAGTACATAGTCACTGCACACGTCTTACAGAAAAAAAATGCCTGAAAATACCTAAAATAACAAATAAGTATGGAAGCCGAACGCTGGAGTACCAGTGAATTTTAATAAGCTCAATAATAAATTTGATTTTGAGGAAAATGAAAGTTTAAGCATGAGAATTGTAAAGATGTGGCTTATAAATGAGGGATCATAAGGGAGAAAAAACTCTGTAATTTGAACCCATGTCCTTTGAACTAAAATACAGAAATCTTACTGCTCTGCCATGAAGGCCGTTGAAATGATTTTTTTTTCATAATAGCTCCACACACGAGGCCCCGAGCGCAACAATTTTTCTCGGGGCTTATGTCATCTTAGGGGAAGCTGTGTGAAGAGTATTTTTAAAGAAAGGAAGATGCAGGAGTTCTTGGAAGGAAAAAGATATGAGGGGTAGGTTGGAATCTGGGGGTCAGTATTTCCAGGAGTGACGGACTTCCAAATCAATCCCTCCCACTGCAGTGCAAGGCGATGTTCTGAGAGAGTCCAGCTTCAGAGGTTAAACGATCCCCTCAACCAGTCCCTCCCGATCTCCTATCTGCCCACCAACTTGGTGAAAGACCTGTGTGATCTATGACAGAGGTTTTGGTAATCATGTAAATGGTTTCCGGAGCGGCGGTACTACCCATATTCGCCTTCTTAACCCGCCAACGGTGACGCCGGTCTCACGCACCGGGGTTTTCAACTGAAGATTTTTCAAAACGTGTTACTAATAGTTCACATTTTTTTTTAAATTTATGCTCTTTGACAATAAAACAAAGATATTTAATCAATTTAAGCTTTTTTATTTCAATATTAAAGTTCACAATATTTTTTAGTTAGAGCATTAAAAATAACAATGTTTTTAGTAATACATTTTTTTAAATTAAGAAAAAAAACATTTTTTAGTCTTTCGACATTCGGAACATTTACAAAATAAACAAAAATTTGTATCAATATGGCACTACGTGTTCAAGACACAAATATTGTTGACATTTATGGCAAGAGTACTTTTTTCTGTTTTTTTTTTCAATCAAATATATATTTATACGTGTATAACACAAAAGAATAATAATAATAAAAATATAAACATAATATAGTTAAAATACGCGAATAATAAAAAATTAATCCTTGATTATTTTACTTACATACACGGTGATGCATGGTCTCACGGACCGGTTAGTAAAAAAAATACACAATATGTGTTCACTAAGCAGTTGCACTGAACTGACGGCGTGTAATGCGGCAGCTACTCAAAATTGCAACAAAAAACAATAACGGAAAATAAATACGGCCACCATAACACGGGCATGTGCCTAGTATGGCGGCCATAAATTCCACAATTGTTATATATTTACTATTCAAAGAATAAAGAAACATTAAAAAAAAAAAAAAAAGTTATTCGAATTTTTAAAACACCCGGTCTCACAGACTTATACGTCACCAATGGCGGGTTAATTGTTTTTTCCTCATACTTATAAATTTAATATCATCCCCTTGGAAGTGACCATAGAGAAAGATTCCAAGAGACAATTTTCTAGAAGAGAAGTAATATACTCGTAATAACTTCTCCTTCTTTCGTTGCCTAGAAACATTTTAAAATCTTACGCTTTTACCCATCCAAGGAAGGGCAAATATTATACGTAGGTCGCTTTCATATATATTATTATATTTTATTATATTGAAAGCACAAAGTTCTCAAAGGCTGTATCTTGAGCATGCAAGCACTGAACCTATAAAATGTCATACGATGTTTCTTTTTTTTAAAAAGCTCCCTGTTTTATAATTGCGGAAAAATATTTCTTGTTCATCTGAAGTGTTTTAATGTATATATTGATTCAGAACATGATGCACAAAATAAAAAGGTAACGGTCGCAACTGGGAATCGAACCCAAGTTTTCCGTCTTACCGGGACAACGCCTCGGACTACTCGGCTATTGTGACGAAGTTTAGACGGCCTACATAGTCGAGGAGTAGGGCTCTTGACTCGCAATTTAAAGGTCAGAGGATCGAATCCCGGCATGGTCAAGTATGTATTATTTGATTGATCTGTTTTATTTCACAATTAATTAATTAAAAATAATATATACGGTTTATTTGCGGCACGTTCCTGCCTGGATTGTACTCTATCGCCCTGGTGTAAGACCACCATTCAGAATTAAAACATAGCTTGAAATGGCTTTATCCGTGTTTGGTGACCAAATCTGAATAGTCATGTACTTCCCCACCTTTCTCTTCCCAATCTCCTTCCCACCCCTTCTCCTATCTTCAGCCTCACAACATACCCAAAATGGGTATGCCATAGTCTCACTGGCTCCAAACGAGAGCAGTTGTGAATCTTTTGTAGTATTCACATAAAAAAAAGGTTTTTTACCTTAATTTTTGTAGATCTTACACGTGGTTAAAGGGGTTGTCTCTGTAAGACACAGTTCCTGGGTTCGGTTCGTTGTCTTTTTACGGTATTTACATATTATAGTTTTATTAATATTGGGATAACCTGATAAGCTGATGATGCAGTCCTGATATCTAACAGTATGGAAGATCTACAGTCGCTCGTGTCTACAATGAACGAAGTATGTATGAGGAATGAGTTTGTCTATTTGGGTAGTATGTTTACGAGAGATGGGAAGGCTCATAGAGATATTGGAAAAAGGGTAAATGCAGGTAACTCCATTAATGGAGGACTGAATGCCGTTGGCGCTAACAAAAAGCTGTTCAAAGAAATGAAGCTAGCAGTCTACAATGGATTTCTTGTACCTACCCTGATGTATGGCAGTGAGGCATGGAACATGAGGCAATGGAAAGTAGACTGAATGCTGTTGAAATAAGATCCCTGAGGCGTATGTGTGGTAAAACCATGTATGATCGTGTGAGAAATGTGGAGATTCGAAAATAATGTAGAGTAAAATTAAGAATGAAATCCTCAGATGGTTTGGGCATGTAGAGCGAATGAACGAAGAAAGGAGCGTAAGGAGAATGTGAATGTGCAAATGATGCAAGTGTGAATGGTTTAAGAAGTAGGGGACATCCGAGGAAGACATGGCCCGATCAAGTGAATCAGATACTTGAGTCGGGTCATGTCAAGAGTCAGAAAAATAGAAGAGTATGTATGAGACGATGTCTGAATGTGAATGAGGCAAAGAGTGTGTGCCAAGACCGAGGTATTTGGCGGTCCTTCCTTTCTGCCTACCCCTGCGGGGAAACGGCGTGATGGTTAGTTAGTTAGTTAGGGATAACCTACAAAATTATTTGAAAAAGTCGTTCCAATAAAATTGAGTATTATATGTGTGGATTAAAATTATACCAACAATATTAGATAATTTAGTCAGTTCAAAGAGGTCAGGCTCTCTCGGAGGAGATTTATGGCTTTGTTCATCTTCTTTTGGCAAATTCCTTAGAAGAAAGCCACCGAAAACTCTGCGAACTTTTGCTTAGCCCCTCCTCGGTTTAATATTTTTAAGAGCAGCATAAATCAAACTACGCTCTAAGATGGTATTATGCGCACAGATTTCACTAATAAAATCATCTCTCGTTGGAAGAATAGTTTATTGGTAACCTTATTCTTTTCTATTTCATAACATATATTAAGATTTTTCCTGTTTTTAATTGAACAGTTCGATGGAATGGAGCCGGATAAAATATACGATTTATAAATAGTGTGGTGCAATAACAAATATTTGTATTTATAGTTTACATGCCTCTTAAAACAGCCAAGAATCTGACTAAATCATTATCCATACCTATGTCACAAAATTGCCGAACCACAAAAAAGATTTATCTTTTTTTGCGATTTATTTTTTATTGAGGCATTTTAAGTAGGTACATAGTTATCTATGTCCTAATACAATCATTATATATATACATAATTAAAGTAATACATTTAAAAAATATCAATCACATATTTACGTAATTTAATTTTAAATGTTTTGATGTCTTCTTCTAATTTTATTTCTTCTGGTAATTCTCCAAATATCTTCAACGCTCCGTACATCAGCGAATTTTGACTCTGTGTTTTTTCCTGAAGGGGAGTCTCAGTTCATTTCTTTTCCTCGTCTCATATCTGTGTTTGTTCTGCAGTTTATCAATTTTTCTTAGGAATTCAATAGATGTATGGCCATTGATTATCTTGTAGATTAACAATATAGTATTGAAGTAAATAATTTGTTTAAATGACAAGATATTTAACTCCTTCAACATTTTATTAATTTTTGTGTACCCATTTTTCTTCAATATAGTTCTCATAGCTCTATTTTGTAGAATCACGAATATTTATCACTAAGAAACTGTTTAATTATGCAGACTGCACTACAGAATGAATATTGAAAGACCGTTGATTCTAAAGTGTTTAACTTAAGGCAGGAGCCTGTTCCAGCCAAAAAAAAAATCTATTTTTTGCATAAAAATCTTCCTATTTATGTGGATTATATATTCCAAGAGTTTTAGCGCCCTTGAGGTGATTTTTCACAAAAACGGCGCTATACAAATCATACAATTATTATAGCATCAAATTCGACCTTAAAAACCAGAGTTATAGCATCAAATTTGACCGTTAGGAGCGGTGCGAAGGAGATATTCTAGTCAGTTTTGACGTAGTATCTCTTTTCACGAAAGTGCCTTTTTGACTGATCATGACAATGCTCAGAGAGGAAGACATTTCTAATTTTTTTATCACTGCCTCAAAATAGGAAACTTTGCATTTCAGGGTGAAATTTTAGAGCAAGTTAAAGGAGTTGCGATGGGCAGTCCGTTGTCACCAGTACTAGCCAACTTCTTTATGGAGAAGTTTGAAGAAGCAGCACTAGACATAGCGTCGGCTGTTCCTAAAGTATGGTGGCGCTACGTCCATGATGTCTTCGCCATTTCATCTAGTAGAAATGAGAAACTGAACGAATTCCTGGACCATCTTTATTCACTCCACAAAAAAATAAGTTCACAACCGAGCAGGAAAACAATGATAAACTCCTGTCTTTTCTAGATTAAATGTGTTTTCATCACCAACCAGTGCAGAAGAGAGGACTTGTACATACGTTGGTTACCCAAGCAACCAGATTACATGAAGGACTAAAAATCGAAGTGGAATTTACAATGCTGACCGATGCATAGGAGCATAACGGTTACCCAGCAAGGAAGAGAAGGCAAATCAAATCAGCCAAATCTGCGCCAAACGAAGACAGAGTCAAAAGGCTGCGCTTTCATGTATTATGTTCACAATGGTATAGACAGATTTTCCAGTCTTGTCTGTCTTCGGAACCACGATAAATATACAAGACCTTTTGATATCTGCAAAGACCAAGCTTTCTCTGGAAACAGATGGAGTATATAAACTCAGCTGTTTTGGATGTAAGAAGGTTCATGTAGGCCAGACAGAGCGGACGATCTCCTAAAGGATATCAGAACACTTTCGAGCATGTAACCTCAGTCACCCTGACAAATCAGCAATCGCCGAGCATTTAATTGAAACCGGCCATTTTGGATTTCTTTCTGTAGTTCCGGGAAGATCCAAAACTCACAGTGCACGCCTAATAACGGAGGCAATTTAAATTCACAAAAATCCCTTTAATATTAAAAGAGACGACGGAGTTAAGCTCAATAGTTCTTGGTATGCGATAATTGACGGCTACACCAAAACTAAAAGCAGAAAACCATTTTGAATAATAGGTACTGCAAACCAGCTCGTAGAGGAGTGGATTTGGTAACATGGCATCGTATACTACGTACCTAAGCACACACTTCACCATTATCAATTTGTCATTTGCCGCGATGATAGACACTGTAACGTTGTTTGAAACGTTGGCTAAAGAAGGAGGTAGCCCAACACGGCATGATACCACAAAAATAATAGCAAAAACTTTTGGCCGTGAAAATCTAAAATCATATCTGATGTTAATATTATGAACCATTGCCACGCTAAGGAATTTGTCGTTCCACAAAGTCATGAAAAAATTTCCTAGGATCTTTCCTGTGTCAAGACAGGCGTAAACGTTTATAATTTTTAATGTCGATATGTAGAATTAGGTTTCAAATTAAGTGTTTTTCTTTTTTTTAATAACCTGCTTACGTTCTACCGGTGAAAATGATGGGTTCGTTTGGTGAAAAAAAATCATTTGCAGAATAAAATCTTTCAGCAAAATCTCTGTTAAAGTTAAAAGTTAGTCGTTTTTGGTCGGTCGGTTGATTTTTTTGAAAGCATGTAGATAGGTAAGTAAGATATGAGTCTTATTCGTTGAAGCTTAGTTTAATATTCTCTGTTTTATGCCTATTGTTCGCCTTCAGCGTTTAACGCAATTCCACTTACATCTTTAAAGGTGGAATGTCATAACGATAATAACATTTATGAAAAAGAATTAAGGTGAAATTTCCGTACTGTCCTTGTGTCATACAAAATGTATGTACTTATTTTCCTGAAGGCTTTTCAGTATAATCACTTTTGTTAAGAAAGTTTTCCAGGAGTTTTTAAAATTCGTAATTTTATTGACTTCGATGCGCTCTTTCCGAATTTCAATTTTGCCACCTCGTATCTTTCCCGCTCGCGCCGCTATATTGGAAAAATGGCGCCTGACAGCAGTTTTTCCTTTCTGACTCAATTTACAATTTTTCCTTTCTGACTCAATTTACGATAAAAACATTTGTACACGTAATTAAACCAAAGAAAAATTCCTACAATATATGTATTAACAACTTTTTTTGTAAAATCAATAGTTTTGGCCCACGAGCGCCGCAAAGTATACTTCAATATGCGTTTTGGCTAAAAAACTCATTTCCACACCACCTCGAGATAGGACGGTGAGTTTTTTCCCTGTAGTGGTGTCCCCTGTAGACCTAATCCACATGTAATGCACAATTTTGAAAATTAGCGCAATATTCTTTGCTTTGCTGTTCCTGATGGACCAGGCGCGCCTAAATTCGCAACGCCTAGGCGTTGCGAATTCGACTTCGGTATCGATCGAGACGTCACAGACCGAAATTTCATCCGCATCATCTGCGATGGGATTATAAGACTCATCACAATTGTGATGAGTATGAGACCATGAGTGTAATAATAAGTGTAAGTATAGCTCATAATATAATAAACTCAATATGAAAAATAGAAATGGAATTTTATCTAAATTATCTATTATTACAATAACCAAAATGAAAACCACTACCATTACAAAAAAATACATGTCATCTTTATATATAAAAATCTCGTGTCACAATGTTCGTCCGAGGAAAACTCCGAAACTACCGAACCCATTTTGATGAAATTTGGATTACTGTGTGTTTTGTTGGTCCAACCTAAAAGATACGATAGTTTTTATTTCGATTATTGACCTCAATATTAATTATTTGTAAGTTCCATAAATTTCGGACAGATAGCGATGTGAGTTAATTTATTGATACAATACTTGGTTATCTATGGATAAGGTAACCATCCAGTAGATAGCGTTGTATTTCATTAGTGCATATTTTCATTAATTAAAGTAATGTTACATTTTTATTTACAATAAAATATATTACGGTGTATTAATAATTTTATAATATTTAATTATACTATACAACTTGGTTCACTTATCAGGCACGAGAGGTCCTATTTTCTATTTATTTTTCTTGGGTTAGCAAACATCAAATTTTTTATTGGACTTACTTCCTTAATTATTTTTAACTAATTTAAATGTATTTTCTACATGAGCAATCTCAATCGGGATTTTGTTATAAAATTGGACGGATTGGAATGTAAGTGATAATATTTTCACTGATATGGTAGGTATTCATGTCTAACTAAGATTATTATAATTAATAGTTAATAATATATAATTAAGAAGAAATATATGTGTATAAATGTATCACATATTTTATAATGCTTTTTACTATGAAGATTTTTTTTTAAATTGGTAAAATAATTCATTCTACCCGGAAATTTGTTGGAATGTTGTTGGTTTTAACATGGAGGCAAATCCAACCACAAAATATGTGATATTTACAGAATTGGTATTCCTGGTACAACAACATATAGCTTGAATTCAATACAGAAAACGACTGGTAGGTGTATTAATTATAACTAAATTGGAAATTTAATGCGTTTTTTGCGATTCTCCCGACGTAAATAGTTGTTTTTTGTACAAAGTAATTAAATTAATTAAGAACTCGATGCACAGAAAAGTACAATCCTAAAATGCGGAGAAAAAGTAACAGAAACAGTTCCTCAAAATATAAACAACATTCTGGAAGAAAAGTTTAAAATTTGGGATGAAAAATACGAAAACCTCAAAGAAAAGTTGGAAAACCAAGAAAAACTACTTTATTTCATAGAAAAACAGGCAAGAAAAAATAATATCGTCTTTTTTGGCATTGAGGAAACCGAAACCTCATACCAAATATTGGAAAACATTATTATCAACTTTGTAAAGGAATATTTCTCTCTAGACCTAGATCACAGAGATATCCAAGAAGTTCAGAGAATAGGCAAAAAAGGAGAAAAACCTCGACCAATAATTGCTACATTTACCACACTTGGCACCAAAATAAAAATATTTAAACAGAGAAGAGAGGCACTAAGAGAAACCACACATTACATTACAGAAGACTATCCGAAACAAATATTAGAAAAAAGAAAAGAGCTAAAAGTGCAGGCAAAACTCGAGAGAGAGAAAGGGAATATAGCAAAAATTAAGTATGACAAACTTGTAATACAAGCCAAAGACAAAACCACGGGCAGTAATAAGAGAAGGCTTATATTATCTCCTGAAACACCTATAGACGACGGAACAAAAGAAAATGCCCAGAGCCGACAACTTGTAGCAACTACCGCCCATCTTCGACACAGGTAACATGCAAAAAACAACAGTAAACAACAACAAAAACAAGAATAAAAACAATAAATAAAAAATTAAATTAAAAAAATTGAAATCAACAACAAAAAAAAAACATCAATAAAAAAAATAATAATAAAAAAAAAACAAAAAAAAAACAAAACAAAAAAAAATAAAAATTACTATAAAAACCAAAACTCATCTTCCAACCCTGCTGGTCACCGTGGAAGATCAAGACCAAAACCCTCTGAGGAAGAAATTCTAAACTTGCTCAAAAATACAAGTGACACAAACACAAAAAAAAAAAAACTTAACCCTATGAAAAAAACAAGAGATAAATGATATATTTTAGAGGAGGCCTTCACTTTCGGCTGAGAGAAGGGTTCTTGCTTATGAAAAACTTGAGATATCTATATTACATTTTTCGCTAATATCATTAATTATACTTTTTACAACTCTGTAACATACTTAATTGCAAGAAATAAAAGGCTTTTTATTATTATATTATTATTATTATTAAGTTTAAACGACGTTTTATAATTTATTCGGAGAAATAAGGAGAGATATGATTCGGAGAGTATGGATTTTTTTACGGTGTTATTTGATGACAAAAATAGCAATTTTTTTTTCAAACGAATTATTTTTTTTTATAGTGAACACCTCACAAAAGTCCCAACTGCACGGAGAAAAAATTTGTTCTTAAATACGATCATTATATTCGTAAAAACGGTTAAAAATGGGACTGAAGTTCTTACTAACAAATTAACAGGGTTTCAATGTTTAATAACAAGAATAATTAACATATAAGAATAATTTGTTGGTACGTATACCAATAAATTATTCTTACATTTTCCCGCCAATAAGCATTGAAATACTGTTAATTTGTTCGTGAGAACTTTAGTCCCGTTTTTAACCGTTTTTACGAATAAAATGATCGTATTTTAGAATAACATTTTTCTCCGTGTGCTCCCGTCTGGAGCGAGTGAGACTATGACATCCCCGATTGGGGTATGTTGTAAGGCTGAAGGTAAGCGGGGATGGGAAGGGGATTGAAAAGAGAAAGGAGGGGAGGTATCTGGCTATTCAGATTCAGTTACTAAACACGGCTAAAGCCATTTCAAGCAACGATTCAATTCTGAATGGTAGTCTTACAACAGAGCGATACTGAGAGTATCTTCCACTCTTTATTTCCAAATCCAGCACTTATCTTCTAAATTCTGAAGGTATTTCATAGAGCATTTGAAATTTTAGTGGTTGAAACAATTCATAGCTTTGATCGCCGTAAACTGCAAATGGCATCAAATCGTAAAGATTTTATCTAATTCAATCAATATTTATGATTTTAAAGCGGACCGATTTTAATAGAACCAAGTTGTAAAATTTTAAATTATTGCTTTATGAAGTCGAATTCTCAATACAGCCATTTTGTTATTTTTTGTTACTTGTTTTAGACCCTGCCAAGCTTATTTCGGTTATTTTTAGTACCCATAGTGGGACAGCAGGAGGAGTATTTTCATAAAGAGAAATATCTACCTCAAACAGTTTTTTAATCTTATTTTCTGCGTAGGTAGGTATCTACAAAATGTCCAATTCAAATTTTCAAAAATATTTACCTTCTTTTTGTGTAACAATGACAATTTTTAACAAAACAAAATATCTAAATACCAACAGATCCACATAAAATAGAAATACTAGAAAGGTACATAATTTAAAAGATCTATTAAGGGGGGGGGGTTATGGTTTTAAAACCTGTTTTTTTCTGAATGTACAACAAGTCGAAAGTATTTGATCAAAAATTAAGTAAATAAATAAATCGGAGTAAAACCAACGAAGATACAGCGTTTCAAGCGACTTGCCCTTTTCGATTTTCGACTGGATTTTCGAGTATAAAAAACATTAATTCAATTTTCTCGCAAACAATTTTTGAAGTTCGTGAACATCATAACTCAAAATCTACTTGACCGATAATTTTTATTTTTTTGTACTATTTCTACTCACAAACCAATAGGTAGTCAGTAGTTTTTTTGTATTTTTACAATTTTTTACAATTTTTTACCATTTTTTCCAGTTTTTTCCAAGTTTTTCCAATTTTTTCCATTACTTAATAACAAATTCACCGAAATTTGTTAGCAAAAATCGCGTTTCATTTCAAAGCGCCTCTCTTATTTATCGATATTTGTAATGTGTATATGAAATAAAAAAAACAAATTTATTAATATCTCCAGAAAAAAAAATCATGAAGATATGCTTTTTTTCGCCTTAAAAACCATACCCACCCCCCTTAATATCTTACTTCTATGTATCTGAGTAGGCCCGCAGTTACATAAAATGGAAAACTTATTTTTACTGTATTATTAATGTAGTTTTGTATGCTTACGTTAGGTATTATTTTTAATTTTGTAATTTTTATTATTATTTTTTAGGGTACTTGCTTATCGTTGAAAGTCTATACGTTGAAAGATAGTAAACAATTAAAAATAATTGTATTAAAAACCATATTTTTAATGCAGAACTAAAATAATTTATCGACGTATAGCTTTGTGAAAACTTTAGTTTTTTTTTATTATGTAGATATTTCTTTTTGTCAAAATTTGCACTTTTTTTACTTCTATTTAAATAAAGATGGCTTTTCACGAATGTGAGTTATCATTTTATAAGTTATATCTAATAGTTAATTGAATGTGCATAAGATTATCATAAAATATTAACCCCGAGTAATTATTCTCTTAAAACTGTATTAAAAGTTTTAATAGAGTGATTACTTAATTTAGTAATGTACAATCATTTTGTTGGTAAGTAATTTCACGACAATGTTTACATATCTTTAAAGCACTGGCCAATCTTTTCTTCTTTACCATTTTTTAAGTTAATACCTTAAGAGTCCCAACTGCTGCCGTCTGGAGCCAGTGACACAATGGCATCCCCAATTGGGGTAAGCTGTGAGGCTGAAGGTAAGTGGGGAGGGGAAGGTGATATGTAAAAGAAAGGTGGGGAAGTACCTGGATATTCAGATCTAGTCACTAAACACGGCTAAAGCCATTATTAAGCAACGTTTAATTCTGAATGGTGGTCCTACACCAGAGTGATACTAAGATAATCTTACACTATGGAACGTGCCGCAAATATACAATATTTTCTGATTGTCCTGTTCTATAGAAATGTATCTACTATTAAGGTGCAGCTACTTCTTTTAACATGTTCCAACTACTCCTCCCCTGGATTATCAATTAGGTAAATTCTATAGATATCTCACATTCAAAAACTTGAAACACACACAGCATAGAAAAATACTTGCCGAATGTTATATTAATTTCTTATATCTGCCTCTAAAAAGTCTCTAAAATACAGGTACGACCGTCCGTGGTCGAGTGGTAACAACACTTGACTCCCAATCGGAAGGTTGCGGGTTCGAACCCGGCGTGCGCAAATAAATTTTATTTGATTAATTTGTGTTATTTCACAATTAATTAATAAAAATAATATATACTACATTTGCGGCACGTTCCAGAGTGGAAGATACTGTCAGTATCGCCTTGGTGTAAGACCACCATTCAGAATTGAGACGTTGCTTAATAATGGCTTTAGCCGTGTTTAGTGACTAGATCTGAATAGCCAGGTACTTTCCTACCTTCCTCTTCCCCATCTCCTTCCCTTCCCCACTTTCCTTCAGCCTCACAACATACCCCAATTGGGGATGCCATAGTCTCACTGGCTCCAGACGGGAGCAGTTGGGACTCTTGTAAGGTTTTCTCTATAAAAAAAAAAAAAAAGGTACGGTGGAATTACTAATTATATTGCAGCAACAGCACGTAATGGCGTAATTTCAATAAAATATCGTGCATCTACACTATTTACTTTGAGACAATGCGAGTTCCTACTACACGGAGAAAAATGTTATTCTAAAATACGATCATTGTATTCGTAGAAACGGGACTGAAGTTCTTACGAACAAATTAACAGTATTTCAATGTTTATTGGCGGGAAAATGGAATAATAATTTGTTGGTGTACGTACGAAATAACGTATACCAACAAATTATTCTTACATGTTCCGGGCATAAACATTGAAACCCTGTTAATTTGTTCGTAAGAACTTCAATCCCATTTTTAACCGTTTTTACAAATAAAATGAACGTATTTTAGAATAACATTTTTCTGCGTGTTTAAAGTGGATAACCTGATTGGTTTATGATACAATTTGTAATTATTTTGGTGCAAAATATTAGTCGGGTTTGTTATATTAATTTCTTGTATCCGCCTCTAAAAAGACTCTAAAATACAGGTACGGTGGAATTACTAATTGTATTGCAGCAACATCACGTAATGGCGTAATTTCATTAAAATATCTAGCCTTTAAACTATTAACGTTTAGACAATGCGAGATCCTACTATAAAGTGGATAACATGATTGGTCTTATCTCATCAGATATTATTTGCCCTTTATGATAAAATGTATAATTAATTTGGTGCAAAATATTAGTCGGGAGTTCTCAGATAGGATTTTACCATTAAGATATATGATGCGAGGTAACCTAAAGGCTCCGTCAAACAGAAGGCGTACTTACGCGCGGCAAGGCGTTAAAACGTCCCGGACGTATAACGCTGCGTTGTGTTGTACTGAACACGTCGAAGCCGGTCAAATAGAAAGTACGCGACGTTACGGCGTCTTGGTGCCTGTTTGAAGGAGCCTTTACGCTGACGCCTTGACGCGCGGTAAGTACGCTTTCTATTTGACGGAGCCTTAAATCATTCATTGTTTATAAGTGACAAATTTCAGATCCATGGTATTACAAATTTTTACATTCAAACGAAGATAATATTATTATAAACAATAAATCTCTAAATCAAAGTAAAGAAAATCCAAGTTAATTCAAAGAAAATATATTATGCTTTCTGGATCATCAGATTACGTTTAAAAGGAAGTCCACTTTGAAAACTAAGTGGTTAACCTATTGAAATAATATTATGAATGAGCATTCATAATAACGTGAAGTCTCACATTTGCATTTGCTTATGTCGCTAGGGTGGAAAATAACCAAAACGCGCCAAGTCTGTTTTTCGTTTTATTTGTGCATACCAAAAGAACATGCATGTTGAAAATTCAATAATATTTTTTATTTCAACGTTTGAAAGGTGTTTGCGTGTTTCTTATATGTATTTTTTTTTTATTTATTTCAATAGATCAACTTTTTTAACCTTTAATTAGGCGCATTAAGAAAATAGCATAATTAGTCGCATGGGGTCACTACTGACCCCAAATAAATAAATTAAAAAGGAGTGGAAGAAATAAATAAAACGATGTATTTAGTAACAAAAATATTAAAACACTTAATTATAATTAACATAAAGAAACTAAAACAAGACTTTAAACATTTAAAAAAAAAATAAAACAGCTTCTTTTCTCTCTTAAAACTACTAATGGTTCGTATAGCCAAGATCAACTTTATATAAAAAAAAATATTCAGACTCATCAGTAGATTCATTAATTCTGCATCCAATGCAGTAGCATTAAAGTGTTGCTGACAAATACATTTACCACACTTTTGGCACTTTGTTAGGTTGTTTGGTACATTGTTAATGGTTACGTAATTGATCGCATCAGGACAGCACCCAAGAGAGCAGCGACATGCGTTGGCTTTCTGGCCGCAACTGATTTGCGTACCCCGCGGGAAGGTAGGAAGCTAAGAGTATGGATATTGGAGAGACGGCATGTGAAGTGTGCCCGCGCGCTCCAAGTGTGCCTTTTCGAGAATTTTATTCATACGGCTTACATTGGCTGCTGGTTTTTGGCCGTTTAATACGTTCCGACAGCAGCCATTTTACATGGTGACAGCCAATGTCAGCCGTGTGGGTAGAATTCTCGAAAAGGCACACTTGGAGCGCGCGGGCACACTTCACATGCCGTCTCTCTAATATCCATACTCTTAGGTAGGAAGCTTACAGAAATTGTGTTGTCTAAGAGTACAGATATTACTCTTAGGGTGTTGTATACTCAGTATACATGGAGTTTTGTAATATATCTCAGTAAGTATAGCAAGTCTGTAGCGAATGGTATGGCTTTATTTTTTTACAGAAACCGAACTAAAAACTAACCATCACGCCGTTTCCCCGCAGGAGTAAGCAGATAGGACGGACCGCGAAACATCTCGGTTTTGGCACACACTCCTTGCCTCATTATTCATACATCTTCTCATACATAATCTTCTATTATTCTGACTCTTGACATGACCCGACTCAAGTATCTGATTCAGTTGATCGTGCCACGTCTTCCTTAGGGCTTCTTCTACCATCCACTTTCGTGTCATAAATACTCTTTACACTCCTTTCTTCATTCATTCGCTCAACATGCCCAAACCATCCAAGCGTCCCTTTCTTAATCTTACTTATTACTCTCAGATCAGCCTTGCATTCTTTTCGGATCTCCACATTCCTCACACGATCGTACATGGTTTTACTACACATACGCCTCAGGGATCTCATTTGTACAGCATTCAGTCTACTTTCACCCTTCCTCTGCCAGTTCCATACTTCACTACCATACATCAGTACTCCATTATGGACTGTATAATAACCTACTGTATTTTATTCTGAAAATGAAGAAATTTTACACCTTTCACCTTCAAAACAATAGGAAGAAGACGAAAACCAACCCCATCCCCCTTTTCCACTTCTTGAAGCAAAATTTTGTTACTTCTTTATATCATTTTGCGCATTTGATGTTAAAACTTTAATTAAATTTATTTTTTTATAAGAAAAACTTTCTTTTTAACTTTTGAAGGTTATTTCCATCAGTGTAATACATCATTGAAAAAAAAGACAAAAATAATAATCTAAATTTAAATGTGAAAGTGAAAGAAGACAAAGAAAAATAATAAAACATAATGGTCGCAACTTATTATTAATTAAGTAAATAAAGTATTTAATTTTTTATGTAAGAAGAAGACAACAATCATAGGTTTGAGTCCCGTTTGTTGAGTTTAGAATTTTCAGTTGAGTTGGTTTGAGTTGAGGTTTGAATCATAGGTTTGTTGTCATCTTCAACAATCATAGGTTTGAGTCCCGTTTGTTGAGTTTAGAATTTTCAGTTGAGTTGGTTTGAGTTGAGGTTTGAATCATAGGTTTGTTGTCATCTTCAACAATCATAGGTTTGAGTCCCGTTTGTTGAGTTTAGAATTTTCAGCTGAGTTGGTTTGAGTTGAGGTTTGAATCGTAGGTTTGTTGTCATCTTCAACAATCATAGGTTTGAGTCCCAACTCAAACCTATGATTGTTGTCTACTTCTTACATAAAAAATTAATTACTTTATTTACTTAATTGTTAATTAAACAGCGTTGTTGTTACTTACTGGTAAATTAGTTATATTGTTGCTGTAGTTTCCATTATAATAATATTACACAAAGATACGCGTTGGTCGCAGGATGCTGTGGGTTGTGGTTTGAGAGTTTATTAGGAGAGAGGAAATTAGATTTTGTACTCGATAAACAGGAAGTAGTTCTAATAGAAAAACAAGATGTCACTAATTTTGCTCTATCGATAAATCAAAAAGACAACAACGAAAGACATCTATTTCCAATAAATTGCATTATTGAGAAGCAATATCTTTAGAACATAGTTTCAAACCATGTTTTTAAATAATGTTTTTTTTAGTTTTAGTGCCGGAAACCCGGGCGTTTATTTAATTTAAATTTATTTACACGGATTTCTTTTCTTTTAACCAACAACGTCCTAAAATTGTATCATTCTCTTACTGAAACTTATGATGATATAATAATAATCTTCGAATGTCTTAGCAATATTGAAATAAATGTCCCCAACTCCCATTATTTAAGACGCCATAACATTTTTCACCTGAATACATTTAAAAATAATATTGCCTACTTCAGCCCTCTGACCCAGATGTGTCGACTATATATCAAGATATAGTGTGCTGAAGTAGATTTTTTATCGATAAATTGCACGAATTCAGAAAAAAAGTTCTGGCGCTGCTAAAAAATTATAACTAATTATATTGTGTCAATTGTCTATCTTATGCATTCCTCTAATGTTTCTTTTGCCTCTTGCCACTCATTTTAATGTATTACTTGAGTGAGCTTGTATACAATTTTTTTTTGATGTTTACTTTCCTAATTAGTGTCTGTATTTAATTGTATGTAATTGTAGATTTTTGTATTTATATATTAACTGAGTATTATAACAGGATTGTTCTCATACAAGTGAGAACATGACGTGTAAAACCTAGTATAAATAAATAAATAAATACCTACAATAAATTAACGGTTAAAAAAATTGACTGGATGAAAATCATCCATAGAAAAAGGAATATAACACAAGAAGTGCCTTCCGTTCAAATTTGAATGGAAACCACAATTTCACAGTTTTATACGCCCAAATTGCGCCTATATTTGGATCACGAAATAAGCGCAAAAGACACGTCTAGTGTTATATAAAGTCAACAAAGTTTTTCTATTCATCAAGTCACTAATTTAGCTTAGACATTTGTAGAAACATTGAAACAGTCATTATTCAGGAACTGATTTTTTAAATCATTTTTCGATGTAGGATGTTTTCCTTCTCAGCTCTAGGTTCATACATCAGTTGTTAATATGCAGAGGAATATTTTTCTGAATGAATAAACATTCATAGAAATTAATTCTTAGGTCGGTTTAGCCAGATGAATGACCTTATTTTTAACGTTGTAACCTCTCTGTTATTTATAGTATGCTCCTTCTTGATACGTGTTGATACTCGAGCAGCGAAATAATAATCACTAGATTATCCCAGGATCAAAAATTAAGTATTCCCACTGAAGAAATAAAATTTCCACAATAGAAATGTTTTGCAAGGAGTATAAAGGAAACCAATATGACCACTGACTTTTTGATTCTATTTTGTTTAGAACGCGCTCCGTCTCTCACACTTGCCAGACATAGTGTATGAGACCAAGTTAATGGAGCCCACACAAATACTATAAATTCAATAGGGCACCGGCACACACGGACAACTTGATTCCTGAGTTTCTCAGGTAGAGTCCAGCTTGTAAAAGTAGCGAGACCTTTGCAGGAACAGGGGGAATATTGTCAATGAAATAAAACAATTTATACTTTTCCCGAGTAGTGTCGGATGATGAGTATCTGTTTGTACCAGTTACTTCTATATTTATTGGACAAAAAATGTACCTTAAATTTCACATGTGACTTCAATAGGGAGTAATTATTTTAACAGTGGTGATCATCCTTATCTCTTCACAGTGTTGAACAAAGGAAAACATTATTTTTTAAATGTCTGATGAGGCCGAAAACCATTAATATTAATTATAGCAGTCACACATTAAAGATGCGGGACTAGGAGTGATCCAATGGTATGATATTATAGTATCATGTTTCCAGCATGCAGATATGTTAATGGTTTTATCAAAAATATTAATGGCGGCCTCGTAAAACTTGAGATCTTGTTATCTCAACCCTTACCTCTGTCGAAGAAATTAATGATCTGGGCATAACTTTCGACTCTAAATTAAACTTTATATCCCATATAAACACAATCAATAATAAAGGAATGAAAATGCTTGGCTTCATTCTTCGAAATTCTAGAGGTTTTAGGAATATTTCAACATTAAAATTTTTATATACATCCCTAATTCGTAGTCAAGTCGAATATAACTCCTCGATCTGGTCCCCCCATTATAAATTACATTCAGATTCAATCGAAAGAATTCAACATAAATTCCTAAGACATATTAATTTTAAACTCGGTATTCCCATTGAAAACATTAACTATAATTATTTGATGAAAGGACTAAATTTATTAAAACTCTCAGATCGAAGAATTATATCCGATTTAATATTTATGTTCAAAATTGTAAATGGTAGTATAGACAGTTCCGATTTAACTAACCTCATTGAATTTCATATACCTACGAGAGCAACTCGTTCCAAAGTTCTGTTTAAATGCAACAACACCAGGACTGAGTATTCCAAAAACTCACTTGTACCTAGGTTGCATGCAGTTAGTAATAGATACGCAGATGTGGCGGATATATTTAACTGCACGGAAAGTAGGTACAAGAGGGCTATGCTATCATATATTTTCAACCAATATTAATTTAATCTAAGTTTACCTTATTTGTACTATAAAATTTGTTTGTACTTGTATCTCTTGCTCATATCTCGTATGTCATTTCACAATCAAATGCCACAATCAATTGTCATTCTCTTTTTTGTTTTTAATTATTCCTAATATATGCTTTTGGTTTTTAATGTGAAATGTAAATATTGTTTATGGTATGTTTATACCGTTGAAATTAAATAAATAAATAAATAAATAAATATCTTGATGTCTTTGGCTCTGTACGTCGATTTATTCACAGTACCTACACAGATGTGATAATGATTTTATCAATGTGTAGCAAAGATTTGTTATCTCTTACTGACATAAAGCATATCTGATCCAGCACGTCCGATATAGATAGTAATATCGCCAACCCATTTGCCCAAACACAGTTTTGTAATAGAAATTTAAGACAGATCGCTTTTACTTTTGGATCGCTAAACACCCATACAACAACTTGTATTGTTATTTATTTTATGTATTTATGTAATTGACCCTTTTTACCACAAACTATTGACTGCAATTTGCTTGTTAATTATAAATATAATCTTTTTATCCGATCGTATCACCTAACGACTAATTGATTATGCACTTTGCAGATAGTGCCTATGAGAATGGCCGGTCTATTAAAGTGGATATGTTTGCGGGTATCTTACATATAAAAATTAATGTTTGTTTGTTCGTATTTAATGCACTACCATACCGTTCATCCGATTGCAATAAAACTTCGGGCATTTGATGTGCGCATGTCCACAGTGGTTATTGGATAGTGAGCTCTGGTGTTATAAAACTATTTGCTATAGTATTCATTCGATTACGATAAAATTTATTTTTGAATTGTTGTGAACATGCCCGCAAAGGTTTCTATATGTACTAGTCAGCTTTGGCGTTATGAAATTTGAATAAAATAATTTAAATAATTCACACGTGGGTTGTTTGAAAAATGGGTGTATTCTATGGAGCTTCGCGGCAGGGAAAAAAAGCCGGAGAGGGGGGAATCTGGGAGGGATGGAAAACAAATGGAAAACAATTTATTTATTTATGTTGCATTGCAACGCATGACGGGTATCAGCTAGTTATAATTAAATGCTACGAAAACAAAATACAAGTTTTCGACAACTTTAAAATAAAATACGTTTTTCTAATATAGTAAAATTACTCGCTTTGATAAATTTCATAAGGTAATATGAAGGGGGTTCGCGAGAAGGGGGAAGGGGATGAATGGGAAAGGGGAACGTGGGAGGACAACAAACACTGAGATTTAAAATACCATATAAAAGTCTTTCAATAAGCATCCTGTAGAAGATTTTACAATAATATCGTGAATTATACCGAAGTTTACATACTGACCTTTGGAATAATAATAATAACGAGGTTCTATACGTCGCGGTAACATCATGCGATAATGAAATGCATAGTAAGCCACATTAGAGTTCATTATCGCATGACGTTGCTGTGACAGATGGGACGTTGTAATTAATTGTAATTAAAAATTAAATTTTAATGAATGAAGATAATATTAGTGAAACTCAATCGAAAATCTGAAACAGAAAAATCAGAAAAAGATACGGATACATCTGAGATTCCAACCCAGGACCTTCGGCTTTCTGAGCCTCTGCGCTAACCACTGCGCAAATGTACCCCTTTCCAATTCGATCTTATTGAACTGTATCATACTTCGTCTGAGAACCACTAACATTATCTTCATTTTATTGGCTGCTATCTTTTATTTGATCTGCGACATATATTCACTTTTCAGCAAGTCTACGAAGAATTTTTATTTTTAACCTCAGTTAACCAGAGTTAAACCTCAAATAATACTATTTTAATTAATAGAAACATTACACCTTTAAATTTATACGATGAGAATGCCAACATTTTTATAAATACCAACCAGGAATTATTAGATTCCTGGTCAAATAAAATTATTCACGCAAATCACTTCAATTATCTCAAACAAACGTATGTTGACAAACTTTCGTCAAACAAATGGTTGAGTATTGAAGAGTTGAGCGCAGAAATAGAAGGATCTATGCTTGCTATTCAAGATAGAGTAATTAATACTAAAAATTATAGGAAGCATATAATCAAAGACTGCCATAATATATACCATATTATCAATATGAACCAAATTCATTGTTAGAAAACGAATTTTATAAAATATATTATGATAAAACTATTCTAACAGACAGAACAATTAGTTATAATAGACCCGATATAGTTTTATATGACAAAATTTAAAAAAATAACTTATTTGATTGATCTAGCTTTTCCAAATTCCTGTAATATTGACAAATTTGTTTCTGAAAAAATAAGAAAATATACAGATTTAGTAAATGAGATTAAAAGAATTTGGCATTTTAAGACTATAAAAATATTACCAATAATTAGTTCGGCTACTGGCATTATTCCTCTCTCATTAAAAATTAAGGCGTATTAGATTTGTCAAAGAATTTATATATAAAAATTCAAAAATCAGTCATTTTAAATACATGTAGGATTTCAAAAGATTTTTAAATATTTATATTGAGGAATCAGTAGGATTTATCGGTCCAATTAGGATTTCCACCGAGCCGAACCCTCTGATATGAGGATATCTGGAGTCGGTGAATTATTTTCCCATTTGGTAGGTTAAAATGTTGTTCTTGTATTGTTTTGTATTAATTATACTTATATAATACACTTACATAGCGTAGATTTACTAGATGATCATTTGTGGAAAAGTTTGTGAAAGGGATAATTTTTTTCTGTGGGGAAAATACAACCCGGATATAAAAAAAATAAAGATTAATTTGAGTTCTTGGGATCGAGTCCCAGATGTATATTAATCTTTTTCTGATTTTTCTGTTTCATGTTTTCGATTCACTAATATTATCTTAATTAATTAAAATATTAGGTTTACCTCTTATATTACAAATAAAAATAAATAAAAATTAGATGTTTCTTCTTCTTTTTCTTTATTCGTAACATGTTATTTTATACAGTTTTTTACATGCTTTTCGATGACCACATTAGACACATGTCCGTATTATGGTAGTCGAAGTTTGATTTGATTCTGGTCGGCTCATTTATTTGATATTTGATTTTGTATTTAAAATATCCATGGTGGACTCCCTAGTTCTAGTGCGTTATTTATAGTTTCGTTGAAGCTATTCAAAAAAGTCAGCTGCATGGAAAAGCTTACAGGCGATTAGAGCGACGCTCTGTGGAAATAGTTGGCAATTTACTAGTGGAATTTGCTTGAACAACCGAACATAAAGGAAACTTAAAACTGAAGCATTTCAGAAACTGAACTACAACGAAATGAGCAATGATCATACTTTCTTGGAGGTCGCAATTAGAAACTTTAAATCATAACATAACATAACACAGGGTCATCTCTAGCATGGAGGGTGAAATATCACGATAAACCATATGTACTTTCGATAAATCATGTATTAAATAAATAAATAACTTTTAACCACCGGGTTCAATTCCAATTTTAAAATAACTCAGGTACGGGACATACGTCATTCCTATGTCTACCTACGTTAAATTATCGTGAAAACACGCTTATGTGTCCAAGCGGTTAAGAAAAAATATTAAACTAGATGGCGCAAAAGTCATCACCCTATCAAAAGATGCATACATTTTTGCAAATAGCGGCAAAGGTCACGTTAATTGAAGTTAGAACTGAATCGCTAAACCCTTCAAGAACGCGGAAAAAAAAAATTTATGTCACCGGCCAGTAGTCTTGGATAACTGGCCAGAATTTCAATAACATAACCAACTGGTTATTGGTATTTAAATAACCGGTTATAACAGGATATTTGGTTATTCAGTTATTTATCCATAATGTCGTAGTTATCGTGGTTATGAAGTTATAGTATTGGGTATCGGGTGAGTTGTGGTTTTCATGGTTGTATAGATTATGGTTTTGTCAATGGGGGAGTGATATTATAGTTTTTGACCCACATAAGAGATAGCGCTAAACGAACTACATGTCTGTCTCGTTTCGTCTCACTAAAGAAAAAAGAAATAAAAAGTGCTGCTCACACAGCGCTGTCTCTTTTTGTCATGGTTAGAAGTTGTGAATTGCGATCTACTTTGGTAGCTAGTCAAATATCCATAACCATCAACAACTACCACAACGTCCACAACCATCGTAACCTAATAACCAAATACCCGAGTTGTCGCTAACGTAGTTGCGTAGTTGTAGGGTATTTTTAAATAACCGTTATATAGTTGGTTATGTTAGACAACTACTAAGACTACCGGCCAGTGCAAATCACCAAAACTCTCATTTGGAGAGTTGCACTAGCCGGCAAGATCTCTCGATTTAACCTTTCAGACATCTTTTTTTGGAGTTTTTTGAAATCACAAGTCTATGGCAACAAGTGTCAGACTCTTGAAGCTCTCAAAGAGAATATACGTTACGAATGCGAGAACCTATCGCCGGAAGGGTGATGGAATACGCTATAAATCGGTCCCGTGTGGTCACAATTCTGGCGGTGGCCACATCAGCCGATATCATTTTTCCGACTTAATGTAAAAAAAATAACACATCACATAAACACAATCCAAAAGTAGAATCTAATTTTTTATTAATCTAGGTTAAAAAATTAAAAAGGATTCTCTCTAAACCTGTTTCAAAAAATCAATTATTAGTTGATTGAATTAACAACACTGGTGACTAACGTTTGTTATTTTATCACAAAGAAGTCATCATACAAGCCACTTTACTCAATAAATATATGGTGACCCGACACTTGGCACCCGAATCAATAGTTATATATATATATATATACATTTTTTTTTTGTATTATTTACCAATTTTAATTCAAAAACGACTTTAAAGCTACCTTTTATAATTAGTTGCTACATACATATAACAAACGAATTTATTTATATTGTACAGTTTTCGTACTTACACGCTGGAACGGTTTTGTCCTTCGAGGAATTTGAATGAAAATATGTTTATACTTTAGTTATTCGGCTGTAAATCATCTCTGCATAGCCTTTCTGGGACACTTAGTTATATTTTGTGTAAGAAGGTAAACTGTACCTTCCCTAAACTGATTGCATATTGTGTATAAATATGTCGGAAAGTCAACTAAAATATTTATATATTCAAACCTCACCCCAAGAACCCGTGCACCCTGATAAGTCACCAAACGTTGCGAGCTACTTAGGATGACCAATGGCAGGGATTTTGGTTATCCAATAAATGGTTTCTGGGGTAACAACGAGATTCCCACCTGCCAAATTGATCTTCAAAATGAGTCCTAAAACAAATAAACAAACCATATTTATTAAAGTAAAATAGTTCCGTCCATATGATTTTCATTCGTCCGTGCTTCTTATAGTAGTAGTAATAAGGATCTCTGTCGTGAATAAATGTGAGCATTCCGAGCAAAAAACACATGAAATTCTCGTAAATTATTTGAACAGGTTTCATTTTGCACTCACAAAATAAAACCTCACAAATCTGAAAGAAATATATAAAACTGTTTCTACTTTGCAGTGACTAATAAACTACATTAATATCCATCCGCAATGTTTCTTGACATTATATTTTCAAAAATGGAAAAAAAAAATAATAAGAAATTACAATATATATTTTTTAATAACTATTCTGCTTCAAACGATTAAATACCCTATTTCCCCTCTGGATGTTGACACTACATACATATACTATACATAGTATATAATATATAACTAGTAAATTGCAATTCTTTTAAATATAATATAGATCTTATTTTTGTTTCATTATAATTTCGTATATTTCTTTATACATATTTCGCTTTCCATACCCATAAATTTAATTTGATTTAATTTGATCATAATCATTATATATTCTACACTATACATTTGCTAACATAACTGCATGATTTATATACTATCTTTGTAAAAGCGCATTAAGACGTAAATAAATAAAGAAATAACAGGGTAACATACTATTAATATTTTTATGACCACGCAAACGTTCCTAAGAGGCTAATTATTACCAGAGAATACCGGATAATAGTCCTTTTTAAATCAAATTCTAGATGTATTAACTCTTTTTGAAAAACTTGATTTATTTTTAATATAGTAACGCCGTTCTTCCATGGAGCTACGTTTAAGCGACGCGATCGCCGCTCGTCTATGTTTTCCATAGTATTATTAGTGTTTGAAAACGCCGCTAGGCGCGACACTAGCAAAACAGTATGACAGGTTGCGGTAGCGTCGCTTGTGAGTAGCTACGTGGAAGAACGGCGTAAGATTATACTGTTGGTCGTTGGCATATCTGTTCAATTTTCAAATGAAATATTGTATTATACAACACACATTTCGAAAAATATATTCGCACAGTAAAATAAATCAATACATAATCTAGTAAAGCTATTGTAAAATCATTAAAAAATATATCCAGAACGTGTTTTGTGACGAAAAAACCTCACATTTTTTATTTATTTAAGGTCTTACAAACCAAAATATTTCAGTTTTTTTTTTACATACTTACTTTGTTTAGACATTATTGAAAAATCTTTAATACTTATGATCAAAAAATACTTATAAGAAGTACACGATATTTAATAATTTATCATCGTGCGTTTTGAGCATTTTTATTGCTTACTTGAATGCAGGTTTATATTACAACAAGTTGTGAATAAAATAAGTCGAAATTAAATTTTTAATTTGAAAAATTTGATACGGGGAATAACCGATCTTTCTCGTCTAAACCTCCCTGTACAGTTGTAAGCATTTTTAAACTTTCTATCTCAGCCGCCGGTCAATGGCTCAAATTATATATTAAGAATCCTTAATTTTGGTAAGAACATCCGTAGTAGTTATGGCGGTGTGTTTGCTTGCAATTTTCAAACCATCAAGATTATCAAAAACATGTCTATCGGGTGTCTCGATTGATGTTATGCAGATCACATTGGGTTTTCCATCCAATGCAGCTAATACTGTAAAAGTGAATCGTAACTTTTCCATTTCTCTTCACTGAAAATTGTCGTTTTATAATACTGTTTGTTGTCTTTAGGTTTTAAATGACAAATAAAACAATGTGTTGCTCTGGAGTATAAGGAAACGACAATTAAAGTTTATTTGTCATATAGAGGTTGTTTTTATAATGTTTTAAAATATCAGCCACATAACATAGTGAAACCAAAGTAATTACATTTGAAAAAAAACAATAGAATAAAATAAAATTCATAATTCAAATATAAAGGAATCATAGATATTTCTGGCAGGTACTTAAATACTAGGTAGGTAGGTAAATAAATATAAAGGAATCCTAGACATTTCTAGGTAGGTACTCTTATTCCTTTACATATCGAGCATCATAATAAGGTCATAAAATTATAAATAATATGTTACCCTTAATTTTATTTGAGTGTATTGTATATGATTTCACAAACACTAATTGGTTTTTCCAATTGATGCAAATAAAACTGTTTTTTCCACATTTATTTGTCAAACAGTAGTAACCAAAAATATACCTTAAATATAAGTACCTACTAAAGCATCCATCCGAACTGCATCAGTAGTACCTAGTCATCTAACAACAAACCCCGACGAGTTGACTTGCAATCAGCGCCATGTTGCGGTTGACGGCCGATCCGGCAACATTATATACAACATCTGTCGACTGTGTGTCAACCGCGACTTCAATCAATTTATTGCTTGATTGGAATGCGGCGCCTCTGTGCGCCCATGTGAACGAACTAAACAGGGCGATACTAACGACCGCTAAGTGGGGATCTGACACTCGTTTACCTTTGAATTTAACTACCTAGTCGAGTTGATTCGATGCCTAAACAGATGGGAACAGATGTGACGCAGGGCCGAATCTCTCGACCCATCGCCAGCACAGCTGTATGAGGTGTGGATTCTTAGATCAATCATAAACACTGACCTCCAGATTCCTATACACACCATATGCTCGTACTTTTTCCTCCATAGAACATCCTCCCCTGCCCTCACTTTAAAATACCCTCCACAACATCCCTTAAAGATGACCTTGGCCTTAAGGGAAATTATTTCGTCGGAGCCTTCTTTTGTAGAATTAATATAAAAATAAAGCTTTACATGGAAAATTTTTGTTTAGTTACTAGTTCGGAATATGCTCAGGCTAATAATTATTGCTTATGATTATTGTTACCCTTGTATTAATAAAATCTTGTCTTAAACATTTGTTTATCTTTTTTAATATTTTTATTTTCGAAACTGATAATTCTTGGTGGAATTCCATTATAATAGTATAATAAAACAAATTAAAAACTTTTTCCACTTATAATTTATTAACCGTAACCGGTTTCAGCTTTTCAAAGCCATCTTCAGACTGGTAAAAACTATTCTTAACCTAGGTATTTTATACAAAACATATTAGGGAGGGGGGGAGGGGGAGGTGCTCTACATGGATTTTATCCAATTATGGATTTTATTACATTGGTTGCCCAATTAACAACCAATGTAATAAAATCCAAAATTGAATAAAATCCCTGTAGAGCACCCCCTCCCCCTCCTCCACCCCTCCATAATATGTTTTGTATAAAATCCCTTGGTTAAGAATATTTTTTACGAGTCTGAAGATGGCTTTGACAAGCTGAAACCGGCTACGGTCAATAAATTAAAATTGGAAAAAGTTTTTAATTTGTTTTATTATACTTTTAGTTTATCAATTTAAAATAATCTATATTTAATCGATAGTTAAAGTATTTCACCGAAAAATGTAGACATGATATGTCTCGACGCCATCTAGTGGGAAAGTAAGCACTAACAATGCCTTTCTCATATAAAAATAAAGTTGGTTGTTTGCAGGTGAAAAACAAATGTAATAAGCGGTAATTGTTGAATGGAATGTATTTAATCATTTGGCGGGTAACAGATACGCCGCACAGTGGGCTGAAAATCGCCTTTCATAGACATAGAGACTTGAATTTTTAATGGTATTTTTTTGGCTAGAAATGGATTCTTCTGATCATTACTATGCTATAAAATTTCGTATGAAGCAATTGCGTGTACAAATGAAGGAGTTATCATTTTTTAAAGAAAAAATTGTATGGCACTGACATTAAAAATGAGGCTATCTCTGGAATCATAAGGTTGGCCATTACATCCTTACACACAGATATACTACTACTTATTTGTATTTTTTTGACATACTTCGTATTGTGGCGCAACTTGCGCGTTTTTTTTTAAATCCTCAATGTCGAAAAAAAAACTTTTTTTATGTTGATGGTTCATTTTGAAGCCTCATTTTTAATGTCAGTGCCATACAATTTTTTCTTTAAAAAATTATAACTCCTTCATGTGTACACGCAATTGCTTCATACGAAATTTTATAGCATAGTAATGATCAGCAGAATCCATTTCTAGCCAAAAAAATACCATTGAAAATTCAAGTCTCTATGTCTATGAAAGGCGATTTTCAGCCCACTGTGCGCCGTCGTAGTTTAGTGGATAGATATTTTAGAGTTCCTGACCGGCAATCAGAGGGCGCGGGTTCGAGTCCCGTCGGCGGCATGTACCTTTTCTTGGGAGGTTTTTTTTAAATATGGATGAGTGTTTCGGGCTAATAATTATTGCTTATAATAATTGTTACCCTTTTTGCTATGCATAAAATCTTGCCATAAACATTAGTTTATCAATTAAAAGTAAAAATAAAATAGTTTTTCACTTTACTCTTTCTACTACTATTTCTACTATCTAACTTCGATCGGGGATGTCGTAGTCGGAACAAGACGTCGTAGTATATAATATTATGTACAAGTATTATCTCTTGGCATGTTTACACCGTTAATCTCTCTCTGACTGAACTGTTGCCGTCCGACGTACTAGATTCTTGCGCGCTGCGCTAGTACAGCATTGGTATACGAGTACATAGTAATACCAGGAGTAAGGAAAGCTATAATTTGAACCTGGAATTATGTAAACTCACGTAGATAAAAAATATTAAAAGATATTACCTGAAGTCGTTAAATACAAAAGAAGAACCTTCATATATATTTTTATTCGATTATTTAGATGATGTGAAAAGTGTGGTATACTATTGTTTTCTCTGTTGAACACTTCCGCTTCCACCTTCTTCGCCTTCCCCCCTCCCTCGTCCCCCCTCCCGCGAGGCCCTTCTCCTAAATTCTCCAACCGACGCTCCCGCATACCCCTCATCCAGCCTTTTTTCCCTGCCGCCTAACTCCATAAAATACACCCATTTTTCCAACAACTCGCGTAACCTATTTAATTTTTTTAGGCAAATTTCATAATGCCAGAGCTCATTAGTATAGATATAAAAGTATTCACGGGCATATTCATATTCCCAAAGTTTCATCCCAATCAATTAATATATGTACGGTATGGCCGCGCATAAGGCGCGAACAAACAAACTAACAAACATTTTTTTTTTTATATTTTAGATTCCTTCATAAAATATACCAACTACTACTACTGACTCTAACATATAAGTATCGCAATGGAAGTAACGGATTTCTATAACAGAAATGTTAAACCTTTTTTTTATTGTCAGTCCAAATTTACGTCAATACTCATTGTTTTCCGAAATACAAGCTATTAAGGATGCCACAAATTTAATTTTACACAACTAGAATTAATTAAAATATCAAATTTTGTTTGATTATTGAACATAGACGTGACATGGTAAAAATACACCACCTTTAGATACAGTATGTAAACACGTATATGGTTTCAATGTCTCTCAACCGATGTTGTTAATTTAGGTAGTAATATGTAGTTGTAATATGTCTTAACAGAGGTCAGTAAAGTTGTACTACATGATAGATGTAACTGTCGACCTTTTGGGTATAATACCCGAACAGTTGCGAAGATAGCCGATGAAATACGTAAAACAAAAACATCATTTGGACAAAAGCACTACAGATACCAGGCTATAAAATTATACAATTCACTTCCAACGCAATATAAAACATCTAATCTTTCAGAATACAAAAAACATATATTGAACTGGCTACAATCCTTATAACCCATAAATTATAATTATGTTATCACATCCTTAACTTTACGGAAATTCAAAATAAATTTTCTCTTGGTCAAAGAAATTAATTGTGTGAGTTTACACTTATATTTAATATCCTTCCAGAACACATATTAAGACATCTTGTGCATTTTTTTTTTTAAATATTAAATTATCGGTGTTAAAATTGCCTTCAATTGGTTCATCTTTGTCATTTGTTGTTTTATCAATAGGTACCTAAATATTTTTGGTTCTATTTTTACTACTTTATAAATTTTTATCCTCTTATTATCCTCAAAACAGGCTTGTCCTAGTGAGGTTAATATTGAAATGTGAACAATAATACCTATCATGTAAAGAAATAATAAATAAATAAATAAAAAATAAATATTCGATCAACATGTGGGCGCCTTCAATGACCATTTCCTCTGCCGCAAATTAACATAGAGCATCCATTAGAAATGACGTTAAGTCCAGTGAAATTTCCATTATAAATTATACGACAACAAATGCAACTCGGGTATCAGCTAGTATTTAATAAAAGTTATATGCAATTCTACTATATTATTTTTGTATACATAATGGTGTACATTTTGTATACATAAACTACCGCAGCAATAATCTTTTGTATTTCTTATGTGATAAATTAAAAATATCCTCTGACGGCGTACTACCCTCCATTAGTATTAATTCGGAACAACGAGAAGTACATTTGTGGTAGATAGTCCCAGAATTTCCACGCTGAAAACAAAAATCCTACCTTTGTAGTAATTTTTAGTCGAAACTTATAAGTGTAACATAAAAATAAACGAAGAAATTTATATATACTTACATTCTTTGGTGGAAATACCCGCCTACGCTTTAGAAAAGAGGATAGAGATCTTGGTAAAGTGGTCCAATCTGAATTCTGCAGAGCGGGCTCTCACAGTCAGCGTGTAAAATTACAACAAGTGAATACGTGAACGTTTATTTGTTCATTTTTCGCCGCTCGTTGCCTGACTAAGCTCTTGCTCGCTGGCCTCAAAGTCTAAAGCTGTTCATATCTTTAACAGTGCATGCAGACATTACTGCAGCTTGAGGCTTGCTTGTAGCTGCTTGCTGCTTTGTGCTTGCTCTCAGTTCCTTGAAGCTCACAAGCGCTGTGTTTTGAGGACATTGGGATAAAATTGCCTAGTTTAGTTCGTATTAAAAAAAACTTATCCAAATTTTCAATCAGCTTATGAAACACCGGATTATGGTCGATTGATTCACAAGTTCAGATCGCTATACTACATGGAGAAAAATATTATTATAAAATACGATCATTTTATGCGTAAAAAGGTTAAAAACGGGACTGAGGTTCTTACGAACAAATAAACAGTGTTTCAATGTTTATTGGTGGAAAATCTAAGAATATTTTTTTGGTATACGTACGAAATTACGTATACCAACAAATGATTTTTACATGTTCCCGCCAATAAACATTTAAATCCTGTTTATTCGTTCGTAAGAACTTCAGTCCCGTTTTTAACCGTTTTTACGAATAAAATGATCGTATTTTAGAATAACATTTTTCTCCGTGTAAGGGAGGCCAAAGACGATAAATATCAATAAAATTGTCAATTACGTCATTGGATCGATTGATAATTTATAGGTAATTGATCGTTTACCAAGGAAATAAAACTCTTGATAATTATTATATAGACTGCTTAAGCGAGGACGTGTATTTTGATTTAGCGCATTTTATTATTTGGGAGGTGTTTGTGCACTTTATTACGTGTGTGGTACCGTCGCCCCCAGAACCATTTATTGGTTAACCAACACCCCTGCCATAGCCCCAAGTGGTTCTCTACGTTTGGTGACTTAGCAGGGATGACTGAGTTTATGGGATGAGGTCTTCATTTGCCCACCTACTTTGTGGCGGGTCGGATCGGGAGAGACTGGTTTAGGAAAACCTTTTGACCTCTACGTCCAGAATCTCTCGACCCAACGCCATGCACGGCAGTGGGAGGGATGGATTTATCCACCCGTTACTCCTGGACACATTGACCCCTGATTCCTGCCCACTTTTTTCTTTCCAGGACTTCCCCTCCTTCCTTTTCATAAAAATACACTCCACACAGCATCCCCAAAGAAGACACAGGCAGTGAAGGATTTGCTTTTCTCATCCTCTCCTATGTGGAGCCTATGCAAAAAAACGCCATTGACGCATTTGGCAATCTTTGAATCAATCACTCTATCTACAGAGCTCCAGAAAGTGTTCCAAACTTAAAGAAAGAAAAATTGAAAGATCATTTTCGCAGATGATTATGCACATTATATGTTTCCAGATCCCTTAAGTTATTACCACTGGAGCGTCAGAGCAATTTAAAACATTTTCTCGGATTGCTAAAGTAAATATTTCCGCCAACATAAAAAAATACAACCCCTGAATTTGAATATGGAGACATACAAACTGATTATGGTTCTATATAGCCAACGAATTCATCTATCTTTTGTTTATTATCACATATTTATAGGATTTATAAAAAAATACTATGTTTAGAATCTGGAGAATATTTGCCATATTTTGGCAACAAAGCAATTCATGGTTTTGGAAAAAGTGCCATATTGGGGCAAAAAGCGTTCGAATAGTTAATCAACCATCACAATGATCAATAATCAACTCCATTTTGTATGTAAGGTTAAGGCTAAGCGTTTGGTTCACTTATAATGACTTTCATTTTAACAGATTAAACCATCAATTTGAGATATGGCTACTGATATCACCGTTCCAATAACCATTTATTAGATAACCACCACCTTGGTCACGCCAACCATTAAGATAGTTAAGCAGGTTTTAATGATAATAAAAAAAACCTTTCGGAATAACCGAAGCATTCATCGCAGCTACACACGTGTATTGTTATGTTTTCTATGTGAAGGTTTTCCTGTTTAAATCCATTCCACTGTTCGTAGTTTACTAGAGAAACATATGAACATTATTGTACTGTACATTATACAAAATACTGCTATAATCATGCTGCACTTTCTTTCTGGTAGAAATAAAAATATTTCTTAAGAGATGTGGAATGCCTTCTTAGCTAAACAGGCGAAACTTGGTTAAATTCGTACAGTCGTTCACAGGGCAATGAATGTTATGGTGCTTGACGGCTTATTTTCTTTTTAAGCTGCATGCAACTTGAAAACATTGTAACAAAGAATTCACGAATTGCAACCAGAAAATATTGCAGATTTAAACAGGGTCGTATTTTAACTTATTTTAACCAAAAATTCCTGACATTATTTGGAGTAAAAAAATGTGAACACAATTGTGGTCTCCGGTTACAATTTTATTGTCCCTGAAGAAGCTTTACTTCAAAAACATCAAAAATGACAACTCGACTCCTAGTTCGCCAATAATTTAATCGAGACAAGCCATAACTTCGATAAAGAAAAAAACAGGTTTAAACATTCAAATATAAATTAATTATTACTAATAATAAAATTAAATTAAATCAAAAAAGTTAACAAAATAAATAACCCATTTTGACATAAAAATATTATCATTTGTTATTTCGGCTACTGGCATTATACCTAGCTCTCTCATTTATTATTTAGGCTTATTAGATTTATATATAAAAATTCAAAAATCAATCATGTAGGATTAAGAAAGATTTTTTAATTTAAATTTAAACAAAGTTAATTTAATTCAAAATGACGCCACAAAATGATTTTGCGAAGTTTGAAGAAAAGATTTTTTAAATATTTATATTGAGGGATCAGTGGGATTTATCGGTCCAGTTAGGAGTTTTACCGAGCCGAACCCTCTGATATGAAAATATCTGGAGTCATTGAATTATTTTCCCATTTGGCTCTAGTGGGTTGACATATTGTTCTTGTATTGTTTTGTATTTATACTTATATAGTACACTTAGAGCTCGTACGCACTAGCGGCTCGATTAGCGGTTGAATTTTGTTTGAATTTTTCGGCGGTCTAGTGCGCACGAAATGAGCGGTTGCATATTAAAATAAAAGTGCGGCCAACCGCCTAGGCGGCTAGCCGCTAGTGCGTACGGACTCTTAGCGTGCATTGAATAGATGATTATTTGTGGAAAAGTGTGTGGAAGGGTTTAGTTTTTCCTGTAAGGAAAATTTAACCCGGACATAAAATCCTAATAAATTATATCATTATGAAGCTTGGTTGAAGCGAAACCGGTCGATATAAAAATAATAAATATTCATGGTTAAATACAAAGTGTTTGTTTTATTTTAAAATATAATGCCTAACCACAAACAAATTGGTTCTTACCAAAAAAAATTATTTTCATCACGACTTTGACAACAAACCATTTCCATCAGTAAAACGTATCCAAGAATGCGTTTCTATTAAAGAATAGAAACGATCTTATACCGTTATTTCCGTTTTCCTTTTCGCCATTATCAACATGATTGCTTCATTTCTAACTAGGTCAATTCTGCCTTTATGGCAATCCTCCCCATATTGGTTTAACGATCAAATTCTTTGTCCATTTGATTTTCTTTCATGTTATTTGTTATAATATTAGTAAAGAACCTTTTTTGGCTATTCAGTGATTAGAGGCAATCAACAAATGTGTAAAGATGATATCTATTCTTTATAGTAATACTTTGAGTATTATATTAATTTTCAGGACTTCACTAAAAAACAGAAAGGTTTAATGATGAAAAAAATAGTAATTGGATTTTTTTTGTAAAGCACAGTTTTCGTGAACTTACACCTCGTTGATGTGCCTACACGCTGTACAAATGTGACTTCTTCGGCTCTTTTTGAAAATGTGCAAATCGGTACAGAAGTCATCCTGGCAGCTCACTTCAAGTAAACACGCTTTTGTTAGAATGTTTAACCTGGAAAAAATACAATTTTGCAAGTAGACCCTATACTGCATATTACATGATTTTTCTTAGCTTATTGGCAAGAGCAAAGGTTCAATTTTTTATTTGTAATATTTATATTTTTATTTTACAATCGTAGGACTGGAGATTTTCCTTTTAAATGGCTTAATTTTTTTTTATTTGGATACATACGAGTATTTTATAGTATCTTTCTAGAGACATTATATTATTTATTTTCAAACTTATAATTACCATGTCGTGCCTACAAGGTACAGCGGAGAAAGTAGTTTTTTGTAGTGAATCATCTACATTAACTTCTTATTTATTAATGAATTTTTTCATAAAATAATGTATTACATAAAAACAATGCTGCACATCTCACTAGGGCATTTCTAGATTATTGTAGAGCTTAAAATGTTTACTTAGGTTTAAATACGAAATCATCAATAGTAATTTAAAAAATCACATTTAGTGATTTGTCAATCCGGGGACTGTGAATGGTTTGGACGACTTTTGACAGGGGTGTTGGTTACCCAATAAATCGTTCCCGGGGCGAAGGTACCACTTCCCAAATGGAAAACATATATTATGTACGATAGCATTTTATACAATAATTAATATAATTGTCGTGTCTTTCTTACACAAACATATCGTTTGAATTAAATTAAAAAACGTTCTTGCATTACACATAATAAATAATAAAGTATTTAATTTATTTGCATTTTTTCACTGTTTGTCTTGCCATAGTCACATTTTAATACAACTATTTAGTTGTATTAAAATGTGACTGTGTCAAGGAACGACCCTAATTTAGTATTAATTAATAAAGTAAGGAAAATAATCTATTCATCTCTTCTTAGTTTATTCACAAAACCTTAGCAATATTCATAGCAGTAACGTCATAATTAAACCATTAAGAATACATTAACAAATTGCAAGATACCCTTGGGAGAGAATCAATTATTTTCATAGAAATCGGCTTAACCGAAAATAAATCAATATACTCACTTTCAAAATTGATATTTACAATCGTATAAATAATTCGTCTTATTGTGGAACAACCACAGTTTGAAAATGGCCTTGTAAGCCGAAACAGCTGTCACAATAATAAAAAACTAAATCACATGCAGAAATAAATAATAAACATTATTAAATTTAATTTAAATTAAATTAAAAACAAAAAAAAACTATTTAGGCTAGTGTACTGGACGCTCACGCCAGTAGCATTGACTATAAAAATGCCGGCTTCCTCTTCAGGGTACCTTGGGTAAGGCTTCATAAAATGTAACACAGACTTCACGAATGTCACAGGACAACTAACTGATTTAGTCAGTTATATCTCTTTTTATTAGCCTAAAAAGTATACAGTGCAACACGTGGTAATAGGTTAATTATTTCTTATCCAGAAAGGAATGCATGGGGCCGTAGTTGAAACAATACAAGCCTTATAATCCGCAAATTTAAGTGATAAGCTCCCACGGTTTGTCGTGAGAGTAATTCAACCTTGCAAAAGCAGTATGACACGTGTACAGTCATAAAAATCTTATCAATAAGATTCATTGTAGAAATGGGCGACGGTACATCCATATGCTGTCCGATACATCCCCAACGTGTAAAAGTATTTTTCACCAAATAGTTTCCTCGGACAGTAAGGTTTCATTAGGGTTTGAACACGATAATTTTCTCAGCAGGTATCCTCGGTGTGTAAGTACTCGTTGAAGTTTCTGTCGTTGAGAGTACTTCTGCGTTGTCACAAATATGTCGACTGAAATACGTTTCTTTTTCACACCATAAACCAATCGTTAAATTAATCTTCATAAATATTCCAGGAGATTGCATTAATGAATGAATCTTTCATTACTTAACGGGCGGCCTTGTGGCACACTGACCTACTCGTATTACCGAGTTCTGTGATCACATGTCAATTGTTTACATGTGAGCTTTTTGTTTATAATATTTCTTAAAACAACAAATCTTTCATTAGTGTTTCAAGTTCATGTTTTTATTGTGCCTCTCGTGTGGCTCTTTGTTGGAAGTTTATCTAAACGTTATCTGTTATCTTTTTATTTATTCTTTATTTCAATCTTTATTTCAATTCTTATTCTTATTACGCCTTGTGCGTTTTTATTCCTCAGCTCAGAGGATGAAGCTAGCTGCTTGCAGTGCAACAACCTTTTTCTTAAATGATTTCCACTCTCGTGCAATTTTTTGCATTATTTTAGCTACTGTATTAGATACAGTAGCGTCGAGAAATTCACTTCTTCCATATCGCGTGCCAATAATCTTCGATTTCATCATATTGCATATGAATGATTCTTCCAGGAGATTCTCCCCCGACAGAAATAACTTTTTCTGGTTTTCTGTTTTCATTTCTTCCTGGAGAAACATTTCTTTTCTGTTCGCTGCAACAGAGATTCTTTGTCCCGTATCTAGGTACCAAGTCGACTCTGTCCATTGTTTATATTTGACGATTCCTTCCTCGACATTTTCAACACTTATGTCGAAAAGTCACTGCCGCATGCGCGATCTCATTATTGTTTATTTTTCCATGACTTGTCATTTGCAAGCGCCGTTACGGGCTTAACATAAATATTTTTTTCTTCATAAATATTTAGTTCACTGTTTTCTTGGGTAACAAAGGTGTCAGCATTCTCTCGTTCGATTAACATTATTTGTGAATGAACTTCTTGTGCCGCTGGTGTTTCGATATCACCTACATTAATTTTCAGATTAATATCACTCGGTAGATTTATAAATTTCACATTTTTCACAGATATCATAATTTTCACAAATCTTGATTCCTCCTCGTGATCAGTATTTTTGGGGCTCCATACGCCTCCGGATGATGGGTTGGCATCAGTAATTTCACTTTCAGGCTAGGTTAATGTAGCGTTCAGGAACTAGATTGGGATACTGACTTCAATCTTATCCTCAGTAATACACACTGATTGTTTGTGTAAATAATACACTAGAGGTTCGTAATACGAGAACGTCGCTTGTTGAATACAAAAGGTAACAAAGTAAACGTCCGCTAAAGTGCCGCCTTGAAATGACCCACTTCGGGTCGCAACTCCGTCAACGTTCGGAACGTTGCTCGGCGGCAGAGCCCGCCCATCTATCATAGAGTAAGAAGCAGTGTTGGAATCACTACAGTTAATAAAACATAAGTAATATACATTTTTTATTCGCATTATGTGTCCATATGAAAAACAGGAAAGTACCAGATTTGCTTTTATAAATTAAAGCTAATTTAATCGATGTTAATATTTGTAAAAAAAAATCATTGAATACCATCTAATTATTATTGACGGCGATACATTTGGATATCATGTTTCCTTTCTTTTACCAGCAATACGAAAGATTCCAGTATGTTAACCTGACCTACGTTAAAATCCCCTTTTTTACGATTCCCCGGGTAAACATTTTGCTTGAAAAAAACTCCTCTTTGAAAACCTGGATACATTTTGAAAGGAATTTTGTTTAAAATTAGGGAAAGTTTTATTGCTTCTCCACTTTAATTAAATATTTAATGTGCCGGATAGAACGAGAGAAGACAAGATAAAGGTAAACAAGAAATATAGCGATCTAGTCAACAAAAATGTTTCCTTTTATTGTTATTGTCATTAATTCTCCCTCCAATTCTAAACCGAATGCGAAATTTTACTATTTGTACACTTTCAGAAGAAATAACCATTTCTTCCCACCTCTGACAACCCCATATTATGAAAACAGGTTGATGCCATAAGTACCCCAAAAGACGCAAAATTAAATTACATTTTAAAATATTTGGGGTTGGTCTTAGTATAAATAAATTGTCGAAGGTAAATCAACACAAAAAAGCTTCTCAAAGCAACCTTCTGTTATTGTCTAGCGACTTGATAAACGGACCGTTTAATTCTAATGAAATAAAATATTCTGTTTTTTATAAGGTAGTGTGTTAGGGCTGGTGAAAATTTGACGTTGTGTAGGGTGATTTTTGTAGAGGAAAGACATGAAGTTCTGGAAAGTAAAAAGGTTTGAGGGATGGGTAGAAATCTAGAAAGGTAAGTCATGCAGGAGTGGCACATTATCTAGGTATCTACTTCCCCCCTCCACTGCGGTGAAAAACGGTCGGTCAAAGTCGAAGTCTAGTCCACCAAGTACTATTGTATACGGCCCGCAGATACTTTAAAAGTGCACAACTGCTAACCCTGTACAAATCGCAAGTGCGCCCCATGGTTGAATTTGGCAGCCACCTCTGGTCTGGAGCCAAAAAGTATCTGAAAAACACCCTCGACTCTGTGCAAAAACGGGCAGTCCGTTTGATAGATTCTTCCGTCTTAACAAACGGATTGCAATCTTTAAAGCACAGGCGTCGGGTGGGAATGCTATCTTTGTTCTACTGCTATTTAAATGGAAGATGCTCCGTGGAACTAACGTCATTGATCCCCTCGGCACCGGTGCATAGTCGGGAAACACGCCAAACGCTCGCCCAACACATGTAAACGGTTGAAATTTGTCACATGAGAACTGGTCGTTTTTACGGCTCGTTCTTGAGTTCAACAGCTCGGCTGTGGAACGATTTTCCGGCCTCTGTGTTTCCTCCTTCTTACAACATGGGTCTCTTCAAGACCTTTGTTCACTCCTTCCTCTCCTTAAAAAGACCCTCCACGCAGCATCTTCAAAGATGACATAGGCCCCGAGGGAAATTATTTTCCTCAGAGCCTCCTGTATGGAGTTAATATAATTTTTTTTTTTTTTTAAATCTGGAAAGGTCAAACGGTCTGCCTCAACTGGTCTCTCCCAATCCGGCCCATCAGTTGGTGGCCAGAAGCATCTAGAAAAACCTCACACCATGAACCCGAGAACTTCTTCTAAGTCACCAAATGTTGCGAAAGACTTGAAAAAGGGTGACCTGTGGCATTAAAATATTGATTATAATAATATATATTTTTAATGCTTTGGTTTTGTCACTTATGTTCTTCTTTGATTTGTTTCATCATGATAAAACTCAGTTACTGCAGAGGTAATTAATCTACTTCCGCATTCGTTCTACGGGAATGCGTAAATAAGAAATAATGATGTTGTATAAAAGTCTTCTTCTCGTCGTGATCCTCCTTTCAGGTTGGCTAACATCAGGGGAATCTTTATCCTGCTGGCAGCATCCCAGAACAAACTGGCAGAAATGTACATCCTCTCACAAGTCCCGCGTATATAGATTTCAACGACATAAATATTGTACAATTATCCGTACATACATGGTTTGTGGGATGGAATAGTTTGTAACACGACTTCCAAGTACATGAGAGAGAAAGGTAGATGGTAGGATATTTAAACTATTTTCATAGGAAGCTTACTCTCTTAGGATCTCAGCTAGTCACTACGTATCGACTATCTGTAATCGTTATATTAAATAATGCAAACTATTAAAACATTATCTCAGTATCGCCCTGGTGTGCTAGCATGGTCGATCGATATGAAGTTACCGACTGAATGTCGGTCACTTCTCAACGTTTCCTAGGACAACTGCAGATCGCTAACGTATAAACGACAGTTGATATCCAATATATTAAGGACACTTAGTCATTACGAACTGTCACGTATTCGTTTGCTATCTGCAGTTGTCCTAGGGAACGGTGAGAAGTTACCGATAATCGGTCGGTAACTTCATATCGATGGACCATGCTAGCACCCCCGGTGGAAGACCACCATTCAGAATTGAAACTTTCCTTGAAATGGCTTTAGTTGGTGACCAGATCTGAATAGCCAGAAACATTTCCACCTGTCTCGTCCCCATCTCATTCCCCTCCTCATTTCCTTTAGCCTCACAACATAACCCTAGTGGGGATGCCATGATCTCACTGGCTTCAGGCGGTTGAGGTGCAGTTGGGACTTCACATTAAAAAAAAAATTATTCACATTAAAAAAAAAAAAAATGATAGAAAGGGCTTCCGGTGGGGAGTTAATATAAAAAAAGTATTACTTCTCATATTTAATTTCTTCTCCACATCATTTTATATCTTAGCTAATTGATATTCTATTACTTCCTTCTCTTTTACGCGCATTATTTCTTATTAAGTATTATGTAATACAAGTGTGGCGATTATTATTATATTATTATTACTGCACGGCCGCCTTTACCTACTACCTCGCTAGGCAATATAATTTTGACCACATTCTGTAAAGAGCTCGGATCTACGACATACAATACATAGCGCTGCGCCGCAATATCGAGAAACTTCTCGCGTGTGCATGTTTGACCTACCTTCGGAGTACCTTCGGGTCGGCCTATATAAGGACTCGAGCAAGCCAAGTCAGGCAGTCGTTCTTACTCAGTCTTCACATCGACAACGGGCCGCCGCGAAACTTTACGCAATTTGTAAATGCGGTGCATTTGTGAAATACTGTACATTTTGTAAATATTATAAATACACATCATCATCCTCAATCATCATACAGTGTTATTATTCCGACCAGCACGCGCGGAGATATCACGACACACCGATATCTCCTCTTCCAACCGGAGGCCCATTTTTCTCCTCATCATAGGAGACTCGCATCCTGCCTCTACACAAGAATAATACTGGCGCAGCCGGTAGGATATATTATCACATTTATATTATTTGTGCTTTTTTACATTCGATATCCACAAATTTAACCGAGGTTACATAATTTTAAAATTCAATTTCAAAATATTTCATCTGTTCCCTAACCGTATCACCAGTGAAAACACGTGTAAAAGAGTCACCATTTAAAGTTAAAATTTATCGTAAGCATTAAATGATATCCAAAAAACAGCCAAAGCTTTGACACAAATCCGGACATGATCACATGCTAAATTCAACTATCAATGTGTTCATTTTTCATATGGACCGTAGAACTGACGCAGTTTTCCAAAACCGAACGCAGTGTACCAAAATAAATTATGTTTTTTTTTTATGATACGTATCGGCGATTGGCTCTGAAGAACTAACAGAAATATGGGTACTGTAAGCGAGTCTGTGTTCTAGAATTAAGCTCAAATATTTCTTACTTATGGTGTAGGTAAACGATAGGTAGGTAAAATTGTTTAGTATTCATTTGAACGCACAAATGTTCAATTCCATTGATCTGTGTGGGAGCTAGAATTCGAAAGATCTCAGGTAAATCGAGGATAACATTGTTCTTTTATACCGAAAAAGATTTACGAAGCGGGTATGAATTTCGCCGCTTCATGAACCTTTTATTTGATAACAAACACACCTGCCATGGGTCACCCCGAGTCGTTCGCTACGTTTGGCGTCTTACCACGGGTGCCCAGGTTCATGAGGTGAGGCCTGTATGGGCCGGCGGGTGCGTTTGTACCTTGGTTGAGGCAAGCCTTCTAACCTCTCTAGCAGAAATTTCTCGACAAATCGCCTTGCGGGATGGACGCATATGTCACTCCTGGACACACTGACCCCCCAGATTTCTTCCCACTCTTCATACTTTTTTTCCTTCCCAGATATTTTTTCCTTCCTTTCAACCACACCCTCCACACAGCACCCCAAATATGACATGGAGCCTTAAGGAAATTATTTTCCTCTGCTGTCGTTAAAAAAATGTCACACTTCTAGTAATTAAGTATTCGCTGATTTAATGGATATTCGCTTGTGGACTATATTCGAAAAAAACAAACGCAAGTAATTGCTGATGAATTTCAAATTCGACAGATAAAATACAAATATTCCGAAAAATGACAAATCGTAGAAACGGCTTGTTGACTTATGAACTCCAGGAACTGTTCTGAATAAAAATTTGGTAATTTATCACATTTGGCCTCCAAATCAGAACGCTTTAAAAAGAAACAAAATCGATTAAGAGCGATTGACTAGCAGCTGAGAATAAAAGTTTAAAAATGCTAGCACTGTACAGAAACGTTCCAATGAGACAGATCGATTATTTCCCGTATCAAATTTTTTAAATTAAAATTTTATATAGATTTATTTCATTCAAAACTTTCTTTAAAATATACATATTCAATTAAGCAATAAAAATGCTCAAAACGCACGATGATAAATTATTAAATACCGTGTACTTCTTGTAAGTATTTTTTGATCATAAGTGTATTTATGATTTTTCAATAATGTCTAAACAAAATAAGTGTGTAAAAAAAAAATTTCAATATTTTAGTTTGTAAGACCTTAAATAAATAGAAAAACTGAAGTATTTATGTCACAAAACACGTTCTCGGAAAATCATTAAAATTAAAATTAAAATTCTGAAAACTGTTTTTAATAAATTATGTATTGATTTATATTGTTTTATGATTATATGATTTGAAATTTGTGTTGTTTAATAGAATCTATCTTTATACCAACGGTACAACCTTAGTATATTAAAAATAAACTTAGTTTTTAAAAATATTAAAACTGCTTTTACCAGATAAAATAACAATCTTTCAAAATCAATTTATATTTTTTAGTAAAAAACAGTCAATACGTCTAGAATTTGATTTAAAAAGGCATTATTTCCTGTATTCTCTGGTAATACCCTCTTTAGGATGGTGAGAGGTAGGTACTGGGCAAAATGATAACCAGGTAGGAACTATGCATGTATTATTATTTCAAAACCAAACACTGCGTATATTTAAACTGCGCCTGCTCTACACAGGTGTTCTCAGTAAGGGCAATAAAAAAAACTATTAACATTTTGATATATATCAGGCCCCCAATATCTCAGCCCATATGAGACTCCTCAGGTTGAGATGGGCTGGACATGTACAGAGAATGCCGGACACACGCGTCCCAAAAAGAATTATGGCTGGACACCCAGGTGGAAAGAGAAAAGTGGGAAGACCCAGACTGAGGTGGGAAGACGAAGTAAGAGGGGATGCAGCACAGCTTCTCCAGATAACAAACTGGAAGTCAGCCGCTGAGGACAGGAGGAGTTGGAGGCGAATGTTGCGGGAGGCCAAAGCTCGATATGGGCTGTAGCGCCATCGAAGAAGAAGAAGAATTAACATTTTTTACTGATTGCATTTGTGTACTACGCTTAGGCGTAAGAACCTTTATTGAATTGTAAACTTTAAAAAAGTGATCTAGATTGCTACCTAGACACGTCTAGATAAAAATTAAATAAAAGAAAACTTCAGCCACTCCAAGCTTAGTTTTGAACTTTTCTTTGGTTTTTTTAGAAAGATGAAAAGCAATTACTGAGAGTAACTACTTCCTTCTCTGGTTTTATGAAAATTCAGATTGTTTCAATGCTTCCATTGCTCGGAGTTTTAATTAATCTGAAAAAATAATATTTTCGCTTTCTTCTAATCCTCTCCCTCTACAGTTGGCTGGAAATATAAAATGGTACTAGCATCTTTGGGAAGCTGAGATTTATAAGTAATCTAAGGGCATTAGGAGTCACTTCATGCAGCATGGAAATGAGACAATGCATACGTGTGTGTTGAACGCGCATCACAAAGGGTTTGCAAACATGTGATTAGACGAATCCTTCCTTTACGATGCTAGAAAATCCCTTGAGCTCCGGTGGTTGTTTGTACTGAGCATACAGGGTACACAATCAAAATTTTGTCATTAGTTGAATAATACTAATAATGTCTAATTCCAGGATGTGGGGAAGATAGTGCAATTGTGAGTAAAGAGACAAGTAGGATAGGAAAAAATCCCAGGAACCAGCGCTCATTCAGGAGTGCTGCTTGTTGCTGGATGGCTGCGGTCACCACCATGTTTTCGAAGACCATAAGCCGAATCTAGCCTTATCAGGTCGGTGAATCCATTCAGTCCTAGTTCCATAGACCAATTATAATTGTGGAGCGGTTTTTTATTGGATCCGGAATCGTTCCATCGAGCCAATTAGGTAGTGACACCATGTTTCACACGTATTTAGACTAGTACAAAATTAATTAAACTATTTTTTTTTATTTTTTTTTTTATTGATAAACTAATGTTTAAGAAAAGATTTTTTTATGCATAGCACAAAAAGTATTGTTTATTATTATTTCTTTGTGCTATGCATAAAAAATCTTGTCTTAAACATTAGTTTATCAATTAAAAAATAATCAATATTTGACGAGTTAAAGTATTTCACCAAAAAATGTAGACATAATATTTCTCGACGCCACCTAGTAAGAGAGTTATCACGTACATGCCTTTCTCATGTAAAAATAAAGTTGGTCGTTTGCAGGAGAAAAAATGTAATAAGCGGTGATTTTTTAATGCAATACTGGGTATATATTGAATCATTTGGCGGGTAGAAGATAACCCGCCGTAGCTTAATGGTAGTTACACTTAATTTTGTTGTTACCCTTAATGTTTTTTTAACACTATTACTGTTTTGAAAAATCTTCCGGTAATCGTATTAGACAGTATACAGAAAAACCTCTGTTATTCAATATCACTATCATTCGAGAGGTAATGATATGCCCCAAGTATTTAAAATTCTTTGATGTATTTATGTTTTTCTTATTAAGTTGGATGGATAGCATCTTATCGAGATTTCTTTTCCGTTGGTGAAATGCGATTAGTTCCATCTACTTGGGGTTGTATATTATGTTGTGATCATCATATTCTTAAGAGATTTTTAATAATATTCTCAACCCCTTGACCGACGGATTTAGGATAATCAAGTGGTCCGTATAGCTTATTTAATATTGGCATAAATCATTAATACGACAGCTCGCTCTAGCGTCTAGGTAATTTGATAACTCGCCCATGTATAAACTGAACAGTATTGGGGATGTATGTATACCTTCTTTACCTTACTGCTGATCGCAATTATATCAGCTGCCCACCGCATTACATTCCTGTTGGAAAATTTAATATTATTACTCATGTAAATATGTTATTCATGGTACATAATATAGGCGAGAAACTAACATGATTTATAATGCGAAAAAAAACAGCACTGTTGGTAATAAAACACGGCAAAGGCCCCAAAAACATTCCCCCTGCCTTTTTGAACGGTGAACTTCTGAAGATAGTAGAAACCACCAAATATCTGGGGTATGTCATCAATAACAAGTTAACGGATGATGAAGATATTGACAGGCAGAGGCGAGTACTGAGTATAAAATGTAACATGCTCAGTAGAAGATTTCAGCTTTGCAGTCCACGGGTGAAAAGGACGCTATTCCTAGCCTTTTGCACTACTCTGTATACGTGCGAGCTCTGGGCAAAGTTAAATAAAAGAAACGTGGAAAGGCTTCGGGTGCAATACAACAATGCATACCGCTTAATGTTCGGACTTCCCAGGCACTGCAGTACCTCCTTAATGTTCACAGAAGGGCGAGTTCCAGGATTCAAAGCTATACTAAGAACCAGGGTTGCAGGACTGAGGGAAAGAATAAACCACTCCAGAAATATTCTCGTCATAGAATCCCGTATGACCCTAGGATTGAGCATAGAAGACCATTGGAGAAAGACACTGGCTCCCACAATCCTAGATCCGATGGATTCCTGCGTTCCCGTGCTTTGATTTTATTTTTACTTTACTTTTATTTTTTATCTTTTTTTACGTATTATATTTATAAAATATTTATGTTTTTCAATATTATATGTACTTATATGATCTATGGGATGTGTGGGATTGCACTCACCTCCCCACATTCTGGAATAAAGATTTTTTTTTTTTTTTTTTAATACATTCAATAATATTTTTGATCAATGTATAAAAAACAGTTTATTATAAACAAGTTCTGCTTTGTAATTATTATTATGTGTTACAGCTGTTTCGCCCTCTGAAGGCATTGTCAAACTGGTTAGACCAGTTTGACAATGATGCCTTCAGAGGGCGAAACAGCTGTAACACATAATAATAATTACGAAGCAGAACTTGTTTATAATAAACTGTTTTTTATACATTGAATAATAATATTATTGAATGTATAAAAGAAATAAAAATTAAAATGGAGTTCTACAAAATAAACTTAATAACAATAAATAAAGAACTTATTATTATTATTATAAAACGAGAAAAAAATATCAGGTGTCACTGACTTAATAATACTCTCTAGAAATGCCTTCAATTTAGATTTGAATTAAAACCAATGGCGCTACTGACTTAATACCGTTTGGTTGTTAGTTATTACCCATTGGTGACGATGATACACTATTCTGCAAGTGAAATTTAATAAGGGATAGTAAGACTTTTGGATCATGAGACTCGCCCTCTTCTCATTTCTTGTAATCTTTTAAATAATATAATATATGGTTCAGGTATTCAAATGTTAAAATTATTAACATTTTGACATGAAATTGAGATGTATAGATTCTGTTTATTTAATCTTGCGTTTGACAAAATCGCCGACGCACTTTTTTTAACAATAGCTCCACACAACAGGCTCCGAGGAAAACAATTTACCTCATAGCCTGTGACATCTTTGGGAATGTCGAATGGGGGGTCTTTTTATGGAAATGGTGGAGAGGAAGTTCTGGGGAGATATGAGGGGTGGGTAGGAATCTGGAGGTCAGAAGGTCCAGGAGCGACGAACTTATGAATCCTATGCTTCAGGGCGATGGCGATGGGTTGATTGAGTCATGCTAAGTGAGGTAAAGACAAAAGGTCCGCTGTGCAATGAACCCGGGCATCCCTGCTTATTTAACAAACATAGCAGTGAAACTATGGCTTATATATACGATGTATAAAATGGTTCCTGGGGCGGCAGTACCGTACCTACCATGTAGATTTCACACGAGGAGAAACGCCAAGGGAGCTCTGGACTTCTTTCTAGCGTATCTTTACTTCCTAAACTAGATCAAATAACCTTATTATGTCATTTATCACCATCGTGCGTTTTCAACAGATATTTGTGATTGTTTTTGTTTATTTATTGATATGCCCAAAAAAGACTTTTACATAAAAGTTGTACATGAAATCATAAGTACATAGTGAACATAGGAGATTATCAGTATTACCAATGTAGAAAATAGTAATAATGTTACTAGCTACATGAAAAAAATTACGCATTATTTCAATAATTCCAAGGTCCTAAATTTAAAAATTTGTTTGTGAAAAATTCGATTTCAAAAATCATAAAAGAAAATACTCATTTATTACTAAAAATCGTATCGCAACTCATTCATAACGTAATCGTATCGTATGCCTACTGATAATAACGAAATAATTAGAAATTCAATCGTCAAAGACGACAAAGAAACAAAAAGGTGAAAATCCATATAATTTGAACAGGATCCTTTTATACCACACTTGTCAAACCCCCATTCCCCCTCCCTAATATGTTATTTTCATTAAGAAGAAAAAAAGGACGAGTTTGAAAATTGCCTTGACCGTAACGGGTTGAAACCGGTTACGGTCAAAAATAAATTTAGTTGAAAAAAGTTTAAAATTTTACTACATGTCAACCCATTAGAGACCAAATGGGAAAATAATTCAATGAATCCAGATATTTTCATATCAGAGGGTTCGGCTAAGTAGAACTCCTAACTGGACCGATAAATGCTACTGATCCCTAAATATAAATTTTCAAATATCTTTCGTAAGCCTACATGTATTTAAAATGATTGATTTTTGCATTTTTATATATAAATTCTTTGAGAAATCTAATAAGCCTACATTATAAATATTACCTATGATTATTATTGTCCTAAACAAACGACATTTATTATGTTTTAAATTTTTTTTTTTTTTTTTTTATTTAGACCATTACTTTTTTTTTGTACGTTCCAGATTCGTCCTAATTTGACTCTCCTAAAACGTCAATCCTCCTAGTAGGGCACTCAAAATATTATATAAATAATCTATAATATATGTATAATCTTTTACTAAATAAATAAAAATAATAAAAAAACGGTTTTCATGGGACATAGGCAATTACAATCACTTTACTTTTCAGAGATGTAAGGTAAAGTACACATTTGGAATTAAGACACTTTTCTATGGGATGCGCGATACGTATTTTTGTTGTAAATTTCTAAGGGATGTGCAATTTGTATTTTTTAATTAAATTTCTCTCAACCCTAGCTTTGATTCATCACAAATGATAAGACCTAAGACAAGAAATATTTTCACGTAATTCTCTCTTCCGCAATGAATTCCTCAAAGCCTTTGTTGCCCCATTCGGAGATTTTTAAAAGAAAGGCCGCGAACACCACGGTAGAAAAAAATTAATGTGCCTTGTATACTGTTGAAGGCACTGAACATCTGGCCTCGCTTTGAAATATTTCGAGGAGAAAACTTTAAATTCGTGTTTATATTTTATTTTATAAGGGTAGCGTCATATTACAAGCAGACTATCTCCTAAGCGTAGTGGATGCTGTTCTACGCATACGCCTAGATATATAAATAATGAATCATTATAAATGCAAAAAAATATATTTCTATTCTTTATTATTTTATTTTGTTATTAGCTGATACCCGGCATGCGTTGAACTGCCAAATAAATAAGTAAATTGTTTCTCCCTTCGTGTCATTTCCCATTCGTCCTCGTTCCCCTCCGACTCCTCTTCGTCTTCCCCTCCCGCGTTCCCTTTTCACCTTCCCGCCTTCCCCCTTTCCCACTATTCCCTTTCTTGCGACCCCCCCCCCCCTTCCGCACGTTTTCCGCTTCCGCCTTCTTCACCTTTTCCTCTTCCTCCCCTCCCCCCCCACGAAGCCCCTTTTTAACTCCCCCACTAACTCTCCCGCACACCCCTCCTCCAACCTTTTTTCCCTGCCGCCTAATACCATAAAATACACCCATTTTTCCAATGCGTGACCTATTTAATTTTTTATGCAAATTTCATAATTCCAGAGCTCACCAGTATATACATAGATGTATTCACGGGTATGTTCGTAACAATAAAAAAATTATTGCAATCGGATAAAATTTTAACCGCAATCGTATGAATAGTAAGGGAAATAATTTTATAACGCCAGAGCTCTCTATCTTATAACCATCTCGAGTATTCTCACATCATATTCCCAAAGTTTCATCGCAATCGGATGAATGGTATGTCCGCGCGTAAGGTACGAACATGCAAACAAACTTACATTTTTATATTATAGATTTTATTGTGAGGCTGTATTTTCTGAGTTAGAAGAAAACATATATTTCCACGTATTTGATACGTTAAAATAAATGATAGTCTATTATGCTAATTAACTTACTACCCTAATTATAATGCCGTTACGGCAAGGGTAGGCAGTGCGGATATACGATCATACAATTCTTTTCGGAACACATGTAACACACCTACTTCATGTACGTTCATTAATCGTTTCATGCATAGATACATGATACGACTTGACATGTTTATTTGTATAATGTAATGCAACTGTTTTTCAGCCCCCAAAAATTAGCTACGGCTCTTTGATATATTAACCGCCCTTTTAAAAACTGACAGAAAATTTTATTTTACTTGGTTCTGAAAATTGTTTTGAATCGTGCCATTTCAAGACCAGCATAAATAAATCATTTTCTACAGCCCCTACCTTAATCCGCCTAACAACGCTGCCCTACTAGGTTGCGATATATCTCCGCTGTTTTTCACTGTACAAAATCGTGAAGAAAAAAAAAACATTTTTTCTTGATATGAAAATATCCGTTATTTAGTATCTAGAAGTGAATAATCAGTTTTATCCACATCCTAAAGTCTTCTAAGATTTCTTAGTCGCACTAGCTCTGGAAAGTTGGTTCTCTAGTACCATAATAAAAAGTAATAAGAAAACACGACAGATTGATGACGTAACGCGTAACTTAGACAAAATTACAAATAAAAAATCTAAAAAATCCAATAATTAAGGATAATAATATTTGGATGCTTTTATAGCGCCTTTTTTGTGAAAAAATCACCTCAAGGGCTACATTGATATCTTTAAATTTCTATTCGCGATTTATTTTGCTAACAAAAAAATATTTCAAAACACGTAATGCGAACTTACAAAGTCGGTTTTAAACTGTAGTCATCAAAATGTCTTTACTCAAGGGAAAAAAACTTTGAACAATTTGCCCACATTAAAATGCGAAACAACCCGCGTCAGCTAACAAAAATCTTGTACGCTTTTTTGTTCAGTGGGGTGAAAAAAAGGCATAAAGGTTGGCTGCCGACTGTTTTTAAATTATTATTATCCAATTAGAAATAAACGTTTTTGATGTTTTACGCTTTCTTGTGATAATTTTACAATTTCTAACTTCATACACTTTTTATATATATATATATATATATATTTTTTTTTTAATTTATTTTTATATCATGTTTCACCTTTTTTTTATTTTTATATAATTTTTTTTTTTTAATTTTTTTTTATTTTTTTATTATTTTTTTTTTTCATCATGTTTCACCTCTTTTTTATTTTTATATCATTTTTTTAATTTTTTTTTTTATTTTCTATTTTTTTTTATTGTTTTAATTATTTTTATATCATGTTACACCTTTTTAGGCTATATTTCTTATGGTATGAGTGTATACAATATATTTATTTTTTTTATGAATGTAAACAATTATTTCTTAATAATTAATTTAATTTCTGTTATAATCCATTAAGTTAAAAGAACCCATTGACAAACTACTTAAAAGTAGTTTATTGGGACTTTTTCTCTGTTTTTTGTATTATGTTTTTATTTGATATGTATGTATTATTCTTTGTTTTAAATGTTTCTTTAAATAAATAAAAAAATTATTATAAATAATATTTATTCATTTTCTTTCTTTATTTTCACATATAAACCTGTAACAATACAACGGTAACATAGAACAGTTTTTTTAAATAATTTTCACAGACTTGATGTTTTTCATTGTGAAAATTTAATTAAATTTTTTTTTCATTAATCATCAACGCCTTTTGGCTTTTACATATTTATACAATTTTTGTGATTTAGTGTAAAAAGATCAGGTAAAGTTTTAGAAAACAGAATAAAATACAAAATGGGTAAAACAAGAGGTAGGTGTAGAGGTGCAATTAAATACATATTTTAATAATATAAATACATATAAGATATAGAAAAAAGAAACAGATTTAGATCTGCAGGTAGCATAACATATAACATATAATAATAATAATATGATGCGAGTTCTTAATACATAATTTACAAATGCCAAACACAGAACAAGAAAGATATAAACTTTAGCAATACATAACCGCTTTACTTAACTCTAAAGTTAAAAATTTATTATAAAACAATTGTTTTAGACTGCTATCACGCAAAACCACAGATTTATAGAAATAATATAAAGTGGTTACAGTATCATGTAAAGTACAAACGAGTTTGATATGTTCATGACAAAATATTATAATAACGAGACTACAGAAAAACAAGTAGGAAATACAAGTTGTTAAAGTAATTATTAACATAAGGATATGAAAGATGTTGAACGATAGAGTATAGTTTGTGTTAATTTAGCAACTATATATAGGATGTATTGTAGAATATAGTGGCTAAAATGCGATAAATTTATAGCTCTATTAAAAATATTCTAATTGACCGATTTTTAGTTTGGAAACTGATTGAAAGCGATAAACATCGATTGAACTATACTTATTGCTAAGTCTGTGCAGCCTTTGAAAAGCGAGTTTTCGAAATAATTATTAACAGATTTGGGAACATAATATAGCGCAGTCAGATGAGTATTACGCGTAGGCAAGGGCAAATTTATAAGGCTAGTTAAATCCATTGCGTCCAGTCCGCCGTTAGATATTTTGTACAGACAAACTAAATCATTTAATGTGCGTCTTGATGAAAAGTCGTTTAGATTTAGGAAGTTAATTAGAAATGTATAATTTAGATCTTTGATTGGAATTCCTAGTTTATTTATAATTAATAAATCTCAAAAGCTAACGTAAAGAAATTAAAAAAAAATGCATGAAATTGTTTTTGAGGCAGTTTAGTCATATATACAGGGTGTCCAGGGGTAAAGTGCAGTAACTTTGGGAGGTGATTCTACATGATAATATAAGTAAACAAGATAAATGACTTTTTTAGAAAGTCCAGTTTTTTCCCAAACAAAAAGACGTACCTGTTAAAAATCCTTAGTGTAAGGTACAAACTTACCGATAAATTTGCTGTGCAACCGCCCACGACGTTAGATTGTTGTGAGTCACCCGTATCGTAACAGCGTAAAATAGTACCGAGTGCTGGCCGCATACGACGGACTGATTTTATCGTTTTACCTAAAAAGTACCCCTTAAAGTTGGAATTTCGAAAAAAGTCATTTATCTTTTTTTACTTATATTAACCATGTAGAATCACCTCCCAAAGTTACTGCACGTTACCCCCGGACACCCTGTATGTTTTTAACTTTTCTTATAGATCTTGGAACTGGCAGAGGAAGGATGAAAGTACACTGAATGCTGTAGAGATGAGAACCCTGAGGCGTATGTGTGGTAAAACCATGTATGACCGTATGAAAAATGTGAATATCCGCAAAGGATGCAAGGTTGATATAAGCGTAATGAGTAAGATCAAGAAAGTGACCCTCAGATGGTTTGGAAATATAGAGCGAATGAACGAAAAAAGAGGTCTAAGGAGAATATATCACGCAAATGTTAATGAAAGACGAAGTTGTGGACGCCCGTGGGAGACATAGCACGATCAAGTGAACCAGATATTTGACTCAGGCCATGTCAGGAGTCGGAATAATAGAAGAGCATGTATGAGAAGATGTATGAATGTGAATGAAGCAAGTAGTGTATGCTAAGAAAAAACTGTTAAAAACTAACTGTAAACTTCAATATCTGATAGTATTATTGTCCTAAAGCCCGTAGGCAAAATTTGAGAATCCCACTTCGATGACATCTCTGACGTCGCGGGTTACCAAAACCCTCTATTCCATCTCTGTACGCAAAAGTTTGGGATAAAATACTGCTGTGATTTATCATAACGCCTATTCGGTTGAATTTAAGAACCCCACTCTAATTACATTTCTGACGCCGCGGCATATCTGAACCCTCTCTTCCATCGCTGTGCGTGAGTTTTTGGGACTAAGCTGCTTTTGTGATTTGTGGCCACTCGCTAGCATGCTTAATTTCGCGTAACGCCGCGTGTGGCGCTGCTGTCGTGTTGGTTCATTTATGCTGCAGTCGTTGAAAAAATTTCAATGATCACAAACGACACAGACACAACACGGTGAAGTCGCTGTCAGCGGATTGTCTTGAGATGATCGATCATATTTACGTGGTCTATTCCTGTCACGGTTACTTCGATTTATTATAAAAGTTGAATACATTGTAGGAGAATAGATTTGCTTTTATTGTTTTTTGGTAAAATCATAATATTATTTCAACCAAATGTAGATTTTTTATATATTTAAAAAAATGCATTTACTTTGATAATATTTTGGTAAGAGTAAGTTTAGCTGGATTTCATGTAAAATTATTATGTTATTATTATTATATATATATATATATATTAATTTCCGTGAACGTTTATATAAATTTTACAAATTTATTTCGATAAAAAGAAAACATTTCAGAGGTATTTTTTTTAACATTAGCTCCACACAGGAGACCCTGAGGAAAACAATTTTCCCTCGGGGCCTATGTTATCGTTGGGGATGCTGTGTGGATGTCCTTTTTAGAGAAAATAAGGAGAGGAAGTTCTATGTAGATTTATTATATATTAAAAAAAATGCATTTACTTTGATAATATTTTGGTAAGAGTAAGTTTAGCTAGATTTCATGTAAAATTATTATGTTATTATTATAATATATATATATTTTAATTTCCGTGAACGTTTATATAAATTTTACAAATTTATTTCGATAAAAAGAAATCATTTCAGAGGTATTTTTTTTAACATTAGCTCCACACAGGAGACCCTGAGGAAAACAATTTCCCCTCGGGGCCTATGTTATCGTTGGGGATGCTGTGTGGATGTTCTTTTTAGAGAAAACAAGGAGAGGAAGTTCTATGTCGATTTATTATATATTTAAAAAAATGCATTTACTTTGATAATATTTTGGTAAGAGTAAGTTTAGCTAGATTTCATGAAAAATTATTATGTTATTATTATTATATATATATATATATATATATATATATATATATATTTTAATTTCCGTGAACGTTTATATAAATTTTACAAATTTATTTCGATAAAAAGAAATCATTTCACAGGTATTTTTTTTAACATTAGCTCCACACAGGAGACCCTGAGGAAAACAATTTTCCCTCGGGGTCTATGTTATCGTTGGGGATGCTGTGTGGATGTTCTTTTTAGAGAAAATAAGGAGAGGAAGTTCTGGGAAGGAAAAAATATGAAGGATGAGTAGGAATCTGGGGGTCGATGTGTCCAGGAGTGACGGACGTATGAATGCATCTCTCCCACTGCGCTACAAGGCGATGGGTCGAGAGAGTCCTGTTGAAGAGGTAAAATGTCTCCATCAACCAGTCTCTACCAATCCGAACCGCCACGCAATAGAGGGCAAACGCATGTGCCGCCAAAATATAGACAAACCTTACCCTATGAACCTGGGCACCCCTGCTAAGTCACTAAACATAGCGAACCACTTAGAGTTACCTATGGCAAGGGTGTTGATTATCCAATAAACGGTATTGGGAAGAAACATTTGTCTCTTTCATTCATTACTAAGAAGATACCATTTATTATTCGTGTTTTTGTTTTTGATTTGATTTGATTACTACATTATTTATTTTGACTATATTTTATACTTGACGATTTTATTTTGAGTTTTAATTGAGAATATTTTATTCGAATTGATTTTATTATTTTTTTGAGTTTTAATATTAAGATTATTGCCTTTAATTTGAATTCCGATTTACATTATTAATTTATGGTTTTTTTATATATTGTATTGTGTGTATTGAATTAGAGATTTGATTTAATTATTTTTATGTAATTTAATTTAATTGTATTTATTTTATTTTGATTAATTTATTTTATTTTATTTTCTGTTTTATACTGGAGGCACTGCTGAAAACCAACTGCATTCCAGGAGAAATCCTGAATTGTAGCTGAACAGTGACCTTTACGCTAATAGAATCAATAATTAAGAACAAAATGTGTAATGTTGTAATAAATCTATTGATGAATAAATATTTTTATTTTTATCAATTTTCTTTTTTTGTCATTGACGTGGATGAACGAGATTTAGGTATGCTGAGTTGATTCTTTTCCGAAATTCTACTCACTGTCCGCGGTCTTATAATACAGAATGTCTACTGTTATATATCCACATATTAAATGTAAGTGTTTTGTAGTTTTATATTCACAGTTGTTATTTTTGCATAAGGGCGGAGCCTTATAGATGGTCACCAACACTTGGCGAAATTGGGCGAAGCCCGGATAAAAGCCGCCCGCAGGGCCTAGCAGCAAAAACCCGCGGAGCGGGTTTTTAACTGCTAGTCATCAATTATTATTATATTATCAGTATACTTCATCACCATAAATTATATTATCTTGAAACTTCACCTGCCATAACACAGGGACACCCTAGCATGGCGGATGAAATAACACATTATCTATGCAATGTACACAATTCATTTAATAAATAAATAAGTAATAAATAAAACCGAGTTGTTTGGCGGTCCATCCTCTCCGCCTACCCCTGCCGAGGAACGGCGCCTACAAATCCTTCTCAACAAAATATAAGCCTTCCTCTTACCCATCTCTTTCCCCAACTTTACATCTGAAGAAACTGAACATCATTATTTGCCTTCACAAGTTAGGTATCTCTTATAAATGTTTTGCACGATGTTTGAACAGGTTATTAAAAAAAAGATGCTCAAAGTTCGCTGTACCCGTTTCCATACAGTTTATTATAGTCTGCCTGTGTTCGTGCGGCTGCTAGAAGCTATGAGGTAAAACGTTTGAGAGTTCTGCCTTCTTTTTATTGGCGTTTACTGTAAAGCAGGCAAAGCTGCGTTCAGAAAAGTTTTTTTTTTTTTAAATAATATTTTTTTTTATTGTTTTTATTTCTTTCTATAGCAATCCCATGAGTTATAAAACTCATTTTGGGACAGGAGGAACTTACAATTTATAGGTAGGAGGTAGTAGTTACAATTTTACAAAGGTATTTTGATATCAAAATATAAGTTTTACATTCAGTACAGAAACAAAAAAAAATAAAGACAGGTTAAATAGAACAACCAACAAGAGAAAACAAGTAAAGAATGAAAAACAAGCATACGAATATATAAGAGAATGACAAGACAATTATATATTTTCATTCTTAAATGTAGTTAAAAAATATTCTTTTAAAGCATTGCCTTGCAATTTTTTATTATGCTGGATGTTTTTGTAAATATCTGGAAGCGAATTATATAGTGTATAGGCAATATCGTTCAGAGGTTTTATCCCATAGTTTGTAGTGTGTGTTTAAGAGTGCTTGACCAATGGCTGAGAATAAAAGTTTTAAAATGCCTGCAACTGTACAGGGAGGTTTCAATGAGAAAGATCGATTATTCCCAGTATCAATCTTTTGAAATAAAAAAAATTTAATATCTATTTATTTCATTAAAAACTTGCTTTAATATATACCTAGATTTAAGTAAGCAATAAAAATGCTCAAAAAGCACGATGATAAATTGTTAAATATCGTGTACTTTTTGTAAGTATTTTTTGATCATAAGTATTTATGATTTTTTAATAATGCCTAAACAAAATAAGTGTGTAAAAAAATGTTGAAATATTTTAGTTTGTAAGACCTTAAATAAATAGAAAATGTGATGTATTTTTGTCACAAAACACGTTCTCGGATTTTTTTTTAAGGATTTTAATTTAACTAAAATTAAAATTCCAAAATCTGTGTTGACTAGATTATGTATTGATTTATTTTGTTGTATGATTACATGATTTGAAATATGTGTTTTTTAATAGAATCTATCGTTTGAAAATTTAACAAATATGCTAACGTTCAACTGTATAACCTTAGAATCTTAAAAATTCACAAAGTTTTTCAAAATTTTAAAACTGCGTCTACTAGATAAAATAACAATCAATTTTTTGTAAAAAAGAGACAATACGTCTATAATTTGATTTAAAAAGGACTAATTTCCCATATTCTCTGGTAATACCCTCTTAAGGAACGCGGATTTTATTATTATTTCGAGTATTGTGGTTGTGGAGTTGTGTGATTTGTAGGATGGCGATTTGAAGGATACCGGAAACTAATAGATGTCCCTGACATGAGTGTCCCATGGAAATCCATATGTTTTTCTGAACATGATTCCTTTTAAATATTTCTTTTTTACCTTACGTAAACCGACGGAAAAAAGATAGGGTCACACATTAAAACTGGTTAATATTATTATATTCTTCTTTGGAACGTTTGCGCGGCCCGTTTCATACAAAAGTTAATTTTGGATTTGAAGCAAAATTTCCCAACCAAATTGAAAAATATTTATTTAATCAAAAGTTATGTTAAACGTCTAGTACGGACATGTGGTACATTTTTTTGGGTAGTAATTTTTATACATAACTGATAAATTTTAGTAGACGTAATTTGTAAATTAAATTTACACCCATCTAAGTGATTTATTTATTAATTTTATTTTATTATTTTCCCAATTTTGAATGAAATAAATTTTGAATGAATAATCGATCTTTCTCATTGGAACCTCCCTGTACAGTTGCAAGCATTTTTAAACTTTTATTCTCAGCTGCTGGTCAATCGTTCTTAAGGGGCGTAGTTTAAACAGTGGTTTCTGGCATTATTTGGAGTAAAAAATATAAATAAAATTTTGATGACCGTTGACATTTTCGATTCTTTTTTTTCAACTAAAAAAAAATCATTGGTATTGGATAGTAGTCATTGGCTGGGTGAGGGGTCGTGCTGTTACTCGACTGAGTTACCAGTGAGAATATGTGAATGAATTTTTTCTTTATGAGAAAAAATATATTGAAAAAAAAAGACCAAAAAAGTCACCGTCGACCAAAATTTCGATTGCATCTTTTACTATGTTTAACTTTAAAATTTTAATATAAATATGTTTTCTCTTTTGGCGTTTAGACATTACTTCTCACCATGACTGTAAGGGGACTAATACGATTTTGATGAGACCTACATGAGCTTTTTCCAAAAGCGAACAAATTAGTAACTTTTTTTTTACGTTAGCTCCACATGAGGCCCTGAGGGAAAAATTGCCTCAGGGCCTATGTCATCTTTAAAGATGCTGTGTGGAGCGTTTTTTAATGGAAAGGAAGGAGAGGAAGTATTGGGAAGGAAAAAGGTTTGAGGGGTGGATAGGAATCTGGGGATAAATATGTCCAGGAGTGATGGACGTTTGAAGCCATCCCTCCCACTCTGGTGCAAGGCGATGGGTCGAGAGGATCCGTCTGGAGAGATCAAAAGGTTTCCCTCAACCAGTCTCTCCCGATCCGGCCTGCCACGCAGATATTCAGCAGACGCATCCGCCCCCAAGTCCCTGACAAACCTCACCCCATGAACCCGGGCACCCCTGCTAAGTCACCAAACATAGCTAACCACGTGTTGGTCGTCCAACAAATGTTACCAAGGTAATTTACCTGGCAGGTAAATTAATGCAAATTAGTTTCAACAATCAGGGCTGTCAAAGATTTAATCATTTTAAATAAAAATAGCACATTAGTTGACACTATTATATCTCATTTTCATTTTTTCATTGTTTTTATTTCTTGCTAGAGCAATCCCTAAGAGTTACAAAACTCATTTTAGGACAGGAGGAACTTACAATTCATAGGTAGGAGGTAGTAGTTACAATTTTACAAAGGTATTTTGATATCATAATATAAATCTGATATTTTAAGTCTAGTTTCAGTGCGTAAGTTATTATAATTTATAAATAAGAAAGTAATTTTTAATTTCAATATTGATGTACCGCAGGAATTTGTTTTGTTTATATAATACAACATATTTTTTGTATTTCTTATATGATACTTACACACAATTTTGATAAGTCTTCTTCGTTAAACAAATACAATTTAAATATAAAATGTAGTAAGTGTTGTGAACGCTGCCACACCCCTCTGACAGGCTGGCCTCGGGCTATGAATATTCCATACCTCGGGGCATATTCCCATTCAAATAACTCCCCAGACAACTAGGGCTTTCTATGCCCTGCTTCAAGACAGCAGCCACCAGCCAGTCTATGGATGCTGTACACTGTACTGCGGAGATGGGAAACTTGCGTTGACTTTTAAATATTTTCTACGTTCGGCAAAAAAAAATTATAAAAAAAAAACTTTTTTAAGACGAGTAACTGACGGAAGTTTTTTGGACGGAAGTAACATTTTAAATCGGAAATAGCATTCGAATATCGGTACAATTACAGCTATTTGTGTTTAAGTTATGTGTCTTTTATGTTATAACTTGTCAAAACAGTAGTTTTTAAATTTATATTTAGGTCTACGAAAATGCTTTTTCCAACCTTCTTTATTTTATATTTCATCATATTAACGTCGTAGGTATGGCAACAAAGAGTGCGACGCTTTTCAGCTAATTACAAAACGTCAAATCAAACTCGAACATCAGACATCAACAGGTTTTTGTTATGTTTTGTTGATTATTGTATGATTTAACTAAAGATTTAAGTTGAACTTATCGATTTGTCTTATTTTTTTACGATTAATAAGGGAGATTGGTGCCCGATTTTCAGTAAAGACAAGTGAGTCGAAATCTTGATGAATATTGTTTACCAGTATAAGCACGCGCAATTCTATTCTTCTGTATCAGGGACTATAATAATAACCCTTGAAATCAAGTTTAAAGATTGGAAGTCACATAAATAAATAAATTAATAGCTGCACATCTGTCAAAGAAATTTTACTTCAACCGCGCGTAAAGGTTAAGTGCATTCAATTTTTATTTAGAACTTTGGTTCAGCAACGTTAGTAGTTCAAGTTTTGAGACATAGATGGCTTTAATGCAGATATATCTTCGACTTTATGTACCCATCGAACAGATGACGGTAGAATTTGGGGTCACCCCTCCATGTTATGTATTTACCAAAGTACGTGAAAGTGAGGTCAACAAATATGAATGTGAGGAAATAAACAAAGATGGAGACGAGGAAATCAAAAACATGATGATCAGGAAATCATTATTAAACACACCTATATTCTGCCTCGGAACAGAAATCCCTAGTGACGATTACATCGAATAAACAACTGTACTTTGTACATATTTTAATTATCTTATCTTACTTATAATATTAAAAACGTGAAAGGTTGTATGAATGTATGTGTGTTTGTTACTCTTTCACGCAAAAACGACTGAATGGATATTAATGAAACTTTACAATAATATAGCTCATCCGTCAGAATAACATATAGGCTTTATAAAGCTAGCTATTTTCAATACATTATAAATAATAAATATTGTTTAATAGAAAAGGTCGAAATTTGAGAACGACATTTTGCAAAACAGTCAAATTTCATTTAAATCAAAATTCTATTTTAGAAAAATAGTGAATTTATTTGAATTACTTGCCTGATACTTTGAATCGAATCACGAATTATATATATTTTAAATAAATAGGTCAAGATTTTGGTATAAACATAGACGGGACCTAGAAAAAGAAAATAGGCTAATAGAAGTACTAATCCTGCGCAGACAAAGTCGCTGGCAGAAGCTTGTCTATTATATATTATAGCATTAAAAATATATACCAAAATATAACTAATATATAACAGAGTATTCTTCACAATGATTTCTTAGGCTATATCTAATTTTATTATCTACAAACAGATACAGAATATATTATTACCTGGCATGTCACTACCGATTAACACACTTTTATTATAAAGTTCATACTTGGAGAAGATACGACGTTGCAGATGAAATACACTACATATATTTAAAATACTAAATATATTGTATGAATTAACATATGTTACCACCCCATCACTATTAATATTATATTTATGAAAAGATTAGTAGCAAAAATAAGTATTAATGTTTTGTGAAAACCTCACTAGGGGAGCTTGTCCTTTTGTATTAAGTGTTATTGTATATTAGGTTAGTAGGAATCAAAGTAGATAGTAGCATTTACAACCTCTAGTTGGTATTGTGTTAACTTACGGATGTAATGAAAAATTAAGAAGCTTCAATAACGTAGGCTACCATTTTAGATACTGGAAGGTTATTATTATCACTAATTAAATAATATTTTGCATTGTAAATAATTGAATATATAATGGATGCAAGTTGCCATCTTGTTGTGTTCTCCAAATGTCGGAAAGGCCCCGCTGCTTCTGCTTGTGTGTCGATGGTGTGTTCCTTGTGTACTTTGTGAGAGGTGGCGTTTGTTTGTTTGTAAAAGTGACGGCACTTTTGAAGATTTTCAATGAGAATATGAAAATGTCGCGCTAGTATCTTGGACGCCAGCAGTAGAAATTTTGAAAACACAATTTAGAAACACGAATAGATTCTGCATAATACATCACATTACGGTTTAATTTATTTTTAGCTCAGTGGTGATCAATTCAATCTACAATAATAATAAAAAATATTGTCTTGTTTTTGTTGTTGATAATTAATAATCCTGTTGCATCTGGAACTGTTTTAGAATTGCAGCTTCAGAAACACTTGGAAATGGAAATGGATGGAGACAAAATGGTGCTTACTGGAAGTGTGTGATAATACGTGTAGGAAAAACTTGGGATGAAAGGAAAAAGGATAACCAATAACCACTATTGTACCTTTGTGAAGGAGCACAACCGCATCACAATATGTAATTTATATACCACGTGCCACACTTTTGGATATGTGGGGCTTAAAAGCAAAAACGCCACTCTCCATAAATGACGAAATTGAGTAATAAACGTCAATCTATGCGCAATGTCCGTAGTTACAAGATGGTTTTTGAGATTCTTAGAAAAATCAACTGCAAATCATGGAAAAATCGAAATGAAAATAGGGTTTGGATGAAAATCACCACTCTCCACAGCGATTAACAATCAAAATAACCACTCTCCACAAAAGCCAATCACAAGCCTGAATTCAAAATAAATTCAACATGACCAATAAACACATTATTACAACATTTTTTATTATAATATTTCACTTTGAATTATACTTTTTAACATTTTACTAAAAAATCACACGAAAAATGCGAAGCATTCTTTGATTGGTTTTTTGTCATTTACAGAAAACAATACTTTTGGAGAGTGGCGTTTTTGCTTCTAAGGCCCTCATATTCAGAAAATTGTTAAACTTCTAAAAAATTCAAAATCACCTGGAATAGATAACATCAGAATGTTTGATATTAAAAAACACATAGATATTTTAGGACCGATTTTGACACATTTAATTAACACAATATTAATACAAGCCGTAATACCAGAAGACCTTAAATGTAGCATCATAAGACCTATATACAAAAGTGGTAGACATACTGATATAGGAAATTACAGACCAATAAGTATATTGCCTGCCATAGAAAAGATACTTGAAAAATACATCTCCGTAAAATTGAATAAATACCTCGAGTCTTTTTCAAAAATAGATCCACACCAATATGGCTTTCAAAAAAAGAAGAGCTCAGAACTATTACTTTAAGACTTTTCAAATTACATAAATTACGAACTAAACAATAAAAAACAAATATTAGTTTTATTTATAGACAATTCGAAATCTTTTGATACTATTGATCCAAAAAAATTACTTAAATTTTTAGAAGCGAAAGGAGTGCGAGGACGTTTTCTTGATCTTTTGAAGAACTATCTTAGTGATCGTAAAATTCAGGTCAAAATAAATGGAAAATTGAGTAAAGTGGAAACATTGTCTACTGGGGTGCCACAGGGCTCTATCCTAGGTCCAACACTTTATATAATATTTGTCTCTCTTACGAAGAAAGTCTTTTCTTTTATCAAACATTATGTATATGCGGATGACACGGCACTTGTCATCTCACATAGGGATCTGCTTACGGCTATGAATATGCTACAGCTGGATTTCATATCATTACAAAAATGGTCTCAGGACTATGGATTAGTTATAAATGCACAAAAAACAAAACTAATGCACATAAAATCGCCTCATGCCAGATATACAATAGCACCTTCAGTAGTATCGCATAACTTTGACTGCATACATAATAATTGTATACAACCCTGTGCCTGTGGAAGTATTGACCTTGTCAAAGAGTATGTCTACTTAGGGGTAACGGTGGATTGTAATATGAAATGGGATATACATATTGTTAAGCTATGTAAGCGCCTTCGAGCGATCGTAGGCAAACTGTATAAACTTAAATATTATGTGCCCATCAAAACAATGAAATTAATCTATTTGTCCCTGGCTGAATCTAATGTGAGATATGGTATAACTTCTTGGGAGCACTCATGTAAGACAAACATCCAACATGTACAGTCAATTCAAAACGCCATGGTCAAATTACTTGTCAGCAAAGCAGTGTATGACCAGCGGCAAAATATCACAATAATGTATAAATCCATAAATGTTTTACCTATTAGAGCTCTTTTTGGGCAAAAAATTTGTATGCAACATATCTTAGATAGCCCATACAAAACAATGGTGGATCACGTGTACAATACTAGGCTTACACAAAATGAAGGGTTGATAGTACCTAGATTTTCTAATAAACATGGCCAGAGAACTTTTGAATACATTGTACCACTTATATTTAATATGCTGCCATATGATTTGAAAAAATGTTACTCGACACCTAAATTTGCGCTATTGTTAAACACATGGCTATTGGAATCAGATTTTCTGTATTGACTGACTGTACCTCTTGCACTTTAAAATTTTTTAGACTTAGTATTCTATTATTTTTTATACTTATTTATTACGTTTTATTATATTTTATACGTTTTTATTATGTATTTTATTCAATTGCAATTTTTTTCCTATTCTATTATACTTGAGACATTTAAATTGTACAATGTTTTGTTCACACTGTTTTCCCGCAGACAAGCTACTTGCAGTAGCTTTGCAGGTATATTGTTAACATGAAAAAAAAATCTGTTTTTCTGTAATAAAAAAAAAAATGTATATGTTGAAATATAACGCAGTCATTTACTATCTCTGGTCTTACAATAATATGACTTACTATTAAAGAAGTTACACCGCGATGCCTTGACATAATTATTAATATTCATCTGCAACTTCTCATATGTCAACCATCAAAATTTTTTTTTTTTTTTAAAAGTGCATTATTTATTTACAACAGATATTATTTATAATAGACAAAGCAATAATTACATTTAATAAATCTGCCCATTTTGATTGTCCTAAAACGGGTCAATTTCCTAGTTGGACAGCCGAAGATCTTTGTAATATGTAATGTTTTTTAAAAATAATAAATAAATTTAAAAAAAATTATCGTTTCAAAATCAAACATTAACCAGTTTTATGACAAGTACGGGGTACGTACCGCTGTAACGTCAGCAACGCGATAAAAATGAATAATACGGCGTTTCAAACTAGTTCCGGAGGTGTAAACTCGATTATTCAACAACCATGTTTTTAATTTGAATATTCACATGGTTCGGATGTTTGAAATGAAGTTCTGGGATTTATTTGGCACTGATCTCGGCAATTATTACAGTATATCTAAAATGTTATTTTGAATAAAGCTTTCACTTCACACTTTAAAACCTTAAATCCATCCATTCGATTTTTTTTCTAATAAAACATACACATGAAAAATCACACACTCTAGATAACTTGAATGATTACAATCGTATCGTTTGATTGATTCGCTTTATATACCTTCCTGCAAACACATTCAATCGAGAATTGCATTTTTTGTCGTATTTGCTTCCCTCAGTCAAATAACTGATTAATTAATCGAACGTGACAAGCCGGTGCGATTGACGGATACGTACACTGAATGAATACTCTCTAGAAGTGTAATCTAAACTGATTGAAATAAAATTGTTGTCATCAGTTAAATTAAACCTTCGACCGCCAGTAGGCATGTATGAATAAGCTTAACCCTCCCTTGCCTGCGATGTGTCTCGACTACACATTGCTTCTTGCACCTTTAATATCTCCGTAAATATGGAAAATTCTGGGTTCAGATTTTAGGTAATCCTCCGTTATACATTTAACCATTAAATAAAAAAAAATAAAAAAATAATAATCAGTACCTTTCGGGCACATCAGAGGTATTTTGTGAGAATCGAAAATAAATTCACCAATACAATCAAACGTCTGCCAAATGTGTGAAGCGTGCGGCTAGTGCGACACTATTCACGTCTCACTCTCACCTATTTCGATATAAGTAAGCGCGAGAAAGAGAACCGTGTGGTTACTGGTCAGTCGTCAATCGTGTTTGTTCCTTCGGTTTCCCCCGCGGACGACGTGGACCGGCCGCCAGTCGCCGCACGGCATTCATTCGGGGTGTTCTCTTCGCATGTTGTATGAGCATCGTTTCTTTGAGCTACTGATGTTTTTTTCATGTTTTCAGCAATTAAATATCAATTATTATCATTTTTGACTTCAACTATAATGAAATATAGCGATTTGCTATAAATATTTATTTTTTTCGGCTTTTAAATCAACCATTTCTGCTTGTGTAGTGATTACACAGCACCGGAGCGGGCGGATTTTTTTCAGCACAGTAAGGGAAAGGTTAACTTTTCCTTACCACTGCTGAAGATAAACAACAAAAAAACCATATTTAACTATGTGGTTAGTGGTTAGGCCATCTACACAATACACCTCTCACCTACATTATACATCTATATATCATGAACCTCTGAATTTGTTAGTTAGTATTGTTACATAATTCCTTTCTACCTGCTCTTTCCCACCTACCTGTGTAGACCTCTCATTTTTCATAACTCACATTATCAGTCATGAATTATTGATCCTCGCACAATAAACATCTCTGCTTCAATATTCCGATATTCGCTCTCTGCTGGTGTAAGTTCGCCGCCGTAAAGAAAGTGCCGCTACAAAACCATACAAATATTCCGCTATAAATTCAGTGTGATAAATAAACAAGCTCAAAAAACAAGAAGAAAGTGCCACAAGTTCCACAATAAGTAATTTCTTTTCTTTTCTTTGCCTGTAACCTATTTTCTCCATGTGCAGTGGTTACTTCTGGTCCTTCGATTACACAAAATTACACCCAACTATGATATTCTTCTTTTGAGCCTAAACAATTTCATTTGCCTGACTGGGACCCAAGAGTTAATACAGTTAGTTTTCTTTCTAATTGGTGGCTTTTCTAGGGGTAGTTTGTTCGGTGATTGCGTATTATTTGGGAGAGTTGATTCCCAATCCAACCAATCAATTATATGTGTTCATAGACCGAATTAAGTCAATAGGGCAACTGTAAAATGGAAAATATTTTCGCGATGACATAAAAATAGTACAAATAAACCAATATGTGTAGTACTCGTAATATTATTTCATTTATTAAAAACAGTTTATGTATAAACTAGTTTTGCAATGTAATTATTATTACACGTCGCAGATGTTTCGCCTTCTGAAGGCATTATCAAACTCTCTGATAAATATCACGAAATTATAACAATTTGATAATGCCTTCAGAAGGCGAAATAGCTATTACACGTAATAAAAATTTCATAGAAGAACATGAATCAATAATTATATAGTGAAGGTTCTACAAATTAAACTTAATGACGATAAATTAGCAAATTTGCACTAGATTCTAGTGCAAATTTGTCTAGAATTAGTGACTAGAATAATAACATTATTGAAATACAACAATGCTCAGTAGCACAGTTCAATTGAGTTATTATCTTATATTTGTTACCTTAATCTTAGAATAATAATATTATAGAAATTCAACAATGCTCTATAGCATCGTTCAATTGTTATCATCTTATATTTGTTACCTTAATCTTAGAATAATAATATTATTGAAATACAACAATGCTCTATAGCACAGTTCATTTCAGTTAGCATCTTATATTTGTTATCTTAATCTTAGAGTAATAATATTATTGAAATACAACAATGCTCTATAGCACAGTTCAATTCAGTTATCATCTTATATTTGTTATCTTAATCTTAAAATAATAATATTATTGAAATACAACAATGCTCTATAGCACAGTTCATTTCAGTTAGCATCTTATATTTGTTATCTTAATCTTAGAGTAATAATATTATTGAAATACAACAATGCTCTATAGCACAGTTCAAACAATTATCATCTTATATTTGTTATATTAATCTTAGAATAATAATATTATTGAAATACAACAATGCTCTATAACACAGTTCAAACAGTTATCATCTTTTATTTGTTATCATCTTGTATTTGTTATCTTCAATCATTGTTTTTATCTAGTTGCAGGAACATCAAAAATTTGTAGTACACCATACCTATATTTTATGATACGGGGACATGTGTTATGTTCTCTCTTGAACAAATGCCAAATGATAATAATCATTGAACCTAGTTAGAAACATCTACCATATTCCCGATTTTCTCCAACGGAAACAGCGCAAACGTGGACATATTTACAATATCGGTCCGCCATTATCACTTGCTTCAACTATTCGGCAATTCCCGAAGAATTCCTCCCGCCGTGCTCGCGTGCTGGCGGTATCGGTGGCCCATCGGAAAGCAAACTGAAGGCAACTCGGAACAGTAGTTCGGCTTACTTGGCTGATTCAGGTATTTATTAGAATTCGTGCATTTAATCTACTAAAACTTTCCAAGAGTGCTCAGGAGATGATGATAGATCTAAAGACGATATGACGTGCAGTGTGCATTTCGATTCTCGCTAAAATTTGTATGCTAAATAACAAATTATGTCTAGGAAGTTTGTAAAGTTTTGTGGGTGTGTTCCTTTATAAGATTTACTGAAATTATTTAGGGTTCACGGTGAGTTCATCGAAAACGTGTTCATCGAAAACGAGTTCTACCTAACCTATCCAAACCTAACCAAATCTAACCTAACCTAACCTAACCTAACCTAACCTTACCTAATCTAACCTCTCGTTGTCAATAAATTTGCTTTTGATGAATTGATTTTCGATGAACTCGTCGGTTACCGATATTTCGTTTTTAGACGAAAGTATTCCTTGTATGTACAAGATGGCGCAAAAGACATCACTCTATCGGAAGATGCCATATATTTTGCAAATTGCGGAAAAAAGCAGTTCTGCTTTGTCATTTGTATAGTAAACAGATACAAAATACACGTCAATAAGTTAAAAATCACTATATTCTTGAATAACGCGGAAAAATGTTTTTCTAAATGACACCGGCCTAGTTTTTATTATCCTGACCCTAACCCGCCATTGGTGACGTATATGTCTGTGAGACTGGGTGTTTTAAAAAATTCGAATAACTTTATTTTCCGTTATTGTTTTTTGTTGCCATTTTGAGTAGCTGCCGCATTACACATCCCCCACTTTCATGACGAAACTCCTAAGTGAACACATATTGTGTTTTTTTTTACTAACCGGTCCGTGAGACCGAGCTTCACCGTCTATGCAAGTAAAATAATCAAGGATTAATTTTTTTTTATTTGCGTATTTTAACTAGTTTATTTTTTATTATTATTCTATTGTGTTATTTACATATATGTGATGGAAAAAAATCAGAAAAAACAAGTACTCTTGCCATAAATGTCAACAATATTTGTGTCTTGAACACGAAGTGCCGAATTGCAGCAGCTATTTACCTGAAGAAATTTAGTTTTGAGATGTATTGTTTTGTTATTTTTGGTTTGGAGGAATACTAATTTTTGTTTATTTTGTAAAAGTTCCGAATGTCTAAAGACAAAAAAAGTTATTTTCCTTTATGACTTAATTTTAAAAAATGGATTACAAAAAACATTGTTATTTTTAATGCTCTAACTAAAAAATTATGTGAACTTTAATATTGAAATAAAAGAGCTTAAATTGATTAAATATCTTTGTTTTATTATCAAAGAGCATAAATTTAAAAAAAAAATGAACTATTAGTGACACGTTTCGAAAAATCTTCAGTTGAAAACCCCGGTGCGTGAGACCAGAGTCACCATTGATAAAATAATCAAAGTCAAATTTGCGTCACCATTGGTGGGTTAACATTGAATTTGTTTCTTTGATCAATTATAACATTTGCACTCAACAATGTTATTATTTATATACTCAATTACGACATTTTGCACTTAACATTGTAATTATTGCTCTGCTCCATTAAAACATTCGCACTTAACATTGTTATTATTTTAAAACTTTTTGTTGTTACAGTTGCAATTAACATTGTAGTTATCTCTTTAATAAAACTTCTTAAAAATAAAGATTTCGCTTAATTTTTAATCATTTGGGTTGAAGTTTTTGTGGGGATAGATTTTTGATGCATTAAAAACAAAGAACGTGTAGTATTTTTTTTCTATTGAATTTTTCGCCTTTATAGCAATCAAGTATTAAAAAAATTGAATTTCATGGTAAATAAAGCTATCAGCATTCACTTAAACATGACTCTCCTGATTCTCCGCATTTATAAAATCCAAGGTATTCAGACGCCGCGCCAGATAATAATATAATGAATGCCTGCAAGTTGGAAGACCATGGATACAAGAAATAAGTTTGCAGTTGGACTGTCTACTGGAAGTACGAGTACACTGGAACTATACAACCGTGGAACAGTGGGACCGTGGAACTGTGGAAGGAGAACTACTGAAACTTTCACGGATTTGTTAAATGCGTTTACTTTAATTGAGTGTTTCATGCCTCGCTCGGCAATATAATTTAACGTTATTCCATGTTGAATTTTTGGATTTTTCTTTCACTGATAATTAAGTTGCTTTCAGGACTAATAAATACCTGCATTAAGAACCTGCGGGCGGCTTTTCGTTCGGCTTCGCCCAGTTTAAGTGTTGGTGACAATTTATAACGCTTCACGCTTTTGCAAAACTAACATAAAACTACAGATTACTTACATTTAATAGGTAGATATATAATATTCGACATTATTACATTAAGACTGTGAATAATGTGAGGAATATTCTTCATCCCATCATAAATCTTCAACTTAAAAATGATTCTTCTCTCATACCATTTATTGAATAACCATCGCCCCTTCCATAGATTAACCCAAGTGGGTACCGTACCCCGTACGGGCATCAGCGATTTAATATACTTTGATGATGATATCAAATTTAATTCCACGGGAAAAATAATAATATGAAAACTTCAAAAGTATTTCACCTAGATGACGCCACTTCCGTTTGCATATCGCACGTGAGGGAGTGATAAGTGTGAATATCCGGCAGCAGCTCCGTGGAAAATTGCACGGACGGGTCAGAACGGTTTCCATATAGTGTGGCGTCGGAGATTTACTAGGAGTCGGGTTCTTAAATTTGAACTGTACGGGCATCAGCGTGTTAATATACTTCGATCGCTTGGTTACTATTTTTGATAAAAAACAATGCTCAAAGTGCATTTGATATTTTAGATAGATGTGCTTGCAAAAATAATATTATTTAATTAATATTTCCATAAACTTACAATCAGAGATCAAATTCAAAATCGTTAAATCGAACGAAAAATCAACTTGAACTACTAAGATTTTAGATGTTTTATTACGAATTTTATAAACGGCATTACCCATAAAACACGAAACAAAACGAAAAAGGGGGTTTAAATGATTTTCTATTTTAAATCGTAGCCAAAATTTCTCCCAAAATCAAAAGATTTGTAAGTAGGTATTTAAATACCTATCTACACAATTATGCCTCCACAATTATACACCATAAATATTTTACGTAACCTTTTTTTATTCAAATAAGGAATTATAAATATTGTCCAAAGAAACGGCACTGGCGGGATAAAAAGGCAGTTTCCAAAAAGACCATTTTAAATCGGCACCGGACCGTGAAAAAAATTTACAGAAAGGTGTAATTGCAAATGAACGAGTTAAAACCATACTTCGCTAAGATAGATGTAATAAACAACAAATAGACATTAGTAATATTAATGTTTACTTGAAAAGTTTCATGTTATTAGTTTTGTAAATCAATTTTTTTTTAAATTTTTTGTAAATCAAAATTTGTAAATCACTATTAATCCATCGAAGAAAACGCAGAGTATATTATCATATTAATCAATTTTGTACATAGATAGAGTTGGCGTTGATGTTTTCTGAAATGATTTTTTGTCTCTTTAACCGCAAACTCATGGTAAAATTGAATAATAAAGTTTCGTATAAATTAAGAGTAACATCGGGAATGCCTCAAGTATCTCAACTGGGCACACTTCTCTTCATTATATTTATAAATGATTTATATTTGTGTTTCGATAATGTTAAAATCATTATATTTGTAGATGATTTAAAGATGTTCAAAATGATAAAATGTTACAACGCCGTCAAGTTAAGATCCTAACCCCTCGACCTCGGGAGCCATATAAGACATTATTCTGTTACTAAACTTGAGGCAGCCTAATACATGTATGAATATATGAAACAGCGTCAAAGATAACAAGAATCTGAAATATATCGATCATCAAAATTTAAAATGCTGTAAAGCACAAAATGTTAATTGTTCAAGAGAGCGAAAATAAACTTTTATTTGTCAAAAATAATATCTCTTGTTTTTGTAGACCTGAAAATAATATCTCTTGTTTTTGTAGACCTAAAAATAATATCTCTTGTTTTTGTAGACCTGTAAATAATATCACATGTTTTTGTAGACCTGAAAATAATATCTCTTGTTTTCGTAGACCTAAAAATAATATCTCTTGTTTTTGTAGACCTGTAAATAATATCACATGTTTTTGTAGACCTGAAAATAATATCTCTTGTTTTTGTAGATCTGAAATTAATTATAAATTTTTATTTTATAGTAATAATTTCAGAATTCCTTTTTTTTAAATATCTAGGTAACAGTTTTTAATTTATCAAGAAATAATTTTATACAAATATTACTATGACGCAGATCGAAAGAGAAAGAAAACGGAGAAAAATTACATTATGTAATTTTTGGATTTACAGTCCTTTACAGCATTTAAAATTTCCTCTATCGAATTGGACATTTTTTTAAATGTTATTAGAATTTGTTTGCACAATTTTTCTATAAATCATTTAAGTTTCCAGCTTTCTGCTCGTATCTGGCGGATACCTGAAACGTTATCACGTAATTAATGGAATTCAGTTCATTGCATAATTGAAGATAGGGTTATTCTCTAGTTAGTTAGAAGCGTGTGCACTATGCAGTTATACAACTAACCGTATTCTATGATTAGACACCCTTGTCTTTATCTTGTTGCAGAGTTATTCGCAGTAAGGTTTCTCTTGAAGACGGGAATGTGGAGAGGATATAAATAGATTTAATTAGATTATTATAGACAATTATACATTAAACCACTAATAAACTACAAAAAAACTACTTCCAACAAACACAAAAAACCACTAACAGGCCTGTTAGCAAAGCGTACAAAGAAAACATAAAAAACTCCGACTGTAAATACAAGCATTGGACAAAGACACTATCAATATCATGCTATAAAAGCATTCAACAGTCTAACACTAAAATTGAAGGAAATAAAAATAAATTCATTCAAAAAATTACAAAATGGATAAAAAATCAAAAAACACAATATTATCAAAATTTCATAACATAAAATAATAAAACACAAAACCAGTATAAATCACACATCACTCACAAACACGCAACACAATAATACAAATATACCGGTTTTAACTCTATATAATATTATTTATTTTTTTAATTTTAAATCTCTATTTTTAATTTGAATTTATCTTACGCCAGCTACTTACGCTACTTACGCGAAGCCACTTACTCAATCGCCGCTACCCGCTACCTGTCATACTATTTTGCTAGTGCTGCGCGTAGTGGCGTTTTTAAACACTAATGATGGTATGGAAGGTACAGACGAGGAAGACACGACGGAAGAACGGCGTTAATCTTATGTTTTATTTTAATTTTTTTTCTTTTTCTTCACTAACACAACATATATTGTATACACGAGTAAACCACCCAGTAAGGCCAACATTATTGGATTGTAACATAAAATGTAAAATTATATAGATATCAAATAAATAAAAATATTTTTAATTAAATTAAAACAAATAACTTTGTTTAAACCACTAATATAATCACAATTACCTACATGTTTCAAAACCGATGGTTTCTTCGTCAGGGTAGTAATGACATTAGTAACAAAATAAACAAACAAGTATAGACTAAAAAGAACTATGGACAAAAATATTTTAGAGAGAGGTGATTAATTAATAAAAATATCGTAAAAAACAATTATTTAAAATTAAATATAATTTTTCATATTTTTTAAATAATTTTTATATTTAATTTTAAATAATTGTTTTTTACGATATTTTTTATTAATTAATCACCTCTCTCTAAAATATTTTTGTCCATAGTTCTTTTTAGTCTATACTTGTTTGTTTATTTTGTTACTAATGTCATTACTACCCTGACGAAGAAACCATCGGTTTTGAAACATGTAGGTAATTGTGATTATATTAGTGGTTTAAACAAAGTTATTTGTTTTAATTTAATTCAAAATGATGCCACAAAGTGATTTTGCGAAGTTTGAAGAAGAAAAAATATTTTTATTTGTTGATTAGTATTAGTAGGATTAGTATTTCGAGTAATCTATTTTCTTTTTGTTCGTATGAAGCAGTTACTTTGTGATGTGATATTATAATTTAAAATAAAACAATAACTTTGTATTCACCACTTTTATTTGTTTATATACTTAATGCCGACCGGGTTTCGCTACAACCGCAGCCTCTTCAGGGCAGTATAATCTCTACTCCAGTAGAGATTATACTGACAACTGTCGAAAATGATATTGTCGATTGCGGGTGTACTGCAGAAATCGACTAATCACTGATTTTCTTTGTCAATGTTGATGGTTTCATCAACATGATCACCTCGTATTACCTGTCTTTCAATATTACTTCATAGTCCATTCTGGGAACCTAATCTGCGATGTAATAGCGCATAATTAAACGAAATACTACCCGTATTCAAAACTTCTCAGTACAAAATGTTGTTCCACGCCAGTGTAAATATTATCCCAATAAATAGCAATCTCATCAAACAGTCTGGTACGCTCATCAACTCTCTATTTACTCTAAAATCAACAATTCCCTTCAAATTGCTCAATTCCAATATGGGTATTCGGTCGAGCGCGCCAAGGACCGCATTTTGTTTTTTCAGCGGATATGTTACGTCCTAATTCACTGTTTGTTTTGAGGCACGTGAACAAACGAAAGGTTAGCGTATATGGGAAGAATTAATGGAATTTTATTTCAAATGAATTTGAATATAATAACAATGTTACGGTTAATCGGATTATGTCAAGAGTCAAAATACGTATGAGATTACGTTTGCATGTGAATAAATCAAGAAGCAAATTAAAACAAATTACTACTACCCTGATGAAGAAACCATCGGTTTTGAAACATGTAGGTGATTGTGATTATAACTAATATAATCACAATCACCTACATCTTTCAAAACCGATGTCATTACTACCCTGACGAAGAAACCATCGGTTTAGAAACATGTAGGTGATTGTGATTATAACTAATATAATCACAATCACCTACATCTTTCAAAACCGATGTCATTACTACCCTGACGAAGAAACCATCGGTTTTGAAACATGTAGGTGATTATGATTATATTAGTGGTTTAAACAAAGTTATTGGTTTTAATTTAATTCAAAATGACGCCAGAAAGTGATTTTGCGAAGTTTGACGAAAAAAATCAAGAAGCAGTTGGATGCCCCTATGGTTGAGGGGTAAGATCCTTGTTACGAACAGTGGCTGTTTTCTCGTGCGTTTGTGCGGCGAACCCCCATTAAAAAGATGGGAAAATAAAACAAACCTGTATAATTATATAAGCACTTCATAGATAGCGCGCCATTAAAAGTCCGCTTTAAAACTCGCGCCACCGAAAAATACGGTATCCATTCCCATTTTGTGCGAGTTACAATCCGCACAAAATGGTCCATACAAAAAATCATAGCCGATACAAATCCCTGGACCGTGATATAACAAAACTACGCGTCAATTAAGCCAATCTTGGTGCGGCGATCGCGAGTCAAGATGTCACGTGACTTCCGAACATTGACGAGTCTCGCCGATGCGATGCCCGAGATTGTTGCAGAACGACCGGCTGACTGTTGACCTTTGCACCATAAGGATGCAAGTTAAATGTTATATTACTTATTATTGTAGAAAGCAATCACTTTGTGGTTTGACATATTTAATAAAATAAAATACTTTTTTGTTTAAAACCACGAGATTTATTAATTTATGAACCGACCGGTTTCGCTTTACTCAAGCATCTTCAGGGAACAAATTATTAATGGGATCCTGAAGATGCTTGAATAAAGCGAAACCGGTCGGTTCATAAATTAATAAATCTCGTGGTTTTAAACAAAAAAGAATTTTATTTTATTATATTACTTATGTTGTATATTATGGTTTTTAACTTTGTAGTCATTTTCGTACATTTTCATCTCCAATTTTGTGTCACCTTTAATTGTGTTTTTTTTTTGTTTAATGATTTCGGTGTCATTGTCATGTTCTAAGTAACGCGTGAACTTTTAAATTTTAATATTAGAACTACTTCTTATAATATTTACTTGGATAATACGAAGTAGTTGCCTTAACGGCCCTCGGTATTAAACGTTTCCAGCTCGAATTCGAATATCGAACCCGCCCGCACCTGCAGCTGGCCGGTGCGTTCCATTCACAATCAAGTCGCACAGAACAAAACAAATTATTATTAATTAAAGATATTGTGATTATGAAAATTATGTTAAAATATATATTAGAATGTTATGCAATATAACGATAGCCTAATTGATGGAGGAGGTTCTCAGTAACTTAAATCGTTTAATATAACTTTTTATTTGGATTTTTTTTTGATACATACATAGATCAAAAAGATACATGTAGTAATACAATTATAAAGAGTGACAAAAGGCTTGGCCTTTGTTCCAGCGTGGTTTCGCAGTGCGGCGGGGCACTGTTAATACTAAATTGTCTAGTTTGATTTGGGGTCACGGGTTCAAAAGCCGGCGAGGACAAAACAAATTTAATTTAATTTATTATAAGTATATCATATTGTAGAATTTAAATAAAATTTATATAGGTACATATAACGAATCTGTTTCTCGTTTCAAAGTGGAAGATACATTCAGTATCGCCCTGGTGAGAGACCATAATTCAGAATTGAAAGTTGCTTGAGAACGGCGTAGATATGTTTAGTGACTAGATCTGAATAGCCAGGAACTTTCCAACCCTCCTCTTCCCTATCTCTAAAAATATAAACTACATTCATTAGGAATATAAATGAAATTTCTCCTGAAGACACTTCAATGAAATAAAATGTTATTGATTTCTTCGAAACAATTCCTTCTAACGTGTTTTGGTTTTAGCTGAAACCAATTTTACTTTAGTTTTTTTCGCTATTATGCACTTTTTATGCAGTGATTATGTCGAGGATCAATTAATTCGGGTAGCATGCAAAAATTGTAAAAGCGTTTCAGCTGTTCAACCATATTAGTCTGCCAAAATTCGTCATCCCGTAAAATTTTTTCGATTTTTATTCCGAGTTCAGTCCACACATCAAACATACAAATATCTCTTTTTGTTTCATGTTACACTTTTTGGCCCTGAACCTGGTAAAACCAATCGTGAGATGTATTTACCAGCATTTCTCCATTTTTGTTCTTCAGAAGAAATTCCATCTGGGGTCGCACCCATATACGGATACTCTTCATCTATGAAAAGACCACACTTGTCTATGGCAATGCTTTCTAGTTCTGCAAGCTCCTTCAGGACATTGTATTCATATTTTTGTCGGTGTCGAATTGAAGGCATATTTGATAAGGTTTGATGGTACAGTATATTTTTGACTAATGGAGCGCAACTGATATTTTGCCGCCGTTTGCACACTTTTCCAAACCACGATGCCGTAATCATATTGCGGCGCATCTCGATCCACTTTGCACTAGATGCTTGAAGCACTGTCACCCTTTCAATTGCTTGCCTATCTTTGGCTATGGTAAAAAGCCTTTCTAAAAAATCATATTTAGCTGCGTCATACGATGCTTGGTCCATATAAGGTTTTTCTGCATTGGGACCATAATGCTGATCTTTTGCTGGAGCGAGCTGCAGGGTTTTTCTTTTCTTTTTTTTTATACTTAATACTTGTTGATTATTTTTCTGTAATCTTTTTAATTCTAAATGCTTTATGAGTTTTCCGGGACTATTACCGGTTGCAAATTTATGCAAAGAATAGTGTGGAAGATTGGTGTTGAACGCCACTACTGCTGCAGCGCACCTTCCTTTGTAGGACCGTTTTAGAGCTTATTTGGTACGCTTCCCACCAACAAATTTAGCCACAACATTATTATAGCACTCCACAGTATCGCTGCCTACATCATGTATTAAACTTCGAGCATTAGATGCCAAAAGTCGAACGTGCTGCATGATTCTGGACATTATCAAGCTCGAAGTCATATTGGGTACGTAATTAGTGTCGCCAGTATCCCGTTTGCAAAAGTATGCCCGTTTCTTGCATAGTGAGTGGTCTCCAAATACATGTTTTGGCCCATTCAATATATCCAAATGTAGCTATTTTATGTTTTCCTCTTGACTACAATTCATAGCCTTCCGGTACTTTATGGCACAACGTACAGCCGTTCTAAGGCGTAAAATACGTCTTGACAATCTTCCTCAATGCTAAGGGATACTTTGTATCTTCTGACAGTGATCTAAGTTTTTTATTGGCCATTTCCACACTTTTATATTTTTATATTTTTAAAATATCAAATTGTTTATTACCTAAAACCCGAAAAATTGTTAACAATAAATTAATTCTTAATAATACTATTTGACACTACACAGCTTCGACGGAAACTCACAGCTGAAACATAAAAAAAGGCGGCACACTATTATAGTCCCTACGCGGAACGCATATAGTGGAATATTATTGAAACGTCGGCGTCACATGGAAATATAATAATTACGTACGCGGAATTTCGAACTTTGAAAAAAGATTGACACGACGGACCATAAAAAGCGTGCATCCGCGGCCACCTCGGAGAGCCGAATGAGTAGGAGAATTCTTAGATGTTCATTATATAGTATTTAACGAAAATAAGTTGTTAATAAAAATATATATTTCGACAGAAAAATGTATTTATGATAGCTTAACGTGGCTACATTATCGATATTTTGACGATTAATAACTTAGATTGTCGTTTGAATCTGAGAATTCATGATACTCCATACAACGATTGAGATCGCTAGTAAGGAAGGCCCTTAAGATGATACCCGTTGGGCAGAAATAGATTTTACTAAAATATTGCTGTCACTGTTGCTCTTACTCCACCGGATATTGAGCGAAAGGGACAATGCACTGACACCTAACTGAAATGCAGGTTTTGTATTCCCCACTTTTCTCCTCCAAAAATGGACTGATTTTCAATTTTTTTTTACCAACTACATAAGAAAAAACTATTCTATGTCTGTACGTTTTGCTTTTTTTAAAAAAACATTGTCTGGTTTGTATACTGAACATCTTTTGACGGCGTTTAAAACAGTCAATTTTATTGATTTTTGGAAGGTCATAACTTCTATAAAAAGTAACTTATCAAAAAAAACAAAAAGTACAGACACGCTAGTAGTTGATATCTATTTTATGCAAAAACAATATTTTCACTAGGGTTAAAATCCAGAGAGATAAATAGGGAATACGTTTGCATGGAAAAATCACCGCCGGGTATCCTCTTAATTGAAAGACAGGGATTATTACCCTAGAATATGTTTACCAAAATGTATTGCAAATTAATTGTTTTTTTAATTTCATAAATATTTCAATCGCAGGAACAATATTTCAATTTGCTGTTATAAATTTCTTCTCTAAATATTGTCATAAAAGAAGAATTCATTACGACTTTAGTAGAGAAGGTAGTAAGTGTTTACCCAATAAAGACTGCTTTTTATTATGTCAATATAAAAAAAAATTGAATGTCTTTTTGAGCGCCTCTTCATTTCTTTAACGGGAGGGAGTATCTATACTTAAAGCAAACTTGAAAGGGAAGGTTTTTAAACTGTAGTTTCTTGATCTTTAAAAAACATTAATGTGTTTTTTTCCCCTTTTCTGTGATAAAAGTATCAAGCGAATAAAATTTTAGTAAAATTTAAATACATGAAAAGATCTGCGAATTCTGTGGCTGTATTATCATAAATCACGAATGCATTGTGTATGCTTTTGAACGGAACCTAACCAAAACTAATACAAAGAGTTTTAAAAATATTTCCTTTGCCCCCTCCCTCTTAGCTGCCTCCCCCGTCGCACAGTGGGCTGAAAATCGCCTTTCATAGACATAGAGACTTGAATTTTCAAGGGTCTTTTTTTTGCTAGAAATGGATTCTGCTGATCATTACTATGCTATAAAATTTCATATGAAGCAATTGCGTGTACAAATGAAGGAGTTATAATTTTTTAAAGAAAAAATTGTATGGCACTGACATTAAAAATGAGGCTATCCCTGGAATCATAAGGTTGGCCATTACATCCTTACACACAGATATACAACTATTTATTTGTAATTTTTTGACGTACTTCGTATTGTGGCGCAACTTGCGCGTTTTTTTAAAATCCTCAATGTTGAAAAAAAAACTTTTTTATGTTGATGATTCATTTTAATGCAAACATGCTTAAATGCTTTACATATGAGTATGCTTTGTCTTGTTTACAATATTTTATTGACACTATAAACCAAAATTTTGCATTAAAATGAATCATCAACATAAAAAAATATTTTTTTTCAACATTGAGGATTTAAAAAAAACGCGCAAGTTGCGCCACAATTCGAAGTATGTCAAAAAAATACAAATAAATTGTAGTATATCTGTGTGTAAGGATGTAATGGCCAACCTTATGATTCCAGAGATAGCCTCATTTTTAATGTCAGTGCCATACATTTTTTTCTTTAAAAAATTATAACTCCTTCATTTGTACACGCAATTGCTTCATACGAAATTTTATAGCATAGTAATGATCAGCAGAATCCATTTCTAGCCAAAAAATGACCCATGAGAATTCAAGTTTCTATGTCTATGAAAGGCGATTTTCAGCCCACTGTGCGTCGCCTCCATCTAAGTTGATGTTCTCTTCCCCTCTTCTAATTTTCTTTTAAGTACCATGTACGAGTATATCTGTATTATGTTCAATATATTTTATTCATCCCTGGGGAAGGTTCAGGTTGAATCGAAACCGGTTGGAAAAAGAAATAATAAAGTGGAATTAAGCAAAGTATTATTGTGTTTATTATAATATAGAGATACCATAATTGTTCATAACTCAGTAGTTTGGTCTCCATCTTACAAAATTCACATTTATAACATTGAGCGAGTAAAATAAAAAACTGCGTTTTATTAATTACGGAAAATAATATAGGAATCTTATGGGAAATCAATATTTATGTGATGTTGATATATTTAATCTTATTTATGTTTAACTTAATACGTAAAACCTCAAATTATAATATTTTATTTAATAGAGACAATATTAGCGAAACTCAATCAAAAATCTGAAACAGAAAATTTAGAAAAAGATCGGGTCCCATCTTGGACTCAAACCCAGGACCTTCAGCTTTCCGGGCTACTGTTCTGAACATTGAGCTAATGAGTCCTTATCCGATTCGATCATATTTATTTATTTAACGCGTATTTCATTGGCTGCTATCTTTATGAATGGTTGCATGATTCAACTCATACTAAATGCCCTCTAGATAGTGTCAGGATAAATTTATCTATTGTATTCAATATGCGACATCTATTGACTTTTCTGCAAGTCTAGGATGTCGCATATGTCAGATGTGACTTGATCTATTCCTGATTTTTCTTATTTAAACTTAGCTCCGGCTCCTTTTTTACGCATGTTTGAATTTAATTTTTTATTTATTTATACCTTGATTCAATATGTAAGCAAATTGAAATAATTGAATTCATTTGAACTTATGGTTTAAAAGATACATAAGATTTATTACACCAATGCACATTTTCAATTTTGTTACAAAAATAATTCAGTGTTGAGGATCAATTTCTTATCTCATCATTTATGTGGCTAATAGGTAAAACTAAGGCTACCCAACCCCAGGCCCGCGAACGAATTATAAATGGCCCGCGTGAGCAAGTTTAAAAAATCCCGCCAAATTGCAATTTTTTGTAAATTTTTTATAATCAGTTTGATTGAAATAATAATTCTGTAAATAATCAATTACAACTATAACATTCAATTTTGTGCGTAACTATAATTACAGGATGACAATTTGGTCCGACTGTTAAAAAGGTTGGGCAGCCTTGGGTTAAACGAAGTAAAATATTAATAATTTCAACGAATATTGAAAATCGTACCCCAAAAAATCCAGGTTTATAATCTTAAAAGCTCCCTTGTTTATTTTATACTCTCATAATATTTTCACAATAGGATTTGTTTTCTTGGTGTTGAGGTTGATCGAAAAGATAACCGTTTTTGCTTTCATTTTTGAATAACCTCCGGTAACAGGGAGGGGGGGGAGTGGGCTGAGAAAGGGGGGTGTTTTCCTGAATAAAGCGTTACAGGTTTTATTGGAGATCCGGCCTGAAAGTGTTCTGAAAAATAAAATGCTTCGATAAGCGATACAAAGATGGTCGCAAAATTTTGAGATTTATTGCGTTTTAAGCGTTTAATATTTCATCAAGCTTTATTTTTATAAATCCGTTTTTTTAATTATCTCTACCAAAGAGGATCTGAGGAAAAAAAATCCCTCAGGGCCTATGTCATCTTTGGAGATGCTGCGTGGAGTGTCTTTTCAGGGAAAATAATTGAGAGGAACTTCTAGGAAGAAAAAATGTATGGGGGCTGATTAGGAATCGAAGGGTCAATGTATCCAGGACGTATTTATTTATTTATTTGAGACTTAAACAGGATATTTATAGAACATTCTTGTTGGTAATATAAAACAAAATTAAATACAAATATATATATATCCCTAGACTAATGTGTCTGCAGTAATCATATTTATAATAATTTATAATCATATGAATCCATTCCCCCTCTGCGGTGCAAGGGTCTTGGTCGAGAGTCTGACCAATACCTAGACAAATCTCACCCCATGTACTCGTGCTCCTTTGCTAAGTCACCGAACGTAGCGAACCACTTGGGGTGGTCTTTGGCAGGGGTGTTGGTTATCCAACAAATGGTTAACTGGGCGGCGGTTCCCATTCCCGCCTGAAATTACAAAATTAAGCTTCTATATTTGTTTTTGCTTATTGTTACCTGTTTTTAGCAAAAGAAAGTTTTAATGCTCCAATGCTCATCATGGAGACGAGTGAGATAACAGTTGCACTGCCCGATAGAAAATAACACCAATCAAATTTGGTGAAGTCAGAACTTTGAATTTTAATTGAAATACTTCGAGATATTTCCTACGCTATTCATCCGATTGCGATAATAATTTGGAGAGTTATGGTGTACATGCCCGTGAAGGTTTCTATGTAGCAATATTTTTATATTGGTGAGATCTGGAGTTATGGAATTTGGAAAAAAAATGCAATAGGGCACATGCGAGTTGTTTGACAAATGAGTGTATTTTATGGAGTTTAGCGGCAGGGAAAAAAGGCGTGAGGAGGAGGGGAATCGGGAGGGGTGGAGTGGAATGAAGGAGGGGTGGTTCGTGGGGAGGGACGAGGATGAGAAGGTGGAAGGGGAATTCGTCAGGGGGAGGTTCGCGAGAAGGGGGATAGCGGGAGAGGGAGTGAGAACGCGGGAAGAGGTGGTGGAAGGGGACCGGGGATGAATGTGAAAAGAAACGCAAGGAGAAACAATTTCTTTATTTAAGTGCCATTACAACGCATGCCGGGGATCAGCTCGCATTTTTAGTTTAAATTAAGTTGTCCGTAGTCTTTGTTTGAAAATGCAGTGAATTACAGTCTTTTGATTATTATTCATATACATTGGCTTGGGTAGGAGGAGTCTGAAAAACTGTTATATAATGTGACTTAAAACTATACATGGTTACCTATTTTTTATTTTATTTATTTATTTACATTTGATACATTTAAAGCCAAAATAACAAATAATATTACACAATAAGAGAATATATTTAAAATGAATACAAGTGTTATTACGTTGTTTTAGGTCGATATTAGTTCCTAGCTAGGCAGATTGCCTGTTCCTATGAATGGCATATGTGCGTTGCCTATGAATGGCATATTTAGTAAAAACTTAGTATATAGGTATTAATTAAAAAAAAAAATATTAATTTAAATTGCATTTGGCACTTTACAAACTTTGGTTCCTTAGAACAGACAATCTGCCAAGCTAGAAACTAATATCGACCTAAAACAACGTAATAACACTTGTATTCATTTTAAATATATTCTCTTATTATGTAATATTATTTCTGTTATTTTGGCGTTAAATGTATCAAATGTAAATAAATTTAAAAAAAAAAAATAGTCAAATACAAATGATAAGTCAATTAACCAAGGCGAAGATGTAACACAAATAATGGAATAATTTGACCGCTAAATTATATGACTTTAAAAATGTTTCACACTTTAATCAAAAGAGCAACAGATTGGTAAAAAATCCAAATACAAGAATTTTGTAAATTAATCCATTTTCACTCAACTGGCAATATTACGACCAATTTACCGAGCATTCCATTGAGAGAGTCCCTTTCAAACCTCAGCTTCTAGAGATCTTTTGACGTCGTTCTAGAAAGGATGCTTTAAATTCAAAATTGCAGGACGCTTTAGTACGGGATTTCTCCATCAGAAGTAAATTGCAGAATTACTATTTGTATACACCATTTTAATAGAATTCGTTTGACGAAGTTTGAAAACGCAAATATTCCAGTAAGAAATTTATGTATACAACCGATAATCTGACTGGCATGACATCATTTTATTTATGCGAAACCACACACGGGTATATTTATTATTTAAACTGGTGCGGTTAAAAAGCTCTTCGTAGAGGAGTTCTTTGAATATTTGCATTGTAGAATTATAAAAAGGAAATATAAAATACTAGCTGACAAGCCCACTAGTTGCTGAGGCTAACGAAACACAAAGCCATCTACTGGATGGTTACCTAATCTAGATAACCAAGTGTTGTATCAATAAATAAACTCACACCGCCATCTGTCAGAAACTTATTTAACTTACAAATAATTATTGTCCCATAAAAAAATAGAGATAAAAAAGATCCTAACTTTTAAGTTGGACCAAATTTCACACAGTAAGCTAACTTTCATCAAAATCGGTTAAGTAGTTCGGAGTTTACTTCGGACGAACATTGTGGGATATATAATCTCAGCATCGCCCTGGTAGAACACCATTATTCAGAATTGAAATGTGGCTTAAAATGGCTTTAGCCGTGTTTTGTGACCAGATCTAAATAGCTTGGTTCTTTCCCACCTTCATCTCACTCATCTACTCCCCTTTCCCTCTACCTTGAGCCTCAAAACACACCCCAATAATTGGGGATGCTATTTTCTAACTGGCTTAATGCGGTTGGAAGGATTTGGGAAAAATACCATTTTAGGGATTAGTAGTTAGTTTGGGGGGCGGGTATGGGTACCACCGCCCCGGGAACCATTTATTGGACGACTAACTTCTCTGCCACAGGTCACCTCAAGTGGTTTACTACGTTTGGTAACTTAGCAGGGGTGCCCGGGTTAGGTTTGTCCGGGACTTAAGGACGAATGCGTCTGTCGACCATCTGCGTGGCAGGTCGGATCGGGAGATATTGGTTGAGAGAGACCTTTTGATCTCTCCAGCCGGACCCTCTCGACCCATCGCCTTGCACCGTAGTGGGACGGATGGCTTCACATGTCCATCACTCCTGGACATATTTATCCCCAGATTCCTACCCACCTCTCTAACCTTTTTCCTTCCTAGGGACTTCCTCTCCTTCCTTTCCCTTAAAAAACCCTCCACACGGCATCTTAAGAGATGACATGTAAATGGTGGAGCTAATGTAAAAAAATATGGTTATTAATAGTTAGTTATTAGTAGTTACTGTAGTTAGTTATTAAAAGTTTTATTTCTTACATATTTTCATGCTGCAGCTTTCCACAAAATAATATTTTCTATCTCAAATTAGAAAATACAAGTTTATGCAAACAGACTTCATCAACAAGCTGCCGGTTTGTGCTCCTGAAATTTCAGGCTTTCAGGATTTGAATGTGTAAGGGGGTGTTAAGTTGAGGTTGCATTTTAGAGCAACTGCCCGCTGGTTCTACATACATTAGAATCCTTTAATCCTATCAGAAGGACTCAACCTGGGCATCATGGAAATAAGGTTATTATACCAACATGTGAAAAACATTTTAGACGGAATAATAGATGTATTGCATTCAACTTTTTAATATTTTTTTTGTCAAGGTAATGTTTTAACACTATTCAGAATTGCAGAATAGCAAGCGAATCTTTTCATTAAAAATGATCTCCATCTTTAAAAATTCCCGGATATTCTCGAAATTCTCAAATAAAAACGAACACGGTAAATAATAATGTATAAATTTATTTTATAATGTACTTGGTGCCTTCAGCTTAGTGCATTACACATTATGTAATACAAAATTTTGTTATGTTTTTATAAGAATAAATTAAATTGAATTGCATTATCTGTAAGAAATGTTAACCGCTTGGGCACTTAAGCTTGTTTTCACGACAATTGAACGTAGGTAGACAAAGAAATGACGTATGCCCCGCACCTGAGTTATTAATGTAACAATATTGTTCTTTCAAGTATTATTTTATTTTACCAATATTATTTTTATGATATTTTTGTTACTTTGTTGAATTGTTAACCTCAACACAAGCTTGTCCTAGTGAGGTTAACAATTGGATTGTAAACTGAAATACTAACGGGTAAAGAAACAATAAATAAATAAATTAGAAATTATTTCTTCAATGTTTGCAAAAAAAAAATTCATTTAAATAAATAATAATTTGAGTTACCTCTTAGTATCCGGTCAATCGATGTCGTGAGTATCGTAGTTAGAAATTTTCGGGATTTATTTGTTTTCAAAGAGGCAGGATCAACCTACAAACAATCAGATGCGTACATTCCAGATAGACCCGTAAGCTAGCCTACCTTTCCTTACACTCTTAAATGCATTTGAGGTTATGCAATACTAAGTTATTTAAAATCGTGGTGCGTTTATGGTTTCAAAATTAGATCGCTAAGAAATATTATAGATGTTTTAGTTAAATACCGCGAGTAAAACACACATTTTCCTTTGAAATAGAGTATTTTTTTATCAATATTTTGATAAACCCAGAAAAAATAAAGTATCAGGCCTATAAAAACTCATTTAAAGTATAAAATCTGCTATTTACGAACCCTTTTTCAGTTATTGTTTTATTGTTTAATGCTAATCTTTTTTTTAATGATCGCAAAACATTAAAATATAAAATGCGCCTGAACTTCTCAAAATAAAATAAAACATTTCTTTTGGCGATTTTTTTCATGAATGAATCAAAGCAGGTGGCTAATTTAAATCTTACCGCTATCTACATAAGGAGTCCTATAGGTAGCGGTCCTATGCCGAATTTTTCACGTTGTGATGCATTGCCTAAATATTAAAAAGTGTAAAGTGTAAATCAATCTATGCTTTTAAAAATATGCGTGAAGTTCCAACTACATTTGCAGCTTCGCGCGCGTCGTACTGACCGACGTTTCTAAAGTTAAAACTAAGTATGCCAAAAACTGTTGTTTACGTCGTAGTATTTAATGTGTTTACATTATATTACATTGTATATGTACGTGTTTGCTGTGTGCACATTCTAGAGATGACTCGTTTGTGTTAGTGCATAAAACGGCAAAACTTTAAAAAAAGTCAGCAAATAACAAAATAACAAAAGTGCCATTTATCGGTAGCTCCATTAATTCGTAGGTTCAATATTACTAACGAAATAATGATAATAAAATCTAACTATGTAAGCTTTCTTTCAAAACATTAGATCTGTTTATTTAGCGGAAAAATATGCAGATTTTACGTTATGCAGTTGTCGGCTTGTCATATAGATGATTTGTAATAGCTAAAATTTAGATGAAGGTATTAGTTGTTTGTGGTAAGTTTTTAGAATGAATAATTGATGTTGGCCCCTTCTGCCCATCCTGATCCAAAATTCTGTGCACAACACTGCCAATGATAGTGCCTTTGCTTTGGGAGAGTGACTAAGTACATACAGTCTTAAACCTTCTTTCATCTGATAGATGTAGACTTTTTCGTGAAAAAAAAATGGTATTCGAAGGACGTTAGTAATTTTCATATTATTTTGGTACATTAAATTCCGCGCACGTTGTTGGATTATTTGAATTTAGGCACAGACCAGAGAACTCTTATTTTATCAGAAAATTATTTCTCTTATAAAAAGTCATGGAAAATATGTTATTTTCCATGAATTTTTTTAAATAAAATTTTAAACTAACTAATTAAATGACTTTTTCTGTGATGTACTCTTTCGCAGAGTGGTAATCTCATTGGTTTAAACTCTAAACGAAGAAGAACCTCTTGGTTAAGTTGATCGTTACTTGATCCTCTGAAGGATTATTTCTGTTATACGTCCTAATTGGTAATGTAAGGATGCAGAGAGGATATATGGCAAACGTCGATATATTATCTTCAGGTGTCTTAAGTAGAAATCCGATACAAAAATATGTTTTGGTATTAACAACACCTAAAGAGTTTCCGAAGGAGTATGCAGTGATTAAATACGGTCGTATAATAAAAGCAGGTATAGAGATACTTATATCTACAGAGGTCTTAAGTGGAAATCCGCTACAATTTTTTTTTTTTTTAAACAATAAATCCGTTCCCGAAGGAGTATGCAGTGAGGATATATGGTAAACAATAAAATATGACATACTTACTATACAGTCTATGTATATAGGGAAACACGTTATCATTTGTTCATCAACTGTTAGGTCACAATTTACTGATAAAGGTGCATTCCATTCGAAGCAATTCATCTTTTTGAATCCTCTTTTCGATGTTCTTCTTCGCTTACAGTTCTGAACCAATGAGCCTACTATTTAAAACAAACTCGCCGTATTTTCATTAAAAAATTTCCCCCCAAATAATGTCAAGTAAGTCAAGTACATCTCTTGACACTTTTAATATATAATTTACATATATTATTTAATGAATTAATTGTTAAAAAATTCAAATTTCTTAAATTAAATTGACTTGGGCACGCCGGAAGTTGAACCACGGAGTCTGTCTTACTTCGTATCTCTCGTATCCACCTTCATCACTTTCTCCGCAAACGACAACCCCCGAATTAGAATTTATACGGTAGACTTATTAAAAAATATAAAATCTTGATTGAATTCATTTGCGATATTTTGTAGCATTATCGAATTGAACTGAAATAAATTGAATTACAATAACTTATCGCAATATTGCCTCATTAATCAGTAGTCCCTATAAATAATCCAGAGCAATTTTCAATAAAATTGTCAACCCCTAATAGTACGAAACAAATCATCCGAAATATATTATATGATTTATTGACCTTTTATACGTTGGTTATTATGCCCGTCGATGGTTTCTTGGAATGGCCCGTTTCTATGTTCCTTCACCGTGTAATACTCTCTGCAAAGGTAACCCTGAAACGTCCATTTAATTTATTTTAACCCCAAAATCAAAATATTTAAAAATTAATTAATTTAATTCAATTAGTCATAATAACTTATTTATCATAATAAAAAAAAATCCATAAAAAAGCTAATCTAATCTAAAGCTCAGAGATGCATAAAATAATTTGCAAGGCAGACAGAAATGTTTCACCTTTAAATTTATACGACGAGAATGCCAACATTTTTATAAACACCAACCAGGAATTATTAGATTCCTGGTCAAATAAAATTATTCACGCAAAACACTTCAATTATCGCAACCAAACGTATGTTGACAAACTTTCTTCAAACAAATGGTTGAGTATTGGAGAGTTGAGCGCAGAAATAAAAGGATTTTTGCTTGCTATTCAGGATAGAGTCATTAATACCAAAAATTATAGGAAGCATATAATGAAAGTTACCAATGAAAATGATGATTTATGTAGAAAATGTATGGCTTTTCTGGAAACTATAGAACATATAATATCGGGATGTTCTATATTAGCGCCGCCTGAGTATACATTTAGGCACAATCAGGTTTTAAAAATAATTCACCAAAGTTTGGTAATTAAACATAACTTGATTGACTGTCATAATATAGTACCATATTATGTATACGAACCAAATTCATTTTTAGAAAATAATTTCTTTAAAATTTACTATGATAAAACTATTTTAACAGACAGACCAATTAGTCACAATAGACCCGATATAGTTTTACATGACAAAATTTAAAAAATAACTTATATCATTGATGTAGCTATTCCAAATTCCTGTAATATTGAAAAATCTGTTTCTGAAAAAATAAGAAAATATACAGATTTAGGAAATGAAATTAAAAGAATTTGGCATTCTCAGACTATAAAAATATTACCTTTTGTTATTTCGGCTACTGGCATTATACTTAGTTCTCTCATTAAAAATGTAGGCATATTAGAATTGTCAAAGATTTTGTATATAAAAATGAAAAAAATCAGTCATTTTAAATACATGTAGGATTACGAAAGATTTTTTAAATTATTTATATTGAGGGATCGGTCAAATTAGGAATTCTACCGAGCCGAACCCTCTGATATGAAAATATCTGGAGTCAGTGAATTAATTTCCCATTTAATAGTTTGGTAGATTAACATGTTGTTCTTGTATTGTTTCGTATTAATTATACATATATAATGCAATTGCATAGCGTGGATTTACTAGATGCACATTTATATGGAAAAGTTTGTGAAAGGGTTTAGTTTTTCCCATAGGACCTGAAAGTCTGGTGCGTAAAAAAATATGTAAAGGAAATGTATTTCCTTAAATTTTGAATTTTGCAGCGTTCCGCGTTGTCGATAAAGCAGTGCTTTACAGTTAGTGCTTCCACTGAATGACAAAATGAAAAAAAAAGTTTGCATCTCAATTCGCTATCCTGCGTATTTTTGGAAATATATTTAATAATTTTATTTTAGTAATTTGTACATTTAATATAACTAATTGCTAAATAAATATAATATTACATATTGCATTCTATATTCATTGCCATAAAAAATTAGACAGATGAATACTAACATAAAAGAATTTAAAACTCACCTTAATAATTATACTGAAAACTTGAACTAAATCATGTCAAATAAAACCAATGTAATAACACCCTCCCATATACACACTCTCCCTGCTTATTTACGGAGGTACATCAAATACATATATTATATAATTAATCACTAATATATATATATATTATGTGCCTATCCTTATGTAACCAATAAATTTTAAAAAATCACCTTTTTTTATGCAGCTTTTAGCAGTATGTAAATATGATGGTCCGCACAACTTCTCAAAAGTCAATGGCAACGCAAGCAGTGATATGTGTAATGAATTTTGGTTTGAAATTTTTATTAGTAATATGTGGAATACAATTTTAAAAGTATACTTAGAACGTGGCGAAGTTTTGTTTTAACCAGGCCGCTTGGCACTTTGTCATGAAAATTTGTTTGTTACGTTCCAGTTCCGATTCAAGATGGTGGACTTGTTTGATTCCTTTTTATCTCGCCAGAGTTTCGAAAGACTTTGGGTCTCACTACAAGCTCTCAAAGCTGAATACAGACAGACAAACCTAGGTTCTTCAAACTTTGTGAAATTGAACCTGAAACCTTCCAAAACTAAATGTTGTGTATTTAAATTAAACAAATGACTTTTGTGTAAACCACTATAATCAATGCTATAATATCTACACGTTTCAAAACCGATGGTTTCTTCGTCGGAATTATAACATGAAATGTTAATGTAATATATGTATAACATAAATAATATCTAATTATAACATTGATTATAGTGGTTTACACAAAAGTAATTTGTTTCATTTTAATAAAATGATGCCACAAAGTAAATTTGCAAAGATTAAAGAAATTATTGTGTATTTCACCTCACCATGTTGACCATCATTTTATCGGTCATTTTTGGGTTGAGATTACCTTTCTCTGGATAATCCCCGAGAAGTCGAGTGAAAAAATTCCCCATATTTCCCGAAAATTCCGTAGAATTCCCCAGGAATGTATCGCTTCTCCATTTACTCGGCTTTTGTGGCAGAATCATTCATAATAATTCCTCAAGCATGTGTGTGCCGGCATCACGTGGTCCGCGGGGCGGAAACTCGCACGTGTGGACGGGGCCTTACAATTTCGGGATTGGGTAAAGGGAGTGTGCAACAATCCCTTTACCTTATCTTTTTATTAGTGTTTACTGAAAAATATTTCAAACAAATAAATTCGTATTGAAATTACCAAATTAGTTCTAAAGATTTAGAAGGTACAAAAATTACAAAAGAAAATTTGTATTATTTTTTAAGTGAATACCGCACAAGAGTCCCAACTGCTCCCAACCGCCTGAAGCCAGGGAGACTATGGCATTCCCAATTGGGGTATGTTGTGAGGCTAAATGTAGGTGGGGTGGGGAAGAAGATGGGTTGGTGAGGAAATATTGTTTTTCATCATCGCAAGAATCCCAACTGCTTCCGTCTGAGGCCAGTTAGACTATGGCATCCCCAATTGGGGTATTTTGTGAAGCTGAATGATGGCGGAAAAGGGAAGAATATGGGGTAGAGGGAGGTAGGGAAGTACCTACCTGGCTATTCAGATATAGTCACCAAACACGGCCAAAACAATTTCAAGCAACGTTTCTATTATGAATGGTGGTCTTACACCAGAATGATACCGAGAGTCTCATCTGGGACGAGCAACAAATATAAGAATGTATTATTTTGAAAAATATAACCATTATATATAAATAGAAATAAATAAAACATATGTATGCAAGTACAAATTTCGATCGATGATTTAATGGACATAATTATTTTGCTGCCTGGACCCCTAGCACGGTCGATAACTTCCCATCGTTCCTTAACGTGACTGCATATTGCCAATGAATAAATATCAGTTCATGATGACTAAGTGTTCTAAAAAAAATTACGTCTAGTTGGCGATATGCATTTCTCCTAGGAAATGGTGAGAAGATATTGAAAGTTATCGATACAATACTTATCGACCGTACTAGGGGTCCAGGCTACCATATTATTCAGTATATTATTTGTTGTTTGGCGTAGACTGTGCCACATAGTTTCCATTCGGTGGCGGAGGGATTCTCTGCAAGAGTGCACTTGTTCTCCCAGAATCATTTCCAGTTATAATTGTTTCTTTTGTTATTTTTATTCACGTTATTATTCAAACGAAGAAACTATCAATTTTGAAACACGTAGATATTATAACATTAATTATAGTGGTTTATACAAAAGTAATTATTAACGACTCTCAAACGAAAAATTAGTATCGGTTTTTTGTTTTTATATTCTGTTGCATCTAGGAATTGAACCCAGGACCTCTTCATTGCCGGAGAAGGACTCTGAACACTGAGTTAATTCGACCGTAGCAACTTACGTATAAATTTTACTGTTTCGTAATCGTACTTCAACTGAGATCTACGAACAGTATCTTCATTTTATTAACACAAATTTTTACTGTCTTATTGTAAGGCATTAATGTTGTTGTCAGTGATAAAATATTGAATTTGAGTATTACTCATTAAGTAGTTTATATTCTTTTATTTATTTAATTATTACGTTTTGTATCTACAGTAAATAAATTGCTACACCAAGGGAGTCGTAAAAGTTCTCAAGAGACCTTTTTTATTGATAACCTTCAGGTGATGTCACGATTTCAGAGTATGTCGTGTTTATGAGGCATAGAGAAATATTTTTGTCATCCAAGATAATGTGATAACTTTCATAAATAAAAACACTTCTTTAAAAATATTTATTTAATAGTTATATTACAACATACGACTTAAAAGGTTTTATTCCTCTCTAATATTTTGTCTCTCTTTTGTACTCTGTTCCGCAAATAATAACACTTCTACGAAAATATTTTTTGATTCACAAAAAAAAAAAAAAAATGTTAATACGAATACTTTAAAATAAAATAGCGAATTCCTCTCAAGAATCCCAACTGCTCCAGTCTAGAGCCAGTAAGACTGTGGCATCCCCAATTGGGGTATGTTGTGAGGGTAAGAGAAGTGAAAACGGGGAGGAGATAGAGAAAAGGAAGCTAGGGAAGTACCTGGATATTCAGATCTAGTCACTAAACATGGCTAAAGGCATTTTTGAATGATGGTCTTACACCAGGGCCCCTAGCACACTCGATCGATAACAATTGATAGGTTTAATATCTGTGTGAATGTGTATAAGAGCAAGCGAGATAGTATGCTTGCGAGACTTTATAAAAGGCGATGCGTGCTAGAAGTATGCCTCTTTTATTATAAGCAGCTCCCTACTAAATTCCAGTACATTATACTAATACACTCTCTCTTTATTTGCGTTCTACCGACACCACTGGCATATCTTACAATAGGATAACTTTCGGTAACTTCTCATCGTTCCCTGGGGCAACTGCAGATCGCTAACATACAAACAAAAGTTGATGTCAAATATATATAGGACACTAAGTCATTGTGAACTGTCACTTATTCGTTTCACTTAGCGATTTGTAGTCTCGCTAGGTAACGATGAGAAGATATCGAAAGTTATCTTATCAATCGTTATCGTTCGAGTGTGCTTGCTAGCGGGCTAGGGCGATACTGATAGTATCTTCCTCTCTGGGACGTGCCGCAAATATTCCTTATATTATTTTTAATGATTAATTTATGAAAATAAAATAAAATTTATCTGCGCTCAACGGGATTTGAACTCGCGACCTCCGAATCTCTAGTCAAGACTAACCTCCTGCCCCTCGAACACGGCCTCTATCTATCGGAATATCTTGTGTATTTTCAACGTTTCTACTATGTTTTGAAACGTGGGTACTTTGCTAGACGCTAGTGAAATTATCTAAAATTTTGAAATAAAATTAACTTATGATTTAGGGCTATACAAAATCTAATCTGTGACTTATTGAAATCTATAATTCATACCCATCTCTTTCAAGCCCAAAGACAATATTTCATTTTGCCTCGTGAATGTTAACAATTCGCCCTAAAAGCGAAATTTTGTCGAGAGACGTTCCTCATTTTCTATTTATTACAATTGCTTTCTGTCCGATAAATAAGACGCTCCCCACACGGGGTACAATGAAGGTTCCGCCACGCATGACCGTACAAAACGAGCGACTGGGTGAACTCTTATGTGATTTGAAAAGGGAATGTCGAATTCCACAGCGGATTTTGGTTTAGAGAGTTTATTTTGAATTCCTGTGACAATATGATATCCCGAGGTTTTTGGGGTGGCAGACCTTTTCAGATTCGTAGTACAGCTGATCTGCTTTCAGAAATTCAGGAGCTCAAACGGCTTAGCATCATCAACAAAAGCAGAATAATATCTTTGAAAAATCACTTTGACATCTGACTCACATTTTTATGGGGCGTGTATAGAATCAATGTTCATATTGATTTTAATTGGACAGTAACATCACATTATTATGACCCAATTGCCCGAAATTTAGGTCATTCAATATATTATTATGTATTAAATTAAAACAAATAACTTTGTTTAAACCACTAATATAATCACAATTACCTACATGTTTCAAAACCGATGGTTTCTTCGTCAGGGTAGTAATGACATTAGTAACAAAATAAACAAACAAGTATAGACTAAAAAGAACTATGGACAAAAATATTTTAGAGAGAGGTGATTAATTAATAAAAAATATCGTAAAAAACAATTATTTAAAATTAAATATAAAAATTATTTAAAAAAATATGAAAAATTACATTATATAAATTATCAAAACATAATAAAGATGTTTAAACAACAAAAATAAATTATTTTAAATATAATTATTAATAAGAAAATAAATTTAAGAGATGGCTATTTTTAAAAAATATTTGGTTATTAATAATATTTAATTTGCTATTAACACTTTTTCTAATTTCTAAAATTTCTAAGTTTGCTAATTGTAAATCTGTTGAGTTTGTGTGTAAAATTTTTAACCCTTTATTTATATCAAAAGAATGATTTGTTTCTAAAATGTGATCGGCAAACTCAGAATAATTATTATTATTCAAACACCTTAGATGTTCTTTAACTCTAATATTAAAATTTCTAGAAGTCTTTCCAATATAAAAAAAGTTACAATCATTACACATTAATTTATAAACTCCAGATTTGTTCAAATAATCACCCTTATCCTTGTTATTTAAAATATAATTTTTTAATTTGTTATTTGTGTAAAAGGCTGGGTTAATATTATCTGGCATGTTTTTAATTAATAAATTTGAAGTATTATTATTTAAAAATAATATTTTTCTCCAATTATTATTATTGTCAATCACATGTGGATAAACATAAGAGTTAATAAACTTTTTCTTATATTTTTTGTTTAACATATTGTCTATTAATTTAGTATTATAACCATTATTGATTGCAATTTGTTTTATAATATTTAATTCTGTGTTAAAATTATCAAAAGATAATGGAACATTAATTAATCTGCTAAGTAAGGTATGAAAAGCTGCTAATTTTTGTGAAATTGGATGGTTCGATGTATTATGTATAACGATATCCGTATATGTGTCTTTGCGATAAATATTAAAATCAAATTTATTATTGATAATAGAAATACTTAAATCTAAAAAATTTAAGCTATAATTTTTTCCAATTTCTAAGGTAAATTTTATTTTTTTGTGAAGTTTATTAATGAAATTTAAGAAAATATTTAATTGTCTAATAGTGCAATTAATATTATTATGTGTTTATTGTTGTAAATATACAAATTAGTTGATTTGTTTATTTAAGTTTTAGTTATTTTGTTTAAGTTTTAAGTTTTTTTTTTATTTTTTTTTTGAGCTTTCCGAAGTTTTGTGATGTTTAAAAAAAAATTATATTATTTATTTAATATTTGTAGGTTTTTTTTACAATAAATAAACCATTTTAACATGTTATACAGTGTTAAAATGGTAGATAAGAAAAGCTCTTCCTCACCATAAAAAGACGAGTCTCTTGTGTATGGTGAAGGGATTTTAGTTCAATTAAATAATATCACGTATAAAAAAAATAATGAAATATGGCAAAAACAAGGGATACTTAAGAAAATGCAAGATTTATCAATAACGGATTTTAAGATTTGAAAGAAATAATAATAATACTTAGATATGGACTCTTATAGTAGTATTAGGTATTTTTTAATTTTTTATTTCCAAATAGTATTTTCGATAACTTTTAGATATAATGGTAGTTTGTTATAATATGTTATACCTAGAGAGAGATAAGTATTTTGTGTGTGCTTTGTACTAAATTTAGGGAGTTTTATAGTATTCTGATATCTTGCTGACGAATGGAATTGTAAGTTATTTAACTGTATTTCTTTGTAAATATGCAATATTGAATATTTTTTATATATTTCTCTATTGTAGGTACACTGCATATTGAAAAGAGAATTTCAATAGAAAATTTGATTGGTTTTTTCAATATTAATTATTTTCAACTTTAATTATCAATCTTTGAACAATTTTGAGTGGATTTCAAAATATTATTATATGTTTCTCCCATTACACTGCAAAGTGCACAAATAAAAACAATTAAAAAATTCGAGATTTTAGGTAGCAAAAAAGGGTTTTCTTAAAGTATATAAAAAATATTACCAAAAAATATTTTATATTGTGGAAAATCAGACCAAATAACCATTTCTTAATATATATAATCCCAAGAAATTAAAGATAATATTTTTATAAAACATTTTTAAATTGTAATATAGTAAAATAGTAAAATATTTCTACACAGTACTCACATTTATAAATAAGTGCAAAATAATGTGCGAAGCTAAAAATCCTTCACGACTTGAAACGATTTTAGAAAACACTCATTATCTCAGTTTGATGTTTTAGAACTATTTATAGTATTTAGGATCGGCGTAAGTTGGGAGTCAGCATTTTTTCACAGGTGCAGAATTTGTTTTGAAATGTATGGCCTTATAAAGAAACAGCGTATGCTGAGAGGCAGACATGCTTCACACATGTCCATACATTTCCTGCAAAATCTGCACGCGTGACACATGCTGACTCCCAGCATACGTCGACGTTTACAGTGCGATAAGTCTACCAATTTTATTTGTACCTAAGAGCAAAATAGTAATTTGTAATTTCTGCTAATTTACCGCTAATTCAGAAACATGCTTCCTGCAAGTTTTTTAGTGTTGTTTTTCTAACCTATAAACTAAAGATTCGCACAGCGAAAAGCTTTCATTTTTTAAGGAAATAATTTGGTAATAACTTATTAGTAATTTCAAAAAGTTCTTTGTTTCGAAGAAAAGGGTTGCCAACCTCAGCCCGCTGCCTCCCCAATTTACGAATATCCGTTTGCTTTTAAGCATTATTTTTTGCTTCAGAAGGATTATTATTATTTTGTGATTGATTGTGGAAAGTTTTGTCAGAGTTTCATAGGTATATTTTATGAGCTGACAAACAACGTCCCCATACAATGACGGATTGGCTTAGGGAAAAGTGTATTCGCTTCAAAATGGCAGTTTTCATACTTTCGTTTAGTTATCTGACTGGATGTGAATTCGAAAAACAACTTTATCAACTATTTGTTACTATCCCGCTTAGAATTTCATACTTCCACTGAGCAGTTTAACTCTTGTGAAATGTCATATAAAAAAGGTTCGACTGATCTTTTATCGTGCAATGTAACAGCACAACACCTTTGCACAATCTTTCTGAATAGTAGGAAGGAAGCTTCTCCTGATGTTCTTACTCCAGAAGTGGGTGGAAACTCAAGTGGTAATCGGCTGACGTAGTAAATGCTCGTCTCGTACACGGCCCCACTGAGAGACAGTCTTGAGTTCTCACTGCCTCGCAGGCTCTGATCCTCCATCAATAAATAAGGTACTCCCACTGCCGCTGTACCCACATTATGTGTAGGTAGGGCCTTACAGAGAATTCGATGTGTAAATGCAGTTCGGGGCAGACCACCAAACATGTGGTCAACGTATGCGCTCTCCATTAATTCCCCGACCGGATTGATGAGGTCCACAGGGCGACACCAGAGGCCCTAGACTAACTCGTGGCCTAGATGTTCCCTTCCCCCTTCATACAAAGAATAAAGAAAAACTCATTCTTTATAACTATACATTGAAAAACTGGCATTGTTGGCTGAAAATACAACTGGAATTCCAGACAGAAAAAGCTTCAAATCTGATGTCGGAGAGTTCAAATGGTATTGCTGCAAACTAGAAAAAAAACAGATTTTTGCTTTTTAGTCTGAATAAAGCGAGAATAAAAACATTGGTACCAAATGTTTACGGCGTATTTATTATCAGATTTCTTTCATGAAAGAAAATGTTTGCATACTAAAAGTCAAAGCTTTATGCAATAGGTACCTACGAGTGACGTTCCGTGATTTTTAAGTGAGCTAGATAAGATTAAAAAAACAACGTTACGGATGTTGTAGGAAGCTGAAAATGATTTTTCAAAATTTCAACTTTTTGTATGAAGATCTTCAGGAATCTTTCAGTTTGGGGATACGCCGCATCCATAATCTGAAAGATCTTTATACAAAAAGTTGAAATTTTGAATAAAAACAAATTTCATTTCAGCCACAATAACATCAGTGACGTCGTTTTTTTTCAATCTTGGCACTCTAGCTCACTCAAAACTCACGGACCGCCCCTGGTACCTAGATAAATTAATTATTAATTTGATAGCAAACCCACACAAAAGTCACTGTATTAGTATTTCATATTTAATTTTGTAAAAATTATATATAGATATTTATTCTTTGTTTTGTGTGATTCATCAACTTATTTTTTTCGTAGAAAATATCTTAGAAATGTAATTTTGTGGTTCAGGGCTAATTAAACAAGTAGGAAAAACTCTATATTCCGCCTTTACTATTTGAAACTTCAAGGCAGCTGTATCTATTTTCAGCTTATTAAATAATTTTTGATAATTACATTATGATTTTGATTTTAATCTTTCCGTTGTCAAAAAGGGTAGCAAAAATCTCTTAAATCAATTAATTTTTCGAAGAAAACTTTTTCTGTAAGGTTTTCACTCTGTGATGACATTATTTATTTTAATGCAAATACAAATAAATTTATCATTGAAGAAGAAGATAACAATAATAATCTAATTTTTTAATATATGAAAATGAACAACACAAAAAAATAATAAAAGATAATGGTCGCAACTGGGACTCGAACCCAGAACCTTATGTCTTACCGGGATATACACCTCTACCAATTGGGCCACTGCGATCTATTATGAGACTGTCGTAATTGTCAACTTCATATTTCAAATTTCAGAATTAACAATATTATCTTCGACTAATGTTTTTTTCCATATTATTGGCAGCTACCTTTATTATTGAAAACAAGTATTCAAATAATGTATTTGTTACCTAGATAGTGTCTCGAATAAATATATCCGATTTTATTTTTATGGAACACCTATTGACTTTTTATAAAAGTCTAAATCAATATTCAATTTTTTTTATATAAGAAAAACTCTCTTTTTAACTTTTGAAGGTTAATCCCACCAATGTAATATATCATTGAAGAAGAAGATAACAATAATAATAATTTTTTTTTAAATATGAAAATGAACAAGACACAGAAAAATAATAAAAGATAATGGTCGCAACTGGGACTAGAACCCAGAACCTTACGTTTTACCGATTGGTAGAGGTGTGTGTCCCGGTGTGATTCAAATTGAAAAATGTCGTTCGTTTTGCTACTCCCCGAATTACATTTGTTGGGAAAATATAGGCCAAGTATATATTTCCAATATCACATCGCTGGCTTACCTTATGAAAGAAAAAAAGCCTTATTTTGCCATAGTAATCACCTAGCTCCATACAAGCTAGAACCTTTGGATTTTATGTTGGTATCCACCTAAAGATTACCCTGATAATCATTTTACTTGAATATTTTCATGCCGCATGAATTTATAATCGAAGGGATGGGTTATTTAGATTTTTTATTAATTTAATATTCTCAGACGAGAGGTTTATTAGATTTATTCCAATAATTGTGTATACATTGTAAATTAAAGATGCAGCATGAGAGAGAAGTGAATTTTTATTTATACAAAATCGCTCAATGTTTTTGCCATATAAGAAAGAAACATAAAATTTCAAATATGAGGTGATTTATTCAGGTGACGCGGTTTAAATTTATAAAAAAAACTAATATTATACATGTAACCAGATCATAAAAATAAATACGGACGATGAACATTCGCTTATCTTGTATCTTCTATATTTAATAATATGCCAATGCATTCCTATAAAAGGCGAATCAAATTGCACCACCGAGCTAAAAAAACAGACAATTGGTTAATAGTCAATTAATCAATTTGAGGGGCGGGAATTGGTACCGCCGTTCATTAGATATCATTTATTGGATTACCAACACCTCTGCCATAGGTCACCCCAAGTGGCTCGCTACGTTTGGTGACTTAGCAGGGGGGCCCGGGTTCATGGGTTCACGGTATGAGTTTTGTCTGATCTGGACACACTGAACCCCAGATTCCTACCCAACCCTAATACCTTTTTCCTTCCCAGAACTTCCTCTCCTTCCCTCCTTTTTTTCCTTAGAAACACCTTTCACAGATCATCCCAAGATGACATAGGCCCTGAAGGAAATTATTTTCATCAAGGCCTCCTGTGTGGAGCTAATATTAAAAAAAAAAAAAATTTCATTGATATTATTTTTAAATACATTGGTATCCATTTATATTTTTATACATGTAATCTTATGTTTAAAAATGTCTATGTGTGTGTTTAAGTATGTTGTGTGCATTTGAGTGTGTTTATGCCTACGAATATGTTGCCTGTGTGGTCAATTAAAATGTTATTTTTCTACTTCTATTTTGTATTATTGTGGTTTCTCGTAATTGTATCTCGTCTACTTTAGTGTTATAATCAATATTGTGAAATTGACCAGCTGATATACTGCTTTGATAGTTCAGAAGAATAAACAAATTTAAAAAAAAAGTAAGTTTTATTGTTATTATTTATGGCAATATAATTTCTCGTTCTTGCAAATCTTACGAATAACTTTAATTTTTATGTTAATTAATTTATTTTATGTTTCACCATTTAATAACAACAAAAAACTACAACATATTACGTTTAAATTAAAAAGATAATCAGCATTGTATCATTAAAATTACTTTTAATGGCAAACCTTATCAAACGCTTTACCAAAATACGTATAAATCGAATCAACTTGTTCTCTATTACAAGGATACCCGAGATAAAGTTTTCGTACAGTGTAATGTTAGTTGGTATATCGGTCAGAAACAAAACCTTATTGAAATTATGAAATATAAAATTTAATGCAAGAATTTATTTTTTAATGACTTAACTTTTAAAAATTTTTCGGTATCAACGATTTTACCGCAATGGGTGGAATAGATTTATACGTCATTCCTCGACACACTGACCCCAAGATTCCCGCATAAGTTTTTCCTTTCCAGAACTTCCTTTACTCAAAAAGACTCTTCACACAGCATCATCAAAGATGACATAGGGCCTGAGTGATTTTTTTTCAGGGCCTTTTGCCTGAAGTTAAAGTATAAAAAAAGATATCAAATATTTTCATTTAGAAACAATAAAATATATAAATTTGTTTTAGACCACTTTAATTTTAATTACACTCTACCGGTTTCGGAAGAACCCTTCCTTCGTCAGGAGAATATTAAAACTAACCTATGATACAAAATATTGACAGATATATACCAAACCTTTAGGTGCTGGAGTGGGAGGTCAGAGGGGGATGGGGGTAGTTGCGGGAAATCCAGCAATAACAGAGCGGTTTATTGGAAAAATATCTAGAATGGGACTAAACGATAAATTAATTAGGTTATTCAATATATAAGCGTTATTTTTTAGGGATTTTTTAATTTCAAGTGCTTCCAGGTTATCTAATTTTTTGCTTTTATTATTACGGTGAAGAATTTTAACCCCTGTGTCCTTATTAAAAGTATGATTGGTGGAAATAAGATGATTGGCAAACTCCGAAAAATTATTATTATTTAAACATCTTAAATGTTCCATGATTCTAATATTTACATTTCTGGTTGTCTTTCCTATGTAGAATGATGGACAATAATTGCAACATAATTGGTAAATGCCTGAGTGGCTTAATTTATGATCTCTATCTTTAGTGTTTTTTAATAATTTACCTAAGTGTTACCTGTGTTGTCAGTATAGAACGCGGGTTTAGTACAAGGAGGCAATTTGTTTGTGATTTTGTGATTTGTGATTTTATTATAAGTTTCAGGTTTACCAAATAAAAATGTATTAGTTGAAATGAGCTTAAGTTTCTTATTTAGGATTTTATCAATTAAGTGTGAGGAATAACCATTATTCAGAGCAATTTGTTTAATTTTAGAAAGTTCAATTGTGAAATTAACAGATGAAAGGGGGGGGGGGGGGGTTTAAATAATAATAATTTTTCGGAGTTTGCCAATCATCTTATTTCCACCAATCATACTTTTAATAAGGACACAGGGGTAAAAATTCTTCACATTAATAAAAAAAATGGAAGCACTTGAAATTGAAAAATCCCTAAATAATAATGCTAATATATTGAATAACCAAATTAATTTATCGTTTAGTCCCATTCTAGATATTTTTCCAATAAACCGCTCTGTTATTGCTGGATTTCCAGCAACTACCCCCCTCCCCCTTTGACCTCCCACTCCAGCACCTTAATGTTTGGTATATATCTATCAATATTTTGTATCATAGGTTAGTGTTAATATTCTCCTGACGAAGGAAGGGTTCTTCCGAAACCGGTAGAGTGTAATTAAAATTAAAGTGGTCTAAAACAAATTTATATATTTTATTGTAAATTATGGCGAGCCACAAAGTTAATGCTTATTACGAACATTTTCATTTAGCTTTAAAATTAAATCAGTCCATCGATGGAAAAGTCAGCATAATATTATTTCCTATAACTTATTGACATCAACAATTGTATAAAAATTGCTTCTATAAATCTCACCATTCCAAAGAAATACCATTGCGAGAAAATAACAATGTTATATAGCCGAAATAATGATTAATGGAGATTATTTTGGCTTTAAAATATCCGTTTAATATTATGGATTCACCGGTCGGTAGCTGAATTGACATCGAATTTGGGTACCACCCAGGCGTCCCGTGTCCAATCCTCGACTGGATAAGTCCTCCATCAAGACAAAAGCAACATTTCCGGCTTATTGTGATGGTTGTAGGAGATTTTCAAATATTTCCAGGTTTTTGGTAACTGAGGAATGTTTATATTAATTTTTTAAATAATGAAAGACTAACCAAGGTGAATTAAATTAGAAGTTATTTCTCTTTAATTTTCATTAAAAAAAAAAAAAATTATATTCTACAAATAGATCGTAATGAATAGCAGTAACAACATTGTTTTGGTTAATAATAAATAGTTACGTTTCAGAATCTTTAAAAAAAATGTATTTTTTTAATCGAAGGTAAAATTCTTCGAAAGGAACCTATATACGATAAATGATATTCGACATGGTTATTATTTCTCGCGAAGCAATCAAAGTTCTGAATAATAAATAAATACCGAATCGGTTCCCAGGAGCTCAGAATAAACGAATAGGTAAATACTTTGTTTAAAATGAGTTTCTTTTTTCTTTCGGTAAACACACACCGGGAAGGCGAAATCTTAATTTTCCACATGAAGGAGGAAGGCGAAATTATACGGTGATTTTCCGATTCCCAGAAGAATTCGCCTACTCGAGAAATAATAAGGAATACCCGCATTTCCACGCTTATAAGACCCTTGGTAACATTTCTCAGGGGTTTTGGGGTTTCCTAAAGCATCAAAGGTAAATTATTTTTAAACATGCAATGGGCTTTTAACTATATATTGCGCATGTATTGTAATTAATAGGGTTGGATTCCTCCGTTTATTAGGATTCATTTGCGTTTCTTAGTAAAATCATATATCAAAATATTTATAGGTATTCCAGAATGTATGGAGGGATAGTACTTTGCAAAACATTCCATATTCTTTGAAATAACAAATCGAAATTAGAAAAAAAGGTACAGTAAAAACTAAATAACAATACATGCGTAAAATAAAATAGTAAATTTAAAAAAAATATTAAACACAAAAATGAAAGCAAACAGCCATTTTTTGAGGAAATTTAACCATTTTCTGTCTCCAGAGGGTCATCAGGGAGGACTTCTTCCACGCAGTCTTGCTTTGGTTGGCGTTGTTTGCGCCATAAGCGTGTCTATACCAATACCGAAACTTAGCGAATCAGACACCTCCGAGTTATTCAAACATTTGAGCAAGACTATTGATGATCTCTTGCCCAGCTACCCTTCGGCCGAGTTTGTGGTTCTGGGGGACTTCAATGTTCATAACGAACCATGGTTGAAGTTCTCAGGACCAACAAACTCGGCTGGCCAACAGGCAGAATCCTTTACCCTTTGCCACGGATTGGAGAAAATGGTTCAGGAGCCTCTCCGCTCTAATCTGTTGGACCTATTTCTAACCACAGTGCCACACGTTTACTACATTTGAAGTCATTGTGAACTGTCACTTATTCTTTTGCGATCTACAGTCATGCTAGGAACGATGAGAAGTTACCAATAGTTAAGACATTATAATATCACTGAAGTTGAATGAGGTTTTTTATTGTGTTAACGTAAAAGAAATAATGTCACAGCGCAGCGGTTAAATTTGGTTGAAACCAATAGTTAAGACATTATAATATCACTGAAGTTGAATTAGGTGTTTTATTGTGTAACTTAAGACCAAAGAGAAAATAAAATAATACGCAGAAATCTTTTTTTCTCCATCAATGCTTGCAGCAATTCTCTTGCTTATACATGTAATACCTACAAAGAGAAATCTTCTATCTAAGCAAGCGAAAATGATGTAAAGAGTCTAAGAAACCCTTAATACTGCGTCTTCTTTTTGCCTATCGTCGTTCATTACTGCGCTAAATAAACGGCAAGGGGTGGATGTAAACAACTATTGGATTCCGTCGTGCCTCTCCCACCCCCCCCCCGTTGTTCCTAGGGAAACGGAATACCGTAATGACGTGTTTAATCTTCCACGTTCAAATAACATGATTATTGAAATATAAGTTATTGTGGTAGATGAACCGTAAGTAAGTAAGAATTCGTATTAAGTAAATATTACGTAAACAAGTATTTTGCCGTTAAAGAAATGGTTTGCTTACTTCAAGTAATATTTCCGTTTAGGGGAAATGTATTCTGCCAATTATCATAAGTAAATACAATACACAATGATAATTATAGTGTATCTATTGGCGTCATTCTCCAGAAACAAGGGTCAAAGTTTTGCACAAGTAAATACACAATGATAATTATTGTGTATTTGTATTGGCGTCATTCTCCAGAAACAAGGATCAAAGTTTTGCACAAGTAAATACACAATGATAATTATTGTGTATTTGTATTGGCGTCATTCTCCAGAAACAAGGATCAAAGTTTTGCACAAGTAAATACACGATAATTATTGTGTATTTGTATTGGCGTCATTCTCCAGAAACAAGGATCAAAGTTTTGCAGTTTTGTTTAACCTTTTAGTATATTTATAATTAACCTAACGAACTGATTTTTTGTCAAAACATTTGTATACCTTTTTTGAAAGAATTTAGTTTTTTTACGACGAAAACTATTTATTCATATACATATTGCTTATGTACAGGTGTTCGTTTATATTTTAAAGCGTGACATGCAATGTTTTTTCCTAAAATAATTAAACGAGAACCATCTATGAAAGAGTAGATTTTGAATTCTTTTAAGTATTACTGTATTTGTTAGCCTTTCTTGATAGATTTCAGTTTGTTTATGGGCGAAACTATTAACATTTTAAAGCATAACTTGTGAAAAGCGTTTTTCGTAAAGTAATTAATAAAATGATTAAAAAAATGCATTCTTCGTAAAAGTAAAGATGTCACCCAAGCAAACAATTAGTTTAAAAATAAGGTATAAAATTTGTTTTATTTCTTGTTAATATTATTTAGAGGAGTGTGGGTTCCGCCAAATGAAGGTCGATCATATAGGGTCGATAATATTTTATAACGGCTGGTCAGCATTGGGTTTCCGCAATCTGTGTTAGACCTTTATCTTAGCACAGACATCGTTTTTTTTATTATAATAGTATAAACTAACATCGAAATAAAATCGAACGGACTCAAACAAGGTCTCAAACTACTTGAACGAAATCAAAAAAAAAAAGTTCTCAACTGTTGAACGCTGTTTTAGTTACACTAAAAACTGTAAAATTTCTTTTTCGAATTATTAATGAAAGAATGTTATTAACTGTGCTGCGAAAGAAAAAAAAATCAATTGGTAAAAAGATAAAATTAGTACGGCGTGTGCTTATAAATAAGTGCAATGTCGTTACATTTACAAGATCCAAAGATACATTCCTATTTCCCTACCAGATTAATAAAAATATATTAACACGCAAAAATGAGATTAGAGACCTTGGCGAGATTTTTGAAGCAAATCTCTCTTTCAAATCCCACATATTTGACATTGTCTCCCGCGCCAATAAAATGCTAGTATTTGTTCTTCGTAATGCGAGATCATTTACTAATGGAATTGAAATACGTCGAACATATGAAGAACTTGTTCATAGCATCCTGGAATATAGCTCCATTATTTGGGCCCCTTCTGAACAAAACCATATCCCAGAAATAGAAAAAGTACCAAAAAAGATTTATGCGTTACCTGTATGTGAGGGAATATACGTACTATTCATTCCTGTATCCATCCTTGTTCTTAACAGGGATGCTCGATTACAACACCTTAGAAGCCCGCAGAAAAATATTTTTAGGTAAACACTTTTTTTAGCTAATCTCTGGTATCATACTCAATCCGCCTATGTTAAAAGAGGTTAATTTTTTTATCCCTAACAAGTATACTCGTGGGAGATCCCGTGCACTTTTTTATGCACCGAAAGTGAGGACTTCTGCCTATAAGAACGCGCCAATAAACAGAGCGACTCAACTGCTTAACGATTCTGCATTGACCATCGATATTTTCAATGTCACTTACAGACAGTTTTCAGTAACTATCTTTTAGCACATGTCACAAAGTAGTAAAACTGCCCTTGTGTACTTTGTAATTTATAATCTTATCCACGATATATTGGTGTATAACTGTTTTATGGAGAACATGAAAAAATAAACCAATAAATAAATAATAAAAGTAATTATATTTTTTCGTTTTTTTTTCTGTTTTTCATATCGTTACTTTTGAAATCACAATCACAGCCTGGGGGAGGCTTTCTTCAGGTGATTACATCCCCTTCCGAGCCACGTGCGTAATTATGATGAACGGGGCTGATAAAGTAGCGTAATTCGTTACAAGGGGGGAACTGATAAAATGCGGTGTTACCTTTTTAAAAGGTAAACTCCCCACCTTTGAAGAATGCCCGCGCTGAGGCGATAACAGGGTTCCGGTGAACAAGTACTTTATAAAACACCGTTATTTTTATAACGATATTCAGGTGAAAATAATTCAGGGGCGCGTTAAAATAGAGGCAAGCCCATAGCCTACAGCTATGGACATTTTATTTTTATTTTTTTATTAACCCCTTAGGTCTCGATCATATTTTGTCGGAGGGTCAAAATATTTACAAATAATTGGATTATTTCTGTACGCATCCAAACTAACACCTGTTTTTTAATTTAAAAAATCAAAATATACATATAATTTTTGAAATAAAAAAAATATTGCATGCTATCACAAACAAGGTTTTAAAAATGGTTCACCTTACGTTTTTCCTAACGAAACTCACTGATAATTAAAAAAATAATAACATTTTATTGAGTCTAGTTTTTGGACTGTTAATTTATGGTGGAATTTCATTGTATTAGATTTGAAATTAAACATTTTATTAGAATAATTAATTTTAAGCATTCAGTTATTCAAAGACGTTCATAAAAAAGTAATAAATAAAGTAAATTCCCAAGGTTTCATTAACTTTGCATTTTAAGATAAAGCATGGTGTTTAATCTTTTTATCACCGTTTATATCATATTTCTTACGATGATAGTAAGGGAGACACAACGATTTCTATGGGACCTAAGTGAGTTTGAAAATTAGCTTTAAATGAAAATTATAGACGACAAATCAAACCGCTTCATAGCTATTTTTGTATTTTCTGATTAATTGTGGATTTGAATATTATTAAAATTATTCATGCAAATTATTATTAATAGATGGTTGTCGGTGCATGGATGCGTGATTGTAAAATTATTCATGTTCATTATAACTAATTTTTAAAATTGGAACTGGAATTACTTTATCATATCAGACAAGCAATATTTATGACTTATTTAAATTCAAAGCTATCACTTCACTATTTGAAAATTTGATATTGTTGCGCATAGTAAAGGCATAATATGCATGTATGTGATATTCGCTACCGATGTGGGTAGCGAAAACCGAATGGGTATGCGATATTCGCGTTGCGAAACGTTGTTGATTTTCGCCTGTCTAGTCAGTCACGTTCGTGCCGTCCGTGAACAAATACGTACATTCACTGTAATCGTGCGTGACCACTAAAAAAACCATCTTATTATTGAAATGCAAACAAGCAAAAACATAAGATTTGGCGATATGGCGCTAGCTGGGAAAGCCCATGCAAAATACCCGGCATTTTTCGCTATCCACAGCGGCAGTGAATATTGCTTTTATCTGAATTATAGGTACCCGCAAATCAAATATATTCCCAGGCATTAGTGTGCTGCATCTCAGTACAGTCGGACTTTTGCTAGAGGTTCGAAAGGCCCAGGCATTGTCTAAATTGTTCATTATTGTAGGTAGTCGGTAGTAATTCAAATTGGTCAGAAATAGTTTGGAATACCCACTCGCAGTGCCGTCTTACCCCGTAGTATTCATACAATACAGTACAACTGTATATATAATGTAATATACCAGCCGGTACTGGTCTCGGAGACTGCCCTGAGACTGTTCATTCCTGCTCTCGCGATTTTGTCTGCAGTCTTCCGGCATTGTTGGAAGAGTTGAGATTTTTGATTGAGACTTCTGATCAAAAAGCTAGTATTTTTTTGTTTATTTGTACGTCATCTTTTCAAAAATAAATATTTTTTGTGCTTATTAATTTAATAATTAAAAATTAGGGAGTCGCTGGATGAAGAAATTTATGAACTAATTAATCTGTATGATGAACAAGAATTTTTATGGAACGTAAAATATATGTTAGAAAAAAACCAAAAATTTGAAGAATTTGCGACAAAATTTAAAAAAGAACACATTTGCAAAAAAAAAATTGTTAGAAGCAAACAACTATCGAACAAGACACAGCAGACAGCAGACTGCGTATTGACTCTCAAACTAGTCTCAAATGGACGCGGAATTATCTTGATCTCGAGACCTAAGTCTCTGGAGTCTCCTGCAGCAATCTTCAGACCGCAAATGATCTCAAATGGATAGCACCCTGAGACCTGAAAGTCTCGAGACTTTCTCTCGAAATTTTGTCTCAAGTGGACACTAAGCTTTATCTATAGATCGTCCAGGTCCAGTTGATTTGTAATAATTTTAATGCAGAAAAACTTATAGTGAATTGAAAAAAATGTTGATGTTATCTGGGTCACTAGTGAGATATTTCAAAATGTTTTACTAATTTACCATACCGTTACACCTTTTGGTGTTATTTTGTAGTTAATTTAATATGTGAAACATAAGTCAACTGTAAATAATATTTGATTTATTGTAAGCATTCGAATATTGCTTTCGTCATTATCTTATTTATTTATTTATTTTATTTACATTTGATACATTTAAAGCCTAAATAACAAATAATATTACATAATAAGAGAATATATTTAAAATGAATACAAGTGTTATTACGTTGTTTTAGGTCGATATTAGTTCCTAGCTAGGCAGATTGCCTGTTCTAAGGAACCAAAGTGTGTAAAGTGCCAAATGCAATTTAAATTATTATAATTTTTTTAAATTAATACCTATGTACTAAGTTTTTACTAAATGTGCCATTCATAGGTAACCATGTATCGTTTTAAGTCACATTATATAATAGTTTTTCAGACTCCTCCCTACCCAAGCCAATCAACCATTTAGTTATTATTGAACCAATGCAGGACATTTTGCAATTTTTAATATTTAAGTCTGGGGGGATTTTATTGTATAATTTCGGTCCCAGATACGCATACGTCTTTTGATACTTTGCCGTATTGCTCCCTGGGACGAAGAGATCCTTTCTGTTGTGACTTCTTGTATTGTATTTGTGATCAATTTTATTAAAATTTTCTATATTTTTATGTACATGGATAATAATCTTTTTTATGAAGTTTTGACGAACATCAAGAACGTTAAATTTTTTGTAGAGTTTTTCGCTTGAGAACCTGTAGGGTTTACGCATAATGACTCTAATTATGGATTTCTGGGCCTTTACAAGCGGATCTAAAATCGTTCTTCCTGACGCTCCCCAGCCAATACAACCATACGTTAAGATGGGGTTGCACAGTCCGAAATATATTTTTCTTAGGTATTTTTGTTTAATTATGTTTCGCAATGCAAAGAAAATGTATATCAATTTTCTTACCCTACTTGAAAGATTGTCGATGTGATATTTCCACTTAAGATGATTGTCTATGATAACACGTAGATATTTGATGTTGTAGCTTGTTATAACTTAGTATTTGGAGACAGACTAATCAACTAGCGATCAATATTCCAACCTAATTTCAGTAATAAAATAAATGATTTCATAATTTACAATATTTTTATTTTTTTTATTTCTATCTTCTTTAAAATATAATATTTTTTTGAAAATTATTTTTCAGCTTTGTTTTAATTTTTATATTTATATTTAGTTTTATTTATTTTTAAACATGATTTCTTTTTCTTCTTTCTTATATTTTATCTGATTCTATAAATTAATATTTTTTAGTTTTTATATTAATTATTTTATATCTGACTATTACAATACGGGCACTAACCTAGTGTGGTAGTTAAAAAATGTAAAAACTGGAAAAATTATAAAAATTTATGATATGATAAAAAAAGAAAAAAAAAATATATATATATACATATATAAAATGTTTTAAAGTTAAGGTGGCATAGATACATAATCATTTTTCTCTTGTATTTTACAACTTTGATATCCGATTGAATCTTGTCCACATATTGTAATGTGTACCTATGCCATATTTGGTCGCTAATTTGGAGGGACTTAAAGTCACGCCAATGCTTTAACCAAGTCTACAGATGATTAATGCATTATTCTTGACAGAGCGCCGAGGTTAAACTCTCTCCCTAATTATGTATGGAGCCTAACTAAGTACTGTTATATTAATATATGCAAGTACAATGCACGAAATGTATATTATTTATTATCATTAGAATTATTTTACTTATGTGCGCATACAGAGTGGAAGATATCGCCCTGGTGTAAGACCACAATTCAGAATTGAAACGTTGCTTAATAATAGCTTTAGCCATGTTTAGTGACTAGATCTGAATAGCCAGGTACTTCTCCACCTTTCTCTTCCCCATCTCCTTCACTTCCCCACTTACCTCCAGCCTCACAACATACCCCTATTGGGGATGCCATAGTCTCACTGGCTCCAGACGGTAGCAGTTAAGACTCTTGTGAGGTATTCTCTATTGAAAAAAAAAATCTGTGTCTTGTTTGTTTGGATTACTTTTCCTTTGACCCACCTAACAAAAACATATTTTTTTAAAGTAAATATCGAATTAGAGAGATATCGCTCCCTTCTGTTCGAAGCCACTGAAACTTAGGCGTCTCAATCTTAAACATTTGTCTTAGACTCTCTCGGCACATCTCCTTGCTCCGCAGTGGGACGGATGGATTCATACATATGTCACTCATAGACACGTTGACCCCAGATTCCTACCCAATCCCTAAACCTATTTTTTTAAATATATATATATTTTTATTTTATTCCAGGATGTGGGGAGGATAGTGCAATCCCACACGTCCCATATAGTTATAAATATAGTTAAATTATAAATAAAGTTTTAAAATAAATACTTGCCAGAGTTTCCTCTCTCCTTTAAATGACCCTGCAAACAGCATTCCAAAAAAAAACCTGTGCCATGAGGGATGCTTCTCTTCAACGTCTCTTGTGTAGAGCTAATGTAAAACAAACTCTAATAATTGGGTAACTTGGAGAATTAGGCAAGAAAATCAGTGGAAAAACAAAATGTTTTGAAATAGCTGGCAATTCAGATATGATCACCAAGGTCGTGTTAAGTAATAATTTCAAAAAACGTGCATCGTTTCAATTAGAAAAATGGTTAAAACATATTTTTAAAAGCCTTAGAAATCTTTTCGCTGAGATAAGTAATACGAGAGTACAATAAAAATCTAGCCAAATTATATCACAACAAGTTTCCAAAATTAAATCAACATTACCGAATCAAAGTAAAATCGAATCGAGTCAAACTTTAAAGCAAGTTAAATAATCATCTGCGATCCTTAGTAAATATAAATAATAATTATATCGCCCCAGGTTGTATCGGTCGTTAGGAAGGCGACCCTATTCAAACTTAGAGGCAATCAATTCATTAAGAACTTTATAACACAAGTCGCCATCTCTCCCCTAATAATAAATCACTGAAAAGTTTGCAGCCCAATGAAGATACCCAAACAATTCTGATTAGTTCCAAATGTTGGATGGAATAACAGCGAAAGCTTGAAGGATTTAGGTCCCTTGGTCTTTGTATGGTGCTTACGTAAGACAACCATTCAATTTCAATAAAAAAAAATTATACTTAATTTTTTTTTTTAAATAAATAATTAAATAAAAAAAATAAAATTAAAAAAGTTATTTTTATCTTTTAGTGAAAACCATTTCAATGATGAGTCAGAAGTCAAATATAAAAACAAATTTTGACCACCTACATATATGGAACTTTCTTTTCTTTTCAGATGAAACATTCGTAGGTGGTTATGAAAATTTAGATTTTTATTATTTTGGTACGATGCTGCCTAAACATTTTGGCATCTAACTGTAAATCTAAGTACTACCTACCTACTTACTAACATTCGAACTAAACATTTTTTTAGAGATTTGTTAAACGGTTATCTAAAAAAAAAAACTTTTATATTACGCACATCTCAACTTCGCATCATGAATTTTTTTCAAGAGATTTTTGAGTGGAAAAGTTTGTTTTCGATTAAATTTTGTGCATTATTATTTATTGATTAAGGAATTTGACGTAGATTGTAGGTAGTATCCACAGTTGTTTCGATTATTCGGTAGCTTAGACTGCTTAGTGCTTAGTGGGCGTAATGCATTTGAAAAGCTTTTTTAAAACCTAATCATAAGCTAACTTTTTTTTCAAGCAGCGCCTTATAATCCCCTCCTACTTCCATTGTATAGAGGCTGGATAACTGTATCGCCACTCGTTGTAAGGCAGGTTAGGGTAGGGGCTGTAGGAAGGGATTTAAGATTATATGAAGGAGAAAATCAGATGACGTAAGCTCGTTCCACGCGCGAATCGAATTACACAAAAACGAGTCGAAGAAATTACCTGTTATGGCCAACATAATCTTTGAACGAGTGTTCCGCACGTGTCCGTTGTGTCTTGCATTGGTTCAAACTGGCTATTCTGTTTTGAAATAAGAATGCTATAGTTCCTACCGGGTTTTCATTTATCCAATTCCTAGCTCTCCCTAACCATCACTCATCACTTCGCTGGAAAAGTATTTTAAATTTGTATCAAGTGCAAGAAAAATGCTAAAATTTCGAGTGCTTTTGTTTTTGAAACAGAAGAAGAATTGGGACCACCTTGGTAGCAGGTCGTTAACATTTTATAAGTAAAAAGGAGGAATTTGACTAACTAACTAACTAACTAACTAACCATCACGCCGTTTCCCCGCAGGGGTAGGCAGAGAGGACGGACCGCCAAACAACTCGGTCTTGGCATACACTCCTCGCCTCATTCACATTCATACATCTTATCATACATGCTCTTCTATTATTCTGACTCTTGACATGGCCCGACTCAAGTATCTGATTCACTTGATCGTGCCATGTCTTCCTCGGGCGTCCTCGACTTCTTCTACCATTCCCATTAGTATCATATATTCTCTTGACACGCCTTTCTTCGTTCATTCGCTCTATATGTCCAAACCATCTAAGCGTCCCTTTTTTAATCTTACTTATGACGCTCACATCGCATTGACTAACTTGGAAGTATATAATATAATTTTAGGTGTTTATTCCTTTAATTCTGGCGATAATTACCTCGAAGTATCGCAATGGAACTATATAACCATGTTTTGATAGGGTCGTGTGATCCTTCGCAAAAATAAGGTGATTGGTACAATACGGTACGGTGGTGGTGACAAAAATATGACTTTTTCCTTGCATAATTTTTACATATCTACACATTTAGTGTTTCAACATTCAGTAAACAAAAATTGGTATCCTTCCAAACAAAAAATGACCAAAAAATAAATCTCAAAAACTAAATTTCTTCAAGTAAACAACTGCTGCAATATGGCACTATGTGTTCAAGACACAAATATGGTTGACATTTATGGCAAGAGTACACAAATATACATATATATTTATTTCTTCAAACTTCGCAAAATCACTTCGTGGCGTCATTTTGAATTAATACATATATATGTTTATTACACAATAAAAAAATTATAAACTAGGGCATGGGGCACGTGCTTCACCCCCCCCCCAGACGGTATTTTTGTGTACTGTGGAGATTCCATCACATAAAAGAAAACTGTCTTTATTAAATATTTAATTTTTCTATTCTTTTGACACTTTCATAAACCTTCCTATACATTCTTGGAGAAATAAACTTTGAAGCATGATACTTCAAGTTTATTTCGAACAGTAATTGTTGATTTTTTTTCCAGTCCACCCTTTGTGCCGCCCCCAGAAAAAAATCCTGGATCCGCCCTTGACGGTAAAACACGGTCTCACACACCGGTTGGTAAAAAAATACACAACGTACGCTCACTAAACAGCTTTGTCATGAATTGATAGTGGGGTGCAATGCAGCAGCTACTCGAAATTGCAACAAAAAACGATAACGGAGAATAAAGTTATTCGAAATTTTTAACACAGACGATCTTCATTGGCAGGTTAAAAAAATGTTTGTTCGTGGGCAATATGGAACTACGACTAGTTACCGACATTTCATTTATCGTATCCTGCTCAGGTAGTAACCAAATCTCCACTTTCTCCTTTCCAATCCTTGCAGATGCTATTGTCCAGGTGGCTCTGGATATTTGCGAGCATTTAGAAATCTTGTTCGTTAATAGATCACGTATTTTAAAAGTCCGAATTTGTTCTCTTTTATTACGAAAAACCAATAAAAAATATACATTAATTCAGATAACCTACGTGATACGTCACCTTATGTTACACGTGGCAACAAGAGGTCTTATAAATCACGACATTCAATTACACATAAGGTACAGCGGGAGTAAAACTTTGCAGGTAATAAACAAGAGATGTCCAAAGTGGTTCTAACGGCCCAAAGTTCCGTCCACAAGCGTCTGGAGACGTACGCCAGCATCCTGAATCATCACTCCAGCGTCTCTGAGACGACGCTTTATATCTTACTTATATCTTCCGTGGTATCTACCTAAAACCAGTGGCAGTGGCGTGCGGTCCGTAAAGCCTAAAAAACTGTGCTTAACTAAAGAAAAATGAACATAAAAAACTAACAGATTAAAGGCATTTTAAAAATGGTTTTCGGTTAAAACTGAACAGCAACACAGTCACAAGATCATAATAATAATAGGCCCGGTAGTAGGCACTCAAAAACAAGAAGAAGGGGAGGTACGTAAAAACGAATGTTAGAGGGAGTGCGCTAATATTAAAAACGATAATATTCAAGCGAAAGTTGTGAAAATATTTAATAAAATATGACTCTTTTAAAATAGAACAAAAATCTCCCGACAAATTCTTTAGCTACATTTAAAGATACTCTGAATTTTAACATGTTAACGAAATATGAACGAAATGTATTTTTAATAATTTTCGGAGCTTATTTCGCGATTTTCTTCTATAGAGTGAATTTTATATAATTACCATTTCGGCTCACCAGTACAGATATTATCTTCAAAAATAAAATATACAATTTTGGGAACTTAAAAACTGAAAGTATTATAAATCGGTAGAAATGCGAAATGCCGCGCCTTAAGTTAGGTAAGGTTTAGTTTAAGGGAGGTCAGGTTAGGTTAGGTTAGTTTTTAAATTATTTTTCTTCACTTTCCTTAGACGATCTGCTTTTTCACTTTATAAAACCAAATCAATTTTTACCATCGTTTTACATCAATATTTATTTCTTCTTGACGAATTTATTCTTCCTGACTTGATCCATATTTGACTTCCTCAATCGATTTCCTACTGTTAAATTTTTTTGTACTACTTCAGCACTTAACCCAATATTTCGGAGAATTACAATTTTGTGAAGACTACGTTAAAAAAAAATTGCATCTAATTTTTTTAGCAGGTTTCGACGCACAGAACACTGCATGCTGCTTAAAGATACCGCTTGTTTTGCTATTATTTTATCACAATGAAAATGTTCGTTTTGAAAGTAGATAAGTCATAAAATACCCAGTTATAGTCGCATTGTAAAATAATGATGGAAATATTGTTGTACCAAATGAAAATAAAAGTAAAGGTATCCATGGACATAAGGCTTTAACATTTTCATATACACACTATTCGGTTTTGTAGTTTGTAACATAATGGCTTTGTTAAATCTTACTAAGCCTGTTTTTTTCTGTGCCACCTGCGGAAAGTAAAATAATGAAATAAATTATTCTTTGAACGATCTCCACAATTTGGGAGGCGGGTGTGGGTACCGCTGCCCGAAAACCATTTATTGGATAACCAACATCCCCGCCATAGGTCAGCCCGTGTGGTTCGTTACATTTGGTGACTTAGCAGGCGTGTCCGGGTTCATGGGGTGAGGTTTGTCTAAGTTTCTAAGTAAATTCGTCGTAAGGAGTGACCTTAGCACATTCACCCAGATTCCTACCCATCCATCAGACCTTATCCCTTCCAAGAACTTACTTTCCTTGCTTTACCTAAAAAGATCCTCCTTACACCATCCCCTAAGAAGACATAGGCCCTGAGGTAATTTTTCTCAGGGCCTCGTGTGTGTAACACAATAATTATTTATTTTTATATTAATAGCTTAAACTTCAAATTATAAATAAATATTCATCCTAGACTTGTAGAAAAGTCAATGGATGTCGCCTAATAAATAAAATGGTTAATTTATCCTGACACTATCTAGATGGCATTTAGTTCGAGTTGAATCTTGCCATCATACATAAAGATAGTAGACAATAAAATATGCGTTAAGAAAATGAAGATAGTGTTGTCAGCTCTCAGTCGAAGTTATGATGACCGAATCTGGTAGGGACTCATTAGCTCAGTGGTTAGAGCATCTTCCCGGAAAGCCGAAGATCCTGGGTTCGAGTCGCAGATGTGACCCGATCTTTCTCTAATTTTTCTATTTCAGATTTAGATTGAGTTTCCACTAATATTGTCTTCATTAATAAAAATGAAGCAATAATTATTATTCGCACACAAACATTAACAAATAAAAACGGATTATTCTTGGATCGTGAGTATTGTACGCCACTGCTAGTAACCCTTAAAAGGTACTTATAGACCTCGCCACGAAGGTAATGTTAGGAGGCCGTCTCGTGGAAAACTTTTCACTTAGAACTACATACAGCCCAAGTGCTTTAGCGATGTACAGCAAATCATATCAAGCTTTTAGAAGCAGAATTTTATTTCCTGTTTTGTTTGGTAATATAAAAGAGTGTTGTGTTTGAGCGACCGACAGAAAAATCATTTTACTGACACAGTATCTATTAAGAATACAAAGAATATAATTTTTTTTTAAATTAAACAATTGAATGTGACCAAAAACTTGGACCTGAGTAGCACTCTATCCGGGAGTAATTTATTTTATTTTTGTTTTGCAGAAACAAACAGTACATAATTACATGGAATAAAATAGTTACAAAGTTATAGAAAATAATACAATAATAGGTACCAATGACATGTCGCTGTTATATATGATATATTATACATTATACCTAAATTAAGTTATTATAGAAGGAGAGTATAGTGTGTGTGTGTGTGTGTGGGTGTGGATGTGTGTGTTATGTGTGCGAAATTAGTATGCTAGAAAAGTTTTTCTTAAACAGAGCGAGGGAATTAAAAAATATATCGGTATTTGTGTCTTTTTGAATTGTGTTGAATGTTTGAAGGATGCGGGAAATTGGGGAGTAGCCTGCAGCGTTTGTTTTATTACTAGCTGTGTAGAAAAGGTTGGTGTGTCGACTTCTTTTAAATGGGATGTTAAAATTTATTTGGGATAGATGTTGTGGGCAGTCTACCTCGTTGTGTATTATTTTATAGAGAAATGTCATGTCAGTTACCGTTCGCCTGCATTTCAGGGATTGTAGAGTGCAGATATAATTTTTGTTGTATTTATAACCAAGATACTTAATAAATTTATTTTGTATGGGCTTTATGTTGTTAACGTATTAGGTGTATTTGGGATTCCAGACAGGTGATGCAATTACTTTCTGTGCTACCGTATATCTGCTATGTATATCTGTACCCATGAAGCATATATGAGGTGTGTAAAGGCAAAGGTAGTAATCTCCATTTCAGCCAGATTGCTATGTTTGATTTTGAAACGACAAGGAGATTGCTATATTTGCTTTTACGTACAATATTACATACAAATATTGAATATTATGTACGTGATTACAATATTTTTATGTAATATTATACAGAAAAGCAGAGGTAGCAATTTATTTTTTATTTTTTTTATTTTTTATTATTATTGAGTTAGTTTATACTACATGAATATAAACTAATAAGAACTCACATCACGTATCACCGCCCGATTTGCCTAGGCGGGATACGGCCTTAGAGGCGTTCAGGCCTAATCCTGTGGATGGTAGCATCGCACCACCGGCCGGTCGACCGAGTGCGTGAACCAAATGTCCAAAACTGCCGTTCCTCTCGTACTGAGCAGTATTACTATCGCAATGATCGGTCATCAGTAGGGTAAAACTAACCTGTCTCACGACGGTCTAAACCCAGCTCACGTTCCCTTTTGATGGGTGAACAATCCAACGCTTGGCGAATTCTGCTTCGCAATGATAGGAAGAGCCGACATCGAAGGATCAAAAAGCGGCGTAATAATATAATTTATAAGATAGCAAAAGCAAACATAGCAATCTGGCCGAAATGGAGATTGCTGCCTTTGCTTTTACACACCTCATAATATGGATGCAAGTCCAAAACACAAAATGTTTGTGCGGATTGTGTAGTACCTACCGATTGCTATGATTAATCGAGGTAATGCCCATTAGTCCAATCTAGACTTTCTTACAATATAGTATGCTGGGGATCCTGTCTGAAGTCCATTATAGAGCCACTTAATATTGCTCACATATTGATTCTTAAAGTTATTACAAAAAATAAAAATTACGTTATCCAACGAAACTATTTTACAAGGTAACCAATGTTATGTGTATAAAACTTCTGTAGGTATATCAATAAAATAATTTTTAGATTTTTTATTAATACTAAATCTGCAAAAAGAACCCAACAAATCCATACCACTAGAATTGTCTTTACAATGAACTTTGTGGCAGTACAAACTAAATCATCTTTTGGCCAAAGAAACTATTTATATCAGGCTCCACTTATGTTTAATATTCTACCAGATTACACTAAGTCTTCCAATAAATTTGCTAAATTTAAAAATAATGTTAAGATATTTGTGTTGACAGTTGATTGGCATACTATTTTTTCATCCTAGTTATTTATTAAATAAAAAAGATTTTTTTTAATAGTAAGATTTTATTTAAGTTCCATTTGCCAAAATCAGAGTGTCACCCTAGTTGTTTTGAACTTTCACTTTGCTTCTTAATGGGTATAGTGATTAATAAAGTATTTATGGTTTAAATATTGTTACAATTTCATTCTCAAGTTCTTCCCATCTGGCCACTAATGTAATATATTAATTTATTTCTTTCATGTAATATTTTAGTGTTGTGTATGTAGTTTTTTGTTATTTGAATTTAACTTATGCTTTTTCGCTCAAATTTATTAAGAGGGTTATTACCAGAGAATACCGGAAATTAGTCCTTTTTAAATCAAATTCTAGACGTATTGACTCTTTTTTACAAAAAAAACATAAATTGATTTTAAAAGATTGTTATTTTATCTGGTAAACGCATTTTTTAAATTTTGAAAAATTAAGTTTATTATTAATATACTAGGTTATACCGTTGGTCGTTGGCAGATTTGTTCAATTTCCAAACGACACATTATATTATATAACACAAATTTCAAATCATATAATCATACAACAAAATAAATCAATAAATAGTCTGGTAAACACAGTTTTCAGAATTTAAATTTCAATTAATTTAAAATTATTAAAAAATAAATCTGAGAACGTGTTTTGTCTGGGTCAAAGGGTTAAAGTAGGCGATATTATTTTAAAGTTGAATTGACCGATTTATCGTAAAAAGGATTAGATTAGTGTTTATTGTAAGTAAGGGACAATCAGCAGAATATAATCTACTGTTTGCACGATTCTTTTCATACAAGTTGTACCTAAGGTCAATGTTTTCCTTTGGAGGGTTGAAAGGCCATCTCACGACGGACCAAAAAATCATAATATGGTTTTATTATAAAATTCAACCTTTAAGTGTATCATTTTAAAAACTGCATTAAATGAGCAATTTTTTTAATAACTTTCCAGATTAGCACGGTACGTTTTTTAATGTATAAAGAGTTCAAGAGAGCCAAAAAAATTAACGATATAGGCACTGGAAATTTATTTTGGACTGCGATCAATAGCAGGGCTGATCAGGAATGCTTAATAAAAATACTATCTTCAGATGTAGACTTTTGAAGCTGCGGCACTCGAAAAACTGATTTAAGGCGATACTCAAAAGAATTTATAATCTTTCAAACATGTCACGCGTTTAATGATCTTGGTCAGTTTGTGATTAAGCTTATAAATATTGGTCCCAAGATTCTATGAGAAAGAAATAGTAGTAAAATTTCATCAGGCATATTTAGGAAGATAAAAAAAATATTGCTGATTCAAAGTAGTGAAACAAACTCTTTCACATTTTAGCAAATAATAAATAATCAATAAATTTATGATAGCACCCGAAAATCCGAAGATTTTTATAATATACTGTTTCAGAAACATCTTTTGTATCATGTAATGTATCCTCATAAAAATCTGTAAAAAACCTATTTGTGAGTAGGAAATTCAAAACTTTTTAGACATTTTTTTTTTTTGTATTTGGCATTTGAAAAAATAGCTATAGCAAAGAGTTTTACTCGTGTTATTCAAAAAAAAAATCAAGAATTTTTAGTAAAAATGAAAAAATCTAATTCTTAAAATACTTCAATTTGGGAGGAGAGTATGGGTACCGCTGCCCCTGGAACCATTTATTGGATAACCAACACCCCTGCCGTAGGTCACCCCAAGTGGTTCGCTACGTTTGGTGACTAAGCAGGGGTGCCCGGGTTCACGGGTGAGGTTTGTCTGGGTCTTGACGGTGAATGCATTTGCCCACCTACTGCTTGGCGAGCCAGATCTGGAGAGACTGGTTTTGGGAGACTTAATTTAGACCTGTCCAGCCGGACTCATTTGACCCACCACCCTGCATCGCAGTAGGAGGGATGGATTCGTACATTCGTCACTCCTGGACACATTGACCCCCAGATTCCTACCCACTCCTCTTACCTTTTTCCTTCTCAGAACTGCCATTCCTTCCTTTCCATTAAAATAACCTAAACACAGCATCCCCAAAGATGACGCAGGCCCTGAGGGAATTTTTTTCCTCAGGGCCTCCTGTGTGGAGCTAATGTAAAAAAAAAAGCCAATCAAATTTCTAAAACATCATTATTATAATTGAATTCTTTTAAAGCGTAAGTACTTACAAAAACTTAAATAAATAACTCTCTCAGAATTTTCTTTTGTTGTAATAATACAATTTTCCGCCCTACCAGTTATTATTGTCTACTTCGTGGTTTTCTTGTAAGTATAGATTATTTTATAGATGAAAATAAAAGAGCTTCAGAAAATCACGACGTTTGACGTTACTGAAATAGACCAAGTAATCAGAATATGACGCAGACGAGAAAACGCATAGCGAGCTAAACAAAAATAGAAGAAAACACCATGATTCCGTATAACCATAGATTCGAAATGGAATAGGAGAAGAAAAACAGAATTATTACTAAGAAAATATGGGTCACTGCCTGTTAGATCACATAGCAATCCTTTTCCGTTGTGTGAGTGATTGTATCTTTTCTGTAATCAGGAATCTGGATGTTTTCAAAGTGGATTTGCTAAATTCATTACAATTAATCATTCTTGAAGGTCTTGAGTACCCACTTAATTCGTCAAGATATCGAATTTCTTACAATACGTAAAATATTCGTTGTATTCGTGTACACAACGTTAGCTGGGCTAGGGTGGTTACCGCCGCCCCGGGAAACATTTACTAGAAAACCAACGCCTCTGCCATAGATCACACCGATTGGTTTGCTACGTTTGGTGACTTAGCAGCCAAGGATTATGAGATGAAGTTTGCTAGGTCTTAGCGGTGGATGTGTCTGCCTATCAACTGCGTGGCGGGTCTGATCGGGATAGATTAATTGAGGGAGACCATTTGACGTCTCCAGCAAGATTCTAGACCCATCGGGTTGTTCCGGAAACAATGTATTGGATAACCAACACCTCTGTCATAGGTCAGTGGTTGAGTGGGTATAGCGTTTGGGTCCCACCCAGGCGTTCCGTGTTCGGTTCCTCGGCTGGCTAAGCCCTCCATCACAACACAAGCAACATCTTCCGCTTACTTTGGTGGTAGTAGGAGATTTTCGAATGTTGTTGGGTTATTCGTAACCCGGGAATGTTTGTCTTTCTTTTTTTTTAAATTTAATTTAATTTAATAAAAAGTGTCTCGGCAAGTGGTTTGCAGGGTTGTCTGGGTTCATCGAGTGAGTTTTTCCGGGTGTTGGGGACGTATGCGTCGGCCCACCCGCTGGTAGTGGGCCAGATCGAAAGAGACTGGTTGAGGGAGGCCTTTTGACTGACCCTCTGGCCGAAATCTCTATTTATCCGTGCACCCCAATTTGAGGGATGTATTCATACGTCCATCATTCCTGAACCCACTGCTTCCCAGATTCCTACCCAACCTCATACATATTTTCTTCGCAGAACTTACTCTGCTTTATTATTTAAGAAGACTCTCTACACAGCACCCCTAAAGATGATACAGGCCCCGTGGGAAGTCATTTTCCTCCGGGCCTAGTTGTGAGAAAATCATTATTTTGTAGCCTGAGAAATGATGTATAAATGAAGCAATAACTATGTGCCATCCATCATATCTGCATAAAAGCGTGATGGTTGCTTAATCATTGGTTATCACATCAGTCATAAAAAGTTAAGTTAGGTTCGATAACTGGTCGTCTTCAAATAGTGAATTAAAACGTCTGTCGTCTGTCGCAGAGGAAAGAAATGTTCCTAACTCAAACAGAAACTAAATGAACGGTCAAAGTCCATCGTTAGTATTAAAATGTACAGGTAAAGAAACACGAGAAGGTTCACGACTTAAAATAAATTTTTTAAACAAAATGTTTCTATTATCTTCGGGACTGAATTCAAGTGTCTTCAAGTTTAAATTTAGGAAATGATTAAAAATATAATTTTATCAGGCATACGGAGGGTTTAAGAACACACAAAAAATATTTCATATTTTAGGCTGCTGATTCAAAATAGCAAAACAAAAGTTTGCCACGAAACCTTTTCACATATTAGGAAATAATATGTATCAAAAAATTTATGAAAGCACCCGAAAATCCGAATGATTTTTATGTTGTAATGTTTCGAATTTGTTATAATATTCTTAACTTTTTTAGGCATTTGTTTTTTTTTTATAGTCAATTATAGCAATTTTTTATTTCAGTATGCACAGGAATTATGCTGTCATGAGCTTATTTAAAGTATCAAAAATATATTTTATTATTTATTACTCCTCCCTATTTCCCTCCTTTCTCTCCCCAAAAATACCCTTTACACAGCATCCCTATAGATAACAAAGGCCCTGAGGGAAATTATTTTCCACAGAGCCTTCTGATTAGAGTTAATTTTTAAAAATGCTCCAGTGGAAGACTTCCCTTACATATATTGTATTTCGGATCAAGCAAGAACTGCCGTCGCTGCCATCTTGCCTTGTAGATATGCTATCCCAAGCGCGACCAATCCCAAAAACTATAGATCCTAAACGTAAGACTTGTAAACTATACCCACCAAAGATAAAAAGAAAGACGATTTACACTTGTGAAGGCTGTAAACAGCCAATATGCCTACAATATTCTAAGCTAATCCAATATGCAAAGACTGCCAATAAATATGCACAAGTTGGGCCTTTATCAATTTTTTTTATGTTTAGTTTTAAGAAGTTAATGTGAAGTTTTTTTATAATTAATAATGAAACTTCTTTATGCACGCTTGTTTTGGTGGTTAAGCTGGCGAATGTGACGAAAAGTGTAGTCGAACCTATCTGAATAAGTGATCTCGAGTAAAAATGACTGAAAAGTGCCTTTAATTATTAAATGGTTAGATTTTAGTTTAAAATAAATATTTTAAAATTAAAATGTGTTGTTTTATTTACATTTGGTAAGGTCCGTATATAAATAAAAACAATTTTAGCTACGCCTTTAAAGATAGCGGTCTTACTGCACGTCCATAGTAGTAGTGTAACAAAAATGTAACGTCCATAGTAATGTTAAAGGTTAAACATCTCATTTGTTCCAATTAAAAATGTCGATATCTTTGTTTTTTTCGTTTGATCTGTGTTGGCGAAGAATTGGCGAGTTCGCTATATAATTTGTGAGTGAATGGTGATATTAAAACAGGTCCTTTTGCCGGATGATTCTAGTAGGTACTGCTAAATTGACTACACTCAGGTGTTTGCAACAGTCGAGCTCCAATTTACAATTTTAAAAAAGCATTGGTGGCTTAATCCTTCGTCGATCCTTTGATCCTATTTTACGGAAGTCGTGTCTTAAACCCACGCTAAAGCGTGTAATAGCCCATTGGAGGCACGTCATTAGCTGGGCGAAAGCAGTCAGTGGTGTTTAGGCGATGCACGTGTTCAAACGGCCACAGTCTGACCAAAACTACAGGCAGTTCGTAAAGTTATATGTTTCGTTAATTGTTAGCGTGCGGAGATCGAAGAAAACAAAACTGGCAAATCTAACAAGTTTTGGACAGCTTAGATATTCGTGAAGTAGTTATTAATTTACAAGATGACAGATAAAAATAGAAGTATGTATTATTTTTATAATATGTAAAACTATTATTGTTACATGTCGTCGTTGGATATAGAATATAAACCATGTGAGACTGAGTATATTCAGAGAAAATCGATAAAAACTGTTTAAAAAAATAACGAAACGGAAAATAACATTTTTAATTATGGACAAAGTAGGAAAAATATATGTCATTCATTATAAGAATATACATATATGGCAAACATTAATTATTTTATGCCAGAAAATTTCATTTTAACGCGTTTTTCTCACATGCTTCATATTCTATGCACAATTTTCTCACATGGTCCGTATTCTATATGCAGTGTTCGTCATAATTAAAATACCATAATAATATCCAAATATTTAATAAAAATATATTCAAACTTGACAACTAGGAATCAAAAATGACGTTAACATTATGTACATACTAAGGCAATTGATTTGTTCAGTGGTATGCAGAGATAATGACTTTTTTTATTTTTTATTATATACTATTTTGTTTGTCCTCACATGTTTTATTTTCTACCGCCTTAAATATTTGATATTTTTACATGGCTCATATTGTAGAAAATGGAGAAAAAATAAAGAAAAATGACTGTATATTACAGTCATTTTCGTCAAAATCGTCACATTGTTCATATTAAATATGCAACGACGATGTGTTAATAATAATAATAATTGGATGATTTGTAGAGCGTTCTTTTTGAAAATTACCTCAAGACCGCTTACGTAGCTTTTATTTATAATAAAAAATTATATAAATATCCATATCTAATATTATTAGTTCCTTCATTTCTTGATATATGTTATTGATAAATATTGCCCTTTATGGTGAGGATAGGCTATTCTTATTTTCTTTTATAACAAACATTGATGTAAAAATTGTATATTTATTGTTAAAAACATACAAATATTAAATAATAGTAATATTTCAAAAAAATAAATTTTATTTGTTCTAATGGAAATTAATTTCATGGTAATCGTATTTGTGTATTTTCCTTAAGAATTACATATGATTATTTTTTTACGTTTGCCATGTAAAAATAAAGTGCTTTCTAAAAAACTGGCTACAAAAATTTTGGCAATTTCATAACAGAAAAATATAATTCTATTCGTACAACTTCATGATACGAAAAAGTATGCTGACGACTTAACCACGAGGGCGATTACCGATTACCACGTTCTGCTTCTGGACGGCTATGGCTTTACCCATTTTTCAAAATTAGTACCTACCCTTAACCTTTCAGGCTAATTTGTTCGCTTTTCGGATCAACTCATAGATATCGTTGCGTCTCTCTTACTATAATAATATAAACGGAGTTAAAAAGAAAAAAATACCACGTTTTATATTCAAATCAATAAGTTAACCACAAAATATTTCAAATATACACATTTATGAAACCAATGTTTGAAAAAGGCAATTTGATTAGCAATTTATTTTTACATGAAACAAAAAATTGAGTTAACAATAACGTTTATAATACATTCGCCTAATAAAATATGTGTGTTTTCATTTTTTTCTGTGATTTTAGTTAACGTAAGGTCAGTCATTTTTAAAACTCTTCTTATGTGTGCAAAAAAAAATTATATTTCAAAAACTTTGTGTTTATTTCTAATTATAAAATTTGGCAGCATATATCTACCATTTCCAAAAAATTTCATTTTGGTTTTCGGGTGCGTTCAGAAATATCCCATTTATTATGATTTTGTTGCGAAGCGGAAATATTTTGGCCTTTCGACATAATTGGCCCGATCCCTAAGGGGTAAAATAATTTAAAAAAATTGAGCACTGTCAATATGAACTATCCTATACCGAGGTTCCTATAACGGTAAAATTTCTATACATGGAATACATTTCCTGAATTTTTTACAACCAGGTTGCTCACTACGGCGAACCAGATACTAAGACATTTCATTTCTTCCCAAAAAAACCATCAGATCATTATTGTTATTAACCGTTAACAGTCTACGCATCTATAAAGTTCAATATTAACTCATAAACCCATAATATAAACGCACCTATAAAGTTGAATACTAACCCCTCAGTCTAATTTGTTCGCTTTTGGGAACAACTCTGACTTGTCAGTAGCTGAGTTGGCATCGCGTCGACTCCCGCCAAGACGTCGCGTGTTCAATTTTAGTAAGACTATGTCATCTCTAATTGGATTATGTTGTGAAGCTGAAGGTAGTGCGGAGGAGAATAATAATGGAAGAAGAAGGCAGCAGTACCTGGCTATTCAGATCATGTCACGAAATAAGGCTAATGCTATTTTAAGCAACGTTTAAAAAATATATTAAACTGTGAAATAACAACAATAAATCAAACGAAATTTCATCAATAGTCGAGAGCCTTACTCCTCGACCACGGAGGCCATCAAATCAATGTTTCATAGTAAAAATAATAAATTAATAATGCAACACGCCGTTTTCCGTAGGCACTGTAGGCAGAGAGAACGGACCGCAAAACAACTCAGTCTTGGCATACATTCCTAGCCTCATTCTCATCCATACATGTTCCATACATACTCTTCTATTATTCTGACTCTTGACATGTCCCGACTCAAGTATCTGATTCACCTGATCGTGCGCGTCCTCCTCGGGTATCCTCGACTTCTTTTTCTATTCTCATTCCCGTCATATATTCTCTTTACACTCCTTTCTTCATTAATTCGTTCTACATGCCCAAATTAACTAAGCGTCCCTTTCTTAATCTTAATTATTACGCTCACATCAGCCTTGCATTATTTTCCGATCTCCCCATTTCTCACACGATCATACGTGGTTTTATCACACATACGCCTCAGGAATCTCATTTCTATATCAATAATTTATACGTTTTTAAAGACTTCATTTTAATTAAATAAAACCAGAACTTAAGACCCATTGACCAGCGGCTGAGAATTAAAGTTCCAAAATGCTTGCAACTGTACAGGGAGGTTTCGATGAGAAAGATCGATTATTCCCCGTATCAAATTTTAAACTAAAAATTTAATACCGATTTATTTCATTCTAAATTGCTTTAATATATACCTACATTCAAGTAAGAAATAAAAATGCTCAAAACGTAAAATGATAAATTATTAAAAATCGTGTACTTTTTCTAAGTATTTTTTGATCATAAGTATTTATGATTTTTCAATATTGTCTAAACAAAATAAGGGTTTAAAAAAAAACGGAAATATGTCAGTTTTTAAGACCTTAAATAAATAGAAAAACTGAGCTGAGCTTCGTCACAAAACACGTTCTTGGATTTATTTTTTAATGATTTTAATTGAACCAAAATTAAAATTCTGAAAAGTGTTTAGTTACTAGACTATGTATTGATTTATTTTGCTATATGATTATATGATTTGAAATTTGTGTTTTTTATTACATTAGAAAATTTAACAAATCTGCCAACGACCAACGACCTGCGTTTACAAGATAAAATAACAATCTTTAAAATCAATTTATGTTTTTTTGTAAAAAAGAGTCAATACATCTAGAATGTGATTTAGAAATGAGAAATTTCCGGTATTGTCTGGTTATACCCTCTTAACTAGGTGCTTAGCATTAAAATATCCTGAACCTTAAATATGAATATTCTTTCCAAGAAAAAGGCTTTGATTTAGTTGTTAGGGTTTGCGTTTGGAGGTACTAGAACCCGTGCTGGGGTGATGTGTTTCATCCTCACACAAATTATGAAAACGCTAGCTTAGCCTGATGACTTTTAATCTAATAACGGATAAGATTAAAGCAAATATGCCGAGAATTAGGCAACGCAAACCCAAATAATGTATTCCATAAGAATCCCGATCCAGTGGTGGAAACTTAACTAGATTGTTATTATACGTTGTATTTATTTTTTTTGTTTAATTCTTGGTCGGTACCTAATCCATTTAATTTAAAAAATATATATTTTCAATTTAATTAAATAATTTTATTATTACGTTCTGCAAGTATTTTAGTTTTTTTTATTATTGTTGTACCAATTTTAGACGACTTATACGATTTTAAACTTCCATTTTAATGTTGCAAAAAGTGATTTATTACCCGTTAAACCAATTTGCTTAGAAAGTAATTATAATAATAGAGTACTTTGAAATCTGTTTTCCCCGCACTCAATGTGAATGTGTTCTTATGTTTTTTTTTTTAATAATGACGTTACTTTTAGTACTAAGTTTTAATAATAATTTTTTAACCAGATTTTTTTTTCTAATTTTTGGCAATTTTATAAGTTAAAAAAAAAATTATTTGTTCTCAAAAAATACATACAACCCCAAGTTTTCACCTTCTTACCCCCACCATCCCATTTTTAATTGCAACTCTTAAATTTTTTTAATCTCGATTTTAGTATTTACGTATGATCAAATCTAACCATCGTTCGTATTTTAAATAGAACGAAATTATTTATGTTGTTGAATGGGAGGCGTCGGGTCATTTTGACATTTCATTTGGAATTTGTTATGTATCACAATGCAGTGTGTGCAAAATTTTATACTACTTATGCGTGTTTTACAGTGAACAACGCCAGCAAGACGCAAGGGGGCCCATTTGGGCCCATGTTCTCGCGTAGGCAAACCATCGAGCTTATTTGGGTTGGGTAAAGACGGACTGACAAAAAATATCGTATACTCAAATGCTTTTAAACATAAATATTGATTTTCTTTTTTTATTTTCCTAATTAAGGATAAAAAATATATTACTTTTCAATTTACATTTAACTTTTAAGATATCAAACAATGAATATATCTATTACATTAATGAAATAAGTTGAATTGTGAAAATGAATGGTATGTGTATTTTTGTTTTATCGGCGGCTCTTTCTGTCATAGATCCCATCCCCATACACTTTGAACAGATTCGTTATTTTTTATTTAACAAACAAAATATTCCACTAGAAATAATATATGTGGCAGAAAAACGTTTAGCGGGTCAGCTTGTAATATTAAGGCTTGGTAAGTAAATGGAGTTGATTCTAACAGTTGAATAGAAGAGCTGATAATACTGTAAGAGTAGGTATATAATAATGATAAGTTGTGATAATAAACCCTCGATTTAACAAAAAGCCCTTGTTATTACAAGTGTCGTTCCAAATGTTAAGAATTTCCAAATAAGTAACCGCGAACTATAAATCTGTCTTTTCGTTGTTTGTTTTTGGGGTGTTATGCCGTGTTGTGCTACCTCCTTCTTTAGCCGACGTTTCGGACAGCGTTGCAGTGTCCATCATCAGGGCAGATCCGGCGAATCCGTCGATGTGAATTTGTTGTGTTAAGTGTGGGCTTATTTACTTGGAAGCGATACCGTGTCGTCAGCTTCAATCCACTACAAGCTGGTAGGCATTTCAGAAGAAAGTGAACTACTACTGCAACGCTGTCCGAAACGTCGGCTAAATAAGGAGGTAGCACAACACGGCATAACACCCCAAAAACCAACAACGAAAATGCTTTTGGCCGTGAAAATCTAAAAACGTATCTATAAGTCTGTCGTACAAATAATGGTAAAATATAATAAAATGGCTTGATTAGAGACTATTCAGTGAAGTTTATTTAGCGGCAGCACTGACTTAGTAATTTGGCGGTGAGAAAGTACTGGCATTCCTTTAACCACAGTCAACATAAAATATTTTTAATAAAATATTTGTATGACGAAGCAGAATTCCTGGATTCTCAGTAGAAAATCTATTTGACGTGATTGGTAAACATACTTTATAGCAATAAAAGCTTGCAAACAAAGATGAAGATTTAAGTGAACGGCAACATTAGCCGCAGTCACATGACGAAGACTGGTTCCAATGTAGAAACAGTTGCAATGGAAGCATGAAGAATTATCGGATACCATATCAGAACCGTCTAACTGGTAATTTTGTGAGAACTGCCTTATGTAACGTCTTTAGTATCCAATGACCGATACTACAGTCATCACCCTATCGGAAAATTCCATAGATAATGTTTACAAATGTCAGTTCTGCTTTGACATTTGTGAAGTAAACAGATACAAAATATACGTCAATAAGACATGAATTGCTATACCGATTGACACCGGTCAGTGCAAATCACCAAAACTATCGTTTGGTGAGTTGCAAGATCGCCCGATATAACCGCTCCTGACTTCTTTTTGTGGGGTTTCTTGAAGTCGCGAGTCTATGTCAACAATCCTCAGACTCTTGAAGCCAAAAAAGAGAATATCCGTCAATAATGCGAGAACCTATCTCTAGAAGAGTGAAGGAAAATGTCATAAATCGGGCCCGTATGGTCACAATTCTGGCGGCGGCCACTTTGCCGATATCATTTTTTCAACTTAATAGAAACACAACTGAAGCGCTGCAGCACCGCATGGACATATAAATTCCTTTGTTATTTTCCGAACTTGAATGACCAATCTTGTTTATTATATATCATCATTGTAATAAAATTATTTATGTTAGAAGACAAAACACACCGAGTTTCTAAGCAAAATGTTAATTAGTTAGATATATACAAAGCTTACCTGTTTGCTTTAAAGTTTGCTGTGACTTATTATTAGAGATACAGCATTTGTATGTTAATCTGGCTTTACGGTAAGTACAACATGCAAACATAGGTAATATAAAACTTACATAATAAATTAAAAATTATCTCTGGCTTAGAAAACAGGATAAGGAAGTGAAATACACACATATGTAAATAAAAGGATTAACGTTTAATAAGATACCCGAAAGGTAGATTATTAACAGCGTTAATAATCTATCTTTCGCTTGTGCCCATGGTAATAATACTAAATTCATACTGTGATTTGATTTAATTTAGTCCCTATATTAATGAGTGAAAGCAGTATACAATTGAAATCGAAAATAACGCCAAGATCATTACTTTTATTGACAGAGATGAGTGAAACATTGTTCATTTTAAATGATAGTTAAAAAGTTGATATATTTATATATGTATATAAATATATCATAGGTATTTAATAATAAGTACATATATATTTTAAATATATATACTTGACGATTGGCGAAGAGTAAGCGACCTATATTTCTTTTTAAGTTGTTTAAAACCACTCAGACCCCTAAGCTTGTTTTCACAACAATATAACGATTAGCTTGTTTTCAAGCTAATGCGTGTGTTCCCACAGAAATCATTATAACTCCGTTATTGTTCAAGTTACGATCCTAAAACAAAACGGGGATATCTAGAATAAACTACGCTTCACATTTCTATTTGAAAAACGCTTAAAATTGTCCATAAAAACAGATATAAAATACTTATTTTGTAGATAGGTACAGTTTCAGATATTGTACATTTGTATGATAAAATAAGTATTTTTTTCATGTCATCCATGATTTTAGTACCGTTTACACATAAAAACATAACATGTGTGTCATTTTTACAATTTTTTTATGTTTGCATTCTAAATTTTAATATTTATTTGTATCTATTAATTTAATTTTAAATCATATTTATTACCTTTCAAAAACAGTTTTTTGTGTCACCTACGTTTATAAATATATTGTTTATTAAGCTTTAAATGCAAAGCGGAAATAACATAATTTTTTTTATCAATCTGACAGGTTCATTAAAACCAAAAACCTACACAGAGGCGATAGACCCAAGTGGTTAAATTATAAATTCAGAGTAGGGATGTTACGAACATTCGCATCACTTTAAACATTCGCATCGACATTCGCATTCGCATTCGATGCGAATGTTTAGCGAATGCGAATATGTGCAGATCATGTCGCGACTCGTCCACTGTCCACGTGTCTTTCGTTTTTCGCGAAAGCGCTTGAGCGCGCCTTCGACCAATAGAAAGCATTACTCTCTCGCTACATTGTTTGTGATTCCTCGATTAGTTTATCGCTTTAGTTGTCATTTGTCATGTCGGTTGTAAATGTTGTATTGTATGTAACTAATCAGTGGTTACCTACGTAAATAAACAAATAGTTTATGAGTTTTGAACTTCGATTATTAAACTTATTGTATAAAAATTGATTTATTGTTTTTTTTTATTTTTATTAAAACGATGATTAATGTTGACTAAAGTTTTTTTTATATGATTCCTTAATATTCGCATTCGCATTCGCATTCGCACATTTGCAGTCTGAACATTCGCATTCGCGAATGTGAAAAATATCACATTCGTAACATCCCTAATTCAGAAGTCGACTATTGCGAACTATTGAGTGTAGTAGTTAAAAGAGTAGATACTTACTTGAATCACTAGGCATAAGGACCTGTTTCAACGTCACCATTCACAAACAAATAATGTAATAAATTTATTTTTAAAAACATTTTTATACATTTTTTTATATCAACAAATTAATTCTGATAAGTTCAGTTGATTATTGTTATACATTTTTTTTTCCAATTGTAAATCACTTTAACAAGGGAAATAATTATAACCTAGTATTTATTACTATTCCCTGAGTAAAATTAAAAGCCCCAAAGGTATCTAAAAGAGTTAATAAATACATTTTTTTTTTGAATATTATTATTACTTTTACGTTTTAATTTTTACATTAACTCCACACAGCGGGCTCTCAGGAAAATAATTTTCCTCAGGGCCTATGTCATCTTTAAATAAGCTGTGTGGGGATCTTTTTGAGGAGAGGAAGGAGTGAACGCGGGTCTTGAAGAGACCCGTGTTGTAGGAAGGAGGAAACACAGAGGCCGACAAATTGTTCCACAGCCGAGCTGTTGAACACAAGAACGAGTCGTAGAAGCGACCCATTTTCATGTGACAAATGTCAACCGTATAGATATGTTGGGCGTGCGTTTGGTGTGTTTCCCGACTATGCATCGGTGACGAGGGGATCAATGACGCTAGTTCATGTAACAAACAAAATGAATAAAAATAAAAACGTTCCTAGGAGCATCTTCCATTGAAATACCCGTAGAACAAGGATAGCTTTTACACCCGACGCCTGTGCTCTAAAGATTCCAATCCGTTTGTTAAGACGGGAGAATCTATCAATCTCCTGATCAGAGATGGCTGCTAAATTCAACCGTGGGGCGCACTGTACAAGGTTAACAGTTGTGCACTATTAAAGTATCTACGGGCCCTGTACAGTACGCCCAGTTTCTGAGAGGCCAACTTAACTCTGGCCTCGATGGAGCCCCCGCAGCCCCGTACCTGAGCTGGTCACTTAGAGTTACACCGAGCATATCAATGGAGGACTTGTTCGGAAGAATGCTATCGTTGAAGTAGACGTTTAGATTGTCATTTCGATCCCTTTTACACCTAATCAGACATGATTGGGTCTTTGAAACACGTACTTCCATTCTCAAAAATATCTACTCACGTTAAAACCCAATGAGGGTTTAAATAAATAAATAAAATGATTTCTATTTGATATTTCATTTGGAGCACAGAAAAAGAGGATTCCGCTTCCCCGAATCTCAACTTTTCTAATCATAAAGAGTAGTTTTTGTTCATTACGCTTTACAGTACCTACTCTATATAAAACTAAATGTGCATTTCACTGATTTTAGAGGAGTAATTTAAAACCCAGCCATGATATTCGAACAAAAGGAAGATTTTCCAACCAACCAGTCTTAATGAACTGAATATATATCGCAGTAATATGCAATGCCATGCAAATTACTCAAAGGTGGGTACCAAATGCTGGGGATTTTATACCGCGAAAAGAACTACTCAATTTCGACTCATTTTGACTTCAAATGAATTTATTTTACTGAAAAAGATTTCATTTGAGTTCATTATTTGGTCTCCAAAAGGACTTTCGGAATAAAAAGTGAGTTTCTCTCAGTGGAAGTAGTTTTTTGCTTGTTTTTATTTTATTTTATGTCGTTTTTAAAATGTGGAGTTTTTTTCAACCTTTCCGTTGCCGAGCTCCAAAACATCTTTCCACACCCATCAAGACATGCCAGCGATAACGTAATGTTAAAGTATTTTTAAATAAATAATTGCGAAATGTATTTAATCTTCCCATTACCAAGCTCAAAAACGAACGTATTTTTTGCGAAGTTACGGTAATTTGGGGTTGTGTTGTGACGCTGAAGGTAAGTGGGGAGGGGCAGAAGATGGATAAGAGGAATGTGGGGAAATACCTAGCTATTCAGATCTATTCACCAAACACAGCTAAAGCCATTTCACGCAACTTTAAAATTAAGGATGGTTGTCTCACACCATGGCGATACTGAATTGTGGAACGTGCCGCAAATATACCTTATATTATTTAAAATGATTTAATTGTGAAAACACACATCAATCCAATAAAAAATTTCTGCGCACACCGGGATTTGAACACGTGACCTTCAGCTAGTCGATAACCTTGCCCCACGACCTTGGATGTCGTGAATGGTATATTAATGGCATTTCTCTTAGTTTTCAACGATTTTTATTAAAGCTATTAGGAAAATATGTATGTATATATTCATGACGTGTCACGAATTATGTCTGAGTTATAATTATGCATTTACAACAGCTTGAATTTGAGGCCACTATTTACAAGGTCAATTAAGAGGGTATTACCAGAGAATACCGGAAATTAGTCCTTTTTAAATCAAATTCTGGACGTATTGACTCTTTTTTACACGCAGTTTTAAAATTTTGAAAAACTATGTGTATTTTTAATATACTTAGGTTATACCGTTAGTCGTTGGCAGATTTGTTCAATTTTCAAACGATAAAATTTATTATTAGACGACAAATTAAATATAATATAATCATAAAATAAAATAATTTTATATTATCTAGTCAACACAGTTTTTAAAATTTAAATTTTAGTCAAATTAAAATCATTAAAAAATAAATCCGACAAAAATACCTCAGTTTTTCTATTCATTTAAGGTCTTACAAACAAAAATATTTCAATCATAAATACTTTTGATGAAAAAATACTTACAAGAAGTACACGACATTTAATAATTTATCATTGTGCGTTTTGGGCATTTTTATTGCTTACTTGAATGTAGGTATATATTAAAGCAAGTTTTGAATGGAATACATTTGATACGGGGAATCATCGATCTTTCTCATCGGACCTCCCTGTACCGTTGCAAGCATTTTCAAACTTTAATTCTCATACGCTTTTCAATTGCTCTTAAAGATTAAAAATACTGTGTAGCGTTATTTTACATCTTGGGTACGGGAAAGTTAATGCTCAGACAGTCTGGAAAACGTATGTTTGTTTTGAAATAGCTGCTAGTCTTTTGACTTGATCTCGTTTTTGTTTGATCGTTTTTTGACCGAACTGATCACAAAGGAGCGTATTTTCAGCGTCGAGCGTGCCAGCACAATTCATGCACAAACGGTGTGTTGAAAATTATGTCGCGCTACAAAATCGGAATCGGATTTAATGAATATCACAATAACTGTTTTAACTGTAAATTTACACACATATATATAATATACATAGGTACATATACAAAAAAATGACGGCTAATGACGGCTAAAAAAAGTGTTGTTCCTATTCTACAGCCCTCTCCTATCGGAATATGGCAGTCATCAGTGCATTAGAATAGTTAAAAATATTATTAAACATTGTCGATTGCGGTTTGGAACAACTCGACGGGAATGTACTCGTACCAGTCACTTAGTTAAGTTTCGATGATAGTAAATTATGATGATAGTAAGTTTTATGATAGCAAGTTTAGATGATATTAAGCATTGATAAGCTTTGACGATAGTAATTTTTGTTGATAGTAAGTTTTGATGATAGCAAGTTTTGAGGATAGTTAGTTTAGATGTTTTGATGATAGTAAGTTTTGATAAAAGTATATTTTGACGATTGTGATATTTCATAACTTTTAATCATAGTGCGTTGTGACGGTAGTAAGTTTTGAAGTTTGTGATATTTCATAGGTTTTAATAGTTAGTTTTGACGATAGTAAGCTTTGATGATATTGAGTTGTGATAATATTATGTTTTTACTGTAGTAAGTTTTGATAATAGTAAGTTTTGATAAAAGTATATTTTGACGATTGTGATATTTCATAATTCTTAATCTTAGTGCGCTGTGACGATAGTAAGTTTTAACGATTGTGATATTTCTTAGGTTTTAATAGTGAGTTTTGACGATAGTAAGCTTTGATGATAGTGAGTTGTGATAATAGTATGTTTTTACTGTAGTAAGTTTTGATAATAGTAAGTTTTGACCATAGTAAGTTTTGATAGTAGTAAGTTTTGACTATAGTAAGTTTTGATAATAGTAAGTTTTGATAAAAGTATATTTTGACGATTGTGATATTTTATAATTTTTAATCATAGTGCGTTGTGACGATAGTAAGCTTTGATGATAGTAAGTTTTGATAATAGTAAGGTTTGACTGTAGTAAGTTTTGATATTAGTAAGTTTTGACCATAGTAAGTTTTGATAGTAGTAATTTTTGACTATAGTAAGTTTTGATGATAGTAAGTTTTGATAATAGTAAGTTTTGACTGTAGTAAGTTTTGATAACAGTTAGTTTTGACCATAGTAAGTTTTGATAGTAGTAAGTTTTGACTATAGTAAGTTTTGATGATAGTAAGTTTTGATAAAAGTAAGTTTTGATGATAGCATGTGTTGATGATAGAAAGTATTAATGATGGCAAGTTTATCAAAACTTTTCCATTATCATAATAAGTTTTGATGATAATTAGTATTGATGACAGCAGTAATATTATTTGAAGTAAAAATATTGAGGGGAGTGAATCAAAATTCAAATAACTTTATATTATTTTTACTAGAGTTATTTTTATAAATTTGACAAAAACATAATTTGAGTTCCAAAACCTCAGAGTCTCCAATTTCCCTAAAATGTTTAAACATCACCATACATCACCTGAACAATTATCTGTGAATTTATTATTCATTCGTAGTATGTACTTTACAGAAATTTCCCGGGAGACTATCAAAGGTTTTATGGGAAATCAAAATGAAGCATACCTTTACCTACGCATCGCCATTTATTATTATGTTATCAGACTACTGCGAACACGATGTCATTTGAGTATAATAAACTTCGCCGATCTACGTAATGACACCGTGACATTCAACCCTCAGAATATTATATTTTGAGTGAAAAATATGAAAACATATTCAGTGAAAACGTTTATTTCATTATAAATCTTGAACTATGTGATAAAATGTACACAGTACACAGCGTCAAATATTTTACAAAAAGAGATAAATGAAAGTTATCAAATCATAAAAAATAAAATTTTTGTGCTTTTTTTATCGACGAATACATTCGATCATTCAGTTGCTGGAAATGGCTTTAGTCGTGTTTAGTGGGCAGATCTGAATAGTCAGGTACTTCCTCACCTCCTTCTTCCCCATCTCCTTCTCCTACCAACTACCTTCAGCCTCACAACATACCCCAATTGGGGATGCCATAGTCTCACTGGCTTCAGATGGGAGCAGTTGGGACTCTTGTGCGGTATTCATATAAAATAAATGGCGATGCCGCCAACACGGGCTTCTGCTTTTTTCCCAAGTGTAGAACTAACTTAACAATGCTTGTGCCACTGAAAAGACCAGGATAAATCAATATTATTAAACTTTAAACTATAAATATATATGTACCAAAGTGTTGCCTTTTAATTTTACATGTAACCCTATCACATATTTGAGCCCTTGCCCGGAATAATGTTGTATCCCACAATATTCTTGTTTCGAGAAAAATGGAAAAAACGAAACCGGTTATGTTTCATAACAATTTATATTTAAAATACAATAAGCATACAATTCTTTAGACTTTTAAAGGAAAAGGAGTGAAAATTAGAATTTATTGCAAGAATTTGTGCTGAATTCGTGGTAAAATGTTGTATATGAAAATTTCACATATAACATTATTTCACAAAACGGTTTTTTTTTTACTTTTCTGACCCTCATGAAAGCACCAAGCTATTCTAACATCAATTTAAATATCTCATTGAAGCATTTGAGCTTAAAAAGCAAAGAAAAAAAAATGAATAAATGAAACTATTTACAATCGAGATTTTGTTTTGAGATCAACATACAACATTATTCCGCAAAACTGTTTCAATGGCTAAAAAGCAACCATAACAATATTTTTTTCTGGACGAATTCTACTTTTATGCATTCTTCAGTTGAAATTTCTCTAAGCCATAATACGTTGGTTTTATCCGTTTATTCCCATGAATTAAACCAATCTCCGTGATTTCGATAAACGGCTTCATACAAAATTCTTCCACAAACCGATATTTAAAATGCTGCCACAGGCCTAAAAAAAATGTCATTACCATAACCCCTATCTTAGAAGATGCGTAATAATATTCCCAACATTATTCCATCAATAACAACTCAACATTGATAGTTTTGTTGGATACAACATTATTCCGGGCAGGGGCTTATTATTTTTAATATATTTGTATCGCCTTTATAATGTGTTGGTATTCAAAATGTTTTTGCAAAAAAAAAAAAATATAATGTAAGTACTCTATTACCGGAAACCAAAATATTTGGGGCCCTTTGAAACGTCGAGCCGAGTCCCTTGTGATGAAAAATGATTCTGGTACAATTTAGCTAATTAGTCTGCAGCGCCAGAGCCTAAAGACTTTCGTTAAATAAATCATCGGGATTTATCATAGACATATGAATATGTATAGACCTGCCCTAAGTGATAAAAGCGTATTATTTCCCCCTCTTTAATTCTGGGTTCTATGGAACCGGCCGGGCTGGCGTATAGGTTCGCGTGAATCTAGAAAATGTGACGTCATCATTCTTGTGCGGACTAGCGTCGAGCTCTTATCGGTACGTTTTACGAAATAACACGGCAAAAATGGTAACTTGTGCTATTAAAACATGTAAAAATAGAAGTGAAAAAGAGTATAAACCCAATTGTCGTATTACCTTCCATATGCAGGCATTATTTGTCATTATTTTAAGCTTATTCACAGCATGTATCAGTTTTATCACACCGAGAGACATGAAGCGTAAGCAACCGAAATTCCCGGTCCCGTCGTGTGCACATTGCAGTTTACTGAGATAAGTAAATTATGAAACATTTGTAAAAGTGTCTTAACTAAACACGGTAACAAAATATTCGACTCTCAAAACAAGCGAACCTTTCTTCATTTTATATGGATTACACAAGTTTGTTCAAACCGGGCGAACAATTCGCGCTCCCATGTAAAAAGGTCTATTCATTCAAAAGCAGATTTTACTTTTAAGAGCTAAATAGTGATAATATAATGCGTGATGGCTATATACTGTCATATTGAAGTATTAACGAATCACATATCGTTACCGTCAACTCATCCCTCTCCGCCCCGCTACAGTTGGTTATTACCCCTCTCCTTGATTTTCTAGTCTATGTTATATTCATATGTCTGTGGGATTTATCATTATTTCACAACGTTTTTGTTTTATTACGAAAACGACAAATTTCCATCTAATATTAGAGGAATGAGAGTGAAGGGTAGCATGAGATTTTATTTGGCTGTGTGAATAGATTTATAGGATTTTTTTTTCTATTTTTAACTTAATGAGTTAACATCAATTTGTAATATTTTAATTAATGAAGAATTTTTATTAATCGAAAATCTGAAACCTAAAAATTTATGAGCGAACCCTCTACCCCTGCTATTTGTGTGTTATTTTCGCATATCCATTATGTTGTTTTTCTGTATTTATTTTTCATTATTATGTTATGATGTAAATAAAATGTTTTCAAAAATAGAAATATTAAATAAAATGTATTATTTTAATACAGTTTTAATCAGTGTTTTTTATTACTTTTTTTTTCTTTTTCTACCAACTCCGCGTGATTTTCAAAAGAATTCATTTTCTGCTCCTTCGTATCTATCCGTAAGATTTCATATTATGCTCTCTAATTAATAAACGCGTATATTTTTTTTTACTTCAAAAGGTTTTTACAAGTTATGTATGTGACAAATTTCAACCGTACACATACGTTGGTACAACTGTGTACATATGTTGGTACATAATGCATACACAGGGTTTTAAAAAACGTACTTGACTTATTTAAACCAGTGATTCCTGACATTATTTATGTATTGGTTTCATAGTGCTTTCACACAAACGATGTATTGAATTCCGTAAGTCTAAACATAAAGTTTAGGTCGCACAGTTTACACCCGCGCTGTGCTAGCGGGTTCCCTACAGATCACCGAACCATCCCATTGTAAATGTAAACGAAATGTTGGTCTTCCTTTTTTATATGTGTGGCAGAAGGTAGTGAGGAGGGGAAGGAGTTGAGGGTGAGGAAGGTGGGGAAGTACCTGGCTATTCAGATCTGGTCACCAAGTACAAACCATTTCAAGCAACGTTTCAATTCTGAATGGCGATCTTTCACCAGTGCGAAACTGAGAGAATCTTCCACTCTGGAACGTGCCGCAAATATACTTTGTATTATTTTTAAATAACTAATTTTGAAATAAAATAAATTAATCAAATGAAATTTATTTACACACGCCGGGTTCGAACCCGTGACCTTCGGAATGGGAGTCGAGGGCATTACCGTTCGACCACATCAGCCGTCATATCCTCCGGTGATATATATATATATATTTTTTTTTATTATTTATTAACCAAAAAATACATGTTATGTACATTCTTTTAGGTATATGCCACCTCACTAGGCTGAGCCTGTTCCGAGGTGGCAGTGATTTAATATATTTTATATCATTTTCAAAAGAAAGAATAAAATAAATTATTAATTAATAAATAGAATTTTGAAAAATAAACATAAAATGAAAATTAATAAGAGAAATAGAAAAGAAAAGAAAAAATGGAGAAGAGATGATATAAAGAACTTAAATTATTTGAAAAAAAAAAGAGAGATAAAATTTAATACAGGTAGCTATTATATTGAAGAAGTTATCATATGCCCTTGTTTACAATCCATGTATGTATTTTGTGTTTTAGATTTACGCTTTTTATCAGGTGAATGTCTTTAATGTCTTTTTCAATTAAATTTGAAAGTTTTGGAGCCAGATTACGGTAATGTCTTTGTCCATAGGTGGTATTTATCTTCGGAGTCATGTGTTGATGTCTATGTCTTGTACAGTAGTTGTGTTGTACAGTATGTTGGTTTAGCTTGTCTTTTTGGTAATGTATAGATATAATTTTGATGTACAGTTGCTGTATGTTCAGTACTGCGAAGTCCTTAAATAACTGTATTGTAGAGAATCTATAAGGTTTTTTTGTGATAACTTTAATTAAGGCTTTTTGCGCTTTGACGAGAGGGTCCATGATAGTCTTAGCAGCACCACCCCAACCAATCATACCGTGGGTGATAACCGATTGGCCTAACGCGTAGTATATAGTTTTTAAAGTCTTCATTGGCATTATGTTTCGAATGTTTTTAAAAAGATATATAAGTTTTCTGACTTTACCCGCTGTTTTATTTATTTGTTCTGTCCACCTGAAATAGTTGTCAATGTAAATGCCTAAGTATTTGATTGTCTGAGTCCGCGCTAGTGGGTTGCATTGGTAGTTTTTTTTAGATGTGCAGTCGTGTATGGTTAAGTTTTCATCGAGTCTTGGTTGTCGTCTGGGATCTATACTAAATGTCATGTACTTTGTTTTGTCTATATTTAGTGTTAGCAGGTTATTGTCTAGCCAATTTTTAATCCGGTTGATTCCTTCAGCAGCTTTTTTATATACATTTGTCCAGGAGTCAGAAGTGAAAACAAGAACAGTATCATCCGCAAAGCAAATAACTTCACCGCTAATGTCTAACTGACACAGGCAATTTATATAAAGTAAAAACAGGATGGGTCCTAATGTACTTCCTTGGGGAACTCCGTAGGTTATGTATCTGTTTTGGCTTGTTACGTTGCCTAATTTTAGTGCATGACTGCGTTCAGTTATATATATATATATATATATATATATTTTTTTTTTTTTTTTTTTTTTTTTTTTTTTTTATTTTTTTTTTTTATACATTGTATATATATTTTTTTAATACATTTTTTTTAATATCGTGATTCACCTTTTTTTTGAGCAATGCTCGTGTAAAAAAGGTGGAGCAGCAAAAACAATTCAAATATATTTTTAAAATGTGTACTAAGGATAATGAAAATTATAATATTTAATTTTTTTTTATATATGTATATCATACATTATACGTGAAACAGAATTGAGTAAAGAAAAGATATAAAAGAAGAAGAAGAGAGAAAAAAAATAAAAAAGAGTATAAAAGTAAAGGGATTTCCAAAGTCACAGTCACAATGATTGTAATATGTTATTGATGTATTGTTTTAATTAACCTTTTGAATTTTTTATAGTTTGTTTCCAATCTTAAGTTAAGGGTAATAAATAATATATGATTTGAACCAGTTATATGCAGAATTTTTAATACCTATGTTATCTAATTTTTTAAGGAGGATTTTATGGGACACTGTATCAAAAGCTTTACTTAGATCAAGAAAAACCGCAATGCAGCTTTTTTTTTGGTCAACATTATTTATAATAGTTTCGGTCACTTTTAATATTGCATCCTGTACTCCCATATTCTTTCGAAAACCATACTGATTTTTTGATAAAATTTTATGTTTGTCTAAGTAGTCTACCAGTTGGATTTTCATTAGATTTTCGAGTACTTTTGTGAGAACATTTAAAAGTGATATAGGCCTATAGTTAGAGGGATTCTTTTTATCTCCGGATTTGTAAATAGGTACTATATTTGCACTTTTAAAATGGCTGGGAAATATACCTCTAGCAGTACTCAGATTACAGATGTAGGTGAAGGGAAGGGCTATTTGGTGTTTTATTTCTTTTATTAGTTTAGTGTCAAGTTCGTCGGGTCCAGTCGCACAATCATAAATCATTAAAAAAATATATATATATATTTTTTTTTTTTCTTCACCTAAAAACATTAAAAAATCAATGGGTATATTGGATGGTTTGGTAGGTTTTTAGGCTGAGTGACCAGTGATAACATTTTTTTTTTGTTTGATTTCACATCAATAAAGTCACCGGAGACCCAAATTTCATTCAGTTGTAAAGTACTTTGTAATATGCAGTTGTAATATGCAGTGTGGAGTCGGTAGTACGCAATGAAGAGCGAGTGAGTATTATGTACAGGTATTTATTCAGGAGCTGCTTGTAACAAAAGAGACATACTTCTCGCACGCATCGCCTTATATAGAGTCTCGCAGGCATACTGTCTCGCTTGCTCTTATACATATTCACACAGATATCACAAAAAAAAATTCTCCAAATAATGTCAGCAAAAGTAACTCAAGGATATTAACACCCTTATCTACTATATAGGTGTTTAATTAAGATTCATCACTTCGGATTTGTTGGTTATTTTTACGGATGTTTTTTTTTTTTTTTTATATTGATCTAATTTCATACCTATGGGTGAGTTTTTCTTACACAATACTGTAAAATTATTTTTTTTATATATTATATTTCGCTTTACGAATGTTTCGTGTAATAATAAAATTCTTGAAATATTCAATCTAAATTATCTCAATGGATTATTATCATTATTATTTTACTTTCAGAAGATGCATTTTCATAAAAGTGGCCACAATCTATCTGCTTGAGTTTCGTGCTGGCTTGCTGCACTTTACAGGAAGACATTCAATTTATGGATACTTTAGATCGTGCACTTTCAAAGGATGTTGAAATTTTGAATAAATCTATTGAACACATTGATTTAAGTGGGTACTAACTTGAAATTAGATTGTCAAGTATTTCACTTTTCCCTTGGAATATAAAGAAGGTTGCGAAAAGTTCTGCAGTTTGAGTCAGTTTTGTATACCTATCTGCTTACATTAGTAACAATGGAATGGTTTGCATATTTATTAAAACATTCACTACAAAACTATAAGTTTTCTTTTGAGTTTTGAAAGGAAATTCTGGGAATTTATTCGAGTCACGGAAAAAGCGAAAAGAAGCCTATTTTCAAAGGCAATGCAATTACTTAGCAGACTTAGATGATGAAATGATATAATGTCTGTCTAAAAATTTATTAATATAGATTTTGACAGATGAATTTATTATCTTAAACATATCCTTCAACAATGGAAGAGTTGTGAAGATGTGACTTCTATAACAACTTACGGAACAACTCGGAATTTGCGAGATCAAAATTAATGGTAAGCAAATGTAAACTTATAGTACCAAATGTAAATTAATAGTAAGCAAATGTAAATTAATAGTAAACAAATGTAAACTAATAGTAAGCAAATGTAAATTAATAGTAAGCAAATGTAAATTTATAGTAAGCAAATGTATATTACTAGTAATTAAATGTAAATTAATAGTAAGCAAATGTAAATGAATAATTAATGTAAATTAGATGTAAGCAAATGAAAATTAATAGTAAGTAAATGTAAATTAATAGCAAGTAAATATAAATTAATAGTAAGCAAATTTAAATTAATTGTAAGCAAATATATTTTAATAGTAAGTAAATGAAAATTAATAGTAAGCAAATGTAAATGAAAAATAAGTAAATGTTAAATAGATGTAAGCGAGTGCAAATTAATAGTAAAGAAATGTAAATTAATAGTAAGCAAAAGTAAATTAATAGTAAGCAAATGTAAATTAATAGTAAGCAAGTAAATTAATAGATTGTGTTTGTGTTCTATTAATCACACCAAGCTACAGAGGAGTTAAATTTTGTTATTATTTAGAATTACAAATTATTTGCTGAAGTAAACTTAACTAAAGCTTTTTTGGTTTTTTTTATTTTTGAATATAGATTTCTCCGAAAAAACGCACTAAGATTGTTACTTTAAGTAAACAGGCTTTGAATGGCTAGGTAGTTCTACGGATCTTAATCAAATTTAAAATCTGTGTGCTATAGTTAAAGCAAGACTTAATTGCGCAACAAAAACAAAGTTGATTGGGGCAGTAATTCAGATATGGATTAGATACACGCAAATATCAGAAAATTATAAAAAAACTTGTTGATTCTATGCCATATAGTTGTAATTTTTTTCCCAATTAAGAATATTTATTATTTTTTCTAATTCATCTTTTGTGTTCACTTTAATTCGAACAGTACTGTACCGCACAAACATTTAAATACATGACGTATTTACACTTCGTATAAGAATTTTCTTTCAGGCTCTGAGGAAAATAATTTCCCTCAGGGCCTATGTCATCTTAGGGGATGCTGTGTGTAGGGTTTTTTTTTTAGTGTAACGAAGTAAATGAAGTTCTGCGAAGGAAAAAGTAAGAGGTTTGGGTAGTAATCTGAGAGGTCAAAGAGTATATTTCATCCAGTCTCTCCCGATAGGCAGGCTCATCCGCCGACATGATTTAGGAAAACCTCATCTTTTGAACCCGGGCACCTCTGCTAAGTCACCAAACGTAGGAACCCATTCACGTCTCCCAATTTTAAAATCTTCTATCGGTTCCCTCTTGTAAGAGACAACTATTCATAATAGAAACAACGCGACGCTACTCCATAATAATATTAGCTAATAACTTTATCTACATTTACCCGTAAACAAGGCTGGGAAGGTACCTATATCTAAATCAACATCATTGACGGCCGTCCGTGGTCGAGTGGCAAGACACTTGACTTCTAATCGGAAGGTCGCGGGTTCGAACCCGGCATGTGCAAATAAATTTTATTTGAATAATTTGTGTTATTTCGCAATTAATTAATAAAAATAATATATATATTCTATATTTGCGGCACGTTCCAGAGTGGAAGACACTCTCAGTATCGCCCTGGTGTAAGACCACCTTTCAGAATTGAAAGGTGGCTTTAGCCGTGTTTATTGACTAGATCTGAATAGCCAGGTACTTCCCCACCTTCCTCTTCCCCATCTCCTTCCCTTCCCCGCTTACCTTCAGCCTCACAACATACCCCAATAGGTGATGCCATAGTCTCACTGGCTCCGGACAGGAGCAGTTGGGACTCTTGTGATGTATTCTCTATAAAAAAAAAATCACTCCCCCTCTTCTTACCCATACCCTGCAACCCCATAATTTTCCGTAGAGGCATACCTATAATAGTTGTAAATACTAGCTCCGGGTAGTTGGCATTGAAAAATACAAAAAAATTGTCCTTAAATATAATATTTTCTCAAATAGTGACCTTCCTTGGCTACATACTTTATACGCAGTCAAGACATCAAAAAAGGATTTTATTATTGTGTAAGAAAATCCCTAACATTATCGGCCCAAAAACCGCAAAAATTTCAGGCGTCTTATCGAGAAGCGGACATTACCCTTTTTTGCAAAGTTTCTTATTGAATATTCGGCCAATATGACAGGTAAAGCCGGCTTAAAGCTCGCCCGGTATCATCCCGCGACAAAAGCTGTATGGTAGGACCTCGTCTTTATAAGGTTTAGATACCCCATTGAATACAGCCTTCCACGCCGTAAGAATTTTACGCTCCCGGCAGTTTTAGATTTTGGTTTTCACTACTTTGCATATCTCTTTCACGCTTTAAAGGTAGAGGTCATATTTCGCGTTACTTTGAAGCAAGTCGGTTTTCTGATTTGAGTCTTTAAAATTTAATGGATATAGTGTTTTCGCCTCATTTTTTGCAAGTTTTAGCAAATTTCAAAAAAACTGAGATAGTAACATGATTTTTTTTTTAAATGAATCAAATTACATTGTGTAAACCATTATAATCACATTTTTTTGTTGGTTATATTTATTGTATTTTATAATATCATACTTCTCTTATTTATACCCATAATTTCGAAGATAGATTGGGTAAAGTAAATGTGATAGATTTTAACATCAAGTAAGTATAAAGTTACTAGTATTAATAAATTAATTTTATCAGTAAATATGAAAAATTGCATTTAAATAAAAAATAGTACTTTAAACATTTCCAAATGTAAAAAAAAATTGCTCCATTGACCGGGCTCTAGTTATACGGCACTCTCCCACTCTCTTAAAATATTATATTTATTCAATAGTGATATTTTACATACACTTTTTTATGTATTACTGATATTTTATATACACACAATAAGAATTTTAATTGATACATCTTAAATTAAGAAATTGTTTCTCCCTGCGTGTCCTTTCCCTCCCCCCTTTTTTCAATGCCGCTAAACTCTATAAAATAAACGCAGTTTTCAAACAACTCGCTTGTGACCTTTTAAATATTTTTTTGCAAATTTCATAACGACAGAGCTCACCAATAAAGAAACCTTCGCGAGCATGTTCACTACAACTCACCAAATTTTCATCGCAATCGGATGAATAGTATGGTAAATAATTTCATAACGTCAGAGCTTACTATCCTACAACCATCGCAGGCATTCGCACATCAATTTTCATCGCAATTGGAAGAACGGTATGGCAGCGTAATAGACATTCATTTTTATATATTTTTTATTTTTTAGATTTTCTTTAACTTGATGGGAAGCCCCCTCAATATGTCTTGCGTTAAAACACCTATTTTAAAAATGTAGACACGTGACTAACCTTTTACTGTCCATAAATTGGCCCATCTGAAACAATCGGCGAATAAATTTGTCTGTGGAAACTATCCCACAATAACTGTAAACTTTCCCGCCTCGGTGGAGCGATTTCACAGTTTCCATAGCATCTTAATGTCCAGCATTCCACACTTTGCACACTTTGCAGCAGTTTGGCGACGCTTCCACAGATTTTGTGGAATATCTTGAATAATTGAGCAGTTCCACAGGCAGCCTGATGACCAGCGAACGAAGCGCAGAGCATATTAAAGTCTAGAGCGGTTCATATTCATATTGAGAGCAGCTTATATTGTTCATAAACCTTGTAGTGTTCTGTTATTTAAGACACACTAACAGATTCTCCAATAACAATCTCTTAACTGGAAATTTAAGTTTTTTATTTTATTTTTATATTTGGTTTTATTTTTATTTTTATTTTTATAACGTATGTAAGCTTTTGATGGTAGTGTAACAAATAATAAAATCAAAATAAGAAGGTATGTAAATATTTATTATATATATTTACTTTTTGCTTTTTTACACATATCTTTTTAACACATATCTCTTTTAATGCATATCTATATTAATACATGTTTTTAATGCATGTCTCTTATGATTCATATCCTTTTTAAATATATATACTTATTATGTTATTTACCCGCCTCGGAACAGACTTTGTCTAGTGAGGCGGGTAAAAGAACAGAAAATTGTAAATCATCCAATTTATATTAAATAAACGCCCGGGTTGCCGGCACAGAAACTGAACTGAATAACAATTGTTGGATAGTACTTCTTTGGAATAATAGATTCTTGATATTTTATCTGCTTTTATTATATACTTCGCGTATTACAATATTGACCTCGTTAGTCGAACTAACTAAAAGCTGGCTAAATGGATTCTTATCCGAGGGTTCCAGTGAACACTCACTCAGAGCTGCTTGACCCTCTGTTGGTTCCCACAGGTACTAGACTACCTGCCATCTAGCGGAATCTACGGACAGTTCTTAGCACTGCCATATATGTCCATCTAAGCAGGAAACTTTTAGATACACCACACAACTAAAACAGTCATGAAACATCTCTTCCCCATATCCAATGGGAAGGGAACAATATTACTGTGAGTTTTGTAAAGAATTTTTTAGGTTAAATCTATACAGGAGGCCCTGAGGCCCTAGCACGCTTGCTTTATAACGATCGGTAACTTCTCATCGTTTCCTAGGACAACTGCACATCGCTAAAGTACAAACTACAGTTGATGTCGATTATGTTAAGGACACTTAGTCATTGTGAACTGTCACTTATCCGTTGGCGATCTGTAGTCGTGCTAGGGAACGATGAGAAGTTACCGATAGTTATCCTACCGATCGTTATAAAGCAAGCGTGCTAGGGTCTCTGAGGAGTATAATTTCCTTTAGGACCTATTTCATCTTTGGAAATGATGTTTGGAGGGTCTTTTTGGGTAGAGGAAGGAGTGAAGTGAGTGTGGAAGGGAAGACACCATCGTCAAATCATTCCTCGACCGTTATCCATCTTGAAGCTACGGACATTGCGCATAGATTGGCATCTATAACTTAATTTCGTCATTTATGGAGAGTGGCGTTTTTGCTTTTAAGCCCCACAATTTGTCTCTACCAAGATCAAACAATACAATATAACTCATAAATTACTGGGAATTTCAGGTTTACCTCTGCAGACTCTATTGCCACTAAGATTACTAGCGTCTTAAAAAAGTATTAAAGGATAATCGTTACCTACAAAGAAGATAGGCTTTTGATCCTTAAAGTTTCTATAGATTATAATTTGGGCGAACCAAAAGCGATGTTTTTAATTTTGGGGACTGTCGAGGCAGTTTTAGTTTCAGTCGAAAACCTCGTAGATGATGGTATGATATCTGCCCTGATGATGTTTACTCAAATAGGAGAAGATTAAAATGGCTTAGCAATCCAACAAATGACCCGTGCAAGTCTTATGGCTCATTTTGAATCTCAAACCATTCAAAGTATCTATAAAATTTTACTTTGAACTTACTACATTCGCGACAATACACGCACTGACCGAGCCACATAAAAAAAGGCTAACAAAAACTCATATAACATTCAACGTCATGATGAAGAACATGTTTTGTCTCAGTTTTTCATTGATTAGATCAAAAATCACATTAAAAGGTGATTAACCTTCCTAGGACTTCCAGCGTCCTGCGAAGAGAGCGACAAACTTGGTCTCGGATATCCGAAGTGCAGCATTTCGAAGAGTGATAGAATTCACATCGGCTATTTGCGGAAATCTCTATAGTTGTTTGGCCTAAAGTTTCTTGGATCGGAAGGATAAATTCAATTTGAGTTATTCGGGCTCGCTCACGTAGACACGAGACCGCACTTTTACTCTCAGACTTATATGTTAGCTTTTGGGTACACCTCATTTAGGTCTCATAGAAATCGTTATCGTATCTCCATTAATGTCGTGGTGAGAAAAATTATCAAAGACGAGTGTTAAGTAGCTAAGTTGCCGTAAACTTGAGCAAATAACGACAATTTCGGCATAAAAAAGTGTGCTGAAAATGTATAAAAATATATGGGGGAAATTTTGCAGTAGTATGTTTATTCAGTTCGCCAAAAAATATCCGAATGACTGCCTTAAGAACAGTAAGTAACAAAGCAAAAATGGAGATCCTGTGTAAGTAATACAATTTTAGAATGATTAAAAATTATACATCTTACTATATTACTAATATTATATCTTTCTTACTTTGATTATATAAATGTCTAGATAGAGCTCTCGAGCGACAAAACGCCAAAAAAAATATCAACCAACTGTTTGCTTATAAGCTTGTCCCGTCCGCTCAGTGGCAACACTAGCGTTGTGCGGTAAACACGTATTGTGTGACATTCGAAAATGACATTAAAATGACACGAAAATGGCTATAACAGTGTGCAGGAATTACAATGGACGGTTGAAAACAACTAAAAATGTTACCTATCATCGGTAAGTTACCTTTAAATAACCATTTAGTTAAAGAAACAATTCAGTTTTAATAGTTTAATTTGGTCTTAGAACAACGCCATTTGACGCAATGTTTACAGGGTTGCCTGTTCTTTAAATAAAATTTTCCCATGAGAGCGTTGTTATTTTTAAAATAGGTTTTTAATAATTACCCAAAAGTACACTAAACATAATAATATTATAAATGTGAAAGTTAGTCTTTGTGTTTAAGTGTTTTTTTAATTCTTCACGTTGACACTATATTTAAAAAAGTAATGAATACGAAATTTGTTTATCTATTAAAATTACAAAAAATGTGACATGTTTGTTTGGTAAAGTATCAAGTAAACTTTTAATTTTATTCATACATATTTTACAGAATACCTAATGATCCTATATTAAGAAGTAAGTAAATAGAAAAAATAAGAAAAAGCCGCGGAGAGGATGTCTGGCAACTAGCTAAAACAACTGTCATTTGCTCTGATCATTTCCGTGCCAAAGACCTGTATTTTGTCAACAATTAAAAGCGTCGAAGGTTAAAAAATGAAGCGATCCCGTGTAAGGTAATTTTTTAAATTTGTAATTTTGTTTTTAGCGGCCCGTACTAAAAGGTGCCAAATAACGTAAGTCTATTACTAAACTTCTGCAACCGTCTTTTCGTATTTCTGACCTTTCTAAGTAAATTTTATTGTTCTTTGTAGTTTTAATTTGTTGTTCGAATAAAATATAATAATAATAAAAGTAATATGTAAATGATTTCTAAAACTGTTTAATAAGTCTTTATTATATAACTAAATAAAACCGTTTGTAATGATTTTCGTTGTCTTTATTTGTTAAAAATAATCAAATAAAAATAAATATCTTTTAACAATGATTTTCTTTTCATTTATATCATTATATATAGAAAACTATTTTACTTAAATGAATTCAAAATTAACGAATTATAGGTCCCGCAAAACGGACACATATTTTTTACCCACTTTTATTGAAAATACTCGGGAGCTGGTATCACTCAACATGCCCGCAGCGCTTGTAAAACAATACAAGTTACGCATACTTGTGTGCGTATCACGCACACTAGTGTTTCAAATCTGGCCTGTTCTTTTGTCGCAATTACAGCGCATCACTCCATCTAGACATTTATATAATCAAAGCTTTCTTACTAATATTATAAACGCTGTTACTCTTTCACGCAAAAATCACTGAATGGACTTTAATGAAACTTTACAATAATATAGCTCATACGTCAGAATAACATATACGCTATAATTCATATCCAAAGCTTGCTATTTTCCATGTATTACAAATAATAATTATTGTTTAATAGAAAATTTGAAAATGATGTTTTGAAAAACAAAGATTGTAAAACCAAAATTCTATTTTAGAAAATATTTAAATTTGTGAGTTTATTTGAAGTACTCACCCTTGAATCGAATCAAGAATTATAGACATTTTAAATAAATAGGTTAAGAATTTTGGTATAAACATAGATGGGACCTACGAAAAGAAAATAGGCTAATCGAAGTAATAATCCTGCGTAGACGAAGTCGCGGGCAGAAGCTCGTAGCACATATTATCGTTCAAGGAAATTTGAAACGCGGTAAACGACAAAACAATTTTATTTGTTCAGGAGAGCGAAAAGAAAATATTTTATGTAATTTTATATAATACCCGTGTTTTCGTAGACGTAAAATTGATTGTTTATTATAAAAAATGGATAGATCTTTAAGAATACTTAATAAAAATAATAATTTTTTAAATTAAAGTGTTGTATTTATTTTTAATTTTTCAGGAAAAATCATTTTAAAATGCACCTAATAAAAGACGCATTTATTTCCTTTGAAATATTTCAACGACGCAGATAGAAACTTGATTTGATTGGTTGATATATATTTTTGTGTCTTACAGCATTTCAAATTTTCGTTGTCGACATACTTTTTAATATAATATAACTAACTTAAGATAAAAGTAAGGGCAAGACCAATAAAGTAGGTAAATACCACCCTCTTCTTAGGTGATCCATATTGAAATTTTAACTTTGATAAACATTTCCTTCTGAAGAGTGAACATTGTTTACGAAACATGTAGATTGTGTAATTAAAAATTAAGTGATGTAAACTAAGTATTTTTTTTCTTTTTAATAAAATAAACATAACTTGCTTTTACCATATTTTGAACTGATGACGCTCTTACTCGCTTCTCAGATTTCAATAATAAATTGATTTCGTGGAAATTCCGTGACATCGTCTATTCATATCTCAACATGAAAACTATTATTAGAAAGATTCCAAGCATTTTGTAAAACAATCCAATAGATATTGACAAAACATTTTACGTAAATAAAACTGAAAATGAGCTGTCCCTACCAGATATTACGTCTTTAATATATTTATACTGAAAAGAAAAAGAATGCCTAGAAATTTTTTATATTTTAGTTTAATTTATAATGTCACACTGTTAAAAAAACGTTCTTTATTCACCCGCGTTTTTTATGAAGATAATTGAATAAGAAATTTAATTTATTTGAACATTTGATGTTCAAGCAATATGAAGTCAAAACTATTAGCGTGCTTTAATTCGAAAACATTTTTCTTTTCTGCCTGTTTTAATATATTCTTGGAAAAGTGTTTAAATGTAATACAGTATCGAATAACAGTTTAAATTTTGCCAACCCAAATATCGTTTCCTAAAATTTAATTGTAAAAACCTTAAATGATCGCTCTAGAGATAAACGTTATAAGTACTGGAGTCAGTATTCTCCAGTACCACAATATGCTTATTGAATGACTTAGGTTCTTCAGATCACGGTGACTGTTTATTGACGTATCGTAATTTATAATTTACACTTCGGAGGACAAACGTCCTTCCTAGGTGAAAGCTTGGTTTCGTCTGCCGAGCTCTAGAATTATAATGACTCTGCACATCTTCCTTTGGTTATCTTCGGCCCATCTCGGAAACGAGACCATGTGACCCGAAAAACCCATGTATATAACTAAAGTATTGTAATTATAAACTAATCCGATACATTACAGTAATCTAATATACTTCTCTTTACCCTTAACTTCATTAACTTAACTTTAAAGAGTAATTAAATAATTATTTTCCTTTCTTTTAATTTTAATAGTATACATATGTGAATTAGGATATTTTATAATTTGGGAGGCGGGAAAGGGTACCGCCGCCCCGGGAACCATTTATTGGATAACCAACACCTCTGCCATAGGTCACCCCAAGTGGTTCGCTACGTTTGCTGACTTAGCAGGGGTGCCCGGGTTCATGGTTTAAGGTTTGTCTATGTCTTGGCGGCGGATGATCTAGACACACTGAACCCCAGATTCCTAGCCAACCCTCACCCTTTTCCTTCCCAGAACTTCCTCTACTTTCTTTCCTTAAAATACCCTCCACACAGCATCCCCAAAGATGACATAGGCCCTGAGAAAAATTATTTTCCTCAGAGCCTCCTGTGTGAACCTAATGTAAAAAAAAAGTATATGAACTAAATTCGATATTTTCATTATATAATTTTCTGTTACCGTGTTAACATATCTCATGAACAACACAGACAAAACGTTAACCGAACGTCCGATAAAACAAATTTATCTAATTTTTAACAACCACCATGCATAACCATTAAAAGTTCGATTTGGCGAATCGAATAAATCCCTTAAATTCCTCCTACTTCCGGCATTGTGGCATCGTGGCATTGTTAGCTGGCCGCGAGGCGCAATGCATAAATCTACCTCCGCACTAAACGTCCAATAAACGAACATAACTAACATGTTTCACGGTGAGCGGTGGAATTCCCTCTTTATAACGACACAGCCCCGTATTGAATTCCAATTCACTCCCTCGCTACTAGGACGAATATCGCTTGAAATAGAATTTTCGCGAAGTTTTCAACATTTTTCAGGGCAAAATCGATTAACTGACCTACTCTAGAATATACGGGAAGGAGAAGAATATAATATTGTAAATTTATATGTGGATTCCTATCTAGGTTCAAATGTGTTTATGTTAAAGGTTCTGATGATTTTTTAATTATTTATTTATTACTCTGTAAGCGTTTTTTTTTTGTTTTTTTTTTTTAATATATTAACTTCATAGTTCACATGTGACAAATGTCAGCCGTGTACATGTGTTGGGCGAGCGTTTGGCGTGTTTCCCGACTATGCACTGGTGCCGAGGGGATCAATGATGCTAGTTACTCGGAGCATCTTCCATTAAAACACCGTTAAAACAAGGATAGCATTCCTACCCGACGCCTGTGCTCTAAAGATTGCAATCCGTTTGTTCTATCTATCAAACGGACCACCCGTTTCTGCACAGAGTCTAGGGTGTTTTTCAGGACTTTGGGGCTCCAGAACAGAGGTGGCTGCCAAATTCAACCGTGGGGCGCAATTGCGATTTGTACAGGGTTAGCAGTTGTGTACTATTAAAGTATCTGCGGGCCCTGTACACTACGCCCAGTTTCTGAGAGGCTAACTTAACTCTGGCCTCGATGGAGCCCCCATATCTAAGCTGTTCACTTAGAGTTACACCGAGCATATCAATGGAGGACCTGTTCGGAAGAATGCTACCGTTGAAGGAGACTAGATTATCATTTCGATCCCTTTTAGACGTAATCAGACATGATTGGGTCTTTGAAACATTGAATTCGACGAGATTATTCTTACCCCAAGAGAAAACACTCTCGAGGTAAGCGTCCATTCTTTGCTTCAAAGCCCTCCGAGCCATTGGAATTTGTGCACCCTTTGGGGGCTTGTCAAACAAAAAGCTATCATGGACTGTACTGTCATCCGCATAACAATGAATTGGTGCACATGTCAAAAGGTCATTGATGTGCAACAAAAACAAAGTCGGAGACAGAACCGATCCCTGTGGGACGCCAGCGTTTATCGAATGTGAGGAAGAGGTGAAACCGTCAGCAATCGTCTAAATCGACCTCTCCCTCAAAAAGTCGGCAATCCACGTACACAAGGATGCGGGAAGTCCGTAAGAAGGCAGTTTGTTGACAAGTCCTCGGTGCCAAACCCGGTCAAAGGCCTTGGAAATGTCCAGCGCAACCGTTTGGGTCTCACCGAAACGTTCGCTGTTTGCATATTTATATTAATTACATATACGTACCTTTGTCTAACTTTTACAAACAGTATTATTTACAAACATATCAATTCATACATATAAAACAACAAATACTTTTAATAAATAATTTTACATCCATAATACATAAACATATCAGTTAGGACCTTCGCTCGGGGAGAAACTGAAACCAATCTAAAACTGGTAGGCTGCTATAGTTACCAACCTAACTTCTATCATGGCGCTACTCAATTTTACAACTTTAGTCATAATCTCAGCTTGTTTAACCATAGACAAAGAATACTTCAGCTGTCATCTCAGTCATCTGTCGCTGTCATATTGGTGCTGGCGACGGCCAGCCGCGGCAACCAGCACAGCCAGTTGCGAGTGACTGGTTGCATTGGCATTGACAACAGGTTTTTGAGAAGTTGTATAGTGCGCGGACCATCACATTGAAATACCCTGGAAAATGCGTTGCTAACTGCTTCTTTTTAGTTGCCCCGTGAGCGAATGTACTTTTATTCACTAATAATTATTTTTGCTTCGATGCTGGTGGGAGAGGTTTTTAAAATATCGAAAAGGTCGTGGATTGTCACAGTGGAAAACATGGTGGAATTAAGTACATTTAACAGTTGATTGAGAATTATTAAATATTATATCTACTTATAGGTAAGAGTACCAGTTTCGCGGCAGTAAGTTAATGTCGATCGGCTAATTGCTAAAGGATGCGGAAGCTGTTGTCACAGTGGAAAACATGGTGGAATCAAGTATATTTAACAGTTGATTGAGAATTATTAAATAGTATATCTACTTATAGGTAAGAGTACCAGTTTCGCGGCAGTAAGTTAAGGTCGATCGGCTAATTGCTAAAGGATGCGGAAGCTGTTGTCACAGTGGAAAACATGGTGGAATCAAGTATATTTAACAGTTGATTGAGAATTATTAAATAGTATATCTACTTATAGGTAAGAGTACCAGTTTCGCGGCAGTAAGTTAAGGTCGATCGGCTAATTGCTAAAGGATGCGGAAGCTGTTGTCACAGTGGAAAACATGGTGGAATCAAGTATATTTAACAGTTGATTGAGAATTATTAAATATTATATCTACTTATAGGTAAGAGTACCAGTTTCGCGGCAGTAAGTTAATGTCGATCGGCTAATTGCTAAAGGATGCGGAAGCTGTTGTCACAGTGGAAAACATGGTGGAATCAAGTATATTTAACAGTTGATTGAGAATTATTAAATATTATTTATTTATTTATTTATTTATTAGGAAAAGTTGACAGCAAATCTGAGATTATACAATGATATATTAATAAGATAGTTAATTATGCCAATTATGAACTTTCCACTGATAATAATAAATGATAAAGTGTGACATTGTAGGGTTGTTTTCTTAATTAAATTATTTTCTAGTTACAATATGTGAAAAGGAGTTACTAGTTACAATATGAAAAAAAGGGGGAGGAGGAAACATGGGATTGGGATGAAGAGGCAAAGGGCGGGGATATATAGGGAGTGAATTTCTACTTAGAGTCATGTTGCTTAGTGAATTTTTCGTTTTATGTCGCGTAAAGTCGAGCTAAAAATGTCAATGTGATAATAATTTAAGTTAAATGAATGTGTGGATCTGTAGATAAATGAGTTTTGTTTGGAGTTGGTCTTGCAAAGAGGGAGATTAAAAGTAAGCGACTGTCTGCTGTTGCGATATGGAACATGGAATGATAGGCGTTGGAGAAGATCGGGGCTATCGATTAAGTTGTGTATGATTTTAAATAACATTACCGAATCTGCTATATTTCTTCGGCAAGTCAACGTCTGTATATTGAAGAACTTTGCAGAGTCTTCACTACTGACATGCGATCGGAAAGAGCGGAAGTTAAGGTACCTTAAAAATCTATTTTGAACACTTTCAATTCTATTTTTATGTATTGTATAGCCTGGGTTCCACACACTTGTGATGCATATTCAAGGATACTACGAACGTATGAGTAATATAGTATTTTGAAAGTAGCAAGATCTTTGAATTGTTTGCAGGAACGGATTACGAAACCCAGCATAGAGGATGCTTTAGTGACTATGTGGTCGATATGATTATTGAAATTTAGTTTACTATCAAGTATAACCCCAAGGTCCCTAATTTCTGATTTGGTGGATAAAGGTTGATGATTAATTGAGTATTCGTGGATAACTTTTTTTTTGTTTCTAGTAAAGCGTACGACAAAGCACTTGGATGTATTTAATTCCAGACCATGGGCGTTACAGTACGTGTTTAAACGTTCCAAATCCTCTTGTAGTTGCTGACAATCCTCGGTAGACTTTATGGGTGAGAAGATTTTCATGTCATCTGCATACAGGATGGTCTGGGAGTTTAAAAAGCAGTTACCAATATCATTGATATAGATATTAAATAATAATGGTCCTAACAGGCTGCCTTGAGGAACTCCCGATGTTACAGCAACAGAATCGGATTTAAATCCAGCAACCACTACCAATTGACTACGGTTGGAGATATAAGAAGAGAGCCAACGATAAAGATTGCCATGAATACCAACCTTTAAAAGCTTGTTCAGCAAGGTTGAGTGATCTACCTTGTCAAACGCTTTACTGTAGTCGGTATAGACTGTGTCCACTTGTATTCTGTTATCTAAATTATCTTGGAGGTATTCTGTGAAAGTTAAAAGATTTGTGGTTGTAGATTTCCCACTAATGAAACCGTGTTGTGTCGCATTCAGGCTGGGCTTAAGAGCAGCATATAGTTGCTCATAGACTATTTTTTCAAGGATTTTGTTAAATATACAAAGTTTGGAGATTGGCCTGTAGTTTTTAACGTCGGTTTTTTTACCATTCTTGAAGATAGGAGACACATATGCAGATTTCCATATAATAGGGACAGTGCAGTCAGTTAGGGAACGATTGAAAATTAAAGAAAGGGGTAAGGCTAGGTTGTGTGCACATTGTTTGATAAAGATTGAAGGTATTTCGTCAGGACCTGCACCCTTGTTAGTATCAATTTCCTTAAGATATTTTAATACAATTTCCCGTGTCACTTCAATATTGCTTATATTGGATGTATGGTTCCCGACGTCAGTTGGATCAAGGGTAAATGGATTGGAGGGCTTACTGAAGACTGAACTGAAATATTTTGAAAATAAGTTTGCAATTTCTGTTCCATTATTGGCTTTCTCCTCTCCAAAATACATACATTTTGGGATACCTTGGGATGTGTTAGAGGATTTGACGTGGCTCCAGAAGTTTTTCGGGTTTGAGGATATATTGTTTTCGATATTACTTAAGTAACGGGATTTGCTTTTCCGACATAAGTCTTTGTGCCGTTTACGAAGGAGAGAAAATGCGTCATAGTCAGACTGGTTTTTGTATTTTTTATATTTGCTAAAATATTTAGATTTTTCCTTAGTTACCTTAATAAGGGCCGCATTGTACCAAGGTGGATATTTCAAATTCCATAAAAATTTATGAGGAATATAAAGATTTATGAGGTATTTCAAAAACGTATAGAAACTGTCAAGCGCTGGTTCTATTTTAGAGGTAGAGAACATGGAAGCCCAATCAGCTTGTTCAAGGGCGAAATTAATTGAATCGTAGTCTCCACGATTATACAGAAAAACTTTCCTTTTCGCATTTGTCAATGAAGGGGATTCCTGAAATGGCACACTAATGGACAGAGCTCTATGATGTGCATCTTCGGGAACTAGCGGGTCATCATTAGATTCGACGGAGATTTGTAGATTTGAGAGAATCAGATCTAGGATGTGGTCGCTTGAGTTTAGTTCACCGTTGTATTGAGAGAGATTCAGAAAATGCATACAGTCTACAAAATGATTACTAACATGAGTGGAGTAATTACTAGCTGCATAGCGAGCGGAGAGCGTATTTTGGATCCATGAGATTTCAGCAAGATTAAAGTCACCTAAGATAATAAAGGAATCCATGGGGTTATTTGATACAACGTCTGATAACATGTTCAGGAAATTTTCAATTAAGTATTGATGTTGAGTCCCTCCGGGGATGTACACGCAACATATATGGACCAAGCGGTGAGGTGTAATATTAGTGCGAATGGTGACCCAAAGGTCTTCAGCACAAGAATTCCATTCAGGTCGGGCGACGCTGATCAGCGCTTGTTTAACAGCCAACACTATACCACCGCCAAGACACTGACCGGTGGCAGCGTAATCACGGTCTCTACGGTATACATAATAACGAGGGTCAAAAATTTCTTCGTCCCTGATGCCTTTGGTGAGCCATGATTCTGTAAGGGCGATTATATCGTAATCGTTTGAAAGGGTATTTTGAAAGATCGTCGTTGTTTTGGTTCGAAGACCTCTAACATTCTGATAATATATTGCTAAAGACATTGGGGAGTATTCGAATAAATATTAGTGAATAAGCAGTAAGTTATACGTATAAATGATAACTTCAATAAGTGAATTCGGTTGTAGTGGTCATTCAATTTAACATAGTAAGTATATCTAACACAGTAATTTCTTGGTGTGAGTGCATAAAATAGTTTCAAATAAAAATAATATATAAGTCTTATAATATGCATCTCTGTCCCGGCTAATGATAATATTATTCTGATGTTGATATAAACGGATAGATGTAGGTATCCATATTTGAGGTAGGGACCGTTAATAGTATTATTCAGTTCGTATTTTGGTGAGATGTTTGTTGACAAATGAGTGTAAGGTAATATGCTTACCACGGCAGAAAAGATGATTAGTGTGAAAGAGACCGCTATTGTCCGTCGGGTAGGTCCGATTGTCAGGAGTGTAGGGGGTCGCCAACATGCGGTAATATGTATTCCAGGTTGGTTCTTGAGACGTTTTGACTGATTTGGAAATGAATTAGAAAGTTTGTAGGAGAGGGTAAAATGGAAGAGGGAGGGTGAGTGTAATAATAGGAGAGGATGAAGGGAGGGGGGAAATATATGGGAAGACACATGAGTAAATGAAAAATATATTTTGCGACGCGAAGAGATTCCAGATCGATTTAGGCTATTTTCTTTAGGTCCTCTTCCTTGGCAATTGATATGGGAGGCGAAGTGGGATTTTTCCTCACAAATATCCTGCTGTTTTTTAGCCATGTGAATTGGTACCCCTTTTCCTTCGCAATCCCCTTGGCCCGAAAAAGGAGGTTTTTGTTGGAGCTGGTTAGATGGTCGTTTATGTAAATTTTCCTATCGTCACCGGGATAATTAAGGTCCTTTGTGCTAATTCCCTTTCTTCGTCGAATTTCCGTTATGAATTCAATTTTACGTGAGCGGGTGGTGAATTTTACGATTATTGGTTTGATCATTTTGGAATGCAATGGGTCTTTCGCCGAGACTCTGGTGGCGAACTCAATTTCATTACTTTTAAAGTTGAGTATGCCTATTTTGTTTGCTATATCCGATACGATGTTTGAAATATTTTCATTTTTATCTTCAGGTATTCCTTTTATTTCGATATTCTGTAGCCTCATCCATTGCTCCCTTTTATTGGAATCTTCTTGCATTTGTTTGATAGTCGATTGAAGGGAGGAAACTTCTTGTTCCAGATAGTCTACTTTTTTCATAGACTGTTCGAAAGCTTGGAATCTTTTAGAAAAATCATCCAATTTTGTGTTGTTGAAGTCGACGGATTTTTTAAGTTCGGACATGTCTTCCTTGACTTGATTATTAAGGGTTTTGAGGGAGGCAAGTTCAGAAAATATTTTTTTTATTTCAGCCATTAAATCTTCTATGGGATTGGTTGACGTGGCGGATGATTGGGTTGAAGTTTTGCAGGTAGTGCAGCGCCAAGTTCTCCTTTTCTCATTGTTAGCTTTTCTGAATGTAGTTTCAGATGTTCCTCCACACTCGTAATGAAACTGCTTACTGCAGGAGTAACATGTGATGCCGTCGGTAATAGTTAGTTGGCACTTGAAACAGTTCATTTTGAAAAGGTTGAGCTCCCCTGAATTTTCGGACACCGGCGATGAGGTGGGTATAGCAACGTCTGATAGCGACGAACCACGGTACACTCGGGCACACTTGTAGGTTGTAGGTAGCACTAGAATATGGGAACGTAGAACTGCACTTTACTGGACTTTATAATATTGGTTTCACAATAAATCAACATCAATCCCTTAGATATAATATAAGAGCTAGTTTTAAGTGAGTTCACTGAAGAATTCTACGAGGTTTAAAGATATAATTTGATGTTTTAACTGTAGGAAAGCTACAACTTTGAGAGAGCAAAAAATGACGTGTGTCACACTTGATAGATTGTTATAATGTGAAATTATATCTACTTATAGGTAAGAGTACCAGTTTCGCGGCAGTAAGTTAATGTCGATCGGCTAATTGCTAAAGGATGCGGAAGCTGTTGTCACAGTGGAAAACATGGTGGAATCAAGTATATTTAACAGTTGATTGAGAATTATTAAATATTATATCTACTTATATGTAAGAGTACCAGTTTCGCGGCAGTAAGTTAATGTCGATCGGCTAATTGCTAAAGGATGCGGAAGCTGTACTACGATTAGTTTGTAAGGAAGCCTTAAAGAGAAGAGGTTTAATATACAAACAGTTTATTCAGTACTCAAGTTTACGGAAGCGATGTTATCAGAAAAGGTGGGAAATATTGAGATTAGTTTGTAAGAAGTAGGATTTTATTATCAAAACCGCTGTCAGCGCGGTCAATATTGCGCATGCGTTATATTGTGGCAACTAAATGAAAACTACGAGCAGTTCTTACACCAACAAATATAATCCTTCTAACGAAAAATTCATCAACCACAGTAGTTGAAAAGAATGTAGATCATTCGTTTCAACACTACATATATAATATATGCTTAATATTTTTACAGTTACTTCATATTTAAGGTTTCCTAGCGCATAATGGAAAGTTTATTGGGAAAATAAAAAGAGGCAGAAAAAGATGTACAAAGTTTTTGACCTAAGATCTCTTTGTTGCAGAGCCTCTAACGATTTTTCCACATTCATAATGATATTACAGTACATTCGCGGTAGAAACTCTTAATATCGTCCCTTTGAAATATTATAATTCATAATCGAAACCTTTCTTAAAATGGGTTCAAATGTCTTTATCAATCAGATCTGAATAGCCACGTATTTTAACCTTTTGTTCTTCTCGTCTCTTTCTTCTCCCAACTCTCGTGTGCGTCACAATATGGAACGTTTGCCCTGAGGATGAACAGCATAAAGCTGTCTGTTGGCTAAAGGAGGAAGCACAACATGACGTCTCTAATACATTTTTTTTCCTTAAAAGAGCACCCTTGTCTATACAGTGTAAGGAAATGGATCTCTATCGCCACCATGTTTGCCAACGTTGTGAGGATAGGGTTTAGGTAATGGCTGTAGGAAGGGATTAATGCGGTTCTTGAAGAGGCCCAGATACTATGAAGGAGGAAAAATAGATTTCAGTAGATCGTTCCACATAAGAGCCGACTTCCACAAAACGAGTTGAAGAAACGACTCGTTCTCATGAACCCAACATCAACTGTGAACGGAGTTTAGGGTGAGGTTTTGCGAACGTGCACCGCTGCACAGGGGATCAACGCTGCTAGCTCGTTCGAGCAGACTCCATTAAAATATCTGTAGTACAGACTCAGCACTCCTACATTGCGTCTATGCATTAGAGACGACAATAGGTCAGATAAACCGTTGTCCTTTGCACAGAATCAAGTAGGTTTATTTAGATTTTTTTTTAACTCTGGCTCCAGCACAGAGGTTAAATCAATTATTGGTCGTGCTTGAGATTTTTTTAGGGTTAGCAGCTAGTCATTATTGAAGAATCTGCTAGACCTATAAATAAAAGATGCCATGTTTGTATGCCGCGCCGCACAGTGTTTCGTTTCATACAAGCTAGACGGAAAAAACTCTTAGATAATAATAAAGTGTTTAGAACCCTCTTGTGGGGAGTATTTAATCCGAATATATTGAAAAATTGGGTTGAAAGTGATTACTCTTGAATGCCAGGTGTTTTTAGAAAAAATCGCACGAAATTATCTTCCCGGCTTTTGCTCAAATATCGTATAAAAACAAAGGAATTGTTTTTTTTGTGATTGTTTTCTGTTTGCCAGATAATGTACCTTATTATTCATATATATTTCATGATAATATCGTTACTAGTTTTCCCAGAATAGCTATTTTTAACAAAAAAATGTGAAAATATTTCCCATTCGACAAAAAAATGTAAATAAAATATATTCATACGAAAATGATAATTTTTTTTATTTCTCTAAAAACCTGAATAGACACCCTACACGAAAAAAACCAATTCAAAGGTGTTTTCGAAGAAGTAATGACATAAATACTTGTTTGAAAATGAAATGACAGTTGAAAACCGTTTGTAAAAGTGACGCCAAGTTGACCATAGATATTTATTATAAATTATTCAGATGGGTTGGCGCTATGCGGATTTTTGCTATGTCAAGACCGAGAACGGCGCAAGCGATTCTGACCTTGTTCTTCTTTTAAATAATTAATTCTATATTAATAGGGTATTTAAAGGTTTATAATGAAAACAACTTTAAACAGTAAAAAATGTCTATTTTAAGGATAATAAGTAGGTAAAAGCACAGTCAGAAAATATAATACAAATCACTAAATAATTGCAGGTAAAAATAAACAAAACAATTATTACTTAAAATTTAAAATAAAACAATAACTTTTTATACACCACTTTTATTTTTTTATACTTTGTCGGCATAAAGTATAAAAAAATAAAAGTGGTGTTTACAAAGTTATTGTTTTATTTTTAATTATTATGTCACATCACAAAGTAACTGCTTCATACGAACAAAAATTATTACTTAACTAGGAAAACTATTTTATTCATATTTAGCAACATAACTTAATAAAAACAAGCACTAATTGTAGAATCTATAGTCAGAAAAAAATCAATAGATGAACAAGAACTTAAAGTAAAGAAACAAAACTAGAGAAATGAACTATGGGTAGATAAATGTTTAATTATATACCCATAGTTCATTCATTTAAGACAGAGAACAGGACTAATTGATTTGTGAGAAAATATAGTACCTAAACAGAATGCTTATCGAAACTAGATGCTATCTGAGTTAGGTTCAGAGTCTTCAGAGGAGTTCTTGACTCGGAATTGGGTGGAACAATTAAATTTGAAGTCCTCGTACTCACTAAATCACATACTTTCATTCTTTTACTCCGGTCACTACATGCCACAAAGTCCTTTGCGGGCCTTCCAGTAGATGTAGATGACTGATTTTTGTCTAATTGAGAATTTTCCCGCAAATCTTCAATTATGAAAACGTTTCCACTACCTTGAAGCCACTCACAAAATGTAACAACAAATTTTTCGAGAATCCGAGAGGCTGCAATCCATTTTTTGCTTATATTCAAAGATATTAACTGTATTTAGCTTTTCAATTTTTTTTCACTGCTTGCACTGAGATTTTAAAGTTCAAATTTACTTAAAATAAGATTATATATTCCATGAAACTTTTCTTTATTGGGAAAACTCCTCCAAGTATCGAACAACTCCTGCCTGGAAATCTGATATGTGGTGCCTGTGAAATGACAAAATATGATTGGTGAGTATTAATGAGCAAAAATATCGAAACTGATTTGAATAGAATATTAATTGTTCAATCTACAAAAAAAAAATTACGCGACCTTATTGATATAAACTCCGAAATAAACTCTCGTGTAGTTAGAAATTAAATATTTTTAAACTACATAAAAACACTGAAGTTAAATATTATTTAAAAAAAAACACTGATATGTTTTCTATTCAAACTTTACAATAAAAACATACTACATACCTTCCAAAGTAGCCTCCATTTTTTTAGAACTGAAACAAAACACTTTAAACACATAAACAACCTTACAGCTCGGGCGACAAGATGCGAATGAAAATAACTCGTAATTCGTTATCTAATTTACCTAATTTTGGAGCTCTAGTATGAGTCAACCCGTGCATTAATTACCCCAATTAAAAATGTATTCGTCATACTAGCTACCTGTTAATACCCCCATGATGTCATTTTTCAAAAATTCCAAAGTGAGTTTTTTCCGTCTAGCTATATGAAACGGAGCACCGTGCGCCGGTCTGAGATATTTACTACAAGCATTTCAATGGATTTAGTGTGCCTACTTTCGAAATGGTGATTTTATTAGTCACGAATTTCAATTTACAATATTTTCTTCCTCAACCACCTCTTATCACACATGTCATTATATATGTAGGTATCATGTCTGAAATGTATTATTTATTTCCGTACTTTCAGCTTCTTTCAATAGATGTCGATAACTAAGCCTGATTACGAAGTTCTACTATCCACTAGAGTGAAATCGGTCCAAATTTGAATCACTTTTATTTTTCTGGGACTGAAATCGGTCCAGAATTAGGCTACATTTTCCTACCATTCGTAATTTTTTTATTTATTTTTTTTTCAATTATGCCGCATCCACAGATGAGTAATTTGAGAACTGATGATATATTTCTATTCATGATCAAAGGATATCACTGTTTGACGTTTTAAATACATTGCCGTGATCAGTTGAATTATCAGTTTATTAAATATTTTTATCAAACCGCTAGCTGTCAAAACCTTATCCTGTAAAATATCGTATTTATATGTTTTTTGGTCGCTTTTCTAATATATTTGTGTACCAGTGTAATAATGATTTAATTATCAATGTTTTTAATCTGTTTACACGTCGAATTAATAAAAATTAGGTGAGTTGTCTTAAAAACAATGGATTTTTGTTTTTTACGTCGCAATAGATTGTTCGGAATGGCGATGTTTGCAAATGGATAATTTTCAATAAATAAAGCATTAATCGAGTTAATTTGTATGGTAGAATAAAGATAATGATTGTATCTATGTGTTGTAATGCAGTTTTGTTTTGTAAGTGCATTAAAAAATATTATTTATAATATTACAATCAAAGTTGTGCTTTTCTTACGAAATTTTTTTCAACTCTCGAGAACTTATCAAAATTCAGTTTTATTATGGATATTTCTGTATGCGATTATAAATTAGACTATTTACAAGAAACTCAATAGATATATTTAATGTGGACGCATGATTAAAGTTTCCACGGGAGATTTTTAACTAGAAAACCCAGAAAATAATTTGGAATGTTTAGGATTTTTTTATAAATCCTACAAATTTAGGATGATTATTTAAATATAGGTGAATTCTTCGCTGTGTAGCACTATAATTTGTTTATATGTTTACATACATAAATGGGGAGTATTGATTTTTTTAATGCGGGCGGAAAATTTTCGAAATTAATTTTCAAACGTGGCGAGGAATCGAGGCAAATTTATTTATTTCGCGTGATCGCTTTAGTGGCTATAGATGGAAGTTGAGTATAATATCAGAAGAGTACCATCTATTGCCGTTCGTGTCTTAGGCACGAACGGTGACGATGATGGCCGAAGGCATCAGCAAGATTATTAAATTTCAAAGTTCAAAATTATCAACAGTATTACTGACACTTCTGCTTTGTTACAACTCATCCAGTTCCTCATCCCTTCCCATAGACTCCAAAATGGTGAATTGCTGTTCCTCAATCCACATTATTCTTATTATGGATACCATTCTTCTTTGCCCAGAATGTAGAGGTTTGTCAACTCAAGTCATTTTTTTGTTTGGTGTAAGCCTAAATGACTTCCGGCAGTCGATTCGAAAAGTGTAATTTTAAAAGCCTACTACATCCTTCTTTATGCTTTGGCTTGTAGTTATCTTATATTTATAATCTTTTATATTATATATTGTCATTGATTATCAGTTATTTGTACTCTCCTTTTACTTGATCGAACCTTTAACTTATTTATAAGATACCAAACACATCCTAATTTGTCTTTCTACTAGAAATTAAGAGACTTCCCAGAAACAATGTCCATCCCACATTAATAATTACATTTTTTTTTTTTTTATTATTCATTTTCAACGCCTTGGTGGGCTTTTACATAATAAGTATACAATACAGTGATATATATGTAATAAAATGTTTAAATAAGAAGATAAACTCATAGCAATGAACATTATAAAAATGGTAGGTTTTAAGATACGTGAAAATATTATGAGAAAAGAGAAAAAACAAAAATAACTTGAACTGAAATAAGTTTTTAAATTGCAGATGGCATAAAAATAATAATATAGTGTAGGTTAATATGATAAATTTACAGGTGAGTAATAGGTACATGAGAAAGTTTACAAAATAGATAAACAAAAGAGAGTAACAAGATAGATAAATAGAAAGAATACAAAAATATATGCAACAGCTCCTACATTATAAAAATATGCTACATATAAACATAATTGATGATATTTTTACTGTTACTTATATTAAAAATGACGATAATTGTGTTGAATTTATGTATTTCCAAGTGTGTGAATTCGAAATAGGTGGACGTATGTGGTAGTTTGTCCCGGAATTAATGTTGCAGAATAGTATATTTTGCCTAGTTGCTCGATTAGGTACGAACCATGTTCATCGCACATTTCAAGATTAAATACTAGAACACTGAAATGTATAAGAAGATTACTACTAGGACGTAGATTATTACTGCCCACATATTTACCTTTGGGATTGTAATTTTATCGGCGCTGTTCAGTCTGCGACCTGATTCCATTCATCCCTCGATTGGACCCAACCAAACTACGTATGTAGTTCCTACTGGGAGATAGGTAACAGGTCTGGTACCTACCTTGTGTATATTCGTACGGTTCTACGTAATACATAGGTGCCCAAAGTATATTTCTTCAAACTTCGCAAAATCACTTTGTGGCGTCATTTTGAATTAAATTAACACAAATAACTTTGTTTAAACCACTAATATAATCACAATTACCTACATGTAATAGGGTAGGGTAGTAATGACATTAATTAATGTCATTACTACCCTGACGAAGAAACCATCGGTTTTGAAACATGTAGGTAATTGTGATTATATTAGTGGTTTAAACAAAGTTATTTGTTTTAATTTAGCCCAAAGTATAGTTTGATTATACAATGAGAATAGTTTGATTTCTCCGCAGGGGTTGGTGGAGTTGGCGGAGACTTACTAAAATTTGGACTTCACAACATTTAGACATAACCCACGAAAAACTTCAAGACTTTCCTTAACAATTTCAGGGTGTTCATTGAACAATTTAAAACCTTTGTAATAAATATTGTTTTGTGTTCCCGATAAATATGTTATGGGAAGCCTAAAATCATTGCAGTTTCTCGTAGGATAGTAATGAAATGTACAATTAATTCTAACATTATTCAACATGTAATCTGGTAACATTTTTTTTCTTTCTTATAAATAAATACTAGGTTATTTTAAATTAATCGTTGCCACACACTTAAGGCATTGAGTTGGCGTTGGTTTTGGCACACCCTCCTTGCCTCATTCACATTCATACAACATCTCATGCATACTCTTATATAATTCTGACTCGTGTCATAGCCTGACTCAAGAATCTGATTCACTTGATCGTGAATCAGATACTTGAGTCGGGTGTCCCCGACTTCTTCTACCAATAACCTTTGCGTCATATATTCTCCTTAAACTCCTTTTAAGTTCATCCGCTTTACATGCCCAAACCAACTGAGCGTCCATTTCTTAATCTTAATCATCAGTCTTGCCTTCTTTACTGATCTCCACATTTCTCACACGATAATTCATGGTTTTACACACATATCCCTCAGGAATCCCATTTCTTCAGCATTCAGTCTACTTTCATCATTCTTCTGCCGGTTATATGCCTCCATGCTGTACACCGAGGTAGGTACCAGCAATCCATTGTAGACAGCTAGCATCGCTTCTTTGAACAGTTTTGGTTCGCGCCAGCCACGTTCAGTCCTGTACTAATGGAGTTACCTGCATTTACCCTTATTTCAATATCTCCATCAGCTTTTTTATCACTCGTTAACATTCTGCATACAAATTTCATTAATTTATGATAATTTAATTGTTGACCCAAATATGTAGCTGATATTTTTTCAGGAGTCATTCCTAATCAGCTGTTCGTATGTTCGTCACAAATTATTTCATTTTCAGATTATTTTTTTTAATACACAAATTATTTCATTTTCAGAATTTACCGACCATTTAACTGAAACTAACCACACGTTTAACAAAAATACTGAAGTCCAAATAATCCATAAAATTAGTTTAGGAATACGCCTGAATAATTTAGAAGCTTTAGAAATTTCAAAACCAGCAGCTAGAATTAACAGTCCGATTTTAAAGTTGTTCCCTTTCTCCCTATGTAACCCCACCCTTCCTTAACCCCTCCCTCTACCCCTCTTCTTACTTCTCCATCAACCAGTCTATGATGTTTTTTCCCTCTCGCGTATGGTTTCTGTCTTTACTCTGTTTTCCTGATATTGTTTCTTTGTATTAAGATTTAGTTTATATATTATTGTCCTGATGAAGGTTATATTATAATTATAACGAAGGTTAAATCACAATAAAGTGGTTTAGCAAAGTATTTGTTTCATTTGGTATTTCATTTTCATTTTTACACAGAACATATTAGTAACTAAGATAAAATCGCTATGGCCCGAGAAAAAACCGTTCATCTATCTACTAGATGCCTGACTGCAACGTATATATTAAGTATATATTTTCAATAAACACACCTTTCGTAATCCCACGCACGTACGATTACAACTGTTTTTTAAATCAAAATCAAATTCTAATTAAGTTCTATTAATTTTTCATCATTGACCGATAACAGAACTTAAACGGGACTTTCCCAGAATTTGATTACTAGCTTTGAAATTTAATGAATTGTTCAAATTCTGCGAAAAAACCTGTCTATGGATGGGTTGTTTAAAAAAATCTAGTTAGTTTAACAATTCATCAAATATTTTAATCTCATTTTCACGTTCTGTGAAAATTCTATTTATAAATTCTGTGATTATTTCGGTTTTATGAAGCAACTGGCATATAATGATATAATAACAAAACTGGCACAAAACTTACACAGAACAAGAAAATTATCAGCAAATATTTATTTGATGAACTTTTTTAATTTTTTTAAACAACCTATTCGTAATTTGAAACACAGTCTATTATATATTATGATATTAAATAATTTTACACGTACGAACCACTTCTTGTACACTCCAAATATAAACAACGTATAAATACTTGTCACACTTAAACACAACTACGTAAACACCTCAGCACAGGTTCTCCTAGTGAGGTGTTCACGAAACATACAACATTACCCAACCACAGTTTCACCTTCTTAAACCTACCTTACACACAACATAATAAAAAGTTCAAAAATTATATTATTAAGTTTAAATATTAATAATTTTATGTGAACACTGTAATATTATATGGAAATAAATAAAAAAAAGAGAAACATAACTGAAATATTTTTAACTAGCTGAAGTCCCCGAAACTGCCTGGGTGTACGTTGTTTTTAGACAGTATTCTCCTATTATTTTTCAAATCGAGTGTGCAAAACTTCAACAAAAAGTATGAAAATTCTCCTCTAATAGATGAGGAAGAGGGATGAATGTTTTTTCTAAATTTAGGTAAAACTCTTGTTTTATACTTAAAGTATGCAGAATTCCATCAATCTCGGAATTATACTGCGGATTTCTATAAATATCAAATATATGCCGCCCGCTTTAACATTCTCCGTATATATATATATACCTCTTGTTGGCCGTTGGCCCACCGGTGGCCACCAATGAAATGTCTTTTTTTTTAAATCATTATTTGTTTACGAGTTTCTATTAAAAAATAATATTATTAGTAACAACGGTTGTATAAACTACCAAAATCTGAAAGAATTGTTACTGTAAACTTATAAAATGCGACACAAAAAAATTCAAGTGACGTTAGATTTTTTTTTTAAAACCTGGCCTACCAAAGGACGTGGTGATAAGGGATGTACTTTGCTTACTTTTACCAGTGATTTCCTCGTTTGGATGAAAAAATGATTTGACCTCGTTTGGATGAAAAAATGTAAATGAAATTTTGGTCTACGGTGATATTTCTATTGCTTTTTTGTTAACTAACGTAAAAAATCATTAGGTATTGGACGAGTAGCGTCGGAGTGATGACGTATTGTATACGAAGATTTTTAAAAATGTTAGTTCGCTCATACTTCAACTTCCCCTTTGCCGTAGTTCCTTGCAAATATATGCATATATCCCTAAAAACATGATATTCTCACTAAAACCAGACCAAAACTGCAACCCCTAAAATCCGACAACCATTTTATTTCACGGGTCGAAAGGTAAAGTATAGTGCCCGAAAAATAAATTGGCACAGTAAAAATGACTCTCCGCTGGGGACCAAAGGCAGTGCCTACCCAGTACTGTACCTACTATCTCCCCCATCTTGCGCTTCTTTTAAGCAATAAATTTGTTCCTTTGTCCTTTCCTCGGTGGAATATATTATTACGCCAGAGACTATTTAACTTTCACCCGCATAAGTTTTTTCCCAATTTTTAATAAAAATTATGAAACACAAAACGCTTAAATCCAGGAATATTAACACGCATTTTCAACTTATTCATGAGTTTTCTGGAGTCCAGCTTTAGACGTAGACCTCCCTCGAAATAAATGTAATTTTTTTTTATTTATTTACGTAATTTATTGTACCTACGTCAGAATAACAATCAATGACCTATAAGTGGCTAAGTTAGAATTGCTTTTGATGTTCGATTCCTCGGTTCGCTAAGTCCTTCATCATGACACAAGCAACGTTTTTCGCTTGCTGTTATGGTAGGAATTTTTCAAATATTGCTAGGTTTTTTGTAACCTTGAATAATTGTCTTTCTTAAAAAAAAAAACATTCTCTACAAGATTTCTTTTTATAATATTCGTAACATTTGGTAAGATATTCGTAGGTAGGTATGCAATTTTTTTTTTATTTAACGGTAATTAAGTATATGTAAAAATTTTGAATTTTTATTCAGTGGTGCCATTACTGATGCTTTGCTGAGCTAGAAAATCTGTACTGCCATGTGGTATCTTGAATAAGTCTTGGAGTTGTCTACGGCTGAAGTATTCAGACGCGTTATGTCGATTTTGGGTCTTTTCAATGTTATTTCCAAACGTTCATCGTCATTACGAAGCTTTGAGATGTCCATATTCTCGTCTGAAATAAGTTATTGTTAAAACACGAACATATATATATATATTTTAATATTTATGAAGACTAATGAAAATATGAAAATAATTCATTTGGTGTGTAGAATGTGTAGGTTGAAACAAAAACAGAATACCGCAATACCTACCGCAAAACGGCATCTACGAAGATGACATAGACCCGGAGGGAAATTATTTTCCTCAGGGCCTCTGTGTGGCCCTGAAGAAAATGATAAAAACGTAGATACGATATTGCAATAGTATGGGTGAAAAATATCGAAGACAGATTTGTATTTGTAGTACTTTTTTCAAAGTAATGCGAAATAAAAAAATATACTAAATATTAGAATTCATTCTAAAGGAAGATACGGAATACATTTCTAAAGGAAGATACAGAACACATTTCTAAAGGAAGATACAGAATAAGTATTTAAAGAAAGATACAGAAAACATTTCTAAAGGAAGATACATAATACATTTCTAAGGGAAAATACAGAATACGTTTCTAAAGAAAGATACCGAATACAGCTCTAAATGAAGATACAGAATACATTTCTAAAGGAAGATACAGAATATTTTTCTAAAGTACGATAACGACACGATGGTTTTTGAAATCTCAAGTGTGCAGAATTTAATCAATTTCGTGATATATTTTTTATTTATTTATTTATATCTACAAACGAATTTAGATGTGGATTTGCATAAACACTAAATACATTCTTTGTTATACGGGGTGAAAAGGGACATATTTGATTTGCTTTATCAGTGATTCCTGATATTATTTTGAGTAAAAAATGTAAATGAAATTTTTGACTCTCTTGACATTTTAGATGTTTTTTTTCAACTTAAACATAAAAAATCTGTAGATTTTTGATAGGTAGGGTCGGGGTGAAAGGTTGAGCTGTTACTTGGTTGAGATTGCGATGCAGTGAAAATCCAGGCTCTGTTTCAGACTGGTTGATAGACAAACGCAGGTATTATTTTTAATATTTCAAATTTTTGAAGCAGAACGGGAATATTACTTACGGAAGTACGAATGTGGCTCGCGTCAACAGATTTGTTATTAGTGCATGTATAATTTAATTTTAATTAAGTTAGCGGAGTGAAAAATTACCAACAATAAAGAAGGTTTACTCCACGAGGTGGGAGGAGGGAAATGCCATCGCAAGGTGTATCTTATTTTAACGGCTAATCATTTATTGTGTCAAGCTCGTTGTGAGGAAAGAGACGATAAATAATTAATTAATCAGGGAAAATACATTATTTAATACACACAATTTAGAATAGAAGTATATCCTGATAATAGAAGTATACATATAATTAATTATTAAATGAAGAAGTACATTTGAATCGGTTCCATGGCAATTGATCCCTTGAATTTTGGTCCCCTAGCATATTTATATGTTTATAATTTTTTTACATAAGCTCCACACAGGTAACCACTGAGAAAAAAAAAACCTCAAGGTATATGTGTCTTTGAAAATGCTATGTTCTAGGTGTTTTAGGAGTGGCGGGTCAAAGTGCCTAGGAGTGACGGATGTGTAAATTCTTCCCCTTCCGGTGTGCAAAAAGGATATACCGCCAAACAACAAAGCATTAAATATATTTTTATTCAAATGCATCAATAATATAACTACTTGTCTGTATACTGCTCTTTATGGTGAGGAAAAGCTATTCTTATCTACTAATTTAACACTGTATAACATGTATAAAATGTATAATTATTGTAAAAATACAAATATTAAATAAATAAATAAACTGTATTTATCAGCGTATAAGTTCAAAAAATCAACACAGTGTGTCATTGGTTTGATATCCAAACCAACTTATTATAAAAGTGATTTTAGGTGTGAAATTGTTAAATTAAAATTATAATTTTATAATAAATGTATTTTGGGGGCCAACTGTCAGGGGATCAACTGTTGGGTGACCATTAAAAACTTGAAAAACATTATCACGATTAATTGTTTAGTTACTATGACGTACTGCGTTTCCTCACCTCAAGTAATGCTAAATTATGCAAAATCGGTTGGTACTCTTGTGCGGTATTTGAAATCAATAATTAATTCATTGGAACACAGACGAGAGGTGGAAAATCTATGTTTGTTTGTGATAGAGCTCAAACCCAATATCCGAACACTGTTGACATTCGCCGCACAGGAACGGGTTGTTTTCATGGCTGGAGCTTATGCTAAATAACCTCTGGCTGTCCATGGCTGCCCATTGCATTCCTTACCTCCCAAAACATGACCGTTGATTAGTTTAACCAAATAAGTTTTTTTAATTGACTTAACGTAGCGAATTTGGGTTCTGTTAACAACTGTTTGTTAATTCGTTTGTTACGTTCCGGTTCCGTTTCATGGAGGCCGTTTTAATCATTCGTGAGCCGCAGTAGCCGATAGGCAATATTAAAAATTCGTTTTCTCTGAACGTATGTAGCTATTTTGTAGAAAGTACATACGGGGAAAATTTTGCTTCGGCACACGATCAGATAATCGTTCAATAAAGAATATTTTTATAGAATTTTACAACTTAATAAAATTAATTTGGTTCTATCAACTTAAGGTATAATAGTTTTTTTTTAAAACTATTTATACTTTTCTCCGTTGTCTGGAAGGAGATTATATATTTGAACACCCCCGTGGCCAATGCTTTCTTGCCACTTTCAGTCTTAACAGTATATAAAGTGCTGAAAAAAAAGTACCTTACTTTCAAAGTATCATATTGTCAGATAAACAGAGAATCTATTGTCAGAACTATTTTCTTAGTTAATCAGTTTAACCAGTAAAAAGTCGTTTTAGGCACCTTAAAAATAAAATAAATAGAATTAGGATTTAAGAATTACAATTTAAATTAATAGATTTAAGGTAAATATAATCATATAAATGAATCGGCTCAATGTGATCTAACCACGGTTTTAAAAATACTTGCAGAAGATACGTTTTTAGATTCTCACGGCCAAAAGCATTTTCGTTGTTTGTTTTTGGGGTGTTATGCCGTGTTGTGCTACCTCCTTCTTTAGCCGACGTTTCGGACAGCGTTGCAGTGTCCATCATCAGGGCAGATCCGGCAGATCCGTCGATGCCGGATCTGCCCTGATGATGGACACTGCAACGCTGTCCGAAACGTCGGCTAAAGAAGGAGGTAGCAGAAGGAGTAGTAGGTAGGTAGTAGGAGGTAGCGGAAGGAGGAGGGTAGGTAGAAGGAGTTATGCCGTGTTGTGCTACCTCCTTCTTTAGCCGACGTTTCGGACAGCGTTGCAGTGTCCATCATCAGGGCAGATCCGGCAGATCCGTCGATGCCGGATCTGCCCTGATGATGGACACTGCAACGCTGTCCGAAACGTCGGCTAAAGAAGGAGGTAGCACAACACGGCATAACACCCCAAAAACAAACAACGAAAATACTTGCAGAACTTCATAATTATATTAATAAATTTGGTTTTAAAAAATTGGATTAGCATGTTTGTAACTAAATCCATTAATAAATTTGTTTTATATTAAATTTAAAAAAATTAGAATATCAGGTTTGTAACAAAAAATAATCATTCTTCGAAATGCTCACATAAGAAAATGTCTTGTGAAACCTTGTTACTGTGGGAACGTTTTCATAACAGGAATATAATGGAAAAACATAATAAACGCACATTGTTAAAAATTTTCAATAAATGTTATTATCGGTGCTTCAAAGAAAATTTCTCGCTTAAAGACACGTCGGTAAAAATCTCGTTCGACTTTGGTGGGCCGATTCCTTTGATGTCTCCTTATATGGTTGGAGTGGGTTGCTCCTTTATGGGATTTTTGCCTACATCATACATCGAAATTTCTTCGGTGTACACACACAAATATTGTTTTTTACATTACGATCAACTTAACTTAATTCTATGTAAGTATTTTGTCTTCACAAAGAAATGTACAACATAATGGTATACTTATAAAAAGACACACTGAAAATACTGATATCTAAGAAGTTGGATAAAGAGTCCAATGTTAAATACATAAATATTTTAGTTTTCTGTATTTTTAGAAAAACTTGGAGAACGTTTTTATACGATATCATAATTTAATACTTATGTAATGTTTTCGAAAAATAATTAAAAAAACTATAATTAATTAATAATTCCATAATTTTCTGCAAGGAGTAAAAGTTTTATGGGACATATTTATTTATTGGCTCTCCAACAGAATACATCACATAATACATACAGTAATTTATGTTCTTAATATTTTTTTATTATTTATTTATTTCCATACTTGTACATACATTTAATAAATAATTACAATGGTTTATATAGTAGTACAAAAAAAGTTCGTATTCAGTAATAGGATGTAAAAGGTATGTACGAAGGTTAATAGTAGCATTTTGTGAACACCTCACTGGGAGAACCTGTGCTGAGGTGTTCGCATGTTTAGGATTAAGATTATGGTTATAATCATGATTCTAATTTTAGAGCACCCCATTCTTGTCAAAATTATTCCTGTAATAATGTATGATGTTGTTTATAAACTTGTTGTTACGACAAACTAGCAGAAGTCTCCGAGGTCATCTGAGCTTAAGAGGGTATTACCAGAGAATACCGGAAATTAGTAATTTTTAAATCAAATTATAGACGTATTGACTCTTTTTCACAAACAAAACATAAATTGATTTTGAAAGATTGCTATTTTATCTTGTAAAAGCATTACTTAAATTTTAATAACCAAGTTTATTTTTAATATAGTAAAATTATACCATTGGACGTTGGCAGATTTGTTCAATTTTCAAACGACATATTGTATTATACAACACAAATATCAAATTATATAGTCGTACAACAAAATAATTTAATACATAATCTAGTAAACACATTTTTCAGAATTTTAATTTTAGTTAAATTAAAATCATTAAAAAATAAATCCGCGAACCTGTTTTGTGACAAAAATATCTATTTTTTTTTCTTTATTTAAGGTCTTACAAACTAAAATATATCAGATTTTTCTTACACACTTATTTTTTAGACATTATTGGAAAATCATAAATACTTAAGATCAAAAAATACTTAGAAGAAGTACACGATATTTAATAATTTATCATTGTGCGTTTTGAGCACATTTATTGCTTACTTGAATTCAGGTATATATAAAAGCAAGTTTTGAATGAAATAAATCGATATTATTTTTAATTTAAAATATTTGATACGGAGAATAATCGACCTATCTCATCGAAACCTCCTTTACAGTTACAAGCGGCTGAGATTAAATTTTTAAATTTAATCTCAGCCGCTGGCTCTTAAGTACGTAAACATTTTATCTAAATGTATTAAAATTAGCCTTCAAGAGGAGGGGGGGGGGAAAGATAATAGTGGTTTTTAGCCCATTTTTTTCATAGCCCAATTGATTTCTTACATATTATCCTTAAACATTTGAAATGTTCAAGCTTTTAAAAAAAAATAATAATAAATAAAAAAATATATATATTTGTTATTCTTTAAGATAGCATCTATACATTCCCCATGCCGAAACGGTAATTATTTGAAATTGCCTCGATAGAAATAAATCGCAAAGTATGCTCCAAAAATTATTATTTACACGTTTGTTTCTGTTATTTTACAAGTTATATGTATGAAAAAATTCACAATGTTTCTTTAAATGCTACTTAACACAACCCCCCCATGAGATTTTTGCTCTCTTTTAAATGAGTTGTGTTTAATTAAATATTTTCACAATTGTCGCACGACTATTCGTCGCTTCAGTTCGTTTTTATCCAACAGACCAAAACGTGAATCCGGAGAAATGGCACTTTAAACTTTTTTTACGATAGAAGCACATACATTTTGGAGGACGTAAGACAACGTGCGTTTTGAAAACACCTTAAATAATTGTTTATAATTTTTTTTGAACGAGTGTCGTATAAATAAAGGCTTTTTGAGAACATTTGCATACTTAATTCAATTTCACGAAAAATGGTCTGTTGGACAAAAACGAACTAGAACGTCGTATTATAGTTTTTAATATTGGCGTGCTCCCTCCAACATTCGTATAGTCCTATATATCCTTCTTCTTTTTGAACGGGTAAGCGGGGTCTTGAGTTAACTAAATGCTGATTATAACTTTCATACTATAACATTTGGTCTTATGCGGATCTTACTTTAAGCAAGACAATTAAGATCTTAGTTTATCAATTGGTATAGTTTTTATGATTTCCGGCAGTGCATTATAATATTTCATTATTTGTAGAATATAATATTTGGCGTATTGGCTTTTTTCTTTTATGAAATAATAAAATCAACCCAGAAACTTAAAAAGAAAATGAATAACAACTCCTAACAATCTCCAGATGTAGAACAAACTGCTCTATGTGTGTAGACATTAGGTAGATGACGTCATGCTTGAAAGTGTTGTCTGACAAAGTTGAAAGCGTTATTGGGAATGGTTTCTTTTAGCATAACGCTCGCCATATACAGGATGTCCGAGGGGTAAAGTGCATTAACTTCGGGTGGGGATTCTACATGGTGGTAGGAGTAAAAAAGATTAACAACTTTTTCGAAATTCCAACTTTTTCCCATACAAAAAGAAGTACATTTAAAAATCCTTAGTGTAAGGTACAAACTTACCTGATAAATTTGCTGTGAGTCAGCCGAGCGCTAGTGGCGACGTTGGTTTTGATTGGCGCGTATCATAACAGCGGAAAGTACCTAATAGTGCAATAGCCCTAGATGTTGAAATTTCGAAAAAAGTTATTCAACTTTTTTACTTACACTTTCATGTAGAATCATCTCCCGAAGTTAACCTGTCATTAGCCGTACGTACTCCGGTGTACCATCGATTTTGGAAACGATTTTGTCCCTTATGTATAAAGAAATTGTATGAAGAAGAAGGTCAGAATCGCTTGGGCCATTCTCGTTCCTGACGTAATACTGAATAGCGTCTAGCCTCTCCGAATAATTCAAATTAATTCACGGTGACGCGCCGGGCATCAAAGGTGGCGGACAAAATGGCTGCCGCTTGATAATATGAACGGAGTCGTATTTGAAGTCTATATTATTTCATTGTTTTTTTTTTTTTATATAAATCCATTTTGAAACGAATAGATTTGAGTTATAATAGGTCGATCGGTTTATCTACATTATTTTGATGTAATTTTTGTTATATATCACAAAAAAATGTTATAAAAAAGAAGTTCGTAAGAAAGGTGAGAACTGTCAAATATTTTACGTCGTATTGAAAAAATATATTTATTTATTTATTTATTAAAAGAATTTTATACATATTGTAGATATTGCGATATTTCGTCCGCCATGCTAGGGATGTCCCTGTGTTATGGCGGGTGAATTTTGCAGATTATATAATTTAAGGTAATTTATTTATTTTATTTATTTATTATAGAAGGATACAAAAAAAGTACATTTTACATATAAAAAAGCTTTGCCTGTCCAACTAGGAAAGTTTCCCGTTCTAGGAATAATATATAATAAATAATGAAGTACGTTTACTGATATGATAATATAATAATTAGTGATAATGATAATTATATTTTTCCTATGCATTTCAACAGGTTAATGCACTTTATCCCCGGACACCCTGTATAGTCAATGGGAATGTATGGAAGGTAATATGCTGAAGTAGGCCAAGCCACGAGGGTATATCGCGCATGTAGCGTGTCTGGCACAGGCATGATGGTGCAGGAAGCCTCGAGGGGAAAAGGGGAGAGGTAATAGGGGAGGGAATACGAAAGAGAAGGGGCAAGGATGACGATGGACCATAAAGCCAGGAACATCTGCCGGTGTAACAACCCCGCAGGAACAAGCGGATGTAATTACGCCCCCCATTAATAGTGTCGGCAGACCGGTGACGATTTGGCTCTTTGTAAGGGTTGGCAAATCTAGAAAAATAAAGCTTTGGTGTTTTGATACAAACCCAGAAAGATTTAATAGTAAAATCGAGAAGACTTTAGATTTCACAACAATAAATAATAATTATGATATTTAATGAAGGCTAAAGCGTGATTCATGTAGAAAATAGAAAAAAAATGACTTGAATTATTTTGTTATTATTTTTCAAATACATAAATCAATAATAATAATAATAATAATAAAAAAAAATAAGAAAATATACAGATTTAGGAAATGAAATTAAAAGAATTTGGCATTCTCAGACTATAAAAATATTACCTTTTGTTATTTCGGCTACTGGCATTATACCTAGCTCTCTTATTAAAAATTTAGGCGTATTAGATTTGTCAAAGAATTTGTATATAAAAATGCAAAAATCAGTCATTTTAAATTCATGTAGAATTACGAAAGATTTTTTAAATATTTATATTGAGGGATCAGTAGGATTTATCGGTCAAATTAGGAATTCCACAGAGCCGAACCCTCTGATATGAAAATATCTGGAGACGGTGAATTATATTCCCATTTAATAGTTTGGTAGATTAACGTGTTGTTCTTGTATTGTTTTGTATTAATTATACTTATATAATACACTTGCATAATGTGGATTTACTAGATGATCATTTATATGGAAAAGTGTATGAAAGGGTTTAGTTTTTTCTGTGGGAAAAACTAAACCAGTTCCTGTAAATCTGGTGAATAAAAAAAGAAAATTGGATAATTTGTAGAGCGCCGTTTTTGTGAGAAATCACCTCAAGGGCGCTGTACACACATGTTACACACATGTTACACACAAACATTTTCAAAATATAAAATAAGCGGAAAATCGTTTTCTTAGGAATAATAAAAAAAATATGAATAAACGGGACTTGTGAACACGAGAAAAAAATATTAAAATAACTTTATGCCGAAAAAACAGGATAAATTATATACGCCCAAAATCCATTTCAGAACATTCTGTGTGTTCAGAATTATTTTAAAATTAAGTTTATCTACAAAATAACCTCCATTTGTTATTAACATTATATTTATAATTGTATAATAATTATTATATTTACAATTGTATAATAATTATTATATTTACAATTGTATAATAATTATTATATTTACAATTGTATAATAATTTTTATATTTACAATTGTATAATAGTTATTATATTTACAATTGTATAATAATTCATTGAAGACTAAAATAAGGGAACGGTCGTAACTATGACTCGAACCCCAGATCTCTCGTCTTAAAGGTCTCAATGACTGAGTTCCGCTCGTCGATAGACCCAGGATGAGAGTCCCAATTGCGACTGTCACTTTTTTTTTGTTATTCATTTCTGTATTTATTTTTTCTTTATTAGTATTATCTTATTCTTCAATTACAATTTACATCTATTGGAATAGCCTTCATTAGCCTATTATAAAGTGAGTAATTCTAATAAATAGTTATTTTATCGAAAAAATTATTGTTTCACTAACAAAAAATACATTGTAAAAGGCACACAATTTGTTAAATGTATATGAAGCTCGAAATGAACACGCTAATACTTACAAATATAGAATAATGAGTAAGCAAATAAACATAAAATTTCGCAGGAAATTTACGACCCTAAACTTTCGTAAAACTTTTAGAATTACAATTGTTAAATTCAAATTACGCGCGTATTAAACGATTCATTACGTTCAGAATAGTAAATACAAAATTACTTTTATTTATCTTTATTTTATTTTATTGATCCGTCAAAATTTAATAGATATCCAAATTAATTTATTTAAAAAATAATTTAAAAATACGTTTTACGGTGTGGCGGGTACCTCGTTAAAAGTTTTTATTGGCTGAAACCGTTTTTTACTGGTAATTTATTTTTAAAGGGTGTTAAAAATTATTGTATGTTAATTTTAAAACATTTTTCAAGTTTTGACGGTTTGCTTTAATCATTTAATTTTTACCATGGAGTGGTTTTTCATGTTTCTTTGGAAGATGATTCAAATTATCTTTTATTAACGAGCGCTTGGATTTTAAATGTTTTATTCAGAGGTTTTTTTCTATATTGAATGGCCTAATAATAAAATTACGACTTTATATAGGGGTGCTTTATAAATGAATTCAATTCTTCGGAGAGGTTTTTTTAATGGAATCCGTAGTCGAGGCTTCTTACTTCAATTCCTCAACTTACCATCATCCCTAAATCTACCAGCAGCGGAAGATATATCACTCTCAGAACCCTCAACGCTTGCGCCAAGCTGCGAAGTAGCCGCATATCTATGAACATACTTATCTCTTGCTCTTAACCACTGGAACGCTTTTTGCCACATTATGGCACTATTTCTAAATCCTCGGATTGCTTTGCTGCCACAATGTGCCAAAAATTCTCTAGATTCTTTGAAAAGTTTTAAAGTAACGATTTTATATATTTTTTTATAAATCCTACGAATACGTGATAATAGATAAAAGATAGTTGAATTCATTGGCTATATAGAAATATAATTAGTTTGTATGTCTCCATATTCAAATTGAGGGGTATAATTTTTTTTATGTGAGCGGTAAAATTTATTTTAGCTATCCGAGAAAAAAGTTCTAAATTGCTCCGTCGCTCCAGTGGTTCTGGAGAAAACGAGCGGCGTTATGTCCATACTAATGTATTCCCCAATTACCTTGTTGGAATTTGACACCACTGCAATATTTTGAATGTAATTTAGTTACTGACTACCAGCGTGGCTGTAAGTTTTGTTTTTTTTTTATAATTTACTTTCTGTTGGAGATTGGACCCTCTAAAAATGGTTAAAATTGCCTGGTTTGAACGCCATCAATAGACATTCAGTATACAAACTGGACAATGTATTTATTGAAAAACAAAACGTACAGACATAAATTATTAATCTTAAAAATCGTCCCGATTTCGGAGGAGAAAATGGGAAATACAATACCTCGATTCTGACGATTTTATTTAGATATTATCAGCCAGAGGTTCAGTTGTCCCTTTCGCTGAGTATTCAGGGGAGTAAGACCAACATTACAGTGATAGCAACAGTCCGGTAAAATACCTAATGTTAAAATATCTTAGCAACCGAATTTCTTCTTAACATAATCTTCTCCTAACACAGCATCCCCAGATATGGCTTCAAAGCAATCCAAAGTATTATCATGAAGATAATTTGAAAAGAAATAATTTTCAAGTTTCACAATCAAAATAATAAATCGTACAATTATTTGTAATGGCTTCCATTGTACAATGTATATCTCAGGTGGAATTACAGCCAGATTCAGGCTTACTCTATTACAGTTGGCAATAAGGCCTTGTTTTACTACAAATGACGCAGTAAAGCAAGGAATGTGTTCCATCGTATGAGGGAATAATTATATGGCTTTAAGACTTAGAATAAATCCCATCAACAGCGAAGATCTTGTTGAAATGTTTAGCGTGTACGAGCATGAAGCTATGGATAAAGTAGTCTTAGTAATTTGATGGGTGAATGAACAACATACACCATACGAATGCCAAATACCGACACTAGAATTATATCAAAACCTTTTGTATGTTTATATATTTATTTCATTTTCAACGCCCTGATGGGCTTTTACATAATAAGTATATAATACAGTGATATATATGTAATACAATGTTTAAATAAGAAAGATAAACTCATAGCAATGAATATTATAAAAATGGTAGGTATAAAGGTAAGTAAAAATATTATATTATAAGAAAAGAGAAAAAATAAAAATAACTTAAACTGAAACCAGTTTTTAAATTGCAGATGGCATAAAAATAATAATATAGTGTAGGCTAATATGAGAAATTTACAGGTGAGTAATAGGTACATGAAAAATTCACAAACTAGATAAACAAAAGAGAGTAACAAGATAGATAAATAGAAAGAATACAAAAATATATGCAACAGCTCCTACATTATAAAAATATGCTACATAAAAATATCACCTATCCATTAAAGATTATAGGAATTTTCGTATCCGCTGGAAGTTCTACGAACCGTCTATGTCAATAATTATTATTTTAAAATGAATAAAAGTTGTGTTGACCTGTAATAATACCGTAAACTTTTTCACTAATCGCAAATTCACTTTGCGGAGTTTTTAATTTTTTTCTACATTACCGAAAATTACATTTCCTAATACTTTAACTAGAAACAGCTCAAATAAAACATGTAATTATAATTTTTTTCGTGCTTCATTCGTAGAATCGATTTTTAGTTTTAATAATCAAGTTTTTCAAGTAGACTAGGTACTAATCGCCCAGGTTAAACCAACATCCAGAATTGACAAGTGGCATGATATGGGTTTAGCATTAATGTGTAACCAGATCTTAATATTCGGGTACTTCCCCACCTTTCTCGTTCCCATCTTTTCAAATGCTGATTTTTACAGTGGTTCTCAGGTCAAGTTACTAAAAACACATTAGAAAAAAATTATCAAAAGTTCAATTTCCTTCTACCCCTGTTATATATAAGATCTAAGTTATATTTCTCATTATCATGACATAAGTTTTTTTAAAGATCGTCCTTTTCTATCAATTGTGTTTTTTTGTTGTATATAATGTGAATCTTATTCGGAAACTTAACTTTATCCTTAAATCTCACATTTTCGGAAAGTTATATCATAAAGCAAAAAGAAAACCTTTACCTTCACTCTCACAGCCCATGACACTGTAAATAACTAATTGTATAAAAATGTAAGCAAATTCGTGTTGGTAAGTTTAGTAAAAGTAATTTCGTACAAATTCTCCAGCCCTAAAGAGTCCTAAATTGTAGATGCTTCTTTCAGTCGTCTTCCAAAATAAATATTAATTCTATGTTTCGAACCGAACTTCTTGTCAATGTAATATGAACAGCGGTAGGGGCAGTAAATGTAAAATCATGCAATGTCCAGTGTTTTATATATAGTGTCCTCCGCATGCAAAGTCGTATCTCCTCCAAGTATAAACTTTCAAATTAATTGTGTTTAACGGAATTTGGGAGGCGGGAATGCGTACTGCCACCCCGGGAACCATTTTATGGATAACCAACACCTCTGCCATAGGTCACCCCAAGTGGTTTGCTACGTTTGGAGACTTAGCAGGGATGCCCGGGTGCATGGGGTAAGGTTTGTCTAGGTCTTGGCGGCGGATGATCTAGATACACTGAACCCCAGATTCCTACCCAACCCTCATACCATTTTCCTTCCCAGAACTTTTTCTCCTTCCTTTCCTTAAAAATACCCTCCACACAGCATCCCCAAAGATGACATATGAAAATAATTTCCCTCAGAACCTCCTGTGTGGACCTAATGTAAAAAAAAAAAAATTACCTGGTAGGTAAGTATGTTTTCTGTATCTATTTGTAAATAATAAATCTAGATAGAGCCTAAGAATTCATTATAAATTGTACAGCTCCCTTCAGGTGATTTCTCATAAAACGGCGCTCTACAAATTATCCAATTATTATTATATTTATAAACATGGTATTTTAATATTACATGTATAAACTCTTTATTTTCATAAAAAAAAACTAAAATATATATATATTTAAAATCGGTTTTCCTCCACACTTCCGTCAGTCTCACAAAATACTCTAATTGGGGATGTTGGCTCCAGGCATCTGGGACATTGGCGTTAAATTTGTTGCTTCCTCCTCCTAGTTAAGTCAACATTCCTAGCAGCTTCGCAGTGACCAATATTCATCACAATGCGGGGTGTCTTGTCTGACACCTTGCAGATGTTTGTTTATTGTTGCACCTAAGGTAAATGTTAGTGTTCTCTCGGCATTGTACCACTGTTTGCTGGCGGTCAATATTGTCATAATAAGACAGTAATACGCCACTGTTTGTCAGGACAACTGTATAATTCAAATAATGCTTTAATTATTTATATTAATATTTGCTTAAACGCGCGCCGTGTCACAAGAAAGTAAGATAATATTATGTATTTTTTAAATCGTTTTTAGTTGTTATTTTCTGTTTTTTATTTAGATTCATTTCAGTTTTAATGTTGGTTAATTATGTAAATATATATTTTTTTATGAGATGAAATTTGCGATGAGATGAATGAATTATTTTGGATACGGTTTAAAATAACAGGACGCACACTTTTATATCGAGTCACGCCGAGCCTGGCCATTTTAAACTATTTTGGAACCTTTTTGGGAACTTAAATCGTATATAAGTAGGTACAAAAGAAAGGTAATTTTTTTCAAAAAAATATTCAATAGTTAATTTATATTTAAACTACGTAGTAAGAGTTAATAAAGATAGGTACATTACTTAGAGACCTACATATTTTTCTATCATCTAGAACAAAATTACGTACGCTTGAAGAGTTAGTACTTTTTTTTTATATTGTAAGGATGAAAATAGTGAGAAGGAGTAGGTTATAGGGGAGTGGAAGATTGGAAAAAGAAAAAAAGAGCGATACTGAGAGTAAGTATGCGAACTATTAATACATGCCGCAAATTTACAACCTACCTTTTGTGGTTAAATTTGGATAACATTGAAGTAAGATATATCTGGACCCTAGCACAGTCGATCTATAAGGATTGCATCGATAACTTTCGGTAACTTCTCATTGTTCTCTAGCATAACTGTCGGTCACCAAACAAATAAGAGTTCACGTCAATTAAATTTAGAATACTTATTAGTTGTGAGCTATTGTTTTTTAACTTTTTTAATATACCCAAACATTTTATTACACCGACCAAAATTAATTAAAATGATACGAAATATTCGCGTGAAAATCACATCAGATTATCGTATTCACAACATTTGCGCGTTGGTGGAATACATAATATTACATTTTCTGCCTTCCAAACAGCGTCACTTTCATTTGAAAACAATTTGCGCGGGATTATTCAACGTAACCTATTCGGGATTTGACACCAAGTGCTAATGACTCCGGGTGGAATTCATTCCCCGGTTTAATGGGCGGGATCATAAGTCCTGCACATATCCAATATCGCGCGGGGAGCGGGGACCATTACTGCCTGGCAGGACGGTTCCGCGCGCCAACACCTACAATACCTATGTATTTACATACGCGCGCCCGATTTACTCGACTTTCGGGCACTTAAATTTATATGGAAGAAGTTCCGGGTCCTTAGGCCGCGACGGGACTTCTCAAAATGTGCCAAAATTTATGAAATCAAAATTCTCACAATAAGTGAAACTCTTGTCGCCAATTTACGTAACTGCTTTTGACAAGTCAATATTTTGTCATCAATAAAATTTACGTAATAGCTTTCGACAAGTTAAATTTTTCTCACCAATTTACCTGACAGTTTTGACAAGTTAAACTCTTGTCGCCAATTTACGTAACAGCTTTCGACAAGTAAAACTTTTTTCACCAATTTATGTAACGGCTTTCGACAAGTTAAACTTTTGTCACCAATTTACGTAACAGCTTTCGACAAGTTAAACTTTTGACACCAATTTACGTAACAGCTTTCGACAAGTTAAACTTTTGTCACCAATTTACCTGACAGTTTTGACAAGTTAAACTCTTGTCACTAATTTACGTAACAGCTTTCGACAAGTAAAACTTTTTTCACCAATTTATGTAACGGCTTTCGACAAGTTAAACTTTTGTCACCAATTTACGTAACAGCTTTCGACAAGTTAAACTTTTGACACCAATTTACGTAACAGCTTTCGACAAGTTAAACTTTTGTCACCAATTTACCTGACAGTTTTGACAAGTTAAACTCTTGTCACCAATTTACGTAACAGCTTTCCACAAGTTAAACTCTTTTCACCAATTTACGTAACAGCTTTCGACAAATTAAACTCTTGTCACCAATTTACGTAACAGCTTTCCACAAGTTAAACTCTTTTCACCAATTTACGTAACAGCTTTCGACAAGTTAAACTCTTGTCACCAATTTACGTAACAGCTTTCCACAAGTTAAACTCTTTTCACCAATTTACGTAACAGCTTTCGACATGTTAAACTCTTGTCACCAATTTACGTAACAGCTTTCCACAAGTTAAACTCTTTTCACCAATTTACGTAACAATTTTTGACAAATTAAACTCTTGTCACCAATGTATGTAACGGCTTTCGACAAGTTAAACTTTTGACACCAATTTACGCAACAGCTTTCGACAAGTTAAACTCTTGTCACCAATTTACCTAACAATTTTTGACAAATTAAACTCTTGTCACCAATGTATGTAACGGCTTTCGACAAGTTAAACTTTTGACACCAATTTACGTAACAGCTTTCGACAAGTTAAACTTTTGTTACCAATTTACCTGACAGTTTTGACAAGTTAAACTCTTGTCACCAATTTACGTAACAGCTTTCCACAAGTTAAACTCTTTTCACCAATTTACGTAACAGCTTTCGACAAGTTAAACTCTTGTCACCAATTTACGTAACAGCTTTCCACAAGTTAAACTCTTTTCACCAATTTACGTAACAGCTTTCGACAAGTTAAACTCTTGTCACCAATTTACCTAACAATTTTTGACAAATTAAACTCTTGTCACCAATGTATGTAACGGCTTTCGACAAATTAAACTCTTATCACCAATTTATCTAACAGTTTTTGACAAGTTAAACTCTTGTCACCAATGTATGTAACCGCTTTCGACAAGTTAAACTCTTTTCACCAACTTACGTAACAGCTTTCACAAGTTAAGATTTGAGATTTTTTTAGAGAATTGAAGCATTCAAAAATATTACGAATTCTACGTCAATTTAATAAAGTATAGAGAATTTCACCGGGGATAAAAATTTAATTTACATTTTTTACTTAAAATAATGTCAGGAATCACCGGTTAAAGTAAGTCAAGTACGATGCTTAACACCCTCTATAATAATAAAATAAAACATCAAAAGAAGCTGGTTTGTAAATTTTCATTAATGACAAATTTGTGTGACAATAAATGAGTTTGTCATTTGTATCATAAATAATTTAATATTTTCATTAAAAAGTTGCTTTTATTTTATTTACATTAAAGGTGAGTTCATTTTTTTATAATTATCATTAAAGCACAAATAATTGCCAAAGTTGCCTCTAAAATCATAAAATATCGAATTTTTAATCGCCGACATTGTATGATTTAAAAAACCAGTCTCTAAATAAAATAGCACAAATCCGTACTAGATATCCGCTAAATCTTTTGATAAAATAAATATTTAGTTTAGTTGGATATAAATCTAAATCCTTAAATCCAAATTTAAGTTCTGCTGAAATGATGTATTGAATACATTTGTAAAGTAAGTTGACCAAGTAAATGGCAGCCCCCACTTTGACAAGTGTAGATCAATATGATTATAAGTTGCAGGTGGCGCTGTGGAGGTTTTATTGCGAATGCCAAGGGTTGGGTTCCTCGTCGATCCGAACCATCGTTCGGGCGTCCCCGTTATCCGTTATTCGTTATTACTGACGCCCGCTCTAACGAGGACTGAAAAATTAACAAATTTCATTCGGTTCATTAGGATTACGAAATTTGGGCGGAAAATGATATTGAATTATATTTTGCAGACCTTTTTTCGATATTGGTTAATTTTCAGTTATTTTTTCGTATATAGAATAAAGAAAAATATTTGATTGCAATCGCAAAAACATATTAAATTTCCAATCTGATAACATACATAACGTATTTTAAAACTTATTTTTCAAAACATTTCAGTAATGTAATACATGGGTAGCTATAACATTATTTAAATTATCCCTGTTTTCTCTTTTATTTACTCTTGGAATAATACTGATTCTAGTAGATACCTAGTTAATTTATTACTAAATAGTTTTATGCTTTACAACTTTTATATATCTCTCAGAAAGTTACTAATACAAATATTTGCTGTATATTTTTTTTTTGCAGGATTCAAAAAATAAGGGAAGAATTCCTATTAGCTACATTTAACGAATTGTAAATAATATTACGGCGAACCTGAACTTAAACATCCCTTCTACAAATCATTGCGTGAGTGAAAATAAAATTGCTATATCAATACCTTGGCATTCCGATAGAAAAAAAGGATCAAGAAAATCAGTGGGCGTTATTCCAAGCAATCATAAATATATATAAGTAGGAACCTTCCTAACCAACAATATTTTATTTCGAATCATTTTCTCCCACGCGCTTTTCGTTCCAGATTTGCCATTTTCAGGAAGCTCTCAATTAACTAGAAATGGAAAAAATAACTCCTCCTCCTCCGGAGAGTGGCAAAAAAACTCAATGTTTACCGGAGTGCTTTTACCTTATCGCAAAAAGGTGTGCCACTAAATCCCTGAGTACGGAATTTGAAAAAACTATCAAGGCAAAGCACTTTAAATTGAGAAATTGAACCACGCGGATTCTTGTACAGTGGTTTTTTAACAAACTCTAATTATGATTAGTCTTAAATAAAATAGCAATGGGGAAAAAAGATATCAACCTCTTGATGTACAAAAGTCAAAAGTTTTCCAAACACACCATGTTTTTACTATTTAACCAAATATCTCCGTGGTCGTGTGGTTCAGTTCCTCTACTGTGGATCTAGGGGTTGCGTGTTCAGATCCCGGGATGCCTTAATACATTTTAATCATTTGTTGTGTAATTTGCCGCACGTTCCACAGTTGTTGATGCTCTAAGTATCGCTCTGATAAAAACTGTTATTCAAAATCGAAACATTGCTTAGCAAGGTTTGTTTCTTTATCAGCCTAGTGATGGTAGTAGGATATAAAAAAAAATATTTACACACTACACGGAGAAAAGTGTTATTCTAAAATACGATCATTTTATTCATAAAAACGGTTAAAAACAGGACTGAAGTTCTTACGAACAAATTGACAGGGTTTCAATGTTTATTGGCAGGAACGTGTAAGAATAATTTGTTGGTATACGTAATTTCGTACGTATACCGACAAATTATTTTTACATTTTCCCGCCAATAAACATTGAAACACTGTTAATTGGTTCTAAGAACATCAGTCCCGTTTTTAGGAATAAAATGATCGTATTTTAGTTATTTCGTTATTTTAGTTATTTAGTTATTTAACATCAGTCCCATTTTTAGGAATAAAATGATCGTTTTTTAGAATAACATTTTTCTCCGTGCGCTCTGGAGTACGTAGTTACTATTTAAACACACTGACCCCAAAAACAGACTGATAAAGAAACCCCACAACTGCACTAAAAATACTACATAACGCTGCCCTAGTGCTTGTATGTTCAATAGACCATTTGCAAATTTTACAGGAGACGTTTGTTTTTGTTTTTTACAGGCAAATTCTAAATAATTCTCGACTTCAGTCATTTCGTTTTATACATGTCTATTTAGTACGGTATACAATACGGTATAAAACGAAATGACTAAAGTCGAGAATTATTTAGAATTTGCCTGTAAAAAAAAAAGCAAACGTCCCCTGTAAAATTTGCAAATGGTCTATTGAACATACAAGTACTAGGGCAGCGATAATATAATCTTTTCAAAAACTTCATTTAATTCAAATAATTGAGTTTTAAAATATAAATGAAATCTTCACACGGGAGATCGCAGTGAGTGTATGGTAATATTCAGATATTTGTGATTATAAAATGAAGATAGTAAATTCGCCAGTGGTAAATTTAAAAACAACGTAATCCGTGTTTTGTAACCGAATCTAAATATCTTCCTCTTCTTCTTATCATATCCTTCTTTTCTCTACTCCCTTCAGCTCTGATTTACAACTTACCAAATTGAAGAAGGCTATAGTCCTACTGGCTCCGGACAATCAAAAACAGTTGGGCCTCTCGTAAAAAATAAATTTGGACCTATAATTCCATTCAAAGCTATGCAAATTTTATTTTATTTTTTATAATGAATACCTCACAAGAGTCCCAACCGCTCCCGTCTGGAGCCAGTGAGACTAGGGCATCCCCAATTGGGGTATGTTATGAGGCTGAAGGAAAGTCGGAAAGGGAAGGAGACGAGGAAGAGGAAGGTGGGGAATTACCTGGCTATTCACATCTAGTCACTAAATACGGCTAAAGCCATTTCAAGCAACGTTTCAATTCTCAATAGTGGTCTTACACCAGGGCAACACTAAGAGTATCTTCCTCTCTGGAACGTGCCGCAAATATAATATATATTATTTAAAATAATTAATTGTGAAATAACACAAATCAATTAAATAAAATTTATTTGCGCACGCCTGGTTCGAACCCGTGACCTTCGGAGTGGCAGTCCAACGCCCTACCGCTGGACTACGCCGGCCATCATGAAATGGAACTTTTTTTTCATTTAAATTTATATAGAAATCACTTCCAGTATTATGTTCTTTATCTTATGCTACCACATAACTCTTTTTTGGAACACATGCTATATTTCAAATGTATTCAATCTATTTCTGTTTGCCGTCTTACATCATTATAAATTTCACATCAGTTATAAGGGGTTATTTGAAGCTATTCCCTTCGATAATTAGAATGTTATATAATATGTGTGTAAGGTTCCCGTATTTCAAAATTATTCAGGTTACTTTTTTAGTTTAACCAAAAATGAACACGTATTTATCAGAACCACTTGACATTGGAAACTTTCTTTTGATTTTGAGGCAACTTTTAACTCAAGCCATTACATTCCTAACTTAAATTAGCCTAATATATTAAGGAAAGCCTTTCTTTACGAAGCTCCCACGCATGTTACGAACATTCAGATCTAATAACTCTATTTATATAACTTTTCTTATCGTCTTCCTCTTTCCCCTCTCATGCAAGCATGCCCCAAAACTTAGAAATGCCTTAGTCCCGCCAAAGTCCTGGTATATTAGAACTTTTTTGCGGGAACTATATAAACGTAAAAAAATTACTAAAGTTCGATGTCGAAATAACTTATTAACTATACTATACTATACTGTCGAAATAACTTATTAACTAATACTTAATAAATATATAACATGTCAATACGGCACGGAGAAAAATTTTATTCGAAAAAACTATAATTTTAATAATAAAAACGGTTAAAAACGGGACTGAAGTTCTTACGAACAAATTGACAGGGTTTCAATGTTTATTGGCAGGAACGTGTAAGAATAATTTGTTGATATACGTAATTTCGTACGTATACCAACAAATTATTCTTACATTTTCCGGCCAATAAACATTGAAACTTAATTTAATGTTAATTTGTTCGTAAGAACTTCAGTCCCGTTTTTAACTTTTTTTACTATTAAAGTGATAGTTTTTTCGATTAACATTTTTCTCCGTGCGTACACGAGTCCCAACTGCTCCCAACTGTCTGGAGCTAGTGAGATGTTGTGAGTTTGAAGATATTGGGGAAGAAAAGGGAATATGGGAAAAGGAAGGTTGAGACGAACCTGGCTTTTCAGATCTGGTCACCAAACACGACTAAAGCCATTTTAATTAACGCTTCAATTCTGAATGGTGGTCTTTCACCAAGACAGTAATGTAATCGACTATTCTGGAACGTGCCATATACACAATGTATTCATAATTAACACATGAAAGTGACTTCCATACAAATGAAAATGGAAACAAATTTTCCATTTGGCACATTTGACACGACAACCGTCCATGGTCGAGTGGTAAGACACTTGACTCCCATTCGGAAGGTCGCGGGTTTGAACCCGGCGTGCGCAAATAAAATTTATTTGATTAATTTGTGTTATTTCACAATTAATTAATAAAAATAATATATGTTATATTTACGGCACGTTCCAGAGTGGAAGATACTCTCAGTATCGCACTGGTGTAAGACCACCATTCAGAATTGAAACGTTGCTTAATAATGCCTTTTGCCGTGTTTAGTGACTAGATCTGAATAGCCAGATACTTTCTGTTTTCCAATTGGGGATGCCATAGTCTCACTGGCTCCAGTAGGGAGCAGTTAGGACTCTTGTGAGGTGTCTCTATAAAAAATAAAAAAAAAATAAAAAAAAAATTGCTAACTTGCGTCTCCGTCTCACTTACACTCACCTAATATCATACATCTCCATCCCATTTGAGTTTTGTAAAAACGGTTTTGTATAAAATTATAGGCCCCGATTAGGCAAATATTTTGATCACGAAACAGGCCGAACCGAAAGGCAATACTTGAGTTATTACACCCACTTTTTTAGCTGCAATTTCATTCCATTAGCTGCGTTAATATGAATTATTCTATGATTTTTTTTTTCGGAGAGAGCTCGATTCCTTTCAGGAAAGAAATAATGCCAAGATGTTCGAGTGAATAATCCTTTTTCATATTGCATTAATTTTATTTTAAAAGTTGTGTTAAACTAAATGTTTTATCGAAGGAGGAAAGCGAAGAAATAAAAAGATCCTTTATATTAATTCCCAGAAAGTACACAATAAGCCCGAAGGGTAAACTTCTGTACTATTGAAAAAAAAAACTTAATTAGGATATCCATTAAGCAAGCCTGTTTCAATGCTTTTAATCTTTTTCAAGCTCCAAGGGTTTACGAAAGCTCCAAGTTATGCAAGAAGCTAAACTTTTGTACGGGGAAATGAAAAAATTGATAATAAAATACTGAAATATTCAAGCAGGGATTATAAAAAAGCGGATCAGTTTGATTAGAGAGTGGGTTGACTTGGTACCTATTTCTTTGTGAAGCATGGTAAATGGTGGAGGCATAAAAACGTTGTATACCTACTAGTCCCAACGAGATATCGTGAGTAACGTCATCGTTCAAGTATCTTCTGTCTTTTTCGTTTTCAAACACGCATGAAAGGAAGTGAGATCTCTCAGTAGAACTGGTTTAACGTCACCCTCTCTTTCGTGAACGACGTTTGCAACGAAAAGTGTACGTTTTCGTAAATAAAGTATCTACTCATAATTTTGGTATAATGGATATAACTAGATTTTTTTTTAAATTCTGAAATGAGATATAAATTCTACGTTAACTTAACATTAACTAGATCTGAATAACTTCCGTTATTATACTTTCATTCATCCTCCAATATTGGGGGAGTCATAGTTTCAAAGCCTCAGGCAGTCAAACTCTCGCGTGGTGTTCACGTGAAAAGTTTCGTGAAAATAAATTTGAATACAAATTTACCTCTACAAGTATTCCCTTGAATTTATTTATTTTCGCAGAGGTAAACCCTGTATGATGGGTTCAGGCTCATGTTCAAACTTGTGAGCCATTAGGAAATCCTTCTAAATTCTAAACTCTTTTTCGAAGCTAAATATTATGCTGATGTATCAGGGCTATAACACCAAAAACCTTACATGACCTATGCGGTTGGCTATCAGGTCAACCTTCACCGTGAGAGCTACAGCCTAGTCGTTAAAAAATGTTGAATGCGTTTTTCATAGTATCTATTCATACTATCAATTTATTAAGAAAATGCAACAATTTGTCTTCGATCTAGACATTGCTGTATTTCTTGTATTTCTTGAATTTCAGGTCTTTCTTATCTTTCTTATCTTTCATGTCTTCGTTGTCTTTCTTGTATTTCTTGTCTTTCTAGTCTTTCTCGTCTTTCTCGTCTTTCTCGTCTTTCTCGTCTTTCTCGTCTTCCTCGTCTTTCCTGTCTTTCTGGTCTTTCTTGTATTTCTTGTCTTGCTTGTCTTTGTTGTCTTTCTGGTATTTTTTGTATTTCTTGTCTTTCTCGTCTTTCTCGTCTTTCTTGTATTTCTTTTCTTTCTGGTCTTTCTTTACTTTCTTTCATTCTTGTATTGCTTGTCTTTCTTGTCTTTCTTGCCTTTCTTGTATTTTTGTTTTTCCTATCTTTCTTTTATAATTTTCAGGACGCCGTTGGTGAACTCCTGAACGATTTTTTTTAAATAAATAATTTAAAGTGTGAAGAGGATAAGAATCACTTAAGGAAATTCAAAAGTCAAAACTGAATGACATTTCATAAAAATAAATATTTTTTAATGTTCATATATACGTAAATAATTTGGTTGTAAAGGTGGTTAGAACCGTGTAATCGTAATATTGCAGAAATTTGGAATAAATTTGCAAAATATAAAAAGATATAACATACAATATGAACAAGCGTGGTAGGTGTATATCACATATACTACTTGGTATATCTTTGACTCTCTGCCAAAATTTTGCAATACTTTTAAAAGGCTCTTCTGTAAAAAATCATTTTTTTGCAATTCTGATTATTGGGGCAGTCTGGAGATTATTGGGAAATGTTCTTAAATCGTTGAGTTATTTTACCATATACGACGATATTCCCACTTGATCGGATTAGATTTTATAGAAGCTGTTGGATGAATGGAATTTTTACGGAAAATACTTGAATGAAAAGATCAAAAAAGTCAATTTATATCTACTTCTTTTTACAGATACCTCCCTACCTTTTACATAAATGTAATATTATATATCAAACACGGTGTATCAGCACGTACCGGACAAAATGTAGCCAGTTATTTCTGAGCATATTTGGAGTAAAAAAATATGTAGATCTATGTAGAAAATTAGATTAGATTATGTATGATCTCCAGCGATTTTTTTGTATGGCAGATCGTTGTTCGGTTACTTGGCAAAATGACTATATGTTGCAAAATTTAACTGCAAGTCACCAGAAACTACTAATCTATCGAGCTATCTATTGACCTCCAAAACAAGAGAATTTCCACGGTCTTCATTAGATTTGAAAAAAATCTACGTAAAGCCCGGGCAACTCCGGGGACCTCGAATAGTAACAAATAATATTTTTCTAGTATGAGTACTTAAACTTATAAATTGCTACCGCTAGTTCGGGATAGAGGGAAAAATAAATCCCATTTACTACTAAAAACGCGCTCTTTGAAATAAAATACTTCGTAGGTGCTTTCGCGATATTTATGAGTTTGTTTTTGAAAATGATTCCTTCTTGGAGAATTTTCAATTCAATTCAAGTACTTTAATCATTTTAAGGACTTAACATAATTATTATTTCATTTCGTTTTTAAACACACATTTGTACAACGATTATTTCCAATCGCATAACTGCGCGTCAAAATACCAACATACTACAAAACTGTGTTGATTTCAGGATGGCATAGTGTCTACTGAAATAGCAAAAGGGGTGCTTTTGGCGGTACAAAACCGTGCATTACTGACGTTCAACTGGACGTGAATTTGTTGGGGTATATCGCTACCACAAACCAGTTTTGATTTACAGATCGCCGGGATTTAAACCCATGACCTCTGAGTTGTTCGTTAACGATTAACCACTCAACTATGGAGTTCCTAAATACATTAGAAATTTCCTCTTATATAAAAAAAACTATAAAGAATAAAGTCTTACTTTTTTTAATTTTTCAATATTTTTTACTTATTGGTGATAACTGCTTTTCCAAAAGTATTATATACATCTTACTACGTTTTAAGGCAAGGTAGGTAAGTAGTAGGTAATATTTTATATATTCCTCGAAAACATTGAATCATAAATAAATAATCGATCAAATTGTCATTGCACAAATGCAAGAATTAATTCTACCAACGACATTTCCATCGAGTCTCAAAGCCAGGAGCTGTTAAGGCTTATGTCAATAGGGGTGGCTGGCTGCGAAGGCTTTGACGGAGAACTTAGCATGTCCAAACTTCACGTGCACCGGAACCGGTTATTGTTTGAACCAATAAGTATTTCCGTGAATCTAGGTAGTGCACAAATCTGCTGGGTAGCTTCAATTTGATATTGAAATGACGAGACATTTGATATTGAAATCTAAACTGGATTGATAATTTATTTTTTTTAATTTTTAAATGATAACTGTACAAAAAATCCAACTGCTCCCAACAAGGGAAACTATGGCATCCTCAATTGGGTGGTGTTGTGAGTGTGAAGGTAGTGGGAAGGTGAAGAAGTTATGGAAGAAGGGGTGGGAGAGTATCTGTCTATCAAGATCTGGTCACCAAATACGGTTAAAGCCATTGTAAGAATCGATTCCATTCTGAATAGCGGTCTATCACCAGGGTTACAACGAGAATTCCCTCTACCACAAAACATGCTGCTAAAATGATATACATTGTTTTAAATGAATTTATTGTGAAACAACAATCAACACAATTATATTGATATAAAGTTAACTTATGCACGACAGAATTCATTTTGAGACCTCCTAATCTAGAGTGTTACCCGTTGACCACGGAAACCGCCAAAAAAAGTTTAAAATATTTCTATTTATTATCCTACTTGCTCATGATAATAAGGGCCGCAAATTATTATACTAACTAACCATCACGGCGTTTCACCGCAGGGGTAGGCGGAGAGGACGGACCGCCAAACAACTCGGTCTTGGCACACACTCCTTGCTTCATTCACATTCATATATCTTCTCATACATGCTTTTCTTTTATTCCGACTTCTGACATGGCCCGACTCAAGTATCTGGTCCACTTAATTGTGCCATGTCTTCCTCGGGCGTCCACAATTTTTTCTTCCATTCACTTTTGCATGATAAATCCTCCTTACACTTTCTTCGTTCATTCGCTCTACATGCCCAAACCATTTCTTAATCTTACTCATTACGCTTACATCAGCCTTCATACATGGTTTTACCACACAAACACATCAGGGATCTCATCTCTACAGCATTCAGTCTACGTTCATCCTTCATCTGCCAGTTCCACGCTTCATTACCATACATAAGGGTAGGTACCAGCACTCCATTGTGGACTGCTAGCTTCGCTTCTGTCTGACAGCTTTTTGTTGGCAACAACAGCGTTCAGTCCACCATTAATGGAGTTACCAGCATTCACCCTTCTTTCAATATCACTCTCAGCTTTCCCATCTCTCGTAAACATACTTCCCAAATACACAAACTCATACAAACTCAATCATATTGCAACCTTTAGTTCGATTCAAAACCTATAGTCTAGTTATAGTTTCAGGAACGCGCTCGGGGACTTTTCGATAAGTGAATTTGATAGTGTTAGTAAGTAGCCTGTTTCTCGTACTTAGAGGTACGTATATACATAGAGGTATATATATTGTTTATATGTGTGAGGATGTGATTATATAGGCGTGTGTGTATGTGTTGGTATATGTATACATATATGAATATGTGCATATATATGTGTGTATGTATATGTATGTGTACATTAATGTATATTATGTACATGTGCATGTTTTTTTGTTTTATAGAGAAACCTCACAAGAGTCCCAACTGCTCCCCTCTGGAGCCAGTGAGACTATGGCATCCCCAATTGAAGTATGTTGTGAGGCTGAAGGTAAGTGAGGAAGGGAAGGAGATGGGAAAGAGGAAGGTGGGAAATTACCTGGCTATTCAGATCTAGTCACTAAACACGGCTAAAGCCATTATTAAGCAACGTTTCAATTCTGAATGGTGGTCTTACACCAGGGCGATACTAAGAGTATCTTCCACTCTGGAACGTGCCGCAAATATAACATATATTATTTTTTTTAATTAATTGTGAAATAACACAAATTAATCAAATAAAATTTATTTTGCGCACGCCGGGTTCGAACCCGCGACCTTCCGAATGGGAGTCAAGTGTCTTACCACTCGACCACGGACGGTCGTCGTACGTAGGTGCATGTATGTAGGGGTATGTATATGTATGTCTATGTCTGTATAGATGTGTTCTCCTTTATATATATATTTATATATACATGTTTGCTTGCATGCACACAAATTAAAAAAAAAAAAGTTATGTATTCTTTTATAATCTTATACCAATTTACTTCTTTTCTCCTTTCTATCTTCTACTTTTTATTATAATTTTATTATTCATTTTTCCAATTTTTAACATCATTTATACTAATTCCATATTTACACTAGACTCCATATTTCGTACACAATAACTACTCCATTGGTCACCCTGAAACATGCTGCCGCCTAGTGTTGTGATTTAATATATCTACCTTATGTAAATGTCTTCATTATATAACATGTATCATGTAAATAAATAAATAAATAGTTTATTAAATCCATTGGCGTACGTGAGTACAAAGTACCTCTGATTTACAATTTATTATCGTCCTCACACATGTTACATGAAGCAAACCTTAATATTACACAGCAAACAAAAATATTCACAGTCATAACTCATTAAAACTTGGGTAATAATAACATCAAGGGTGTCACTTCTTCTGAGGGAAATTGCCATTTCATCAATTAGCGGAAAATACGCCTAATTGTAGGCAATCTACATAGCGGAGTGTTACGAGTTTAGAGGAAAACTTTTCCCATCATCTCTGCATCCTAATCGTTGTTATGGAAGTTAATCTATGTATGTTGATTTGCACGTATTATAATATACTCATATTTTTATATAAATGGGGTTAGGCATAAACTTTAACAAATTTTTGAAGATAATAATAATAATAATAATAATTGGATGACTTGTATAGCGCCGTTTTTGTGAAAAATCACCTCAAGGGCGCTGGCTAAGATGGCTAATTTTTAGGTGGATACCTTTAATTTCAATGATAAATAAATCCATTTGATTTGTTTCTCACTTCATTGATTAATATGTATATAAACGTTTTTGCTATTTTCATTCAGAACTCAAAAAAATATTATAAATAATGAATGAAGAAAGGAGTGTCAATAGAATATATGACGCAAATGTGAATGGTAGAAGAAGTCGAGGACTCCCGAGGAAGACAAGGCACGATCAAGTGAAACAGATACTTGAGTCGGGCCATGTCAAGAGTCGAAATAATAGAAAAGCATGTATGATAATATGTATAAATGTGAATGAGGCAAGGAGTGTATGCCGAGTTTTTTGGCGGTCCGTTCTGTGATGGTTAGTTAGTTAGTTGTATACTTGAAAAAGTACAGATTTATTTTGCTTAACTAATAATTACATACTTAAAAAAATAAATCTCATACCATTTATTTTCTTTCGGCTTCACTAGTTATCAATTTCATCATAAATGCTGGGATTTATTATAATTCGTTTATCAAAACGTATAACTAAACCACAGTGAAATAAAAAAATTGGCGTATTTTGTCAGAGGCTAAAAATATTCCCGCTTTGCAATAAAATCCAAATAAATGGAACATTTGTTAACGTATACGAAAACTGTTTTCGAAAGGTGAAAAATTACTATGTATTTTTTTAAATAAAAATATTTTTTGCGAAAACTTTAAAAATGGCTCACTTTAATTTTTTTTCTAACTAAAATTACTGATAATGAAAAAAAAAATAAAACACATACTTATTTCATTAGATAAATGAATTATAAACCTTACTGTCACCTCACTTTTTTTCGTTTCATGTAAAAAAAAACTTAAAAAATTCACAAAGTTCCATAATTTTTTTTCAAATTGCTATCGGAAACTTTGGTTTCAGAAAGGGGTAAAATTTTTTTTTTTTGTGGTTTTCTTTTAGATTTGAATATATAGTTTGTTGTATTCTCTTTCCAATACCGTTTAGATCACATTTCTGACTATGATAGTAAGGGAGAAACAACGATTTCTGTGAGACCTGTGTGAGCTGGGACAAATATGGTCTCCTGTGATTAAACGGGTTAACTAACTTTTTGGAATTTCTGAGTTAGAGTTTGAAATGAGGGCTCCATAATCATAATGTAGCTGTGCCAGAGAAAACCAATCAGAGAAATACTGTCTATGATTGGTCAAGGTTGATTCTCACTCAGAAATTCCAAAAAGTGAGTTGGTTCACTATAGCTTAAGACGATCCAGTTTAAACCCTAATTCTAGCAAGTGGCTATTTATTTTATTTTTTTATGGTGAATACCTCACAAGAGTCCCATCTGCTCCCGTCTGGAGCCAGTGAGACAATGGCATCCCCAATTGGGTATGTTGTGAGGCTGAAGGTAAGTGGGGAAGGGAAGGAGATGGGAAAGAGTAAGGTGGGGAAGTACCTTGCTATTCAGATCTAGTCACTAAACACGGCTAAAGCCATTATTAAGCAACGTTTTAATTCTGAATGGTGGTCTTACCACCAGGACGATAGTGAGAGTATCTTTTACTATGGAACGTGCCGCAAAATTACTTTTTATTAATTAATTGTGAAATAATACAAATTAATCAAATAAATTTTTTTTGCGCACGCCGGGTTCGAACCCGCGACCTTCAGTTTGGGAGTCAAGCGTCTTACCACTCGACCACTAGACTAAATCATATCTTATTGGTCATAAAACCGGCAATTCCTGTTTCAGCACAGCGCATGGTAGATATACGAACATAAATAAAATTATTGTTGCATATAAAATTTTCATCACAAAACTATAAATTCATCGATGTTTTTATCACGAAATTTTGCAGAACATTGACATGAATGAAATTCCATTCAAATTGAGGAATATTTCGTGAACAAAACGTGAGTGTTTTATGAGTGACATGTTGATTGTTAAAAAAATGTCATATTTAAAACACGTGCCTCTCCCATTATTTTTTTCCATTTTATTTCGTACGAATGTCTGAAAGGTAGGGAACACTGTCTAATAAAATATGTTTTATCAACTTACCTTACGACAGCTGTAACGTCACTTTGAAATGAATCATAATATAATTTTTTTTTCTAATCAAACAACAAGCGTTGATCATTTTTTATTAAATCAATTAGTTTAGAGGAGAATGATGTTGTTAACAATGATAAATTATTAATTAAGTATTTACAGATTACATTTTAAATCTCTTCTATAGAAGCTGGCGCATGTGTTTAAAATAGGAGCGAGCATCAAGATGTCAAAAAAAAAAATATCTATAATTATTTATTATTCAAAGAAAAATTACTATAGAAAAAATAAACAAATTAAAAAGTTGTAGTTGTATATTTTGCTAAAAATAAGTTATTCTTTTGAAAACTTACCTTGCTTACTTTTGTCGTTTGAAAATTAATTATTATTACATCAATTATTATAATTATTACATTTTCCTATTAGTGACAAACCTCCCCTTTTGCAGCATTCTTTTTCGTAATTATTAATTATTTAAAAACAGGAAACGATTCAACAGAACAAAACGGTTTCAATTATATATTTTGTTTACTTCTCAGAACAATTCTTACCTTATCCTAAAATTGTTTCCAAGACGCAGAACCACAGTCTCGAAAGGCAATATAAGTACATAACTTTGTTAGATTTAAGGCCAAAGCAAGTCACTCAAACGGACGGGAAAGCACAAACACAGACTGTTTCCTTTAAGGGCGAAGGATCCAAAACAAACCTACCTCCGAATAAGTAATTAATGAAAACCTGTGTTCGACAAAGGAGATTTTCGGCTTTTCCTCGTACCAACCATGTTGTTTGTGGAGAGAACGTGTATTTATTTAATAAAAATAACAACAACAAAAACAGATTAATGGACTATCAATAATTGTAAAGTTGGTTTCCGTTATTAAATGCACTTTACTGAGAAAAATATAAATTTAATGTAACAATGTGTGAATTTTACGTCGTTGACGTGTTTCCTTTTTTTTAAATATAATATATGATTAGTTAGAAATTGATAATTTTTTGAGAATATACGGAGATGTTTTTGTGGCTACTTTCATTCATATCTGTGTTTTTTTTTATGTATTCACGGATATCCGTATATTATTCGTGGAAATCTTTGCATACTTATATATATATTTTTTTTTTTTTATAAGAAAAACTCTCTTTATAACTTTTGAAGGTTATTCCCGTTAATGTAATATATCATTGAAGAAGAAGATGAACAAGACACAGAAAAAAATAAAATATAATGGCTGCAACTGAAACACGAACCCAGAACCTCACGTCTAACACATCTCACGTCCCAGTAACAGCCATTATATTTTATTATATTTCTGAGTCTTGTTCATTTTCATATATAAAAAAAATTGATTATTATTGTTATCTTCTTCTTCAAGGATATATTTTTGTTGACATAATATGTGGATATTCTTGTGAAAGAATTTCGATATTTTAAGGAATAACTAAGGCATCACAACAGCACAGACAACCAAAATTAGTATGTTTGGTTATTCCCAAGCATATTAAAATATTACAAAGGGTTTAAATTTTGTTACTATTTGCTGTATTTTAGAACTAGAACACCAACGACCTGGTTTATCTTATCGACAAGTTACATAGTCGCCTCTTTAGCTCAGTGGTAGAGCACTGGTCTCGTAAACCAGGGGTCGTGAGTTCAATCCTCACAGGAGGCAACCATATTTTTTTATATGAAACGACATATTTTAGTTTTAAAACAACATTATTTGTCATGCGATCTTATTATTTATGAAACATAATAAAAAACACCATGAAAAAACTGCAAACGATATTTTGGACGAATCGATATTTTATTTTTATGTTTGTATTTTGGAATGTTCTTTAAATAAGTAATATTTTTAAGTAGGTGTGTTTTATTTCTGTTTTTTATAACATATTTCATATTTATGTTCTGCAAAAATTATTTATTTAGTACTAAAGTAAACATTAATAAATATGTTCCATTAATAGTTTTTAATATTTTTATAAGCTTGGTAGTAATAAAAATGGAGGAACGTATAAATACTATATATTTAAATCCAACACTAGAAAAATTGCAATACATACCCCGGCAACTTCAAAAATGGTGCATTAAAATTTAGGTGAATAAACATATCTTGTTTCTGTTTAATTTTTATTTGTTTTATTTTATTTGAATTTAAAACTCGTAGGTGGCATTGCATACTGTACAACATGTGCGATAATCGACCTTAAAATAGCTCATTTAGGGCGTTAAAGTAAATGAAAACAAATCAATTTGTATACACCACTTATATAATCAAAATGATCGTCTTTCAAAACCAATAGTTTCTTCGTAAGGATAAAATGAAAACTAATAAAAATGACAATAGACGAACAATGCACACAACAAAGTACTTAGAGACAAAATAACATTACAAAGAGTAGTGATGAATTAGAGGTATAATAATAATAATTATGTATTTTTTTAAATATTTAAAATTTTAGGATACGTATTTATTGCATATATATAATTAAAAACTATTATAAATTTTTGATTATGTCATGGTTTTGAAAAACCCGCTCAGGAATTATATTCGGATACTTGAGATGTACACAAAAAAATTTTGAACATTGTGAATATTATTCTTGTGATATTTAGTGTAAGTTATTAATAATGTTAATTTTTTTTATGAGAAAAACTCGCTTTTTAACTTTTGAAAGTTAATCCCATCAATGCAATATATCATTGAAGAAGAAGATAACAATAATAATCAATTTTTTTAAATATGAAAATAAACAAGACACAGAAAAATAATAAAATATAATAGCTGCAACTAGTACTCGAACCCAGAACCTCACGTCTAACTGGGACATACGCATTAACCAATTTTGCTATTGCACCCTATTATGAGACTGTCGTATTTGTCAACTTCATATTTCAAATTTCAGAATTAACAATATTATCTTCGACTAATGTTTTTTTCCATATTATTGGCATCTACCTTTATTATTGGAAACAAGTATTCAAAGAATATATTGGTTACCTAGATAGTGACTCTTTTATTTTTATGGAACACCTATTTATATATTATTAGGTTCTGGGTTTCGAGTCCCAGTTGCAGCCATTATATTTTATTATTCTTCTTGTTTATTGTTAATTTGTTAATTTTCATATTTAAAAAAATGGATCATTATTGTTATCTCCTTCTTCAATGATATATTACATTGATGGGAATAACCTTCAAAAGTTAAAAAGAGAGATTTTCTTTTTAAAAAAAATTAATTGTAATTTAGATTTTTCAAAAAATCAATAGGTGTTCCATAAAAATAAAATCTGATATATTTATCCGAGACACTATCTAGGTAACAAATACATTATTTGAATACTTGTTTCCAATTATAAAGGTAGCTGCCAATAATATGGAAAAAAACATTAGTCGAAGAAAATATTGTGATCTTTTTTTTTTTTTTTTATTATTTATTAACCAAAAAAATACATGTTATGTAAATTCTTTTAGGTATATGCCACCTCACTAGGCTGAGCCTGAAATTGACAAATACCACAGTCTGATAATAGGGTGCAATAGCAAAATTGGTTAATGCGTATGTCCCGGTTAGACGTGAGGTTCTGGGTTTGAGTCCCAGTTGCAGCCATTATATTTTATTATTTTTCTGTGACATGTTTATTTTCATATTTAAAAAAAATGGATTATTATTGTTATCTTCTTCTTCAATGATATATTAATAATGTATTTATTTTTTAATTAACTTCATGTGTTAATAAGTTTATTATAACAACTCATATAAAAATACGTACTTACATTCTTGATAGATTTGATTGTTGAAAAGAATACTACGAGTATACGCCAGTAAATTGAATAAACTTCGGATGTTCCTTCTTTCCAGGTATCTTGTTTTTTCCTGTAATGATGGGATTTAATTCAATCGATGTAACTCCATTCAAATGGAGTTTATCTCCTAAAAGTTAACTAGAAAGACCTTACCTACCTGAAACTAGTGACGAAAGAATTATCCTAAACATAATATGTGTAATGTTTGCTTTCTTAATATTTAAACACACTGCTGGGAACTTTTCAATAAATCCTTTGGTTCTTCTTACAAACTTTTTTATTTACATAATAATAGCCCTGATCTTATGCGACTACTTTCGAACGACTGGTAGGTAAATCTGCCCGTGTAGAGCCCTTCACATCGCTATATGCTTTTCTAGAGACAACTCTATTCTCCCGCCATCTGCCGGAAACTAGTGGAAGCTTTATGACTCCTGCCATCTATTGCTAACCTACTGAACCTACTAGTCCAATAGTTTCTTTAAGTGTAACTATAATTTCATGGAACGAATCTTGAATGCGTTTTAATTTAGAGATTCTATTGCATTGAAAACCTTTTCTCAGAGATCTATTTCATAGATTATTTTTTATTCTAAATAGATCACAAAAAAGATTAGAAAGGGTCCCAGTCCCAACGATTTTAGGTAGATGTTTTTAATTTATTTTGTCTTCATTTTTTACATCTACCATGCATCTTCTACGGTTTTTTTCCTCTTCGCGCAGCATCCTTACAAAGTTCTACTACAAATTGACCTGAAGTACTTACCTATTCGTATCTTCTATCTACCAATTTACGATATCTACGCTAAATTAAAAGCCCTTCTACTGTATTTCGATGGGATTTAAAAATCCACATGAGTTTATGAATTTTTAAGATAAATATAGTTTCAGGGAGAGATCATTCGTCCTAAAGCCGTTCATAGAAATCTTGCTTCTCTCACGAGAAGTGTGTATTTAAATATGTTTGACATACTGTGCCATAAAAATTAACAATTTTTTTCTTATTTCGAGCAGATGGAAGGAAAGGGAGAAAAGAATATATTATGCAAGTGGGTGGAAGAAGTCGAGACTCCCCAGGAAGACATGGCAATAATATCCAGCGAATCAAATACTTGAGTGAGGTCATGCCAAGAAACAGAATTGTATGATTTTTTTAAAATTGACTCCCTATGGCCCATGTCATCTATGGGGGATGCTAGGTGGAGGGTGAACTTTTGATAAAAGGAAGGAGGAACCTTGAAGAGATCTACGTTATAGGAGGAAGGAAATACAGAAGCCGGTAAATCATTCCACAGCCGAATTTTTATGTCAAATTTCAACTGTTCATAAACTTTGGGCTTGCCTTTAACATGATTGTTAAATCACTAAGCATCTACTGCGACTACTCGCATCTTCTTCCATTGAAATACCAGTAGAACAAGGACAGCATTCCCACCGAAGACTATGATCTAAAGATTGCAATCCGTTTGATACGAGAATCTTAGAATAGATGACCATTTTTGCATGGACTCAACATTTTTTTCAAGAAGGATATACCAGAGGTGGCTGCCAAATTCAACCGTGCGGCCTACTTACAGTTATGTTATTGAGTAAGAGCAATAGTCTATCCTATCTTTGCTTACTTCGCCTGCACCCTCTTAAAATATTGTTAATTCGTTAAATAATGAGTTGAGAGAATGAGATATTGCGAAAAATTATGTAATGGTGATTTTAATAACGAACCTAAGTTTGTTTTTTTCATTCGTGGGTTACGAATAACCTGATAATAAATTAAAATTATATTCTCCAACTACCAACACAGTACGCTAAAAATGTTGCTTGTGTCGTGATAGAGACTTGAATTACCAGGGGAGGAATTGAACTCACGACGCTTGGGTGGGAGACCCAGACGCGATGCGAACTCAGACACTGACCAGTCAATGATAAAAAAATAAGTAGGATATATTTAACATTTCTTTGGGATGCGGATGGTCTGACGCTCTGTAAGAAACCCGTACGGGGAAAAATGTTATTCTAAAATACGATCATTTTATTCGTAAAAACGGAACTGAAGTTCTTACGAACAAATTGACATTGTTTTAGTGTTTATTGGCGGAAAAATGTAAGAATAATTACGTATACCAACAAATTATTCTTGCATGTTCCCGTCAATAAACATTGAAACCCTGTTAATTTGTTCGTAAGAACTTCAGTCCCGTTCTTAACCGTTTTTACGAATAAAGGATCGTATTATAGAATAACATTTTTCTACGTGCGTTTGTACAAACTGTGCCACCTAAAGTTTAAGTTCAATTCAATACTGTGAAAGCACCATTAAACCATACTTTCAAAGTGGTTTTAAAACTAAACGTTTTAGGTAGGTACTTATATAAAAAATTCTTACCAAAGTCATTTACCTAAAATATAAAGTAAGGCCATTAAATTATAAGTTTATAAATGGGTACCTTCCTAAGTACTTTACAAATTATCATTCACTGAATAATTAAAGAAGACAACACAAAATAATAGTTTTGATCATTTCATCGATTGTGTCTAAAGATGTTTTATTAATAATTGTTTAAATCAATTATTATTATTATGGTTTCGATACAGAGTCTTCAAAGGGATGGTGATTTGGTTACATTACAAAAAGCGCCTTAGGGCTTAACTAAAAAAAATTAGCTAATTCTTTCTCGTCATTAAAATTTCAAATGAGGAATCCAATCTGGCTTCTGGGAAAATTATTTCCTGCTTAATTTTCCCTTTCACTGACGATTACGTTGATTAACATTATTTAAATGATTTCAGAAGTTTTTTCAGGAAATATGTTAAATGTTTTTTTTCTTCTTTTTTTTCCTCTCTGGTCCAATATTTAGATTACTCATAAACACCACAAAATCATTTATAATGCAGAAAAACTTGAAGTGAATAAAAATTTTTTTGATGTTTTCTGGGTCAGTAGTAGAATATTTCAAACTAATATACTGGATCTTTGTGCCTCCCAGTGTTATTTTATAACATTTTTAATATAAAAATGTAAACAATACAAAACGCTCATAACAACACTCGTAAACAATATTTGATTTATTGTGACCATTCGAATATTTCTTTCCTTATAAATAAACTGTTTTTATAAATTAATTAATAATATTAATCAATACATAAAAAAATAATTTACAAATTTTGTTTCAGAGCACTTTTTGCAGTCGTCGAAGATTATTCCAGTAATTTGTCACGTTATCTTCTCAAAAAGATTTTTTTTTCTTTATTAAGTAGTATTTTTTTTTAGAAGAATAACGGATTTTGCAGTATACAATTTTGTGTACCCATTAAAAAATAAAAACCGGTTACTCCCATCAATGTAATATATCATTGAAGAAGAAGATAATAATAATAATCTTTTTTTTTTAAATGTGAAAATAAGCAAGAAAAATTAAAAAAAAATAAAATTATTAATTATTAAATTAATAATTATTATTTTTTTATTATTTAATTTTTTTATTTTTTATAGAGAAACCTCACAAGAGTCCCAACTGCTCCCTTCTGGAGCCAGTGAGACTATGGCATCCCCAATTGGAGTATGTTGTGAGGCTGAAGGAAAGTGGAAGAGGGAAAGAGACGGGGAAGAGGAAGGTGGGAAAGTACCTGGCTATTCAGATCTAGTCACTAAACACGGCTAAAGCCATTATTAAGCAACGTTTCAATTCTGAATGGTGGTCTTACACCAGGACGATACTGAGAGTATCTTCCACTCTGGAACGTGCCGCAAATATAACATATATTATTTTTATTAATTAATTGTGAAATAACACAAATTAATCAAATAAAATTTATTTGCGCACGCCGGGTTCGAACCCGCGACCTTCCGAATGGGAGTCAAGTGTCTTACCACTCGACCACGGGCGGTCGTCGTTAATTATTATTATTTAATTATTTTATTAATTAAACAATTACGACAGTCTCATATAGCCAATTGGTAGAGGGGTATCTCCCGGTAAGACGTAAGGTTCTGGGTTCGAGTCCCAGTTGCGACCGTTATCTTTTATTATTTTTCTGTGTCTTGTTTATTTCCATATTTAAAAAAAATTAGATTATTATTGTTATATTCTTCTTCAATGATAAATTGAAAATGTTTTCTGGATCATTTTAGAGCATATTTAATATGTGAAACACAGACACGTGTAAATAATATTTGATTTATGGTGAGCGTTCGAATATTGCTTTTATCATTATCGAGATGTCTGACTAATGAACATAGGTAATGTGTACAAGAACATTATTATAATTCATAACATTGAATGATGATTATGTTTTCGAAAAGAAGACACATCGGATTTTGATATAATTATAATATAAAGTGATCTTAATGCTACATACATTATCTTGAAAGAAAAAATTGGTAAGTCTATCAATAATGGTTTTTTTTTAGTAACTACAATCTACCTCACCTTATTTCTCCTCTGGTCGGGGATGCACTGCATCGACAAGGCATCTCCAAGCGTCCCTGTCCCTGGCGGGTCCAGCCTCTCCCAATAATTTATCCAAACTTTACCCGGGGCTGCCCACTGTACTTATCCCCTATGGTGGTAGTAAAATCCTCAGAACATATAACTAACAATTTTATGAAAAAAAAAAATTAATCAGTATTTTCAATTAATGAGCAAAAGGGGTTCTATTACACTTCATCCGGCGACACCTCATCCCTCGACAGTTCATCCGGCGACATCTCATCCCCCGGACACTTCATCCGGCGACACCTCATCCCCCGACAGTTCATCCGGCGACATCTCATCCCCTGGACACTTCATCCGGCGGACACTTCATCCGGCCGACACTTCATCCGTCGGACACTTGATACCTCGGACATTTCATCCCCTCAAACATTATTTTAGGGGATTATTTATTCAAATGGGTATGTGAAGAGGATATTATGTCGAAATACTTATATCTTTAGGTCTCTTGAGTGGATATCGGCTATACATTTTGTTACTCACGATAGTGAGACATAGACTACGGTCGGGTAATGAAATACGTATATTTTTTTTTTTTTTTTTTTTTTTTTTTTTTTTTTTTTTTTTTTTTTTTTTTTTTTTTATTTATAAAAGAAAATCATAAGTCTTTAATATTACATAATTCTTTGGCTAATTACAATAAAAATAGTTTTTTTTAACAAAATCTACCCAATTCAATAAAGAAAAACATTTCTCGTGTTTGAATTGGGGAGTAGTGCCATTACAAAGGTAAGAGAAAAAATAAAATAGAAGAAAAAATTTGAGGTAACAAAATACATAAACTTATATAGGATGTTAACAAATATACATTGATAGTGGAATTGAGTATCATATCAGTTATTAAGTTGGATATACAGAAATAGATAAGTAAAAGTAAGAATATAGATGTAGTGAAATAAAATAATATTTTTACATTTCAATTTATAGGTAGGTATTATATATAATTAACAAAGGTGTTAGGTACATGGATTTGATTCTAGCAGTTGAGTAGAGGAGCTGATAATGCTGTAAAAGCAGTACATAATATTGAGTTGTGACAATAATCCTTTGGTAGTTCAATGTTGATGGAATATTTTTGGAGGATACGTTGAAAAAGAAAAAAATAAATATTTTTATATATTTATTTTTTTGGTTATTAATGTTGAAATAAAATAATTAATTATATACTAAAATACTTAATATTAAAATAAAATACTTGATCAATTGTAATTAATAGGTTACATGTAATCAGAAGATATATAAAAAATTATTTTATGAAATTTAAAATTTATAGTTATATATGAGGAGTCTGTTGAGGGAAAAACGCTTTATGAACTTACAATTTAATAGGCGGATATGTTTAGCGTAACCCCGGGAACCACTTATTGGAAAACCAACACCTCTGTCATACATTGCCAAACGCAGGGTAAATAAGGTGGCCCCAGTTTATGGGGTGAGGTTAATCTAGGTCTTGGCGGGGGATACCTTTGCCCACCTAATGCGTGGCAGGCCAGTTCAGGAGAGACTGGTTGAGGGAGACCTGTTATTATCCTCTTTGCATACCCATTTGAATAAATAATCTCCTAAAATAATATTTTAGGTGATGAAATGTCCGAGGTATCAAGTGTCGGCACGGATAAAGTGTCCGCAGGATGAAATGTCGCCGGATGAAGTGTCCTGGGGATGAGATGTCGCCGGATGAACTATCGGGGGCTGAGGTGTCGCCGGTTGGAGTGTCGGGAAAGATACATTTGAAATGTTTACGTTTGTACTTGAAATAATTAGCACAATCCTGCTTAGAATAGCAATGGTCCTGTTCAATATAATAAATCCGTATAATAACAAAAGCGAACATAGTATATATTATAAATACGTACAAGTTTTTAAAACACTATTTTATAAAAACCAAACTGCAATGAGCTCATAAATCCACCATTAGAATACCAACAGAATAATTACAACGTGCTAAAGGAATATTGTATGAGACCAAAATGCTCTAGAGTGCTTCTGTTCTGGGGTTTAAAGCTTGGCCAACTTTCATTTCCCTTTAAAAACATGGCTTGTTAATTTATGATCATGTCTAACAGAAAACTATCCTGCAGAGCTCACGCCCAAACTATAACGCTGATCTTTACGAAAAGCTTCAAAACTGTCTCCAGTGAGATTCACCTTAGTCAAACGGAAGTTTCGGGGGTGTAGAACCTACACAGAACCGACATAGAACCTTATCTCTATTTAAAAACTTTCCAGCAAGTCTAAGAAGACGTTACGCTTCTAACCGTAACAAACTGGCGTCGTTTCACCTCTCGCTAGAAAAGCCAAGCTTAAAGTTTTCGTTAAACGATCGTTTAAAAGGAACAAAGCTTTTAACCGGAGTCGCTAACTGCGAACGACGGGAAGCTATGCAAAGTAGTAAGTAAAAGCAAATAGTCAATCGATTCTGGTTTTTTGGCGCAATTAGGGAAGAATTTATTTAGTGTAACGTAACTACGAAAGGAAAAATGGTATTACCTATAAATATCTAAATGGTAAATACCTACAAATATCTACTTACTACTGCCTATGTTCTGGTGGTTTTGAATTTTTGTATCTTTATCTTTTCCAACTGCTTCGAAAGCGTAGAAAATAATATAAATGCAAAGCGCTAATTAAAACCAATTAAACTATCGGTATATGAGTTTATTGCGTAATTCGTCGGAAGTTATTTAGTATAAGATTGTATTATGAGACGAAATATGAGAAAGAACAACGGATTCTGGTTCTGTTGGTTTATGTTTATACATATTTTTTACCACTTCCAAAATATAAAGAATATATTCTAAAGTTTCGCAAAGCTCTAAGTACTCGTATTATGTTTTATCGAGAAGATTTTTTTTAGCGCAATTACGAGGAAATTTATTTAGTGAAACGTTATATTGTGAGAACAGAATATTAAGTTCAGCTAACGTCACGTTGAATTATATACTGATATCTTATATTCACAGTCTAGTACCACGAATAACTTGTTTTGCTGTATCGTTTTATTTACGCTCGTTTTGTGTTTTCTGATGTTGATTGGTGAGATTTAATACAACTTTCCGAAATAACGTGTTTTTCAACCCCCACTTGGCGACCTTTCCAATGTATTATTTTGGTGGATTTTAAATAAACCAAGCGATACATTTTTTAATAATAATTTTAATAAAAATTTATTCGAAAATTTATTTTCATCTTTTGTATTATTGAAAACAATGTTTTTTTACGGAGGAGAAGAAGGGCGAAAATATTTAAAATCGTTTCCAATTTAATAATAAAATAAGTACCTACCCACTACTATTTTTTTTTTAAGTCATTGAAAAAGTGAGTACATAATACGATTTTCCGGCCTCTGTGTTTCCTTCTTCCTACAACAAGGGTCTCTTCAAGAACCCATGTTCACTCCTTACTCTCCTCAAAAAGACTCTCCACACAGCATCTCACTAGATGACATAGGCCCTGAGGGAAATTATTTTCCTCATGGCCTCCTGTGTGGAGATAAAGTAAAATTAAAAAAGGTGGATTTTCAATGTTATGTTCCTTTCATTATTATTAGTATTAGACATAATTAATGATTTTTAGAAAACTAAATATTAATTATCATCACGAACTTCCTTAAAATAAATTTTTCTACTGATCAAAAAACATTTAAAACAAAAGCTCAGAAAAATCGGAATGAAAGACAAAAAGATTGCTTTTTCGTTTGGTTGACGAAGGTGAAATAATTTCTGCGAAGCTTTTTCTCTAGTATTAAAAGTGTCTACAGCAAAGTAAGTATCTATTCTACAATGGTAGGCAGATAAAGCAGAAGACTACAAGTAGCGGGTAGTATGAGGGTTTGATGTCTCTAAGGCTGTAGAAATATGTTAACCCTTGTGTCCAACCCTCTGACATCCGATGCTCAAAGCGCAGGAAATTAATCTGGCTTTTTGAAACCCTTTCCTTGCTAGCAGGTTGCTTTCTATGCCTTTTACAATTTTTATGGTTCGCGTCTTGGATCTACCCATGACAAAATAATATATGCCTAAAATTTAATGTTGTATCTGTTAGTTTCCAATGATAAATATAGCTTTAGATGTGTTGGGTAACTTTCAAATAAGTTAGAGGTTTGTGTTATTGCTAGTCGATTTATTTAATTGTTATAGATATTACAGTAAATATTAAACTGGAGTCGATGTCAAAACTTGACTAGGCTATAAGTAGTTCTGCGGCTGCCAGCTGGCGTACTGAAGGTGCTCCCCCAATTCTCAGAGGCCATTGGCAATCATAGTAACAATTCGCACATAAGACATGAATGACTTCACTGCCATCTGTTGGGTTACAGCAAAACTTCGTATTCCTTTTTATACAAGCTATGGTTAATTTCAATAGATCTTAAGTCTGCCATACATTAAATAATTTTAAAAATTCCTATCGTAAGTACTCATGTTGTTGCTGTGAAACCTTTCCAGTTACTTGTCATCCGATTTATACTCATGTGTTCACTTTAGTTGTTGATATAAATTTATAAATTTAAATATAAAGTAAATATAAAGTAAATAATATAAAGTAATTTATAATTTAATTATATTATAATTTTAACTTATATTATAATTTAATTTATAATATAAGTTAATTTATAAATATAAAGTTATAAATTTATTATTATTAATATTATTGCTATTGTATAGTGGAGTTAAATTTTACAAAATATTACGTTTTGAAATTTGTGTTACACATGGTTATTAGTATATTAGTTACTTTTAAATTGTTATTACATTATAATTGTTATCTTCTTCTTCAATGATATATTACATTGATGGGAATAACCTTCAAAAGTTAAAAGGAGGGTTTTTCTTATAAAAATATGAATATTCATTTAGACTTTTATAAAAAGTCAATAGGTGTTCCATAAAAATAAAATCGAATATATTATTCCAAAACACTATCTAGGTAATAAATACATTCTTTGAATACTTGTTTCCTATAATAAAGGTAGCTGCCAATAATATGAAAAAAAACATTAGTCGAAGATAATATTGTTAATTATAAAATTTTAAATATGAAGTTTTCAATTACGACAGTCTCATAATAGATCGCAGTAGCCCAATTGGTAGAGGTGTATGTCCCGGTAAGACGTAAGGTTCTGGGTTCGAGTCCCAGTTGCGACCGTTATCTTTAATTATTTTTCTGTGTCTTGTTCATTTTCATATTTTTAAAAATTACATTATTATTGTTATCTTATTCTTCAATGATTTATTGTAATTATTGTAAAAGACCTAGAACATCTGGGAACATATATGTACCTAGATGCAACACGACAGCTGCACAACACCATTATGAATATATGGGCCCAAAGCTATTTAACGATTTACCCGATACAATAAAAAGTGAAAAAAACTATTTAAAATTTTTAAAAAAACTCGTATTTTTACAGATAAGCAACAGAACGTATTTTTTATCGATGATTTTCAGATATATTCCGTATTATGTTGCTAATATTTTGTTGATATTCCATTGCTATAATATTTGTATTTTTCTCATTGTACAATATTTTGTAATATCTTACAGTATTTTTGAAAGTATTTATTTCCATTTTGTAACTATATATATTATCTATAAGCAGTTCTAAATGTATAACTTAAGTACATAGACTAGCTCCCCAGTTAGACTCGAGAATTGGGTAACTAAAAAATTGATGAATGATATGTAATGAAATGTATTATAATTGTGAATGATATTATATGTTACAAATAAAAATAAAAAAAAATAAATAAAAAAAATAGATTTAAATAATCTGTTGTTTTTCCTAAATAAATGAAATTCTAGATGAAAGTGCAACAAAAATCATCACCAAGTGGGTATCAAAGTAGAAATGACCAAGAGGCAAGGTGAGGAAAAGGTGAACTAACCGCATGCAAGAATAGTTGTTGTATTATTTGAATAAGAAGATGGATAAATGAGGCCTGAGATTTTGAGACAAATGGTTCAGAAGCAGAGCCTTTGGAGAACATTAATTTGCAAGATAGGCAAATTTATGAAAATTTACATAAATTTGCAAAGCAAATATGGTTATAACAATATGTAAAACTATTTATAACAACATAGTAAACAAATTTTATATGGCCAGATGTTAGTTAAAGAAAAATAAAATATTAAAATTTGTTTACACCACTATTTTCAACCAAAAATATCAATTGATTGTAATATGAATAAAATAGTTTTTTTTATTCTTTTTTACAAAATATGGGATACCCATTATAATTTTGTTGAACTCATCTTGAGATTAAATATGCTAATTAACTTTAAAGAATCGATACAAAAGAATATTATGTATCATGTTAACATCGATTTGTTGAGGTATGTTATTATAGCCTGTTTATACCTATATTTCTTGCAGGTGAACGCATCTACTAAATGCATAAGCGTACTTTGTCTCCTGATTATGAAACCTCTGGTTTTAAAACATTTAGAAATTTTTTAAATTTAAAATATGGGTGCAAATAAAGATGGTTATCTTTTAAAATGACGCCATAATATAATTTAGCCATTATTATTAAAGAAGATGTTATTTACAATTAAATTTCCTTATAAAACCACAAAAAAATTGGTTTATATATTCATTTGAGTGCTCCCCTCCAAGGAAATCTTTAATAAAAGGCAAAAAATTTATTCGTTATTGAAGGGAAACCAGAGTTATTATATATATATATATATATATATGTTATTTATATATTAAATAATTTTGTGACGAAATTCATTATTACTCAAATTTTTGGTTATTTGGGGCACTTGGGCAAACAATGCAATGTATCTTTGCAAAATACAATATCGTGAACATTTTATTGACATTGTTGTTACGGCTAAATAAAATTAAAGGCGCAAATCAAAACTGCTGGATATTTGCCACTTCTGTTGTTTTATTTATTGGTAAATAATAATTTAATTTATTAAAATATATTTTATTTAATATATTTTATTGCTTGGTAAATAATAATTTAATTTATTGAAATATATTTTATTGCTTGGTAAATAATAATTTAATTTATTGAAAACAAATAACTTTGTGTACATCACTTATATAACCACATGTATCTACATGTTTCGAAACCGTAGATTTCTTCGTCATAATATACTTCGTTTATAATATGTTCATATTTTCCAGATATTTTATAATATGTTCATATTTTCCTGATATTTTATAATATATTCATATTTTCCTGATATTTTATAATATGTTCATATTTTCCTGATATTTTATAATATGTTCAATAGGTTGGTTTCGAAGGATGTCGATAATTGTAATTATATAAGAGGTGTACACAAAGTTATTTGTTTTAATTTAATTAAAAATAATGCCACAAAGTGAATTTGCGAAGATTTAAGAAATAATAATTAAGTCTCATTCATCTATCATCCCTTAATGGGTCAACTCGGAGTATAGAGCCTCTAACAGTGATAGGAGAGTAAAGAGGTGATGTGAACCCCTACAGTCCTACAGCTTCCCACTCTACATCCTACATGCCACACACCCTTACGGGGCGGAAGTCTGCTAGCATTGTTTGCCGGCCCATCGAGCCGTAACGGGCCCACCCCTCTGCAAATAGGGGTAGTTTTTATCTAAAGTTACATGGAAAAGTCGACTAAGTGGCTCGAGCGGTTAAAACGTACTGAAAAGGGTGAACGTTACAACTTGTTATCAATATAAAAGGAGATTCAACGAGTTTGAGTTATCTTGTCGTTTTGTGAACGTCAAATTTTCAGACGTAGAAGCCAGTAATTGTGTCAATATTTTAAAATATTTTTTAAATCTTTCCTGGGGTGCTAGCATGGTCGATCGATATGAAGTTACCGACCGATTGTCGGTAACTTCTCATCGTTCCCTAGGACAACTGCAGATCTCTAAAATACAAACGACATATCGAATATATTAAGGACACTTAGTCACTGTGAACTGTCACCTATTCTTTTGCGATCTGCAGTTGTCCTAGGGAACGATGAGAAGTTATCGACAATCGACCCTACCCCTGAACAGGTAATAAACAGTATTGTTTTTATCTTGACTTAAAAAAACTTTTAACTTCTAGGCCCCAATACAAGCCAATGAAATGCTCTGTTGAGTAGTCACATCTCCGAAACGAATCTTGGAATTATCGTAGAGCGTTTGACTACCATTCTGAAGGTCGCGGGTTCGAACTCGGCGTGCGCAAATAAATTTTATTTAATTGATTTGTGTTATTTCACAATTATTTATTTAAAATAATATATAGTAGATATATTTGCGGCACGTTCCAGAGTGGAAGATACTCTTAGTATCGCCCTGGTGTAAGACCACCATTCAGAATCGAAACGTTGCTTGAAATGGCTTTAGCCGTGTTTAGTGACTAGATCTGAATAGCCAGGTACTTCCCCACCTTCCTCTCCTCGTCTCCATCCCTTACTTACTTACCTTCAGCCTTATAACATACCCCAATGGGGATGCCATAGTCTCACTGGCTCCAGACGGGAGCAGTTGGGACTCTTGTGAGGTATTCACTATAATTTTTTTTTTTTTAAATACTAAATACAATTTAATTCAATGAAACGTGTTACTTTGTGTAAACCACTATAATCACATATTGTAATATTTTCATGTTATTATCCTCACGAAGAAACCATCGGGTTTGAAACATTCGACATTCAACATTTCGATAGGTCAGTGGTTGAGTAGGCATCGCGTTTGGGTCTCACCCAGGCGTTCCGTATTCGATTCCTCGGCTGGCTAAGTCCTCCATCACAACACAAGCAACATCTTCCGCTTAGTGTGGTGGTAGTAGGAGATTTTCAAATATTGTTGGGTTATTCGTTACCCGAGAATGTTTGTCTTTCTTTAAAAAAAATAAAACGTAGATATTATAACATCTGATTATAGTGATTTAGACAAAGTAATTTTTTTCATTTAATTAAAACGATGTCACAAAGTAATTTTGCAAATGCTGTCGGTGACGGAAAAAACCATAGGGAGCATAGAAAGTCGAAGTTTCGAACCATCCACAAATCAGTCTGTAGAAATGTGAAGCAATGTGCACACCACTTCTGACCCGTAGATGGTTTTATCTGAGCATACCCAAAAGAAAGTCAGTAAGGATAGAGCCACGAGTAGTAGCCTCCATCAGCTCATTATCAACTTTAGTTTAGTGACCTTAGTACCATAACATTTTAATATATATTGACAATATTTTCAATGCACTGCTTTATAGATGACCCGGCAAACTTCGTACCGCCTCAGAATTAATAAATGTTGTGTTTAATTTATTAGCTGAAATAAATTAAGATTTTATTAAGTTAAAATATACAGGTACCTACTCTAAGTTTAAAAAATGAAATTGATCTGTTGACTAAGCACGAAATGTTCGGCACACTACACCATTGACAGTTCGAATTGATTCAAATTATGTCGAACTACGCACATTATTTGAAAAGCCATTCCATACAAAATATATGAAAAAAATAATTTTCTTTATAAATATTTTTCCCGTAATTTGTTTCGATGTTTTAATAGTTATTCTGTTAATCGGGATGGAGTCAAATCCAACAAATCAAAGATCATAAAAATCGGTTCAGCCGTTCTTGAGTTATAAATGGTGTAACTAACCCGACTTTGTTTTATACATTAAGATGTAGAAACTCGAACATTAAGCTCTAGCATGATTTTAACTACTTTTTCGTTAGAATTTTCTAGTATAACCGAAATAATTTCAGCGTTTTCCAATCTTGGCTATGTAGCTTTAAACTATATTTAGTATGTATCTATCAAAATAAGATACATACTAAATATGTCCAATAGTTAGAAAAAATGTAATACAGACATTTGAACATCGGGCGTAACCGTGCACGCAAAAAATAAATTTAAAACACAAGTTATTCTCGTCATTTCCTGAAAAATAATCTAATAGCCCATATTTTAACATGGTTTTTAAATAAAATTATAAAAAGAGCTGAACGGTCCGTAGATCTGATATTGGTACAAGATTTTATAGATTTTTTCTTGGAAAAAATTATAAATATATCTTTTAATTTTTACGATTACCTTTCTATTGGTTTGTAGATTTTTCCTTTGAAGGCTTTTGAAAGGAAATACGATTCTATCAAATTTATATCCTGTTATTTTATTTATTGTTCTTAAAGTATATTTGCTAAACAGCTTTCAAAATTTTATAGGGTTTTAGTTTTATTTCTATTTCTTTACATTACTATTTTAATTGACGATCTTTTCTTAAACCATCCCCCTTTTTGAGAATTCTTTCTTAAGAAAACAATTAATTCAAAAGCTTATTAAATTATTCACTCGGATGAGTAAAAAATATTAAAATCAATCAATGAATCAAAATGTATCCATTAAGATCATCCCAAATCAAAATATTTCATTAAAATCTAAAAATACTTTTAAAAGGACAATCCTGGAATGATTTCATGACAATCATTATTAGTTTTAACCTCTTCCCAAGCCTCAAATTCATCAATTCCAAATATCATGAGGAGGGTTTACTTGATCCCAGATTACTTGGTAAATGATTCTTGTTGTCAAGGACCCATATCAACACGGACGTCGAAAAATAACCAAATAAGGTAATTAAATCGTAAATCATATTAATTCCGTTTTTTTTTCTTTATGTAAATACCGCACAAGTGCTCCTGGTTAATTAGGTCCATTATTGGAGTATGTGGTGAGGCTCAAGGCAAGAGAGGTAGGAGAGGGAAATATGATAAATTAAGAGTATGAAACTATTTCGGCCAAAACTTTGCTGCCAAATGTGGCAAATATTCCCTAGATTCTTTAAAAAGTTTTAAAGTTTAGGATTTAATAAAAAAAAAATGTAGTTGAATTCATAGGATATATAGAACTATAATCAGTTTGTATGTCTCCATATTCAAATTCGGATGTATGATTTTTTTATGTTAGCAAAAAATTCAAAATTATGACAAAAAAACTTGAGCAATCCGAGAAAAAGTTTTAAATTGCTCTGTCGCTCCAACTCCTCGTAAATATTTATTTAGCACCATTTTACAACTTAATTTTTTTTTTTTATATAAGAAAAACTATCTTTTTAATTTTTGAAGATTATTCCCATCAATGAAATATATCAAAAAAGAAGAAGACAACAATAATAATCTAAATCAAAATATGAAAATATACAAGATACAGAAAAATAATACAACATAATGGTCGCAACTGGGGCAAGAACCCAGATCTCACGTCTTACCAGTTGCGACCATTATGTTTTATTATTTTTCTATATCTTGTTCATTTTGATATTTTAATTTAGCTTATTATTGTTGTCTTCTTCTTCTTCTTATTTAAGTTATGACTTATCACTTATAACTAACAACTTACAAGTAAAATAGTTTACTCGTAACTTAAAACTATTACTGATACCTATTAACTATTACCATACGAAAGAAGATTACTGAGAGTTCAGATGTTACTATTTTTAATTCATCTCCAGTCGAGAGTACCCTCCATTTTCCTGAACCGTTTTAAGGATTAGATGGATCCCTCTATCGGTTCTTATGTCAAGATTCTACTTTGCTTTTAAAACGACTCTTGTATTAAACTACTTTGAAAGCCCCTAACTGTTTTCTTTTAATCATCCGTACTATTTTTTATCATTATAAATTAATTGTAGTAGTACATACTTATCTGAGACCACATAAAATTCAAAAAAAGCCAATTTTTGGCATGCACGGCATTAACTCCTAGCTTTCTCCATGAATTTCCATATCCATGCCTATATTATGTTTCATCTTTTAATATTCGAGTATCTAAGGGCGGATTATGAAGGTAAAGCGAGCTTTTCATATTGAAAGGGACACAATTTCCAAAGTTCTGCCTCAAAATTACGACGAGATTACCGTATTTTACACTCAAAATACCTACTATCCACTTCAAGGTTTATGTTCTTGTTTTCAATATAATAAGGGATATATTACACGGGTCCTTGGCCAATTTCGAAGTTGAGTGAATTCATAATCTCGTTGGGGGTGGTTATTAATAATGATTTAAAAAAATATATTTTAAATAAATTTTTTGTTGTTATTATTAAGGTCTGCAGGTATTTTAGTTTTTTTTTATTATTGTGACAGATGTTACGGCTATTTTAAAAAAAAGCCATTTTAAAACTGTTGTATCACATTGAGACGAGACGACTAGTTTATACGATTTTAAATGTCAATTTTGAAGGTGTTTAAATTGATTTATTTCCTTTTTTTATTTATAAGATAAACTCTATTTTTAACTTTTGAAGGTTATTCCTATCAATATCTTTAACATTGGAGAAGAAGATAACAATAATAATCTATTTTGTTTTGAAGAGTTTTAATTTTCAATGTACTATCGTTACTTAAATTTTAATTTTTATGACTTATCTTTAAAAATATCCCGCATATTACCAGATCACATTTCTCCAGCTTTCTATACTAATTCTAAAATTAAAAAAAATAATTAATAACAAGGATGTTTCTAATAAATTCGAAAAAACGGGATATACACTTTAGAATGTAATGATTGCGACGCCCAGTACGTAGGAATGACTACTAGAAATTTTAGAACTAGAATCAGGGAACATGAACTCTGTTTACGAAATAATAACTATTGTGAATTCGCCAATCATTTAATAGAGACAGGCCATAGCTTCAACAAGGAAAAAACCAAATTTAAATATGTCGAAACCGGTAGCATAAAAATTAAAATTTAAGTAACGATAGTACATTGAAAATTAAAACTCTTCAAAACAAAATGTCTAGAAATTGTTACATAGTTAATGCCCAAGAAATACAAAAAAAATAATAATAATCTAATTTTGGAGGCTGGAGAGTTAAAAAGGCTTTTTAATATTTTTTTATTTTATGTTATTTATTAAAAACTTATGTATGTGAATGTTAAATTATTGTTGTTTGATGTGCCATATGCTGAAATTACTGTTGGTTTGGTCTATCTTCTCCCAGATTATGGATATACTATTAACCAACATTAAATATGGTCATGGTAAAAACCTACATTCATTTTTTTTGCTATTTTGTATAAAAAGTGTCTTTTTACGTTCTAGTTTACACTTTTATTCAAATAAAAATTAGACCAATTATGTTGTTCTTTTACTTATAGGTAGATTAACCTTGTATTTTATATTATTATTTATAACAATTAGTTTGAAGTAAAGGAAACAAAAATATAATTATTGTAAACATCAAACCTAGTTTTCTGAATAGAACGAGTTTTGGTGGACGTAGCACAAACCAACCATCTGTAAGCGAAATGCCTAAAGTTCTGAAGAATGAAGGAAGAAATGATGTATTTATAATGAATTGTTTCGCTTATGTGCTCTAAAAACGTTCATTATTTCTAAGGATGATTTTAAGATTTTACTGAGGAAAAAACATGGACGTATCAAAGAAATATTATTTGTCTCTCCGACCTATAAAGCGTTCTTTGTTATTACAGCAAACAAACTCAGCGGAATAAACCTTTAAACTTTTAACATAATACTCTTGTAACTACTGCCGCAAATGTTAGCTAAAAAATAAATGTGTGTTGACATCATACTCTGAAAACTTTGCGTGAAGCACGTAGTATCGCATCTCCAACGGTGGCGCGGTCATTCATGGGGTACCTACCTAGTCACTACATGTAATATGGCAGTGTATTAGATAATGTTAGATAGGTCCACGACCATTTTGTTGTTAACGTTACCCATATTAAGAGGGAATAACCAAACAATACCGGAAATTTGTTCTTTTTAAATCAAATCCTAGACGTATAGACTTTTTTTTATAAAAAAAAAAAAATTGATTTTGAAAGATGGTTATTTTATCTGGTTAACGCATTTTTAAAATTTTGAAAAGCTAAGTTTATTTTTAATATTCTAAGGTTACACCGTTGGTCGTTGGAAGATTTGTTAAATTTTCAAACGTAAAATTGCATTATACAACACAAATTTCAAATCATATAATCATATAGCAAAATAATTCAATAGATAATCTAGTAAAGACAATTTTCATAATTTTAATTTTAGTTCAATTATAATAATTAAATAATAAAATCGCAAACGTATTTTGTGACGAAAATACCTCAGTTTTATTTATTTAAGGTCTTACAAACTAAAATATTTCAGATTATTTTTACACACTTATTTTTTTAGACATTATTAAATAATCTTAAATGCTTTTGATCAAAAAATACTATATATAAAAAGTAGACGTTATTTAATATTTTCTCATCATGCGTTTTGATCATTTTTATTGCTTACTTGAATGTAGGTATATATTAAAGCAAGTTATAATGAAATAAATCGATATTAAATTTTTAGTTAAAAAAATTTGATAGGGGAATAATCGTTCTTTCTCGTCGGAACCTCCCTGTACAGTTGCAAGCATTTTGTAACTTTAATTCTCAGCCGCTAATCAATGGGTCTTAACCTTCCATTAATTGTGTATCAAAGGGTTATCGGTATATCACGTATAAATTCATATAAATTATTGATTGGCGTTTTTTTATCCTTCGGGTCTGGCGCAGAATGCGATTATAAAAAAGTAATTGACAATTATAAAAACGTCATCTAGTCTCATTCCAGATGAAGATTTGGCATCATCTTACAAATCACAGAAATAAAGGTAGGTTTACTTTTTTTGATGACTAACGCAGATCCGTTAAAAACCACGGGATACTATAACTATAGGATTTGTAAAGCTAAACATTCTTATTAAAATAATTAACCCATAAAAAAGGTTTTTTTTAAACTATAGAACATCTTTTTTTCTTACATTAGCTCCACACAGTTGAAAATTGGAAGCGTTTGTTTGAAGTATTCATAAACACAATATATAAAAATAATAGATAATTTTATATGCGGTTTTCAAAATTGGGACTGAAAAGTCTGAATCTCCGCGATTTTTAATAAGCCTCCGTTAGATAACAACAATATGTGATTTCAATAAACACATTGTAATAGTTATTTCAACTAATTAAACTATGACGATTTTTTTATATAGAGATACCTCACAAGAGTCACAACTGCTCCCTTCTGGAGCCAGTGAGACTATGGCATCCCCAATTGGAGTATGTTGTGAGGCTGAAGGTAAGTGGGGAAGGGAAGGAGATGTGAAGAGGAAGGTGGGAAAGTACCTGGCTATTCATATCTAGTCACTAAACACGGCTAAAGCCATTATTAAGCAACGTTTCAATTCTGAATGGTGGTCTTACACCAGGGCGATACTGAGAGTATCTTTAACTCTGGAACGTGCCGCAAATATAACATATATAATTTGTATTAATTAATTGTGAAATAACACAAATTAATCAAATAAAATTTATTTGCGCAAGCCGGGTTCGAACCCGCGACCTTCCGAATGGGAGTCCAGTGTCTTACCACTCGACCACGGACGGTCGTCGAGTGGTAAGATGAATAACATATTTACACAATACATTTTTTTTAAATTACTATCAATTTTAAGGGCTCTAACATTACCGTTAGATTCACTAAACTCTTCTCTCACGGACTTCCGATTTCATCTAAATACATCCTTAGATCATAGAGCTTTACCATTATTAGAGGCGCTACTGCTCACTAATACGTTTGATTGCATCTCTACATAAATTTTACATATTTATACAGTTACTACGATTTAGTGTAAACAGATCAAGAAAAATTTTAGGTAACAGAAAAAAATGGGTTTAACAAGAGGATTAACACAATTAAAGTTTAATCCATTTTTGTATTTTTTTTCTGTTAACTAAACCTTTTCTTGATCTTATAAGATATGAAATTAAACAATTTTTTTCACTTTGTTCCACTTGTTTATTGACACCAGAACCGGTTTCGTCCTACTACGGACATTTTCAGACTGGTAGTTGAAATTCTTATGCTACGGAATTTATACAAACTTAGGCAGGGGCGCACAACATTGTCTCTATATGATGAATGTTTTTATTTTGTTAATTTAAGGTATTATCAGTTATTTTTTTAAGTTAAGGTATATATAGATAATTATAACATTTATTTTTAAAATTATTAATGATGATACATAGTAAAAGGTTATTTTTAATTGACATGAATCTATATGAATTTATATAATTGAAAAGGTTTGTGATCACTGATATTTTATTTTGGTAATGTTGGGATATTCCCTCCTTGTTGCTTAGGGCTTAATTAACAAATATTGATAGCACTATGGTAATTATTGTTTTTAGGGTTCTCCATATATTTGGGTTATTACATTTTTAATTACATAACCATTTAGTTATTATTGGTTCAATAATAACTAAATGGTTGATTGGCTTGGGTAGGGAGGAGTCTGAAAAACTATTATATAATGTGACTTAAAACGATACATGGTTACCTATGAATGGCACATTTAGTAAAAACTTAGTACATAGGTATTAATTTAAAAAAATTATAATAATTTAAATTGCATTTGGCACTTTACACACTTTGATTCCTTAGAACAGGTAATCTGCCTAGCTAGGAACTAATATCGACCTAAAACAACGTAATAACACTTGTATTCATTTTAAATATATTCTCTTATTATGTAATATTATTTGTTATTTTGGCTTTAAATGTATCAAATGTAAATAAATAAATACTTAAATTACACCACTGCTCTCTGAAGTAAAATTATTCTAAGTGAATTATAATGGATATATTAATGGTGATTGAGCATTATGTTCCAACTGTTTATTCATGACATATTTAAGATCAATTTTCGAGGTTCATCAGTTTTCAGATCAGTTTTCGTGATCTGTTTTCACTAAATCATAGTAACTGTATAAGTATGTAAAAGCCCATTGATGATTAATAAAATAAAAATAATATCTCGCCGAAGTGTTCCACTATTAACTTGTTATAATTGGTGCCCGTAGACCTTTTTCTATTAATTTATTAGAGCGTTAGGAGCATTGCAGGTCAATAAAAGGTAAAAATGTGTAACCTTTTTTTTTTGCTTCACAGCGCATCTAAATATAATAAATCAATGCCTTAGACGGGAATTAGAAAAAGAGTTTACTTACAGATGATGGCAGCTGACGTTTTACAGAACTGCTGATTTTGGATGGGTCAGAACCTTTAGAAAAAAAACATATTTTCAACAAACATTTGCAAAGAAAGAAGAATCTTAAATACTTATTATTGGTTGTTATTTTTATTAGTCGGAATTAGATATTGTCTATGAACATAGACTCAAGGTATAAATTCTTTTTTTAAGGTTGTATTTTCGATTTAGGTAGCTCATTTCCAACATAGTATATTCCCTGCCAATGGAGCGTAACTATTAAGTATTATAATAAAGGCTCTATATACGAACTTGAAGCCTTCCCGTTTTAAATTTGTTTCACAAATGGCGCCTTTAGAGGGAAAACTTTGAATATTTTTAACATGGAGGTTTCTGCAAAATATCGTTTTCGCTTTAAGCTTCCTTAAAGGTGGTAGGGTGTACTTAAAGATGGTTGAGGGAAAATACGCCTCGAACATAGAATAAAAAATATAACACTAGAAGTGATATCCGCACAAATTTGTGACACAAAAACAAGTGTGGCGCTAACTGAAATTGTATATCGTCAAACCATTTGAATATATATTTTCTTTTAATCTTTTCACAATAAACTAAAATCGCTTTAGCAATAAAATAATTAATGTTCTTGAGGTTCCCCCGAGTAAAAGACTTGCGCAGAGACATGTCTTTTTTCGACGCACCAAAAAATTTACTACAACATAAATAAAAATGATATAAAAACTAGGATTACCAATGGTGAAAATATTTACCTGCTGTCGTTTACGTCTTATCTGCTGTAAGCTTACATTTTCTTAATATTTCAATAATTTTTTTTTTAATTGTAATTATGTTTATTTTTTATTCAAATATTTTGTATTAATGTGTAAAAATTGAAAAAAAAATGTATACCCATGAACTGGCGATGCCCATGTGGGATTTTTTGATAATATTCATACATGTGCTTGCTATTATATTATATATCTTTGTTTAATTACATATTTTTCTCTTTCTTTTAGCAATATAATGTTAATGTTTTTCCTTTTTTTACTATTCATAAAAAACTTATTTTGTATTATTGAGTAAAAAAAATACCAATGAAAAAAGAGTAATGAAACTCAGTTAATTGTATAAAAACATAGGCCGAAACTGGGCTTATAATTGGATCATGAAACACGCCAATAAGCACTTCTATGTTATTCTTTATGCTTTGACCTAGAACAAGTTGTCAGCATAAATCTTAATCTATTCAGTGAATCGCATTTGCTTGTATATAGTAAAAAGCTTGTTAAATATATTTCTCTAAAATAACCTTAAGATTTACTGGACGTCAGAATTTAAAAACCTGCACGAATATTTTTTTATGGACAAACACAGTATCTAAAATAGTGACGCTCTAAGGGTGGGTTTTTTCATTTACCGAGAATGCTAAATGCAATGCTAATTGTAAAAGTTTATTGTAAAAATCATAGAAATTAGTTTTTACATTTGACATTTACCGTTTACTTTTACCGACAATCTTACATGCCAGCTATGGTGCTGTAAATATTAAAGTAAAGGTAACCAAGACGGCCTCCGTTGTCTAAATGTCACTCTATTAACAGTTCAGAGATGAGAGGTTATTTTATTGCTATACGGTATTTGCTATTATACTATCTTATCATCATTATGTTCGCGACAATTGACAGTTCATCGAGTTCTGACGATGAAACTATAATTAATAACACGACGTAAGGCGACATAATATACGCACAAAATTAAGCTTTTATTTTGTTTCTTTCTGCTAGGAAAAATGCTATCAAACTATCTAAGCAGTTGTTATGCTTTGCGGTTTTATGCAACTGGGTCAACACAAAGATTACTTGGAGATATTGCAAATACACATAAAAGTACAGTGTGTAAAATATTTTTCAATGTCTCAAAGGTCATAGCATCACTCATCAATAAAATCGTATCAATGCCTAGAAGTGACGCGGAAATGTTGGAAAGTAATGTGAAGAATGTTTAACATTTGAAAATTAATGTGTAATGCTGCCACGTGAAAAAAAAATATTTGAACAGTTCCCAATACGAAAGTGTGGGAATTAGATTAGTTATCATGCTGTCATCCCTGTTTACCTTTACTTTAGCAGTTCGCGTCGTGGAAAAACTCATTTTGCTGTAAATGTCAAATTTACTGCTAAAGTAATTGTAAACTGCACAGCTAAATGTAAAGATAAATGAAAAACCCACCCTAAATGAGGTAAATTAAATTGGAGTCATATATCACAGAGTCCCTTCTTTTCATAAATTTGGTATCATCATTTGTTCCATCTTAAAAACTATATAATTGGGACGTGAAAAACTATCAACGTTTCAAATAAATAAGGAAAACAATAACTCAAACATTACTTTTGCTCCTCATTAAGAATTTGAATATTTTTTGATAGGAATCATAAAACAATCTAAAAAGAGACCTCACTGAGATCTCGAAATTAATGGATGGTCTCAATCATTTTTTTAATTATTTATTTATCAGAGAATCACACAAGAGTTCCAACCGCTCCTAAGCGTGAGCCAGTAAAGCTATTAAATCCTTCATTTGGGTATAATTTGAGGCTGGTGGCAGGGAGGAGGAGTAAATGGTGGGAAAGAGGAACGTGGGGAAGTTTTTAATTTTATGTTTGTATGAACTCTTAACTTAATTTAATTAATTTCACGAAACATACAACATTACCCAACCACAGTTTCACCTTCTCAAACCTACCTTGCACACAACATAATAAAATGTTCAAAAATTATATTATTATGCATAAATTATGAATAATTCCGTGAACACTGTAATATTATATAGAAATAAAAAAATATATTTTTTAATTGATAAACTAATGTTTTAAACAAGATTTAATGCATAGCACTGATGGTAACAATTATTATAAGTAATAATTAATAGTCTGGAACACTCATCCATATTGAAAAAACCTCCCCAGAAAAGATACATGCCGCCAACGGGACTCGAACCCGCTTTCGAGAGCTAGTGGGAAAGTTAGCACTTACAATGCCTTTCTCATATAAAAATAAAAAGTTGGTTGTTTGCAGGTGAAAAAAATGTAATAAGCGGTAATTGTTGAATGAAACACCAATATATATTGAATCATTGGGCGGGTAACAGATAAGCCACCGTAGCTTAGTGGATAGAGCTCCATAGTGTTCGAGATCCGTCGACGGCATGTACCTTTTCTCGGGAGGTTTTTTCAATATGGATGAGTGTTTCAGGGTAATAATTATTGCTGACAATAATTAACTCCTAACTTGTCTATTAGAAGCAACGGGTCTCTTCATGACCCATGTTTACTCCTCTCCTCAAAAAGGCCCTCCATATGGCATACATGATGTTGACATAGGCCCTAAGGGAAATTATTTTTCTCAGAGCTACTGTAAAGCTAGTAATTAGAAAAAATTGAATATTTTTGACTTTCACTAACAGATTCGCCTTGACAAATATCAATTTTTCATCAAAATTCATCTCGATAAATATCAAATGCAACCGTTGATTGCAAGCACTTTGGAGAATAACATTGTTAATTAAAACAATACAGTCACTTTGTTTTACGTTATACACCACATTTCATTAAAATGTTTGATACCGGTCGAGCTCCATTTTGAGTGCTTCATTAATTTATTTAAACACGATGACGTTAGTCAAAGTAAAACCCGTTTGGCATCAAAGAAAATAATAAATAGTGGTGTAAACAAAGAAACTGTGTTCTCTTTAATATGTTTTAGGTATGTTGGTAGTTGTCAAAACCAGGCCCCCTGGGCGATCGATAGGATAATTGTCGATATATCTCATCGTTCCATAGGACAATATGCAGATCACTAACCTACAAACAACATTCGATGTCGAATATATTAGGACACTTAGTCATTGTGAACTGCCACTTATTCGTTTTCTATCTGCAGTCATGCTAGGGATCGATGAGAAGTTACCGATAGTTAGCCTATCAATCCTTATCGATCGTTATTCATGTGTCACATGTTGTTGACAAAGTTGGCAGGTTTGTCGTGTCACTTGACGCCTTGCAGGCCCTGTCACAACTCAAAATAATACCTTCATCTAATACGTAATTCGTTTTTCTTTTCAAAATTCACTTAAGATTAGACAGATTGCTGCATTTTTAGCATGTGATAAACTCGACAGCTGGGTGTTACTTTTACCACATTCTTTTCTTTTTTATAATCAGCAAGTAAGCCAAATACTACCTTCACAACCTAAAAACTAGGATCCTGCAGGTCTCCATCTAGGTAGAATTTGAAAAGTGCCATGTCATGTTAAACTTAACAACAATCAAACCGCTGACATATAAAGCTTTTAGATTTGATTTAGAGTACTACAGTAACTGTAGAAATTAACTGAGAGCTATTTGCTATTAGCGTGTCTGTGTGCATGAATTAAGATATTTTTTCCATTACTTATTCCTTACTTATTACCTTAACCTACCATAGATTGATTGAAGTCTTTTTTACGAGTAGAACAGAGGAACGATTTATTTGTGTACCTATATTATTTATTTAACTCCTTTAACAGCCTTACTTTACCCAACCGTTAACGGTGTTTTAGTTACACATTGAATATAGCCTGTACTATCGTACGTTTCTATTTCAAATTATTACTAATAGAAAAAGACCTTCGTGGTCTTATAATTTTTTTTTGTTAAATTATAAAATTTTATATATAAATTATTTATAAAATTTACAAAAGCGTTTTTTATTAAAGCTATACAAATATATATGAACTAAGTTTGTAGTTCTCTAGCTACAAGAAAAAATAGTAAAACCATAATTTTTTATTGGAATCCTTTATTTAATTCGAAAAAATTCAAGCGGTTTCCACGCTACTTTTGACTCCGTTGTTTTATCTGTTTTTTGACGAATAAAGTAAATAAATTAGCAGAAAATTAATATTTAGAAGTAAGGGATGGACGCGATTTACCATTTTTAAATTTTAATTCCATTTAGAGGAGATAAAAGTAATTTCCTTCGATGATAAGAAAGCCTCTGGTAAATATTAGTTTTGACTTCATTTAATAAAATCTTACGCAAACTGCTTAACTTAATTCCTTCAGATTAATGCCTTTAGCGTAAAGAATTATTTTATAATACATTCATAAAATTAAATATTAAATTTACAAGGCATACATAAAATTCAAAATTTAATAATCGATACTCGGTATATCTGTAGAAACCATAAATTACAACCGTTTATGAAATAATTAAAAATTAATAAAACTCTCAGATAGAAGTCTTATTTCCGATTTGACTTTTATTTAAAAAAACGTTAATGTTATTATAGACACACCAGACTTAATTACCTTCCATATAGCAACAAGAACTACTCGATCCAAAACTATTTTTGCAATAACAGAGAAACTTTAAGAGGCTAGACTTTGAACGACACGCGGAACACCCGCGTCTGTCATTCTGTCCCGCTCACAATAAGCTCACGCACGCTTACAATACATGCGAATGCGAAATGTGCGAATGAGACAACGCTCAAATTTACCTGCAGAAATCGCTCGAAAAGGGGTTTATGGAGAATACACTTTTCTACACCGAAACTTTCACGAAATTGAAATTTAAAAAAAAATATATTTTTTAGAAAGAAGAAGCTACGTCGGTAGCTTTTTATAATTTTATAATTCTTTATGAGAGTTGAGTTAGCAGCACTTTTTCCTTAAATATTTTTTTTTGATAAATCGTACATGTTTGACTGTGAATGTTTACGTTAATACGAAACGCATTGAAAATTCGAAAACATACCGACATAGTTTTTACCCTTTAGAAGGCAGTATAAAAAAAATATATTCATTTTGTGCAATTTTCGATGTAGAAAAGTGTTTTTTTCCCGGGCGTCCTTTTTGTATGGGCCGAAAAGCGAAGTCTATCGTCTTAAGTACTACGCAATCAGACTATATAACTGCATGCCCACCACACTGAAACAACTACTAACTCCAAATATATTTACGATTATTCACAAAAAATATATCACAGACTGGATCTAAAAACAATACATTCACTTCACTCAAAACATTATAACTACTTATCAAACATAACCCTACCCAAACAAATAAAAAATAAAAACTTTGCTTGTGGACAGAAAAAATTACCTTAATATTGTTTACAAAATCTAATATATTCCTAACTGATTTTGAAGAAAATTATTTGTATGACTTTAACTGCTACCAATTTTAGGACTACGATACTGCCAATACGGGTTGAACCACGGTGCCCTTCTTCACAATATCAAGGAGGATACTGTGTTTTTATGTGCGAAGAATATCTCTTAATCTTAAACATGCGAACACCTCAGCACAGGTTATCTCAGTGAAGTGTTCACAAAATGCTACTATTAACATTCTTACATACCTTTTTACATCCTGTTTGTACTACTATTTAAACCATTGTAATTATTTGTTAAATGTATGTACAAGTATAGAAATAAATACAATAAATAAACATAATCAAGAGTGAGTAATTTAGATTCCCGCTTCTAAGTGTAGATTACGTGCAGTTGGCAATACTTTATCAGAAGATGTAGATGCGTCTAACTGCATGAAGTTACAAACAGGCTATAATAACAATATCAATAATAATAAACATTGTAAACATAATTCCTACTATTCTCCTGCATGGTTTCTATCTATAAATCATTTAATTAGCGTATTTTACTGAATTATTATGAATGTATACCATGTGTTTGGAAATTCCCGTATAGGCGTATATTTATAAATAAATATTCCAACAAATGTGAAGACTTGGTTTCCTGCAGGCCAAATTTCATTAATACTGCATTTGAACTAGTTCTGACGAAGTTAAATTTTTTTACAATAGTTGCACCCAGGAGGCCCTGAGCTAAGCAGTTAACTTCGGGCCTTGTCATCTTTGCGGATAACGTGTGGAGGGCTTTTAAAGGAAGCAAAGGGGAAGATGTTCTGGGAAGGAAAAAGGTATGCGGTGTGGGTAGTAATCTGGGATCACTGGGTCCAGGATGTGACGGACGTATAAATCGACCCCTCCCACTGCGGTGCAAGGCAAATTTGTCAAGAGAATCCTGCAGGAGAGGTCAAATCTTCTCCTTCAATTAGTCCATCCATATCCGGCCTGTTACGCTGTAAGAAAACAGACGAATCTGCCGCCAAAGCCTAGATAAACCTCACCCCATGAACCCGAGCACCCCCCTAATTGTATTTTTTTTATTATCATCGAAATGTTAATCATGTTCTATACATAAAGCTGTAAAATTGATTGATTTTTGAAAATCTATAACATTAGTCATTTTTCATTTCATGTACATCTATACAGAGAACAAGAATCAAAAACAAAAAAACCGTACAGGAGAGATAATAATTCTCTGCTCCTCAGTAGCAATGATTAGAGCCTTTTTACATTAGTGTAGTTCTCATTTTTTATTTTATTTTATTTTATTTTTTTATAAAGCAAGACAAACATTCCCAGGTTACGAATAACCCAACAACATTTGAAAATCTCCTACTACCAACACACTAAGCGGAAGATGTTGCTTGTGTTGTGATGGAGGACTTAGCCAGCCGAGGAATCGAACACGGAACGCCTGGGTGGGACCCAAACGCGATGCCCACTGAACCACTGACCGGTCGTTGTTCATTGTTCGTTATATTCAACAACATTTGTCATGCTGTAGTTCAGAATATATTTGTATTTTTTTTTTATACGAATACCGCACAAGAATCATCAAGAGGCATGTTATGAGACTGAAGGTTGAGGAGAGGGGAGGGCGATGGGGAAGAAGAAGAGGAAGTACCTGGCTATTAAAATCTGGTCACCAAACACGGATAAAGTCATTTCAAGCAACTTTTCAATTCTGAATGGTGGTCTTACACCAGAGCGATAATGAGAGTATCTTCCACTCTGGAACGTGCCGCAAATACACTATACATATATTTATTTTAATTAATACATTTTAACACAAATGAATCAAAGAAAATTTATTTTTTGCCCACGCCGGGTTTGAACACGCGACCTTCGGATTTTGTCATTCTTAATACTGATTTAATTCACATTGTTACCACCTAATACATCGATAACATGCGGCGATCGAACCGAGGCGAGAGCTCTTGAAGAAATGTATCACGTCCCGCCTATTAAAATCTCAAAACCAAAATGAAGTTTTAAATTGTTAATTATATTCCGATACAATATCATCGTCCATGACCAAGTAATAAAATCTTCGTCCCATTACTTTCCTCTCAAGTAAAAGTAAACTTTAATACGGGTTACGAATACAGATGTCGCTTTATTGCTTTTATCACCACCCCTCCCCCGCTGGCCCCTACTTCCGCCCACCATCTTGGAAGGCTCCACTTCACTTTGAAAATCACATTTAATGCCACTGTCTACTGAAACAACGGTGAAGACTATTCACGAAATTACCGTAAAATAGGGTGACTGATGATCATTGAAGTAAAACTTGTTTAGGCGCCATCTGACGAAAAATTTGGCTGTCAGTGGCTCCAGATCACTGGCTCCAGACGGGAGCAGTTGGGACTCTTGTGAGGTATTCTCTATAAAAAAAAAAATATATATATATATAAATAATGTTTTAAAACAGAAATGACGTTCGGATATCGGTATAATTACTGCCATCTGTGTTTGTTTATTTTAATTATTTTTAAAAGGTTCCCCACTTTGCTAGCATATTTTTATTGTTTTCCGAAACTTGGATAAAAGATTAAGAGCGCATCTATATTCATAATTTTGATTGAATTTACGCGACCTTAAGCGAATTTAAGCGACCAAAATCATCAGTCGGTGGTGTAACTGTGTGTGATTAAAAAAAAACAGATGGCAGAATTTGAACCGTTTAGTAATAACTGCAACAACAGTCAAAGAATTTTTACTTCATCCGCACGTAAAGGCTAGACGCACTCATCTTTTTTGGTGAAACTTTGCAATTCTGTAAGGAAAACTCTTACCTAGGTATCTTTTTAAATGCATGTGGTGTGATCTATCGGATGACCGGAAACTCAGAAGACATCTCGTTTAAAAATTCATTAAAATTTAAGAAAAAAAATATTTAAATAGGATACGTTAGTTTGGGTATTGGGCTTTTTTAATTCATTTTTTTATAACATTTAATTTCTTTTCAAAGGGGTGTTGAAATGCCACTTTTTTGAGTTGTTGTGGAATGAATCTAAACTAATGCAAAATCTAAAATCTACATTCCTTTTTTTTAACCGATATTTCTTTCATAATTATTTTTTTCATAAAATTCGTTGAATTATTTTTTCTTATAAAGTATGTTCTTATAAATCTACTTAATGAGCGAGTCTGAAGAACCTGGTAGTTATCAAATTCACTCTTCCCCTTTCCCCTTCGGTAATTTGGTCAATTTCATAACATTCCTTAAATGAGGATGCTAATATTTAATTTTTTCCAAGAAGTTGGTACTCTTACTAACAACTATTAATTAATAACTATAAACATCGATAAATCGATTTATCGATGCTTCCCGCTCTATACGGACACGATCGGATCACCCGCTTAGAGTTGGTTTCATGATAATGGGTCATTTATTCGGCTCGTTTTTGTGTAAACCGAATGTGGAACGAGCTACTGGCATCTGTTTTTTCTTTCTTTATATAAGCCAACAACCCCTTCTTTTTTTACGTTTTAACTCTACATAACTCTATTCAAGGTCTATGTCATCTGTGCAGATGCTGTGTGAAGGGTCTTTTCGAGGAGAAGAAGCAGTGAATATCGGCATTGAAGAGACCAATGTTACAGGAGGGAGGAAACATTCCGGCAAATCATTCCACAGTCAGCCGAGGTGTTGAACTCAAGAACGTAGTCATAGAAGCGACACGTTTCAAACGGGACAAATTTCAACCGTGTTTATAAGTTAGGCGTGCATTTGGCGTGTTTTATGCACAGGTGCCGAAGGGATTAATGACGCCAGTTCCTCCAAGCATCTCACATTGTGATGCCGGTAATTAAAAAATTAATAATTAATAATTAATAAACCTTACAGTTGAAATGTACAGTTGTAAGATATGTGTGGAGTCGGTAGTAGTACGCAATGAAGAGCGAGTAAGTATTATGTACAGATATTTATTCAGGAGCTGCTTGTAACAAAAGAGACATACTTCTAGCACGCATCGCCTTTTATAGAGTCTCGCAAGCATACTGTCTCGCTTGCTCTCATACATATTCACACAGATATCACAGAGGATAACATACTTACGTTACGCCTGTGCTCTAAAAATTGTAATCTGCTTGTTAAGACAGGGGAATCTATCAAGCCGCAAAACGCTGCCCAACTGGGTGACGACGTAAATCCCTTGTCTTTTCACTGTACATATAGGGGCGCTCTTGTGAGGTGTCACACAAAAAAATAACAGAAATGTTAAAAATGTAAAAAATTCTACCGTTGGTCGCGGCGTTGAGTTTCCCCGCTTTACGCAATGAAACTCCATGTCGTAATCCTTGCTCATCAATTGAGCTCATAAAAATTGACCAATAGCACGGAGCTGACATGAATATTTATGAAGCGAGGTCCATTTCCATTAAGGGATTAAGTCAGGATTCAAACAGCTCAACTTACCCTAACTAGACCACTTCTACACCCTTCACCTTCCTTCCTCGCCACCCAAATAGCTGCCCACTTGTTTCCAATATAAAGGATGAACGGGCCAAGGTGGGATCACAAAACATTACAGTTAAGTAAGAGAATTCGCTAGTGATTACACGGTGAGGTGTGGCTAAGTAATAGAATCTGTTTTGGTCCCTTACTTATCTATTGTTGCAATTTTGGACCTTAAAATCATTGTTATAAAGCACCAAAAATAATTATTTAGAATTAATCTGAGTAAGAAAATCAATTTATTACACCTGCTGGGGTGTGTTTTGTGTAAGTTTGTATATCAAAGAACCTCTGAAATGCGTGTGTAATTTAATCACTGCACAAGCATAAAATATGCACATTCAGGTAAGTAAGGGAAGGAAATAAACTTATCGCGGAACACTTTCTTCTGTCGAGCTGGTTCATGAATTGCACTGCATTTATAGCGGAAATATTTGTATTCAGTAATTTGTAATGTAGGTAGGTACTTACATAATAACATAAAGGAAGGGAGTAACAAAAAAATCCAACGAAGCCTGTGCGTGGGCATTATAATAAGTGGATATTAAACAGTGGTGGTTAAAATAAATAAAAAAATTAAAATATAGTACAATAGACCATATTTTTTAAAATTTATTTTATAATTAGGATATTTATCGCTGGAACAACGACTGCAACCTAGCTGCAAAATAGACGCCTTGAAAAAATATCCATCACAATTGACTCGCAAAATGCGGGGCATTTTGCCGTACTGGCAACTTTGATCTCAAATATCTTCTCTTTGGTTAGGAATTCCAAATTCAAATTTATACAGCTATTTACTCATGTATTTGTGTTTCGAAAATTATAAATCTGTTGTTTTTTCCTTAATTGTTTTTTTTCTTTGCGTCACTTAATTTACAAAATGGAAAACTTTAAATATCGCGTTATTTACGAGTACGAGTTCCACCGTGGCACCAGTGCTGCAGAAACAGCTCGAAGGATTAATGATGTGTATGACGACGGTGCCGCAAAATAAAACACAGGGCGTTTTTGGTTCCAGCGTTTTCGTTCTGGAAATTTCGATCTGCAGAATAAGCCCCGTGGACGGCCGGAGACCAAAGTTGATAATGAAGAATTGAAGGCTCTTGTGGAAGCGGATCCATCGCAAACCACGTCCGAGTTAGCTACAGGCTGCGGTGTTAGTGATAAAACTGTTTTAATCCACTTGAAGCAAATTGGGAAGGTGAAAAAGCTTGAAAGGTGGGTACCTCACGAATTGAGTGAAGCAAATCAACAAACGCGCGTTGACTGCTGCGTTGCATTACTCAACCGGCACAATAATTAAGGGATTTTAAATCGAATCATGCTCTGTAGAAGTATCGAAACTCAGTCGGCATTCAGTATAAAAACTAAAAGCGTTAAAAATTTACTTAGTTATTGTTTTATTTAAAATCAAAATGTCACATCATAAAAAATCCGCTTCATATTATGAACCAAAACAATAGGATTTTTATTTTTGAATACTTTTACAAGATATTTGAAGTTTGTTTTGTTGTGATGTGATCTGAGGTTATATCAAATAAAATACTCGTAGTTTTAAATTCCCCACATATCAAAATTTTCCCCGAATTTCCACTTTTCCTGATTTTTCGAGGCGAGTTTTTTTTGGTAACCTTCCAAATGTGTCACGCGGCGTTTAGCTGATACTGGAAAAATGTATGGAATATTCCCCAGCATTACACGGGCGTTTCGGAGATAGCCAGCTGCCAAAAACTGGTCGAGTGTTACTACAATGCACATCAACCAGGGGCGTGGTGACTACGCGGGTACGGTGGGCAACTAATGTCCCTAAATGCAAAGGTAGTAGAGGGGTAACGCTCTCGACTAGCAATCCGAAGGTCGCGGGTTCAAATCCCTGCGAGCGTAAATTTGTGATATTTCACAATTTATTCATTTAAAAATAATATACATTATATTTGCGGAACGTTTCAGAGTAGAAGATACTCTCAGTATCGCCCTGATGTAAGACAACCATTCAGAATTAAAACGTTGCTTGAAATGGTTTTAGCGGTGTCTGATGACCAGATTTAAACAGCCAGGTACTTCCTTACTTAAATCTTCCCCCTCTCCACTACCTTCAGCCTCATAACATACTCCAATTGGGGATGGCATAGTCTCACTGGCTCAAGGCAGTTGGGAGCATTTGGGAGTCTTGTGCGGTATTCACATTTTTTAAAATTATTTTATGGTGATATTTTAAGGCAATGTAAGTTTTTTATGGTGATATTTTAAGGCAATGTAGGTAATATTAGTGTTGAGCGAATAAATCTCCGATAAAAGAAAATTTACACCGAATTTAAATTTTTTAATTTATTATTATCATTAATAATTATAACATTTCCCCGTAACGCAATTTATAATATATTATATATTTATAAATTGTAAAGTATTGCGAGAACCCGGGTGTCTCTGAAATTTCTTCCTCGCATTGCGTAGGACGAAACCCCGCATTCTCAGTGAAGTACTACATGTCATTATGATATGAGCATGAAAAGTTACCCTACCATCAAACACAACGCCAAGATCTTTCTTAGTGGAGACACGTTTTAAACTCTGAGCTGTGTCGTGGAATCAATATTTCAGATTTTTATAGGTCACTCACTATTTAAATTGCACTAGAGCTGGAAATAAATCGATTACTTACGGCCTATTAATTATGGACATAAAAATTTATGGTTTTTTTTTCTTCCTTTTGTACAGAGATATTTTTTTTAAATATATTAACTCCATACAGGAGGCCCTGAGGAAAATATTTTCTCTCAAGGCATTAATAATAATAATAATAAAAAAATTAGATAATATATCTGTAATGTTGTAAATTTTTTGTACACAAATAAAATATAATAAAATGTCACCTTTGAAGATGCTGGGTGTCTTTTTGAGTTATTTTCGAACCAATTATTTCTTTTATACGTCAACTTCAGGTATAGTATTAATTTTACCAGTACGATCTATTTCATCATTGCATACTTGCTTACTAAGGTGGAGGTGGAATACTTTTTTTGCATTATTTTCAATAACTATAATATTTGGATGATTCATAAAGCACCGTTTTTGCGAAAAAGCCAGTTAAAATACAAATTTATAATATATTTCTACAATGTTGCTTCTAACTTCAGACTAGACAAACCATTGTAACAACTTATGGCTAAATAATTATATCCACCGGTTCATCGATCACTGATACAAAACTATATGTACAATGCATTTGACTAATGAACGCAATTCTGCGTAAAAAAATACGTTATTGTTTTATCTATACTCTGAACAGGCAGAAAATACATAAGACCATACTACCCTGGGAAGTCACTTGAGATTAACACTGTTTATTGTTTATTTAGAGAAATTTAGGTACAGTATGCGCGCAGAGGACATAATTGGTAACACACGTTATTGGAAATGCCATTATTTAAAGCAAAATGTTACGATGCACAGTACAATAAATAGTACAAGTTATGTTTGTTTTCTTAATGTGATTCGTATCTCGGCAAGAGACAGATTGATGTAAAAGGCTTCAAATAATATTAATACGATGTTTGCGCGGATCATACAAGTGCCTACCGATAGCTAAAATTAAAAGTAACTTAACCGCCTAAAATGCATTCCTCTAGTCCGTTCGCTATGACTTGTCCAGATACTAATGTCACCTGTTATCAGTGCTTCGTTCCACAAGCCGCAACACGCAATATGCAATGTTGTTTCGCCCAGCACAACACCTGTTTCGTATTACCCGCACCGCAAACATTTGGCATGTTATTTCATTATGTTTTGTATTAATCAAGTTATCCGCCGACACTATCGAGTGTTGTTAATAAGCGAGTGAAATACTCAAGTTTGAACATCCGCGACCAGAACTTGTGGTTGTGTTAATTAGAATCAGTTGAACTATTGTGTTTTATGTGTTCATTGTTAATAATAAGAAACCAGTGGCTTTTGAAGTGACGTCAGCTGTGGATTTAGGTAAGTCTTTGGGCTTCCCACCTTCCTTACGCGTAAGGCATTTGTATTTGAATTTATTTATTTAGATTTTTGAACGCAGCGATCGGAATACTGTAGGATTCGCACAAACATACAATAAGAAAATAAATATTAAGAATATTATATTCGATACAAGAATGATACTCTTAGATAGGTATTTTTAGTTTAAATATAAGTTTTTAGTTAGGATCTAAATTCTGATCGGATTGTTATTCATCTTAGTTCCAGGGGGGGGGGGGGTTTATCGAAAATTAGTGTAGAAACACAAAGAACGCGGTTTTCAGCATTCATATTCAGCAGTCCGCCGGCGGTAGTTTTTACCGAGTTGTGGACATCTGAACTTGGCTTTACTGTATTCAGTTTCATTACATGCAAACATTATTTTCAACGCGCCTGCGCAAGTCAGCCGCCCTTTCACCGACTCCGAAATCCGTGTTTTCTGTGTCTCTACACTTAGGCCCAGATACTCAGAAAAAGCGAACTCTAAACTTAGTATTTGGCTTGCTCTTAGGTTATGTCAGAAATATATATTTATTATTACTGATAGTTATACTCCTAATTACTCGGAATAAAAAAACATAAGCTTTCAGATAATAAAAAAAAAAAATCTAAACACATAAGCTTTTAGATTACCGGCGCACAGCGCCCGAGTCCGCTGGCGGCAGTTTTAACGAGTTGTGGACATCTGAACCTGGCTTCACTGCATGTAGTTTCATATATTTTCATACAAACATTCTTGTCAGCGCGCCTGCACCAGTCAACCTACCTTTCACCGACTCCGAAACCCGTGTTCTCTGTGGTTCTACACTTAGGCCCAGATACTCAGAAAAAGCTAACTCTAAACTTAGTATTTGGCTTGCTTTTAGGTTATATCAGTAATAATATATAATTATTACTATATTATATAATATTAATTATAAGGAATTAAAAAACATAATCTATTTATTTGTATAAGTCCTTGATGAACGTGTATGCAATTATTAAGAAAAAATAATAATTTTCGGGAACAACAAGAGAGTACGACAGATTTGGTAGAATTATGATTTTCAATGAAGATGCTCAAAAAAATGTATGACAAATAAAAATATTTCTATTGAGTTTCAGGAATGGACTTCAAAAAATACCTATTTAGTGGGCGATCCATTTTTCAGTACGCCACTGTGACCACTGACTTCTCATGAAGGAGCTTCCGGTAAAAAACAGTGCCAATGAAAATATGATTTCGCCCGAATTGTGCATTCATAAATTTTTTATGTTCGTAAAATATTTGGCGAGGCATTTTTCATGCTGCAGTTCACTGTATTGAATTTCGACTAATATTTTAATGGAGGGTCCGAAGTGATGCGGTTTTACGTCAATTTTTTTGTGTCCAATTTTTTTACTGATTCCATCAAAGATAATAGAGAAAGGGGAGATGTGACATGAACAATGGTTGGTATGAAGCTGACGCGCGTAGCTAATATTGTTTACGTACCATTCATTTGTTTGTGCCGTTATTTGTTTCTACCCACCGTATTACTTTAATAATATTCAAATGGCAACATTATTAATTACAGTGACAGGCTGCATATTTTTCTGCTCCCAATTAAAGTGCTCCGCAAAGTAAATAAATTTGGCGAAAACAAACAGTGAAGCTGATATTTAAATGAAACAAAGTGCGCACTATTGATTGGCATTAAAAATAATAACCAGTTCGTAATATATCTTCTACAAAAAACAGTTAAAAATTAATAAATATTTGAACATTCTGAAACTGTCAAACCGGTGATAATAATATTTGTGCAGTACTACTGATTTTAAAGTGTAAAGTGGAGTAAGTGTTGCGAAAAAAATAAATATGGCCAATCTTCACAAATTTATGGAAGAAGCAAAGGAGGTAGTTAGTGAACTACTTTTCGCAGTGCAAGACCCCAACAAAAAATTTAGTAAAGACCAACAAATTATTGTGACAAATAAAGCCACGAATATATTAACGTTATTAGGTCACCTGGCAATTGAAATGTCAGAAGATAAAAATAAAACAGAAATCGCTAATAGAGATAAAAGTTATGAATACCCTCAAAATAAACAAAAAAATATAAAAAATAAATATTGTCTAATCATTAGTCCTAAAACAAGCAGTGACACTTCTGACTCAATACTAAAAAAAAATACAAAGACATATTAAAATTAGTAAACTGGGAATATGTATTGAAGGCATCAAAAAAATATCCCGAAACAGAATCATCATTGAGTGTTTAAAAAAAGAGGACGCGGAGAAATTACAAATGGAGATCTCAAAAGTAATAATTGATATCGATACTAAAAAATTATCAAAAAAAAAACCTACTTTAATTTTCAAGGGAATATTTAATGATTATGATAAAGAAGATTTCACTTGTGACATCATCGAACAAAATGAAGAAATTAAAATTATGTCGGAAAATAAAGAACATAAACCTTTCTTCAACGTCAAGAAATTAATTAAAAATAAATTTAATGATACATCTAACTATGTGGTCGAAGTAGATAGTGAAACCCGAAGAATACTCTTAAACAAAGATAAAATTAAAATCGGATACCAAAGAATCTTTGTTGAAGACGCAAATCCAGTTATGCAATGTCACTACTGTTTACGCTTCGGACACGGTATTGCAAGATATCTGCAGAGAGATAAGGACGAAAAGCCTGTTTGCAGTTACTGCGGTCTCGGTCACAGATACAGCGATTGCGGGAACAAGGACAAACAACCAAATTGCAAAAACTGTTGCATTCAAAATGAAAAATATAAAATGACATTTCCAGTTAATCATAGAGCAAATGACAAAAACAACTGTAAGATATATAAAAAAATGGTTGCAATTGCTGAACAAAATATTGAATATTAATTTTATCATATCAAAAAGAAAAATGAAACAAGATATTTTAAATAAGAATCTTTTGTTATATTTTAGTACTTTGATAATTAACATTAATGAAGATAATAAATTTAATTTACGTGCGTATGTGATATTATGTAAACTCTCACTATATTGTTGTTGGCAGCAAATGAATGTAAGGCTTTTAATGTGTACATCAAACTATATAACTAAAAGAATTTCACACATTGTGACATGTTACCTTCTTACAAAAATAATTGTTTATTTATATTATTCGCTCCTATTACATTCTAAGCATGCTGATGGTAGGATTTCAGGTGAATATTTTCAAATGAAAAATGTATTTTAGTTATATTGATGATGAGAGAAATGTAAATTATTGTAAAATTAATCATTTGCATGAATGGATTCAAAATGCAGACAAAAAACTCTTTTTACATTTTCTACTTTCATGCAACATTCTTCAAGTTTATTTTGTATTCTTCAATACTATTTTGTACATAGCTTTACAACGTTATTCTCTGCACATGTTAACAAATAATACTAAACCCAATATTAAAATATACAAGGATAATACTATTATTAAAAATAGTTCGATAGTTTTCTTTACAAGATTCAAAAAATTAAAATCTATTTTTATATTTATTTTTTATATGCCTACAATATTAAAGTATATTTTATACACCTTCTCTACATACACTATTATGTCCAATGACTTGCAACTAGGTTATCTATTAATAAATGCTATATTTCGACTTCTTTCTTTTATACTGATTGCTATGAGTGAGATATTTTATTATACTTAATATGGCTTTCAACTATATTGACAATGATAATGAGGTAGAATTTACCCGCGGAAGTAATTTAGAAAGTTGGATCCAAGCACAAATTATAAAAAATTGCAATACTAACCTAATCTGTGTCGAAATAAATATCAGATCACTAAACAAGTGTTGGGATATTCTCCATGCTTATTTAAAAAACTGTTTAAAACATATAGATGTAATTATGCTTTGTGAAACTGCAATTCATGAGGAACTTATTAAATTGTATGATATTCCAGGTTATAATTCGCATTACTATTGCAGAAGCAATAAACAAGGAGGTGGTATTTTGCTTTATATAAAGGAACATTTATATTTTAAACAAGAAAAAATTGAAACCATTCATTTTGAAAATGTGTTTGGAATATTGACGTTACCAAATAAATGCAATTTTTATATTTTAGCAATTTATAGACCACCTAACCTCAATAAAGGGGGATTCTTAAATGAAATTTCTTGTTTTTTTAGTAATTATATAAACTCTAATGAAAATGTAATATTTTTTGGAGACATTAATCTGAACTTATTAAATCAAAGTGATACAAATATAATGACTTATGAAAATATTCTAACTAGTAATTACCTTATAAAATGTATAAATGATACGACAAGGGAAGCAATAGTTTCTGGTCAAATAACTAAATCTTGTATTGACCACATATATGTTAGATCTAATAAATATAACTTGTCCGCATGTGTAATTGATTCGACAATTGCTGATCATTTTATAACGGGATTAAATGTATATTACCATGTCAAAAATATTGTACAAAATGAAAAAACTACCACTCTGTCTCAAAAAAGTATTGATAAAGAAATAAAAAAATATAATTGGAATATCCTTTTGAAAGAACTGAATTGCGTTGCTCTGTACAATAAAATTAAAACTAAATTTAATGAAATCTATGAAAAGAGTATTGTAGTAAAGTCTTTTAAACCCCAAATTAGACCTAATGCCATAAACGAATGGATAAATGATGATTTATTATCAAAAATCAAATTAAAAGATACACTTTACAAAAGATGGAAAAGTAATCCTACAAATAAATTTTATGAAAGAGAGTATAAATGCACCCGAAACAAAGTTACAAAATTAATCAGTGTTTACAAATTAAAATTTTTCAACTCAAAATTTAAAAATTATTTTGCAGACTCAAAGAAAACGTGGGATGAAATAAACAGATTGTTAGGAAGAAAGAGTAAAAGTAACTGCGATGAAGTAATATCACAATATTTCTTAAAAGAACAAACCACTGAACAAACATCTAACAATTTTGCTAATTTCTTTTCTGATAATGTTAGGCAATTATTACATAGATGTGATAAAAAAGCTTTTAATATTCAAACACATAGACTTCCACACAGCATGCTCTTAACACAAGCAAAACTCTGTGATATCGAAAAAGTAGTTAGAAGTTTAAAAAATAGCCAGTCGCCGGGGATAGATAAAATTAGAATGTCTGATATTAAAAAACATTTTGATATCTTAGGACCTATTTTAACTCAATTAATTAATATGATTTTAACGGAGGCAATTATACCAGAGGACCTCAAATGTAGCATCATCCGACCTATCTACAAAGGTGGTAAACACAGTGAAATTGAAAACTATAGACCGATCAGTATTTTACCTGCAATTGAAAAGATCCTAGAAAAATACATATCTATAAAATTAATAAAGTACCTTGAAAAATTTTCTATTATTGATACCCATCAATATGGTTTCCAGAAAAAAAAGAGCACAGATATACTACTTCAAGATTTTTCAAACATAATTAATAATGATCTTAATAAAAGAAAACATGTACTCGTATTATTTATTGATAATTCAAAGGCGTTTGATACTATTGATCATAGTAAATTACTGGAAACTCTTGAAGCAATTGGAATTACAGGAAACTTACATAAATTATTTGTTAATTACTTTGAAAATAGAAAGATTTGTGTAAAAATTTTAGATCATTATAGCAAAAAAAAGAAAGTTTTCGCCGGCGTACCACAAGGGTCCATACTAGGCCCTACCTTGTATATTATATATGTTACTGCAATGAAATTGATTTTCTCTCATGTAAAACATTATGTTTATGCTGACGACACTGCCTTAGTTATTTCACACGAGGATTTATTAATGGCGAGTATTTTACTGCAAATTGACTTTGTCACTCTTCAAAAGTGGTCACATGATGTAGGATTAATAATCAATGCTAAAAAAACGAAGCTTATGCACATAAGATCTCCTCATGCCAATATCACCATAACTCCTAAAATTGTTTCTCATGATTTTGATTGCATCCATAATTCTGTAATACAACCATGCTCTTGTAAAAGTATTGAACTTGTTTCAAAATATGTATATCTAGGCTTAACAATAGATTGTAATTTTAAATGGGATTTACATATACAAAAAGTTTGCACAAGGCTTAGAGCTATAGTGAGCAAACTTTATAGACTGAAGTTTTTTATTCCACTGAATACCCTTAGAATAATATATCTATCATTGGCAGAATCCCTAATAAGATATGGAATAACTACATGGGGACATTCAACAAAAACAAATCTTCTTTCAGTGCAAAATTTACAATATTCCTTAGTAAAATTATTATTAAACAAAGCTGAATACGAACAAAGACATGATGTATCAAAATCGTTACTATATAACTCTGTGAATTTATTATCTGTTCGTGCTATATTGTGGTTCAAAATTGCGAATCAGCATACATCTCAATCTGAGTATAATAAAATAGTGGTTCATGTTCATAATACAAGACTAACTGCAAACAATGGACTTGTTATTCCCAGATACCTAAATAAATACGGTCAAAGAACTCTAGAATACCTCGTACCAATAATTTACAACATGTTACCAAATTCAATAAAAAACTGTGAATTGACTTTCAGAAGAAAATGTATGCTAAAAAAATGGTTATGTGAAAGAATTTTTTTGTACTAACGTCCGTATTTCTAATTATCGTTTTTAATGTTTTTTCCATTTTTATAATCTTTTTTCTTCTTCTTTCTTTCGTTTTTCCTCTGCTCTTTATTTTATATATGTAAAAATATGTGAATGTATGTATATATAATGTATATTTTATAAATTCTCTAAAAATTATTTGTAAAAGAACCCGTTGACAAACTGATATAAATCAGTTTAACGGGACTTAATGTTCAAATATGTAAAAAAAGAATGTTAAATAAATAAAAAAAAAAAAATAAAAAAAAAATCAGTGCAATTTGTTCGTATCTTGGCGACAATCTGCACGCTTCTACGCCATTTCTCCTGGGTTTCTATTATTCATTATTGATGTATCATGTGCTGATAAATACAAGCCAATTTGTCACACAGTAAAAATAATAGTAAGTAATAGTGTGCGAAATATTTTGATTTTTATTTCATTGAAGAAGAAGATAACAGTAATTATCTACACGAAAATATTTAGAATAAGATAACTCTAATAATCTAAAGAAAGAATAAGACACAGAAAAAAAAGATAAAAGTAGTTGCTGCAAACCTTAGTTTTTTTTCTCTTTTTATTAAATACCGTACAAGAGTCCCAACTGCCTAAAGCTAGTGAAATTATGGCATCTCCTATTGGGGTATGTTATGAGGCTGAAGGTAGTGGAGAGGGGAAGGAGATGATCTAAAGCTATTCAGACCAGAACACCAAATACCGCTAAAGCCATTTCAAGCGTCGTTTCATTTTTTAATGGTGGTGTTACACCGGGGTGATAATGATAGTATCTTCCACACTGAAACATGCCGCAAAAAAACCTTATGTTGTTATAAATTATTAAATTGACAAATTACACAAATCAATCAAAATAAATTTAATCACTGAATATCACAAAAAAATTACATTTAACTTTCAAACAAAAAATCATAAAAAGATTCGGTCACATAAATGAATTGAACCCAGGTCCTCAGCTTTGCCGGGGTTTTGCTTCGATCAATGATCTAATCCGATCCTATACCCTTCAGCAATATTTGAGTGCATCATACTTCGACTAAGAACTCCCAACATATCTTCATTTTCTTAACCCATATTTTTTGGCTTCAATCTTTATGCGTAATTACAAGATTCCACAAATTTAATTGCAATCTAGATCTTATTTATTGCACACGATGAGATCTGAACCCATGGCCTACGGATCGTTAGTTAATAGCCTTATTTATGTATTTATTTATTTTCTCATGTTCTCCATAAAACCAATATATATTGGAGAAGATTATAAATTACAAGGTATACAAGGGCAGTTTTACTATTTTGTGACATGTGCTAAGAGATAGTTGCTGAACTGTATGTAAGAGGCAATGAAATTGTCGATGGTCAATGCAGAATCGTTAAGCAGTTAAGTCGTTCTGTTTATTGGCGCGTTCTAATAGGCAGAAGTCCTCGCTTTCAGAGCATAAAAAAGTGCATGGGATCTCCCACGAATATATATTTATTAGGGACATCAAAATTAACAAAGGCGGATTGAATATGATACCAGAGATAAGCTTAAAAAAAGTGTTTACCTAAAAATATTATCTGCGGGCTTCTAAAGTGTTGAAATCGAGCATCCCTGTTAAGAAGAAGGATGGATACAGGAATGGATAGCGCGTATATTTACTCATATACAGGTAACGCATAAACCTATTTTGTACTTTTTTATTTCTAGGATACGGTTTTGTTCAGAAGGGGCCCAAATAATGGACATATATTCCGGGATGCTACGAACAAGTACTTATGCCTCGATCGCCAACGCCGTCTCTGCTCTCCAAATTTGACTGCCTATTGGTTAATAAGATTATATTCCAAGAGTCATTACATAATTCATACATCACTTGATACCTGTTGTAATACAACCCTCAATTAAAGACCACTCGTCAGGTAAAGCACCGAATTAACTCAACTCGAAACTCCAACATTTGGCACTTGACTCTCGCTGTATATGATATTATCTCAGCCGAATATTAATGCTTTTCGAAATCCAAACACTCGAATCTCGTGCCAAGAAATAAACTGAACTGCGGTGGAGCGCCAAAACATGTTCACCAACTTTTAAACTACATTTGAGTTTTATTTTTAGTTAGTTTCAAAAATTTCAACTCCAAAATATTGTATCGGATATAGGAAGGGAAAGCTTTTCAATTCTTGATTGGTTTATATTATTTGGCTTTGCTTTGGAACCGTAGCTGAAGTTTTTCTACCATTGAAGTATCGTAAAATTCTAATAACGGTGAAATATTTAAAATTATTTCTTTCTTGGTATTTTTTTTCATTTATTTATTCACGCTCTTAGGGCTTTTCCAACAATCATAATACAAAAATAATAGAAAAATAAACAATAATATACAAATTATGTTACATCATTGGTTAGTAAACGGGAAACAGAATTTTTTAAATTTTAGAAATAAATTTTGGTAAAAAATAAACGAAAATATCAACTGAACTAAATTTATTTCCAAGCCTATGTAGTCTTTGGATTGAGGAGTTAATGAAATAGTTAGTTTTCGAAGGATAAACAAAGAACAGCTCTGGAAACCTCGTGTTACGATTTGGTACTCTGAATGTTATTAGTTTAGTTAAGTCAGGTGCATCAATTGTGCCATATACTAATTTAAATAATAGTACCATATCGCTCTTGGTTCTTTTACAAAATAAGTCAGTTAAATTTAGTCGTTTCATTAATATATCATCATTGATTTGTTCAATGGGTATGGAGAGTTTGAAATTAATGAATCTTAAAAATTTTATGTTGAACTCCCTAAATTTTTACTTGATTTACTTTATAGTATGGGGACCAAATAGTGGAATTGTATTCTAAATTACTTCTAACTAAGGCAGTGAAGAATATTTTAAATGAATAAAGTGACGTGAAATCTTTGACTGTTCTTAAAATAAATCCCAAACATTTCATAGCCTTATTAGTGACTTTATTAATGTGTGGAACAAACGTTAATTTTTTCATCAAATACGATACCCAGATCCTTGATATGAGACATCTTTTTAAGAGAAATATTGTTGATACTATAATGAAACATAATAGGATTTGTGTTTCTACAGAAAGATATGAATTGACACTTATCAATATTTACAAACATTTTTATTTTGTATCTCCAATAGCTCTTATTATTACCGTAACGACCCGCGGAAACGGCACGGCGACGGTAATGGCGCATCTCATTTACTTAATACGACTGATGGAGATACAAAAAAGTTTTTATTTTCTTGCCTCTCCCTCACTTGTTTAAAGAAATGAAAATAGCGTGAAAATTTACCGTCGTTGCGGGTCGTCACTTAATAATAAAGTGCTCAATGAGAAATAATTTTAAAATTTACAGGAGAGTGGAAAAACTAATTTTTAGGCAGGAAAAGAAAGGTGAAAGATTTATTTTTATTTATCGTGTTCATTAATATTCATTATTAAATTTCAAAAATATATTTAGGCTGTCTACCTTCATTTTTTTTATAACATCAAAATTGGTTTTTTTGACTCTCCTGTGAAATATTAATTTGTTTCAAATCGGAGGTATTACTCTCAGCGACGAGATGTACCTTCCAATTAATTTTCTTTCATCGTGTGTCACAGAATTATACTATTAAATTATTTATTTTGGTGGGGGTCAAAAAGTAATCGTGTTTTTTTTTTCAAAGTAGTTACTATGTCGTAAAACTTAAGCTATGGGTTTGGAACTTGACTAAACCCTTGAAGTTACTGTTGATGGTAAAGAAGAGAGCTACTTCAAGTTATTAGTTTAATCTGATGAAAAACCCTTAGAGTCAATTAATTTTGGAATAAAATTAAGAACTCCAAAACTGTCTTTAACAATAAATTCATCGGTTTTGTTAAATGCTCTTTTCTTTCATAACCTTAAAATGAATTACTTATATATATCTAGGATTTAATGAAAATTCCTTTGTTCTTAATAAGCAATTTAATCCTAGTCAGCATACTGGACTCCTAATTTTTGTGCTGTAGTTTTTTAAAGTTTTATTTCTGCCATAGTGATGCCATTGTGAGTTTCTCTATGCGTTTTTTTTTCATATCTTTTATCACAATCGACCATAGATTTTTGGCATGGTTTAATTTTATTATGGGTACAATTTCCAGGCCAAATGGGAGCGTTGGCATTTGCATATCATGGAGATATTTGTGGACATCTTTGGCATTGTGACAGGAGCCTTGTCGTGCATCAATGTTCCATCACCACTTGGAAACCATGGTTGCAATATAAGAAAACAAAATATCAAAACAATTAGGCGGTCCGTCGACCGGAGAAACTGAAACCAAACTAAAACTGGCTAGTTGCTAAGGTTTCCAACCAAACTTCTATGACAGCGCCACACAATTTTACGATTTCAGTTATTATCTCAGCTTGTTTAACCACTATCGAAGAACAATCAGCTGTCAAAGATTTTACGTCACTTTATTCATTTAAAATACTCTTCACCGCCTTAGTTAGAAGTAATTTAGAATACAATTCCACTATTTGGTCCCCATAATATAAAGCACATCAAATACACATTGAGAGAGTTCAACATAAATTTTTAAGATTCATTAATTTCAAACTCTCCATACCCATTGAACAAATCAATTATGATATATTAATGAAATGACTTAATTTAACTGACTTATCTTGTAGAAGAACGAAGAGCGATATGGTACTTTTATTTAAATTAGTAAATGGCACAATTGACGCACCTGATTTAACTAAACTAATAACATTTAGAGTACCAAATCGTAACACGAGGCTTCCAGAGCTGTTCTTTGTTTATCCTTCGAAAACTAACTATTTCATTAATTCCCCAATCCAAAGACCACATAGGCTTGGAAATAAATTTAGTTCAGTTGATATTTTCGTTTATTCCTTACCAAAATTTATTTCTGAAATTTCAAAAATTCTGTTTCCTGTTTACTAAACAATGATGTAACATAATTTGTATGTTATTGTTTATTTTTCTATTATTTTTGTATTACGATTGTAAAAGCCCTAATGGCGTGAATAAATAAATAAATAAATAAATATTCTATCTTACCGGTTACCTTGTTATGATTTTGCTCTATGCAGTCACCTCCGCCCTGCCAACTTGTGGTTTCGAAATAATTTGATGGAACATTTATGGTAATAAGGGTTTGTATCTTGTGTGAGCAATAAAGGCGAAGATTGCTGTTTTATGGCCTGCACTTTGGGAATATCCTCCCACGGCCGCTGCAGATAAGTTCTGTAGTACCATTCGTTCTGCTCAGACAGAGTTGCAGACGGAAAATGCCTATTACCGTTGCGATATTATTATTATGGACGTATAAAAACATATGAGTTTCCTGAACGATATTAGCAGCTTTTTAAATAAGAAGATTTTTTAATGGATCGTGAAGGTGTGATGAAGAATAAATTGCATTCGAAGAAGCACTAAACGTGCAGGTACACCAAACTTTAGTTGAAATTTAACCAATGACTAGGTGACATGATCAAAAAATACTTACAAGAAGTACTAATATTGAATAATTTATCATCGTGCGTTTTGAGCACTTTTATTGCTTACTTGAAAGTAAGTTTTTAATAAAATAAATCAGTATTAAATTTTTAATTAAAAAAAATTGGTACAGGGAATAATCGATCTTTCTCATCGAAACCTCCCTACACAGTTGCAAGCATTTTAAAACTTTTATTTTCAGCCGCCGGTCAATGGCTCTTAAGATGATACCCGGTGGTGCAGAAATAGATTTTACTAAAATATTGCTGTCACTGTTGCTCTTACTCCACCGGATATTGAGCGAAAGGGACAATGCACTGACACCTAACTAAAATGAAGGTTTTGTATTCCCCACTTTTCTCCTCCAAAAGTGGACTGATTTTCAATTTTTTTTTTACCAACTACATAAGAAAAAACTGTTCTATGTCTGTACGTTTTGCTTTTTTTAAAAAAACATTGTCTGGTTTGTATACTGAACATCTTTTGACGGCGTTTAAACCAGTCAATTTTATTGATTTTTGGAAGGTCATAACTTCTATAAAAAGTAACTTATCAAAAAAAAACAAAAAGTACCGACACGCTAGTAGTTGATATCTATTTTATTCAAAAACAATATTTTCTCTAGGGTTAAAATCCAGAGAGATAAATAGGGAATACGTTTGTATGGAAAAATCACCGCCGGGTATCCTCTTAAGACCTTGTCACTTCAAAGTTACCAAACGAAGTGTACCACTAGGGTGATCTATATCACTACGATATTAAAATATTTCAACAAAAAACATTATGAAGCGTTCTAAAATTTCAATAGCAATAAAACCTGAATACAGCAGTTAAAGAAAGCAATCCTTAGAACCTTCCAAGGTTCTTACTGCAATTCTTGCATGCTACAAAATATATCCAAAAGAAAATGGTTCGTTTTCCCTTTCAGCATTTTGCGAACGCAAGTTAATGAGCTTCGTCGCAACTCTTTGTTCCTCGTTAACGGAGCAATCTTCGATTGTTCCAGTCACGCGCGAGCTAGACTCATTGTCTTATTATTCTCGGCTGGTTTCCCTTTGGTCTCGCTTAGGATAGTTAGCGTTAAAAAAAATTAAGCCTTTTAGGTACAATATTTTATTTTACGGACTTTTCTGAATTTTTCAATTCTTGTGATTAGTTTTTTTGTTGTAAAAAAGTTGTTTTCTTTAGGCCTGGAAAAACAATTAATAATGTTTTTTTTTTAAATTAATGGTATTTTTTAAGACGTTCAAGTTGTTCAATGCGTCGAATTTCCAAGTAGATGTCGTCGCTTCGCTGGTACTATAGAAGTCCTTCGTCATTGCGCAATAAATATTTTTTATCCTTTATATTTATTACTGGCTCCAGACGGGAGCAGTTGGAACTCTTGGGAGATATTCAAATTTGAAAAAAAAAATGTATATATCAGAAAAACAGATTCTCAGATCAGAACTGTTTTATTAATAGAGGCCTAAAAATTTGCCTTAAGAAGCTTGAAAATCTGGACAATGAAGGTATTAAAAATACATTGTAATGCTTACTGTAAAAAGTTAATATTATTACAAAGAAATATAACCATGTACATATTAGTTTATATTTCTAGAATGTAAAATAAACTAACTCAATAAATGATATTTTAAAAAATCAATTACAAATGCCGAAATTCTTTCTTGACAAAAAAATAATCATTTTCCCGGGCCCAGTTGTAAAATTCATCTTATTTAAATTAATTAAATCACATGTATACCAAATTAGTAAAGATCACACCTCGAGGTTTATAAGTTTAGTGGCTTAAACTTTAAACTATCGAAATTGAACAACTTTTATTTGAATAAAACAATAACTTTGTAAACACCACTTTTATTATTTATATACTTTGTGCCGACCGGGTTTCGCTACACGGAGGCAGGGGCACACGGAGAAAATTTTTATTCTATAAATAATAAAAGTGGTGTTTACAAAGTCATTTCTTTATTTAAATTATAATGTCACATCATAAAGTAGCTGGTTTCATATGAACAATATTTTTTTTTTTTTTTTTTTTACATTAGCTCTATACAGGAGGCAATGAGTACAATAATTTCCCTCAGGGCCTATATCATCTTTGGGGATGCTGTGTGGAGGGTGTTTTTAAGGAAAGGAAGTTCTGGGAAGGAAAAGGGTATAAGAGTTGGGTAGGAATCTGGAGTTCAGTGTGTCCAGATCATCCGCCGCCAATACCTAGATAAACCTCACCCCATAAACCCGGGCACCCCTGCTAAGTCACCAAACGTAGCGAACTACTTGGGGTGACCTATGGCAGAGGTGTTGGTTATCCAATAAATGGTTCCCGGGGCGGCGGTACCCATTCCCGCCTCCCAAACGAAATGGCATCATATGGCAAACAATTATTAACTAACTTTTATGTTGACAACATCACTTGATCTAAACATGAATACAACTCCATATCTATTAAACTATCATTTGGACCTTCCAAAATAATGACATTTTATATTTTCCTTGGCACTCGTGGTATTGGGAAGTTTGATGAATAAAAAACAACCCTCAACTCTTGGGTTAAAAACTTTGGAGAACGGGATGTTCCGGCGATCGGACACCGCAGATAAAAGGATGTTGGGAGGTTGTATCGAGGGTGCTTTGACTGAACTGTCGATAAAAAACTACACCCTTAGCGAGTTGTATGAAAAGATTCCATATACCGTAGAGGGTTGCGGTATTTTTACGATGGGGTCCAACCTATCATATTTTTATATAGAGTTTTAAGATCAGAGTTCATAAACTTTGGTGTTCTCAACGATGGTGAAAGAAGGTGAAGGCGAACCATTAGCACACTAGTTCGGTTAACAGTGGACTTCGCGTTAAAAAATATGATTCTAATTTTTTTGCATAATATGTAAACCAAATTCTTCTCAGGAATTATACAATTTGTATGAAGGTAATATTGTAAAATACAACATATCTATCTACTTAATTAAAAACTAAATTAAATGTTTCATGTAACAAATTAAAGAAGTCTTATAAGCGATCCATAGACCTCAATGATACATCTAAGACACAATCAATGTATTCCGTTTGTAAAGTTATGGACTTTACCGTGCTTAGAGCTCCAGCAAATCATTACACAATCGAGCTATTAAACACAAGAACCATTCGTGCAAACATTTTCACGTGGATAATCTCATATTATAATCTCTAATAATGGTTTTTATATCAAGTATATTTTTAACACCGAAGGATTCCTTAACACTTAGTTAATAAAGATATATTTCAAATTAAAATTAAGATGACTTAAACATAATTAACTAAATGCAATATTCTAATATATTCAAGATCGACGATTTAGGGGTTTTTTTAGGTGAAAACTCTGGTGCCATGATAAGTTATGTAAAACGTTGGTTTTTCACCCTGATTAATCCCAAATTTCATCATCAATTTATTCCCAAATTTCAAATTTCTTATCGTGATTTTATTTCATTTAATTTTTGATCCATTTTCGCATTGTATTTACGCGACGTAAAAATATGTATATGTTAAATGCCTGTAAAAAACCGCTACGTTTTTCTTCATAATACCAAGAACCACCATTCAACAATAGATGTAACACACATATTACTGAAGTACTGGTGAAAGCGAGACGGACAACATAACAATAAGGTATCAATACCTCTGCCACAGGTCACCCCAAGTAGTGACTACGTTTGGTGACTTAGCAGAAGTTCCCGGGGTCATGGTGTAATGTTTGTCCAGGTCTTTGCGGTGGTTGCTTCTTCTCACCAACTGCGTTGCAAGCCGGATCGGTGATAATTATTATGATAATTTTAAACAAAAAAATAATCGAAATCTAATAAATAACGTAATTCTCGTCAATAACGTGAATCACCGACGTAATTATAACAATTAACGAAAAATAGAATCGGCGGTGCCTGGAACGTTTAAAAACGGTCTTAAACTGGGTTTGGCATCGAGGACTTGTCATCAAACTACCTTTTTACGGACCTCCCGCATCATTATGTATGTGGATTACCGACTTTTTGAAGGGGGGGTCGATTCAGTCACTTGCTGGTGATTTCACTTCTTCCTCGCGTTTGATAAATGCTGGCGTCCCACAGGGATCGGTTCTGTGTCCGACTTTGTTTTTATTGCACATCAATGACTTTTTGACATGTGCACCAATTCATTGCTGCGCGGATGACAGTACAGTCCATGATAGTTTTTTGTTTGACAAGCCCCCTAAGGGGGCACAAACTTTAACGTCTCGGAGGGCTTTGAAGCAAAGAATGGACAGTTACCTCTAGTGCTAGTGGTCTCTCTTGGGGTAAGAATAATCTCGACCAATTTAATGTTTCAAAGACCTAACCATGAAATCTAAAAGGGATCAAAATGACAATCTAGTCTCCTTCAACGGTAGCAATCTAAGAACAGGCACTCAATTTATTTGCTCGGTGTAACTCGTCGGGTGGTTATGCTATCCTCGTCACATGAGAACGGGTCACTTCTACCACTCGTTCTTGAGTTCTACAGCTCGGCTGTGGAACGATTTGCGGCCTCTGTATTTCCTCCGTCCTACAACATAGGTCTCTTCAAGACTCATGTTCACTCCTTCCTCTCCTCAAAAAGACTCTCCACACAGCATCTTCAAAGATAACATAGGGCCTGAGAGAAATTATTTTCCTCAGGGCCTCCTGTATGGTATTAACGTAAAAAAATGTAACTGTCATTATGCCAACGTCTCGAAATGACTATTACATGAAGCTATTTTACATTTTCACATAACAACCCTTGGAGAGTTCATGAAGGGTGAGTCTGTAACGTCAGCCTAACGCTGCGTTTTATGTGGGGGCGAACTCTATATCATTGCTCTTCTTGGAACTAATTCAAATAATTCAAACGAATTCAAATTCAAATATGAATTGAAATCGCCTTCGTGAGTAACTGGCATGCCCACTATTCGTGTACTTGTAAGTCAATACAATTTTAGATATAGATACAAGAAGACGTAAAAAATATAGAAAAATTTTACAAACGTGTTTATAACATTCTTTTGAAGTGTTTCTTGTTTTGTATTCAGGTAAGGAATTGATCAATTTTGATGCAATGCAATTAATTTGATATATTCAGTACTTACGTGCCTATTATATATTATGGCCAGAACTACTCTACTGATAATCTGGGTTCCTCGGCTGTTGGCGGTCCTGCGCTGCATTAACACTTATGATACTTGATCAAGTTATTCACATAGGTGTATCGTAAAGTTGTATCTATGGACACACAAATACCATAAAAACTGGACCAGAAAAATTGAATAGGGCTTCTTCAATAATAATTATAGGTCCTGGTGCAGTACTCTTTTATTATGCTTCTAAGTCTTGCGACCTGCTTCTACTGTCTAGGAATTGAATCTGCTCAGCAGGGCTCTCTTTAAAACTTCGTTAACTCCCCGACCATATCCCCGACATCTATCAGTATCTGAGGCCCTAACACGCTTGCTTTATAACCGTCGGTAGGATAACTATAGGTAACTTTTCATCGTTTCCTGGGACAACTGCACATCGCTAAAGTACAAACAACAGTTGATGTCGAATATGTTAAGGACACTTAGTCATTGTGAACTGTCAATTATTCGTTGGCGATCTGTAGTCATGCTAGGGAACGATGAGAAGTTACCGATAGTTATCATATCGATCGTTATAGAGCGAGCGTGCTAGGGCCTCTGGCATAAGCTTTAAGCCTACCGAAATCTATCAAAGGCCACAGAAACTACATATATGCAATTCAAGGACACTACAAACATCAAGTCTTTTCGTCACATCCCGCCGTGATGTGACCTACCTGTATGTTCCACTGTATGACCTACCTATATTATATATATATATATATATATATATATATATATATATATTATATACTATACCTGTATGACCTACCTATATTCCATCGTGATACATACACACTACCATTGTCTACGCAATACGCTGTAATACCGCAGTACACAGTAATAATAATCAACTTATTTCATCGTCCCTCTCCACTATTACCCATGTACCTAAATTGTGTAAAATTTTCTTAGTTATACAATTTATTATGATAATGTAAAATGCTTAGCCAAAATATTTCACGTGAATTGACACAATCGATTTATTTTGCATACCAAAAGTGCAACACTAACACAAACAAAAAGGGGCTAAAAATTTACTTATACCAGGAGCACATAAACGAAATAGTTATTTGTTGAAAACAAAACGAGTAAACAAATACGAGTCCTCTGAACTCGGAGTAACTCGGGGTGTAAGATCGCTTGCGTAGTAAATGCAATGCATCGCAGTGTGACAATATTGGCGTAGCGAATCTTCGGAAAGCTTCAGCCTAGACAGTAGTGCTGAAGTGAGCTTGATTGTTGTCACATAAAGGAACTAGTGTTACAGTGCTTGTCACAGACAAATAATAGCAAAAAGAGTTTCAGATGATGCGGAAAAATATGTCTCAATGGGTTTTTATTGAAATCCAATCTTTCTTTGGTAATATCAAGGTTGATGAGAGTTAAACGATAAGTTGACAAAATAGTTTGCTTCTTCAATCTTCGCAAATCACTATGTGGCGTCATTTTTAATTAAATGAAACAAATAACTTAATCAACAAATTGATGTTAATAAGTTGTTAATTAACAATTTGATGTCAATTAACGAGACTTCAATACGGTAAAACATATTGAAATTTGTGCAGCGCTCTTAAGCTGATTTTTCTCGAAAACGGCGCTCTACAAGTTATCCAAATATTATTATTATTAATATCAAATAACAATAAATTTAATTAACAACCAATGTGGTTGTTAATTAACAACCAAATAAATTTAAATAAAAGTCCAATACTTATGTTGTTCCCCATCGACAAAAACATTCACTTCCCAACAGTGGCGGTTTTCTCTAAAGTGCGGTTGTGCGGTGAACCCCCATTAAAAAGATGATAAAATAAAACAATATTGTTGTATAGTAATATAAGCGCATCACAGATAGCTCGACATTAAAATTCCGTCTTTAAAACTCGCGTCATCGAAAAATACGGTACCTATCTATTCCCATTTTGTGCGCGTTGCGATCCGCACACATTTGTCCATTCGAAAAAATCATAGCCGATACGAATCGCTGTGGCGGTAGAATGGACAAAACTACCCAGCTTGGTGCGCTGCTCACGAGTCAAAATGTTACGTGACCTCCGAACTTTGACGAGTCTCGCCGAAACGAAGCCCGAGATTGTCGCAGGATGACCGACTGACAGTCGAGTTTTGCACGACGCGACGGATGCAAGTTAAATGTTATATATTATGGTTTTTAACTTTGAAGTCATTTTTGAACATTTTTTATTTTCTTGTTTCTTCTGCATATCTCCAACCGTTTACTAATGGCAATTGTAAATCTACTATTTAAGTGGACCGATTATGACTTCTGTTTTCGTATTTTTTTTTATAGTTTTGTCGTCATATCCCTTATTTACGAGTACATTTACTAAAGTTTCGGCAAACAACGTCGCTAGTTATGCAATTTTGTGTTGAGCTTTCCTAGTATTGTTTCGGCTTTCAAATTGAAAGTGGTTGCGTTTATCGGTTGTCGCGAATATTCTGTCCTAATTTTTTCACACAATGACGGAATACAGTGTTATATAAAAAAAATGCTAATACTTATGAAAAAAGTTTGGAAATTAAATATAATTATTTTTTGTATACGTGTATAATGGATTTTTTGTGTAAGTGGAAAAAGCTAATTTTATTTCGTGGCCGCCTTTATTTGTGTTTCTTGTTTTTTTTTTTATGTTTTAAAATATCAATTATATTATATTCTACATTCTACGCAATTTTTCTTATTGAAAAAAACAATAATAATTAGCAACGTCATTGAGTGTTGTAAAAACCATTAAACAATTTAAATCCTCTAAAACCATTTTGGTTGTTTAATAATTTTGTCGAGGAGTATCAAGTTATTTAAAAACAATAGTACCTATTTAGGTATCCCTCCACTAACTTTATTTAATTTGTGTGACAAGAGTAAATTTTGATTAGACAATATAACTTCTCTTGAATTTCTGAACCACCGTTAAAAAGACCACGAACCGCCACTGCTTCCCAATCCTCAGTCCTACTCCCTATCCCATTTTTTCAATCCACTGAATATATTATAACACATGTTAGACATTAGTAGAGATTATACTGCCCTGGAGAAGCTAAGGTTGTAGCGAAACCCAGTCGGCATAAAGTATAAAAAATAAAAGTGGTGTTTACAAAGAATTGTTTTATTTTAAATTATAATTCACAACACAAAGTAACTGCTTCATATGAACAAAAGCGTTTAAAATGTATATTATTTTATTTACTATCCAATCTATCTATATACAAACATTCATATGAGACATGCTTATTTTTTTGCACCGAAAATTTATAATGCATTCTATAAGACTACAGAAATCAAATGTGAAAATATATCATCCTTCAGCAAACATAAAAATGTAATAAAGTCTTGGATAAATAGTGTATTTACCTGCTGTAACATCTGATCTTAATCTCTATTAACTTTTAACAAATTTGTAATCTTTTATTCTCGTATTTCAAATTTTAATTCCGTAAATACTGATTTTAATATATTATTATTTATTTTTTGCAATTTCTACAAATATAATATACATATATAGAGTAAATTTTACTTAACTGCTTTAAAAAAACACAAGTATATCATACATTTATGCACACTATTATATTATGTTTATATTAAATATAGGTATATATATGTTTGTGTGTGTGTGTGTGTATGTTGATATATAGCGTCTAATGCACCATGTATAGATATTTATATATATATATATATACATGCATATATATGTACATATATTTTTCTGTTTTTTAAGTCTATTTAGTTTATTTTATTTTTTTAAATCTTTTGTCTACACAACTACATTGCTCTCGCTTTTAACTGTTTATAAAAATAAAATAATTTTTTTATTGTAACATGTATGTAACACAAAAATTATTAATAAAAATAAAAAAAACATAGTCTTACACCAGGGCAATACTGAGAGTATTTTTTACTCTGGAGCGTGCCGCAAATACACAATATATATTTTTTATTAATTAAATGTGAAATAACACTATTTAATATAATAACTGTGGTTCGCTAGTGGTTTGGTGACTTAGCATGGGTGCCCGGGTTCACGGTGCGAGAATTGTCAGAGTCATGGCTGTGGATGTATCTGATAACTAGCTGCGTGGCAGGCCGGAATGAGAGAAACTGGTTGATTGAGGCATTTAGCGGACTCTCCCGGAACATCGTTTTGCACCGCAGTGGGAGGTATGAATTCTTACGTCCGTCTCTACGGCAGACACCTAAGAGTATGGATATTAGAGAGACGGCATGTGAAGTGTGCCCGCGCGCTCCAAGTGTGCCTTTTCGAGAATTCTACCCACACGGCTGACATTGGCTGTCACCATGTAAAATGGCTGCTGTCGTAAAAATGTCGGAACGTATTAAACGGCCAAAAACCAGCAGCCAATGTAAGCCGTTTGGGTAAAATTCTTGAAAAGGCACACTTGGAGCGCGCGGGCACACTTCACATGCCGTCTCTCTAATGTCCATACTCTTAGGCAGACACTGACCCCAAGATTTTTTACCCACCCCTCATAATTTTTTTCTTTCTCAGAACTTTTTGTTTTTCAAAATAACCTTCATAAAAGTCCTCCATATCCTCCCAAAGATAGGCCCTGAAGTAAATTATTTTTCTTCAGATTGTTAATGTTATCTTCTTCTTCAATGATATATTAGATTGATCGGAATAACCTTCAAAAGTTATAAAAAAAGGAGTAGTTATAATAAAAATTTAATTTTCATTTAGACATTTACAAAAGGTGAATAGGTGTTCCAAATAAATATCGGATATATTTGTTTAAGACAATATCTAGGTAATAAACACCTTAATAGAACACTTATTTCCTATTTAAAAGGTAACTGCCGATAATATGGAAAAGGATAGCTGATTTAGGGACCTGATTTACTCATCGTGTAAAAAAGGACTGTTGTAAATAAACCTTATACATTTTCTGGAATTTTCTTCTCAATAAATATGTAGTATTCAATTTCTGTGTTTTTATTTTCATAGTTTGATAATTTTTAGAGAGAATGTTGAAAAAATTATGAAAATTAGTGTATTGTAAGACAAATGGTAAGTGTTTTTCTTATTTATTTAAATTATCTATGAAAATGCACTTTTTGACTGTCATTTTCGGCATATTTTGACAAAATATTTATGGCACTAAAACGGATAAATAAATATGAGATTGACTAATATGACGTTTAAATAAATGGTGGCAGTGGCCTAACTGGAATGGCGTATGTCCCGGTAAGACGAGAGGTTCTGGGTTCGAGTCCCAGTTGCCACCGTTATCTTTTATTTTTTAGTTTCTTGTTTGTTTTCTTATTTTTGTTTCGATCATTGGTGTTATCCTCTTCTTCAAATATATATTATACTGATTTGAATAACCTTCAAATGTTATAGAAAAAGTGAGTTGTTCTGATAAAAATTTAAAAAAATTAGAATAATATTTTTTTCTTGTCTCGAATTACCTAAGTACCTAAATTATTTGGAATAAAAAAAAAATATCACAAAATTCTCCAAAAATGTTAATTCTGCTGAAATTGCTCGAAACGACATTAATACGGTACTTAACTGGATGTTCATAGACCACCAAACTGCATTTATTAAAATATATGTTCAGCAAGTACCTTTATGTGCATTTTGTGTGGGGACTCACCATTGGTACTAATAAGGTCGTTACTTCGGATTTACACAATTAAAGCGAAATATTATGATCTATGAAATTAAATAAATCCATATTAACGCTCAAAATATTAAAGCCAGAACTTAAAGTTCATTCAAACCATGTTTGTCTAGAATATTTGCTGTATAATTTACAGATTTAGGAACAACCCCAATGCAGCCTTCGTTTCTATGGTTTTAGTGATTTATGATTCACATTTTATATTATTGTAGCATCTGTGGAATATTTTATAATAATAAGACATACAGAAAATATTTAGAATAATAAATGACGTCATCCGTGGTTGGGTGTTAACCATCCTGAGCTACGAATCCGTAGGTTATAGATTCAAATCCCGGCGAATATTTGTATGTTTGCGAAACGTTTCAGTTTGGTAGATAGTTTCAGCAACGCCCACCATTCATAATTTTTATTGATAATTTTTTTGTTACATACATTTATTTATTAAAATATATATTAGTCTATTATTTAGTTTTTACATTACTATAGTTGTCTGCGGGCTCTTCGTGTCACATGGTCTCGTTGCCGAATTGTGCGTACGGTGGCATACAGTAGTTCATCAGATCCAGAGATCAAAACTAGCCTTTAGCCTCAAAGAACATTTGTTCTCAGAAGTATTATTATAAATTACAATACGTCTGTAAAGAGCCACTGTGTTATTGGAATCTAAGTATTTTATTTATTTATACGCCAAAGTCATGTACGAGGCTATAAGTATACAGTGGTACAGAGAGGAGGATATCAGTATTATAAGAACAAAATAAGAGTGTATGAGTACCCAAACAAAAAGAATATCACTGAAGTGATACAGTATCTAGTTATTAGACGTACATTGAATAATATTGAAAAAAATACAAATGAAAAATATGCTCGTGTATTAGTTAAATAATATACTAGGGTTATATAACAACTCGAGCGCTTTTTGCCACATTATGGCACTATTTCTAAAACCACAAATTGCTTTTTTGCCAAAATGTGGCAATTTTTTTTTAATTAAAGCCACTAAGTATATAATATATTGTACAATCCAAATATAACAAAATAAATATTCTCCAGATTCTTTAAAATGTTTTAAGGTTAAAGATTTAATAATATTTTTTTTATAAATCTTACGAATATGTGATAATACACAAGAGTTGGGTGAATTCATTGGCTATATAGAACTATAATTAGTTTGTATGTCTCCATATTCAAATTCGGAGGTATGATTGTTTTTAATTTGGGCGGAAAAAAATGCCTTTAGCAATCCGAAAAAAAAATGCTTTGTCGCTCCAGTGGTACTAACATAATACAAAGTAAGATGCATGTGTGATAAAAACTAGTATATATGTATAGGATAAAATTATTTAATGTAAGGTTCACCCAAAAATAAAATGAATTGCTCTTAAGGTAGAGAATGTAATAATATTTTAAATTTCTCTTTTGCAATAATTCTTTAACTTCTTCATCTTATTCGTGGAATTCATACTAACTACATAAAAGTCTTTATTGTAGAAGAATTGTGTGCATAGTATTAATTAATGAAAATTATCAGCCAAACTAATAAATCGTCGCTTCAGTTCGTTTTTATCCAACAGACCAAAACGTAAATCTGTAGAAATGGCGCCTTAATGTTTTTTTACGATAAAAGCACATAAATTTTGGAGGACGTAAGAAAAAGTGCGTTTTGAAAACCCATTAAATAATCTTTTATAATTTTTTTTGAACGATTGTCGTACAAATAAAGCTTTTTGAAAACAAACACATACTTAACTCAAGTTCACGAAAAATGGTCTGTTAGACAAAAACGAACTAGAGCGACGAAATGTATATCCGCAAACTGTAAAATTCACCCGCCATAACACAGGGTCATCTCTAGCATGTAGGGTGAAATATCACAGTAAACTATATGTACTTTCGATAAATCATGTATTAAATAAATAAAATAAATAAATATTATAATAACAGAGAACGGAAGAATAAAAATATGTAAAAAAGGTGACTTGTTAGCAAGTAGAATCGAGCAGAATTGACAAAATCAAGTATTTCATCTTTTCATACATTTATTCAATTCAGTAAGCAACCCACAGTATTGGAGAAGAAGGGTCCCAATACTTAACTAAATTACGAACGTAATTATTAAAACAAGCCATCTCTTCAATCGACAAGCAAAGAAAATATATTATAGAGAATTAAAAAAAATATACCACAAAAAATACATATATGTATATAATTACATATACTTATGTTAAATGTCCCTACCTATGTAATGCCTAGTATGAAAAACAAAAAAAAACACATTGATAAGGCCACTGTTTTGTAAAACTGGAAACTTCGCTTGAAACGAAGCTTGAGATGACTTGTTTGCAGCCATGTTTGGTGACCAGGTACTACCCTAACATTCCTCTTCCCTATCTCCTTTGCCTATCCACTACCATTAGCCTTACAACCCACCCCCCATCGGGGATTCCATAGTCGCTCTGGCTCCAGGCGGTTGGGAGCAGTTCGGACTCTTGTGCGGTACTCACATTAAAAAATATGATAAATTTTAAAAGTACCTACTTGATTCTTCAGTGGATCCAGTTTTACACATTAAAATTTTCATCCACTTCGAGTAAATGTTTTCAAAACTTTATAAAACATTCTTTCTTGAACAGATAATCACTTTCATTGACCTGTCTGGGGCCTAGGAATTCCTAGGAAAGGAAGAAATATTGTCCGACATTGCAACAATAGTTTTATATCAATAGATTTAGGAAACTTCTATGGATTTTCTGTACAGCGGAGCGAGGTATTATTACTGTAGTACTTACACAAAATACAATAAGCTAAAAGCACACATAAGTAAAAAAAATGTACGCAACAGTGTTTTAAATTGTAACCTCTGTTCCAAGACCCAAGAATTTTTCCATCCAGTAATTTAACTAAAGTGTTTTTTTTCTTCTTATTTTATGGCTTTATAAAATGCCCTAGCGCTGATATTTTACCCAAATAATCATTAGTTGATTGTTATTCGCAGACACAAAGGTCGCAAAAAACCGGCTGAAAAAATAACAAAACCGATGTTGATAATTTTTTCTTCGCATGCTTTATGGTTCAGAAATAAATATTTAGTTTTAAAGTCTGGTTCGTTGTTGTTATACTGTGCAATTACCTTTACTTACATAGTTACCTAAATACATTTCCAATTTATTAATGTAGCACGCTTGAAATTATGAGTCTCATTGAGGCATGGAACTGTGAAGAGGGTGATTTTTTTTTTACATTAATTCCAAACAGGACGCATTGTTGAAAAAAAACGCCTCAGGTCCTAAGATTACAGTTTTGGGACTTGTTTCCTAAACCTACGTCCTATTCGTAATATTGCCAATCCTGTCCTTCCTACATAAGGTTCCTTATGTGAAGCTCTTATCTCTTTCAAGAAGGAAAGAAGATCACGCCACGATTCTACATCCTTTGGTCGCATGACAATTAATTCTAAATGGCCATTCGAAATATTGTCACTTTCAACAACAGATCTTCAGTGTGGCTCTCGAAACTTTATCGTGATTGAAATCATATCAATCTTGTCGAATGTTGCTGGTGTCCTGTTTGGTGGTCTAGTTCATTATAAATAAATTTTGGTTGCCTGGAGTGTAAGAACTGGAGGTAAATGAAAGTGATAGGTGTAGCGGTGAATCACTTAAGATAGGCGACAACTATACCAAGTAAGGCATCTTTCCATCTTCCATCTTGATTAATTAATTTTACAGTCCATATATTATCGTTTAATTGCTACGGGGAATTGTTCCATGTTAAAAATGTGGAGCTTCGTAAATAATGTAAGGCTGATGATTATTGAATGTGAATGAAGCAAAGGAGTGTGTGACAAGCTAGGGTTGTGAGGCGGTCTCTCTGTCTACAAAAACAGCCTGATTATGCGATACTGAACAAAACTCAACTCTAAAATCCATTGAATAGTAACCCAGACCATGCATGAGTATGTGTATAAACATGTGTGTACATATATATTTGTATATCTAGGTTTGAATATGTGTGCTTCTATTTATATTTATATGAATAATTTGGTGTGTGTGGATGTATGTGTGTATGGGCGTATTTACACGCTCATGCATGCATGTACACTTACACTACTATAAAAAAGAGTTATGTACTCGTATATGATCTTATCCTGCATAATAGCATGTCTTATTCTTCTTTATTCTTTTTTATTCTTCTTTAATCTTTTTTATTTTATTTTCTTCAGTTTTACTGTTTTTAATTTTTTATATTTTGAATTTCCATTATCTACTATAATATACTACTACTACTTTTAACATGTGTAAATACTCTTCATATGTTAAGACTAGACCTCATATATTAACCAAATTCCATTGGTCACCATAAAACAGGCAGTCGCCTAGTGTGGTGATTTAATGTATCATATGTACTAAAATGCCCTAATGTATAACATGTATTCTATAAATAAAAAAATTAAAAAATGCAATAAACCTTAAGCGCGCCTTTTAGCAAACGTTATCGGCATACAAGTGCTTCCACCAAGAACGAGATGAGCGAAGCAGATCGAACGAGTTAAAATAGGTTCGAACGAGTCCTAGCTTAGTTCTCGCATGGGAGGTGGAAGGCAAACATTTATCTTCTTAGCGACTCTTTTTTGAAGGAAGGTCAAAGCTATTTAGTTCATCTTCCACCTCGCTTAGCTCAACTCTTTTCCGCTCGCAGTGGAAGGCGTGCTTTAGGCTGCGTATTACAAGACTATAAACCGAAAAGATTACTGGTCTGGCGATAAGGAACCAAACTATGAATGAATGGAAACCTTATTTGTTATAAAATGATTAACTTTGCTGATATTTAATAGCTATAGTTTGATTATCTGTACTAGATTATTCTTATGGTAAAAGGCATTTTTCAAATCGATGCTTGTGTATCAAAATTATAAAGATATTTGCTGGAAATCATCTTAGGCAGCCTGTCCGGAATTTCTCACTACGTTGAAAAGAGAAAAGGCCGTATTTATAAGCTGAAAGAAAAATAAATATTTGTATTAGTTTGTTTCATTTTCAAGTAATAAAGCCGTGTTTTTTTCCTCCTCCTTTAAGACAATGTTTTGAACAGTTTTGCGGTATTCATGATCAAGGTAGATTTGTGTTCAGTTATACTGATACCCCCAATTTTAAACAAGGAAGCGTAACATGGCTAAAAGTCAACAGCACGGTGTAATAAAAGACGTTAAACAACTATACAACAAAGCACTTTAAAATCTTTTAATTTAATTTTGCATAATCATTCTCTTGCACAACATGACACTAATCACTATGAACAAAAATGTTCACTCCTGAAAATAGCGGATAAAATTACATATCTTGGAATAAACATAGATATAAACCTAAAATGGAAAGAACACATCAGCCATGCAATAAAAAGAATTAGGAAATTAATTTATATATTCTTACGAATTAGAAACTTCTTATCAACGAAAAATCTATACTCAATATACATCGCATTAGTACAGTATATTCTGCAGTACGCCATTATCAGTTGGGGAGCAGCTTACAAAACTAGTTTGACCCCCATAAAAATTGTTCAAAAACTCATAATAAAAATTATACTATAAAAACCTCCAGATTTCCCCACTGAACCCGTATTCGAAGAATTCAAAGTTCCAACTTTTAAAATCTTATTTGTCAAAAATTCAATCATACAAATTATAAAAGAAAAAGATAAATACCCATTCATAACTGAAAATCGTACTAGACTTAAACATGTATTTGTTTGCCCCAAACTAAACACTTATTTTGCCAACACCATTATACACACCAAGGAAAATATTTCTTTAATAAACTACCAATAGAAATCAGAAATATTCATTACTAAGTGCAACTGTTGAACTCTATCAAAAAATATTTTAAAGAGACCACCAACAGGAAGACTGCTTCCTCTATTTCCACATGAAAGTCTCACTAATAATAATTATACTTGTTTTTCTTCTTAATGAATAAATATATGTTTATATATTTTAGTTACTGTATTAACTGTACATACGAGTATGTGAAACACGTGATTGTATTTATTGAACATATATGAAATGTAAACTCTTCTTCCATCTACAAGCTAATGCTTTTAATGGAAGACCAGTATAAATTAATATGTACCATTCTTAAGATAATAAAAAAAAATAAATTGCATAGGTGTATAAAAAAATGGTGATTAAATTTTCTTTACCGATGCAAACGTCTCTATAGTCAAAGGAACCATTCCCACTCCAGAAAAGACCAGAGGTGCCTGCGCCCTGGTTATTAGGATTCTGAGATTGCGGTTAATAGATGAATCTGGGTTCGTGTGCCAATCACTGAAATAGGCTGCCTCTGCTATGCTTTCACTCTATAAACAGAAGTAAGGAGCTTATTTTTAAAAAATTTAATTTAAATTAAATTTATTAACGTTATTATTAAGTTCTGCAAGTGTTTTATTTTTTTATTATTTTTACAGCTGTTCCGGCTTACAAGGCCATTTTCAAACTGTGGTATTAACCACATTTAGACGTAGTACTTATACAATTTTGAGTGTCCGTTTTGGAGGAGTATAAGCTGATTTATTACGGGTACCAGACTACAACTACCAGAAAATGTAAGATGCGATTGGGTTTCAAAGAAAACCTGGACACTCAACTCACTTGAATAAAAATCTATTTACATTTTAATGCATAGAGTTGTTTTGTTTTGGTTAGTGTGCCAATCGGTGAAATAGGCTGCCTCAGCTATGCTTTCACTATATAAATAGAAGTAGGAGCTTATTTGTTAAATTTAATTTATATTAATGTTATTATTAAGTTCTGCAAGTGTTTTATTTTTTTATTATTTTTACAGCTGTTCCGGCTTACAAGGCCATTTTCAAACTGTGGTCTTAACCACATTTAGACGAAGTACTTATACGATTTTTAATGTCCATTTTGAAGAAGTGTAAGCTGATGTATTACGGGTACCAGACTACAGCTACCAGAAAATGTAAGATGCGACTGTGATTTACAGAAAACCTGGACACTCAACTCACTTGATTAAAAATCTATTTACATTTTAATGCTTAGGGTTGACTTGTTTTGTTTTTTTAATCGTGGATTATATATCCATGATCAAATTAAGAAAGAAGAAAAGTATAAGAGAAGTAGACACTGAGAACTTTTTTACAAAAACGAAAAAAACAAGAAATCACCATGTCACTGATGGCAGATCCATAACTGCAGGGTACATAAGCTTGAACCAATGTTGCTACCAACATCACCAACGAATCCATTTTTAATGTCTTGTGATCAAGACCCTGCAAAACATGTTTATTTTAATGTTAATGATTGGTATGCCGAAGCAAACTAAAACAAATATAAAATAGGTTTTTTGAATGGCTAAATCGATATTCTCACAAGTATGCCTCTCTGAGTTTAACTTTTTTATAATATTTTACGTGTCTTACGTCTGAAATTTGATATCCAACGACGCATAATTGAAGTGATGTGAGGAATAACATGTTGGCAAAAACCGGAGACATTAGGTTTTGCGATTTGTCGTGGAAACTGAAATGAAAACCATTATTTAGTTTTCAAAATATGTACTAAAATCTCAAAATAAACCTATTAACTATGCGATTACAATGATTGAGTAACTAACCTTATAATTTCAAGATGGTGAGAGACGATATTTGTAACTCTTGACTTTACCAAATTTAAATCTGAGAAAACCAGATCTGAATACAGGCGTTGTATTTTCAGCTTCAAAATCTTCATTTGGGCTTCATTATGGGTGACAGCAATAATGAAAAATCCGTCGACAGCTGTAAAGTTAGCCATGGCAACCCCCAGAACTGACAAACTCAAAATATAAAATACTTCATAAAACGGAGACCAATACCGATAGTTATTAATAAAAGGTAATATTATTTCATGCATCATAACCTTTTCGCGAAAATTACTCTTGAGGTTTTTATAAATCATTTCAACGATCGAATGCATCCAAATTGAAGTAGTATTCATAATAACCAATATGAACCAAAGAGTTGATCCGCTTCTACCTTTGTTAATTCCATCAACTAATAACTTTTGGTGTTCCTTAGGGTGATATTTAGATGCCTTGTATGTTCCTTCTATGGTCCTTAGCATCTGCTCTAATTTGTCTTCAACAAACTTGAAATATACTATTTTCAAATAGGAAACCTCGACTGGTATAAACAAAGATAGTTGAATGGCCAAATTAGGAAAGTCCCCTTTTGAAATATCGACATAACAAACGTTCACAAACAGATAGTTGATGAATGTTAATACAACCACAAGCATGTCCGAGTAGAATTTCCAAAACCATTTGTTAGCTTTTTTTGGGTAAATCCCACTTAGAATCATTCCGAGTGATGTTATTTCAAATATTTCTTCGAATGACATTTGATAGTAATCTGAAATTAAAAAATCAAACAACAGTGACACTTACATAAATATATTCCCAAAGTAAGATTTTTAAATTTCTATTTTTACATACACAGATTCAAAATACAATCGAAAGAAATGCTTGACTGTGTCGAGGAGTTCACAATCATACTGTACATAACTCTGGGATGACACTAACATCGAAAAAATATTCAAAATACAATCGAAAGAAATGCTGACTGTGTCTGAGAGTTTACAATCACATTGTACATAACTCTGGGATGACACTAACCTCGAAAAAAGATTCAAAATACAATCGAAAGAAATGCTCGACTATGTCGAGGAGTTCACAATCACATTGTACATAACTCTGGGATGACACTAACATCGAAAAAAGATTCAAAATACAATCGAAAGAAATGCTGACTGTGTCTGGGAGTTTACAATCACATTGTACATAACTCTGGGATGACACTAACCTCGAAAAAAGATTCAAAATACAATCGAAAGAAATGCTCGAGTATGTCGAGGAGTTCACAATCACATTGTACATAACTCTGGGATGACACTAATCTCGAAAAAAGATTCAAAATACAATCGAAAGAAATGCTCGACTATGTCGAGGAGTTCACAATCACATTGTACATAACTCTGGGATGACACTAACATCGAAAAAAGATTCAAAATACAATCGAAAGAAATGCTGACTGTGTCTGGGAGTTTACAATCACATTGTACATAACTCTGGGATGACACTAACCTCGAAAAAAATTCAAAATACAATCGAAAGAAATGCTCGACTATGTCGAGGAGTTCACAATCACATTGTACATAACTCTGTGATGACACTAACCTCGAAAACAGATTCAAAATACAAACGAAAGAAATGCTTGACTGTGTATAATCAATCACATTGTATGACACACTCGGGATGACACTAACCTCGAAAAAAGAATATATTACTATCATTACCCTGATAGCCTTACACAAGAACGAGGTTCTTCTTCTTCCTTATTTTCCCATTTTTCCGATACACACACAAATTTGTGAAATATATTTGAGGAAAGAGAATTTATATTAAAATTCTTACCATCATTCAAGTCCAAGTCATTTGAAAGAATGTTTATCATGGCAATGATTTTTTACCGAAGTTCAATTATTTGAAGCACGCTTAAATTTTCAAGTCTGAATAAAGTGTTAAGCCTGGTGCTATCCCTTATATACCAGAAAAAAAATCGAAGGTAACCTAATTGCTTTGAAACTGGAAACATAATTAAAGTTCATTTATTTCGTTTGCCCTTTTATTAAAAACAGTCACAAGATTTATTTATGAATGCAACGTATTAATTAGAGACTAGTGAATTGTTACAGAAAATGTAATTGTATATTATGTACTCATAGACCCCTCCCTAAGTTAGAGTTTTGTGCAGTACTTAATTTTTATTTTACATCACAATATTATAAGGAATGTCGTACTCTGTAATTTAGGCAATCATTTAAAAAATTTTCACTATTTTTTGAGCGATGTCCATCGCATCCCCAGACGCTTAAGAGGGTATTACCAGAGAATACCGGAAATTAGTCCTTTTTAAATCATATTCTAGCCGTATTGACTCTTTTTTATAAAAAACATAAATTGAATTTGAAATTTGTGATATTTAATAGAATGTATCGTTTGAAAATTGAACATATCTGCCAACGAGCATTAAAAATTAGAACCTTAGTATATTAAAAATAAACTTAGTTTTTCAAAATTTTAAAACTGCGTGTACCAGTTAATATAACAATCTTTCAAAACCAATTCATGTTTTTTTTGTAAAAAAGTGTCAATACGTCTAGAATTTGATTTAAAAAGGACTTATTTCCGGTATTCTCTGGTGATATGTGGTAATTGACGACGGTCTGTCGTCGAGTGGTAAGACCCTTGACTCCCAATCGGATGGTCGCGGGTTCCAACCCGGCGTGCGCAAATAAATTTTATTTGATTAATTTGTGTTATTTCACAATTAATCAATAAAAATAATATATACTATATTTGTGGCACGTTCCAGAGTGGAAGATACTGTCAGTATCGCCCTGGTGTAAGATCACCATTCAGAATTGAAACGTTGCTTAATAATGGCTTTAGCCGTGTTTAGTGACTAAATCTGAATAGCCAGGTACTTTCCTACCTTCCTCTTTCCCATCTCCTTCCCTTCCCCACTTTCCTTCAGCCTCACAAAATACCCCAGTCGGGGATGCCATAGTCTCACTGGCTCCAGACGGGAGCAGTTGGGACTCTTGTGAGGTATTTCTTTATAAAAAAAAATTAAATAAAATAAATTTTAAAAAAAAATAATTTAAAATAAAAATTTTAAAAAATAATAAAAAAATTAAATAAATAAAAAAATTAATTAAACCATCTTAGCTAGGCAAACTTCAATGTTTATAAATTATTCTTAACAACTTCATTCATTTTGATTAATATTATCATTGATTTGGAGAATATTTTTAAGTTACTTATTTATATTTTACGACATAAATTAGTATTTTAAAAATGAAAAAGTACTACTCTACTATCTTTACGATATTTGGTTAACTTGAATTTTACAAAAAGATGTACTACATTGTATGTAAAAGCCCTTTGGGCGTTTAAATAAATTGTAATAAAAAAGATCTTCATTTACACTTGTGACTATTTGCACAATACTTACTTTGCTAATCTTATTGGTGAGCTACTTTTCCTTGTGAGTTCTTACCTAGACTTTTTTTGGTGGATGCTCTTTGCGTGGATCTGAATGGTATGGACCCTGATTCCTAAAGAAATGTAGTCCCACATTTCTTAGTGAAGGTATAGAGTTAAAACGAGCAGAATTGTTCGAGTGATTTATTTTGAAAAATTGTGTACATATTATATAAACATGGAATGAAACTCACGTTATTAATTCCTTATTGATTCCCATGAAATTCTAGAAAATATGCTAATATTGTTCTATTTGCTTTAGAAGTTAATAATTAATCCTGCTTTCCAATCCAGACCGAAGATTATTTTGTACTTTCAAGACTTCTCCGCGTGGTTGGTGAAAGAAGTGGTTAATTCTGAACAGTTTTCAATAAACTTACATTAGGGATGTTACGAATGTGATATTTTTCACATTCGCGAATGCGAATGCGAATGTTCAGAGTGCAAATGTGCGAATGGGAATGCGAATGCGAATGTTAAGGAATCACATTAAAAAAAACTTTAGTAAACATTAATCATCGTTTTAATAAAAAAATAAAAACAATAAATCAATTCTTTTCCAGTAAGTTTAATAATCGAAGTTCAAAACGCAAAAAACTATTTGTTTATTTACGTAGGTAACGACTGATTAGTTACATACAATACAACATTTACAACCGACTGAGGCGACTGACAAGTGACATGACCAATGACAACTAAAACGATAAACCAATCAAGAAATCACAAACAATGTAGAGAGAGAGTAATGCTTTCTATTGGTCGAAAGCGCGCTCGTGCGCTTGCGCGAAAAACAAAAGACACGTGGACATTGGACGAGTTACGACATGATCTGCATACATTCGCATTCGCTAAACATTCGCATCGATTGTTGCGAATGCGAATGTCGATGCTAATGTTTAAAATTATGCGAATTATTCGCATTTGCGAATGCGAATGTTCGTAACATCCCTAACTTACATATACATTTAATGTGCACAAATATGAAGGACTGTTGAGTTTTTAAAATAAAGGTTTCTAAGGTGACCTAAAGTTGGGATCTCAGTAGATTGAAAAGAGACCATGCTGTTGTCAACATCTTCAAATAGAATTGAAATTATTAAACTGTGTAAGCACATAAATAAAATATATTTAAAAAAAAAAAATTTTAGTGTATTACCGAAGAAAATGATTCAATATTTAAAGGAATTATACGAAATGCGTTATATGTCAAAGGCTTCTGAAACCTCATCATTAGTATGTTAATGCTTCGCATGGAACAAGAGTCCATATTTTCATACCAGTTACTAAAATAGGCAGCTTCTCCCAAACTCTCACTCTGAAATCAGAAAAAAAACTGTTTGGTGAATATATATTCATAATGTTCCCTTGATATGTACGTAAATCGTAAACTGAAAAGGGATTTCGAAATCAATTTATGTTTTTTTGTAAAAAAGAGTCAATACATCAAGAATTTCACTTTAAAAAGATAAATTTCCGGTATTCTCTGGTTATACCTTCTTAAAAAATTATCGACTGACACTGACAAAATTTTCAACACTATTGACTTTGACACTACATAGATAGTTGATCTTAGGTAGTAATAACATTATTGTAGATAGAGCTTATTGAAGGAAATTTTATTGCAATACCTACAATAAAGTTTTCACTTTGGTCTCGCCTAATTAAGTTAGTTATTATTTATGTAAGAAAAAACGTCTATTTATATTTTGTTATACAATACCTCTCTAATTGAGAAAATCTCGTGTTTAGAGAGGGAGCGCTCTCAGAGTTGAGAGTACTATACATATTTAACAGTTGTTACAATTTGCATTAATGTAGAACTACTATTTTATACATAATATAAACATAAGTCGGCATTTTTTTGTTCATAATGGAAATATAAGATGGCAAATCGTAACAGTTAAAGTAACGTAAATTCTAGTTAATAGTAAAATGTTTTTTAAGTTTTTGTTTAAAAATTTTATAATTCTTCTAGAATTAAATTTCTTTAGGGAGTTCGTTAAAGCATTTTATGGCTGAGTATGTGTAATGATGTTGGGCTGTTTTAGTATTAAGTTTAGGGATTATTATTTGTCCTAAGGTTCTCGGCCTGGTGCTACAAGACTTCGTTGTTAGTTTATCTTTGTGGATTTGAAGTAATGCGTTTTTTTGATAAATTTTATTTAGTGGTAATACTATGAATTCGTCCAATAATTTTTGGGTTGAATAGTCTAATGGTTTTTTTTGTATCATTTTGATGAGTCTTCTATGTACTATTTCAAGTGGGGTTAAGTTGGTTTTATACGTTCCTCCCCAGCCTATTATTCCGTATTGTAGAACTGATTGGGCTAATGCATAGTAAATCTTTAGTAGCATAGATTTATTTAAAATATTTCTTAGTTTGAGGAATACGTAATAAAGTTTACGTATTCTATTTACAGTTTGTGCAATATGTTCTGTCCACTTAACGCGTTGATCTATAATTATGAATAAATATTTAATATATATATTTTTTTTTAATTTTTGAGCATTCCGATGAACTGCAGTTGTGTCGGGGTTTATGTCAGGGGAGAGGGTAAACGATACTTAAAGGTCTTTTTTTTGTAAGTTTGAAAAATAGGAAATAAAACTAAGAACTAAGAAACGAAAACTTATTTTGTAAATATTTTTTCATTTTATAAAGATGTTTCTAGTAGTAATTAAGATGAGATAAAGAGATTTTTTGGAGTTATTTCACATAATATTAACATCGCTTTAAAATACCTGATGAAACGTTCATTTCAAAATTAGAACAAGAAGTAAAAGTTTTAGAAATTTGGCAAAATTTTCACGGAAAATTATGTTGATTATCTTCCAAGACAATCAACACGACCCTAAAAACAAATGACAACTATACCGTCGAATGATTTAATGTTCTCTGGTTCCTTCCCATTTCGGGGCTTGATCAACTAATGTCAATTTGTTAAACATGGCGGTATGAAAATCAGATCATACAAAATTTCAATTCTGATTCAATGATATAAAAACATACAAGTATAACTATTCACGTACCATTTCACTTATGATCGATCCGTAACTGCAAAGGACGTAAGCTTGTAGAGTTGATCCTAATACGATCGTTATGTCACCAAGTACTAGATCCTTTGCCTTCATAAACTGAAATATTTACATTCTAATTAACTTTGTTTATGGTTATCAAGTTTAATTTGTAGAACTCCATTTTATTTTTTTTAATTTTTTTATAATATTTATAAAAGACAGTTTATTTTTAAACAATTCTGCTAAGTAATTATTATTACGCGTGACAGCAGTTTCGCCTTCTGAAGGCATTATCAAACTGTGGGGAGTCCGCTTACAATATACATTTATTAGACTATACATTTATACTATTTCTAAATAGGTATTTTTATTTCTATTACTAATACCTTATTGATTTCTGAGTAAAATGTAAGAAATTATTAACGGTTATTACCCCAAGTAAAGTTTCCTCAATTACTGTTTTGTTTAAATTTGACTGAACGTCGTTATATTAGTTATTCCCAAATTATGTCTCAGGGGGTTATTTTAATTATACACGTAAGTATTTCTTACTGCACTCATATTTGCACTAGGCTTGAACATGTCTTATAGCGGCAATCAAATTATATTTATTAGTTCTTTTATCAAAATAGCTTTTATATTTAACAGTTCTAACCACTCGAGCGAGATCGCGAAATAAATAAATTTGCCTTGAGCGCTCGCCACGTTTGAAAATTAATTTTGAAAATGTTCCACCGACATTAAAAAAATCATTATTCCGCATTTGTGTATGTAAACGTATAAACAAATTAAAGTTCTATATATCCAATGAATTTACCTACATTTGAATTATCATCCTAAATTTTTGAATTTATAAAAAAATTATTAAATACATTCCAAAAGGATATATTTTCTGGGTTTTCTAGTTAAAATCTGCCGTGCAAACTTTATTTTGCGTCCACATTAAATGTTTTCTATGGAGTTTCTTTTAAATAATCTAATTCATAATTGGTGGTTCAATTTAATAAATATCCTAGCTCGTAGGACCAATGATGGTGGCGCTGGTTTTACAATTACTTCGATCACAGTGATGATGTAAATTACACATTAAATTAATTAAAATACATTTGCCTTTAATGCATAGGAAAGGTTGGGAGCCCAAAGACTTACCTAATCTACTGCAAATGTCTCTTCAATAATCCACTGTTGGTCAGTTCAATGCCGCTGGTTTTTCTTCTCATTTCTTTTACATATAAATCACAATAGTTTTATTATTCTATAACACAACCACAAATATATCCGTCGCGGCGGTTCAAAACAGTGTTTTAGCGTGGTACAACAAAATACGATTAATTACAGCGAATAATTGGATTATTAACAAATAAAACAAGAATGTTTGCGGTACGATATGCAGTAATCCATATTGCGACTTTTTTCGGCGTGTGGAACGAAACGGACTTCATTTGTTTTCGAAGTGCTCAATTTCAAAAGTATCTGAGCAAAATAAAGGGAAGGGAGATATGGAACATTAAAATGCTATTTGAATTACTCTGATTAATAGCAATCGAAAGTACTTACTCAACTCGCGCAAACAATAATCCCAAATAGAAAAATCTATAATAAAAATAAATTTTCGTAAGAAATTTTGTTCGTGAAAGCACAAATTTGATTGTAATAAAATATGATTTTTAATGCACTTACGTTATTAAAAACTTTAAAACTTACCTTATTAAATACTACTTACTAAAAACTGCCAAAATACTATATAGATAAATTCATTTTGCTTATTTTACAATAAGAATTAACTCGATTTGTGCTTCATTTATTGAAAAATATCCATTTGCAAAGATCGCTATTACGAGCAATCTATTTCGTCGTAATAAACAAAAATCCACTGTTTTAAAGATATTTCATTTTATTTTTATTTATTTCGACTTGTAAACAGATTAAAAACATTGATAAATAAATCATTTTTACACCCATTTACAAATGTATTACAAAAAGCGACAAAAAACACTTAAATTCGACTTTTAAAAAGAACAAGATTTTAACAGGTTGTAGTTTGAAATATATTTAGGACCAGTTGTTTCGGAAAATTTCCTTCAAATCGTCATTCACCGAAAAATTGGGTTGTTTCAACCTCCGTCAGAAGAAATTTCAAGGAAAATTTTATGGAAATGTTTCAAAAATGAAAAGATTCTTTTTTTCATTTCAAATTTGACACGCAATCACGTCTTCCTATATTTCAAATACGAAATGGATTGTTTCAACTCCAAATAACGTTCGATAAATTTGAAAATTTTATTCAAGTGTTCCCCGCCGAATCACAATTTCGACGTCTGCGCATGCGCCTCCCATTATTTCGCTAACCGTCCGGACTCGGCTGATCACATTCACATCACATTTCTATAGTATTTTCACTGCTGACGGAAGTTGAAACAACCCAATTTTTCGGTGAATGACGATTTGAAGGAAATTCAAATTTGAAGGAAATTCAAATTTGAAGGGAATTCCAAAACAACTGGTCCTATGAAATTTTCGTTGAAATTTCTTCTGACGGAGGTTGAAACAACCCAATTTTTCGGTGAATGTCGATTTGAAGGAAATTCAGACGTGAAATTTTCCCAAACAACTGGTCCTTACTGTCAACGGAATTAAAAAGAGTACTACATCAAAAGTGAAAAAAATAACCGTGACATCTTTTGATCATTAATTGAAGAAGTTTTTCAATTCTCATACAACGTTTTTTGCAGGACGCGGGAACATTTGAAAAAAAAAACAAAAAATGTTTTACGAATGGTAGGAAAATGTGGTCCATTATTGGACCGAAATCAATCACAGAAAAATTAAAGTGGTCCAAATTCGAACAATACCGCTCCAGTGGCTAAAAGATTTAAAATTTACGGCCTTTATTTTGTACGTGTAACGGAATTGGTTAATTATTATCACTAAGTGAGTAATTTTTATCTAAGAGATGTGTGGCAAATTGTGACTGAGTTTTATTATTATTTTTAAAATATCGCATATGTTCTTTGAACCTAGTATTAAAGGACCGGCTAGTTTGTCCAACTTAACAGCGTTGCGTTCATCACATTCGTGCTGTTTTATGTTGAGTTATATTGGACAAACTGGCCGGTCCTTTAATATTAGGTTCAAAGAACACATGCGATATCTTAAAAATTTTAATAAAATACAGTCATAATTTGCCAAACATCTCCTAGATTAAAATCATTCACTTAGTGATAATAATATACCAACTCCGTTACACGAACAAAATAAAGGGCGTAAATTAAATATTTTAGAACAGTTAGAAATTAACAAAGGTTCTAATACTCCGAAAGCTATTTTGATAAACGAACAAATATAATTCGTTCGCCGCTATTATACATATTCAAGCCTAGTACAAATATGAGTGCATTAAGAAATACTTAATTATATAATTAAAATTTTAAAATAACCACCCGAGTCATAATTTGGGAATAACTAACATAACGACTTCCAGTCAAATTTTAACGACACAATTGGGGAAACTTTACTTGGGGTAATAACCATTAATATTTCTTACGTTTTAGTCAGAAATCAATAATTTCTTACGTTTTAGTCAGAAATCAATAAGGGTATTTAGTAATTGAAATAAAAATATGTAGGTACGTATCTAGAAATAGTATAAATGTATCGTCTTTAATTGGGCTCCCCACAGTTTGATAATGCCTTCAGAAGGCGAAACGGCTAATTATAATTCCATAGCAGAACTTGTTTAAATAAAAATTATTAAAACATAAAAAAATTATTAAATATAAATAAATATTTAAAAAAAATACTAATTTACCATTTAGTTAACATATTATAAATGTATTTTATAACAACAAATAATAAGAAATTCCTACCTCAACTGTTTGATATGCACTCACACAAAGGTGAATAGAAGTAAAAAAGAAAATATTTGCAAAAATCACGGACATCACATCTTGAACTTCGTTGTGAAACCTACAAGGCAGATTCGGTTATATAATACTTGTAGGTAATGTGTAATATTATATTATATAAATAATAAAGTATATTTATTAACTTTCTGATAAAAATTAACTAACAAACCATCACGCCGTTTCCCCGCAGGGGTAGGCAGAGAGGACGGACCATCAAACAACTCGGTCTTGGCATACACTCCTCGCCTCATTCATATTCATACATCTTATCATACATGCTCTTCTATTATTCTGACTCTTGACATGGCCCGACTCAAGTATCTGATTCACTTGATCGTGCCATGTCTTCCTCGGGCGTCCTCGACTTCTTCTGCCATTCACATTCGCATCATATATTCTCTTGACACTCCTTTCTTCATTCATTCGCTCTATATGTCCAAACCATCTAAGCGTCCCTTTTTTAATCTTACTTATGACGCTCACATCGGCCTTGCATTATTTTCGGATCTCCACATTCCTCACACGATCATACATGGTTTTACCACACATATGCCTCAGGGATCTCATTTCTACAGCATTCAGTCTACTTTAATCCTTTCTCTGCCAGTTCCATGCTTCACTGCCATACATCAGGGTAGGTACCAGCACTCCATTGTGAACTGCTAGCTTCGCTTCTTTGGACAGATTTTTGTTGGCGCCAACAGCATTCAGTCCATCATTAATGGAGTTACCTGCATTTACCCTTCTTTCAATATCCCTATCAGCCTTCCCATCCCTCGTAAACATACTTCCCAAACACACAAACTGATCAACTTGCTCTAAGTATTCATCATTCACAACTATATTGCACACTGTTTTCGTACTCTCTCTTTCAAACACCATTACTTTTGACTTACTTACACTCTGCAAGATTAGAACATTAGAAGATCTGCAGTCACTCGTATCTAGGATGAACGAAGTATGTATGAAGAATGAGTTGATGATAAAAATTATGTTGTATTAAAAACCAATAACTTTCCGTGGGTACCTACATGTTTTCATGATATTTATTTGCTGGAAAATAAATTATTATGTGAATATTGAATTTGTGTCGAAACACTACTGAGTATTTGGAGTGCATATGTAATTTGAATTTAAAACTATGACTTATTCCCGAAAACACGATCAAGTTGGTACCCGAAGTTATTTGTTTATAAATATATTTTTGGTTGACTTGTTCAACATTTAGCGCCTCCGCCCACTCAGGCAACTGAAAACTCTCAACTGCCAACTGTCTTTGTATGACAATGTGATGGCCCGCACACTACACAATCACACAAAACCCCGTTGTCAATGGTAACGCCAGCGGTGACTTGCGACCATCTTGCGACTGTCACGGCTGATTGCCCTGGGCGGCCTTTGCTAGTTGCGAGCGTCAGCTGATTGTTCTTGTTATATGGTTAAACAAGCTTTTCGACCAATCAAGACAGAGAAAACAGCCGGTTTTAGTTGGTTTTCAGTTGCCTCAGTGGGCGGAGCGCCTTATTCATCAACTGTATCTTAAAGTACCTACAAAATATGCAGTGGTTGGTCCTTAAACCAAATATAAACCAATATATATTTAATTAGTGACGCAATGAATGACCTCTTAATAATGGGATGACAATATACTCGTGTTAGAAGCCATGCGATCTGATACATTTCTTTGGTGCAGAATTCAATGACAACTATCTGGATGATCTGAATAGGCTTAGTAATCGATTGTCAGACGCGGAACGTAATTATCACAAAGAGTTAATTTTACCAAAGCACTATGGCCATTGGATGTAATTAATCATTTCTTCTGACCCATACTTGTTACTCTCTAAGATATTTTAGGTTCCCACTAAAGTCATAGTGCCAAAAAATCACTTAACAAGGGACTAAACTTAGTGGGAGATCTCGTGCACTTTTTTATGCTCCGAAAGCGAGGACTTCTGCCTATCAGAAAGCGCCAATAAACAGAGCGACTCAACTGCTTAACGATTCTGCATTGACCATCGATATTTTCAATGTCACTTACAGACAGTTCAGCAACTACATTTTAACCATGTAACAAAATAGTAAAACTGCCCTTGTGTATTTTGTAATTTATAATCGTCTCCATTGGTGTATAACCGTTTTACAGACAACATGAGAAAATAAATTAATAAATAAATAATAAATATACTAGTCCCAGCTAGGAAAATAATAATAGTCGATGACATACAGTCCTAAATTCTCAAGTCTTTCGAAATAACTTCAATTTATTAACACCATTTTTGGCAGTAATCTTCTTATAAATATAATATGAAAAATGATGGTGTAGCAAATGTAAAGTTATGCAATGTCCAGTGTTTTAATATAGCGTCCTCCGCGTGCAAAGTCGTATCTCCTCCAAGCATAAACTTTTTAATTAAAATGTGTTTATCGGAAGTGACCTGCCAGGTAAGTATGTTCTCTGTGTCCATTTGTAAATAATAGTTCTAGGTAGAGCCTAAGAAGTCATAATAAGATGTACAGCGCCCTTGAGGTGATTTCTCACAAAAATGGCGCTCTACAAATTATCCAATTATTATTATTATACGTACAAGCCCTTGCTGGGACCAGCACCTACCTTTCTATTTCCAGATAATGACAGGCGATATTTTTTATCCTGAATTTCAGCAGAAAAGCCTTAGGATCTTGTAAATTGGAAAACAAATTCAACACTTTAGTTTTCACGATTTTTAGCTGCATTTCAGTATGTGTTGCCACGACGAAGAAGAATCCATCTACTGCCAAATAACTTACAACAATGAATGAAAAGCTTAACAATGTGTACATATACAGCAGTTCAAATAAAGGGAACTCGAATTTATATTCATTCATTAAAGGTAAAGTAAGGTCATGGATTACAATTTTTTGTCGGTAATTATTTTCCAAATCTACTTTGCTTGATTGAATCAGTGGTACCGCCCACACTGCGAATATGCCAGATACTCCAAGAACTAACCAAATAAGTGGCCTTTTTTTCCCTTTATCAATTCCTTCTTTAATATACTCCCTTTCCCATTCTGGTTGATATTTTGCTCGTCTGTACGAGTTGTTGATATCATTTATTAATTTAACTATCTTGTCATGTTTGAAATGAAATACAATCAACTTGACGAAAGAAATTTCAGATGTTAATAAAATTGGCATTTGCTTTGCGAACTCTCGGAAATCACCTTGATTTAAGGCTACCCGACAAGAATAAAGTGCTAGGCATAAGTATAGTATTAATGGCAATATGATTATTCTAGAATAGGTCCGAAGAGTCTTATTTGGATAAACTCCATTTATAACCATTCCCATCGTGACCAGTTCAAAGTTATCTTCAAAAGTCTTAAACTCGTCTTCTGGAAAAAAAAAACATTAAAAACAGTTATGTATTTTCTTAAATTAAGCCGATCACAAAATTTAAGTCAAATTATAAAACTTACCAATATCCATTTTGTCGGAATTATTTATTTGATTCCTGCTTAGTAAAACGAATATTCGGCAAAGGGCTGCAAAAAATATAACGACACATGTGTTGGATGAAATACTTGGATGAAATAATGGAGGACTTTGACAAAATCCTCAATTTATACCTCAACTTAGAGCAGTGTTTCTCAACAACGGTAATAGATTCAAGCCCTTAATCATCACTCTTTTCACCCAGAAAGTCAGGTTGTAACTTTTTTCCAGTAAACGCGATTTCGTATTAGTAAAATGTAACATATATAATTTATGATTTGCTCATTGTTGCATTGTTGCAACAATGAAATTGCCACCCTGTTCGCGGTGGGTCGTGCGCCACACTTTGAGACACACAAGTTTACGGAGTGTCTTGCCAGTGTGTGAAGTTTTATTTTATTCGATCGATACTACTGCAACAGTATTAATAATGTCAGAAAAATGTGTTCAATATCACACATTTATTATACTAGTTCCAGCGAGGGCTCGTAAATACATCACAGACGACCATCCTTTTCCATCTCACACATCTTATTTGAAATTGAAAAATACAAAAGATGATTGAACGATGTCGTTGCGTTCTCTAAACATATTGAAAGTTCCAAAAAATTTTTAGAACTGCTTTTGAACACCCGCAGATTCCCTTTCCCGAAAGATACTGGATGAGTAACTATGTTTAAAGAACAATTTTTAAAACTTTTTCAGACAATGGATCAAGACTTATCAACTGGCTATCTAAATATTGGCACATTTCAGTACCTAAACCTTCATAACCTTCAGTAGCAAAAGAGCCCAGAAAGATTCTAGTACAATTGTGCTGGATGGTGTTTAAATCTATCAACAAAATTGACTCCCCTTACATATCTGAATTATGCGTTCCAAAAAATACTTTAGTCAGTCAACTCTTAGATCCTCAGTATCATCGACTATTGGGAGGTGGGTAGAAACTAATCGCAAGCCAAATACTAGGTTTGTATCGCGCTTTAGGGGTATCGTGGTTTAAGGCTTGCAGTCAATTCCCTCTGGAACTAAGATGCATAAAAGCCCAAAATAATTTTGATTGACCTAAAAACTTACCTAGTTAGATTTCCTAATTCAATATACCTGGAAGTACCACACGGACCAAAATGTTATTCTAAAATACGATAATTTTATTCGTAAAAACTGTTAAAAACGGGACTGCAGTTCTTACGAACAAATTAGCAGTGTTTCAATGTTTATTGGCGGGAACATGTAAGAATAATTTGTTGGTATACGTAATTTCGTAGGTATACCAACAAATTATTCTTACATTTTCCCGCCAATAAAAATTGAAACACTGTTAATTTTCGTTGTTTGTTATAGGGAAACGTCGGCTAAAGAAGGAGGTAGCGCAACACGGCGTAACACCCCAAAAACAAACAACGAAAATGCTTTTGGCGGTGAAAATCTAAAAACGTATCTGACTGTTAATTTGTTCATAAGAACTTCAGTCCCGTTTTTAACCATTTTTACGAATAAAATGATCGTATTTTAGAATAACATTTTTCTCCGTGCATTCTTGCATTACAAATACAAATTTCGACTACCATAATTCGGGCTTGTGTCTAGTGTGGTAGTTAAATAACATGTAAGAAAACTGTATACATAAATATTTCATGAATAAAGAAAAAAAAATCTTCCATAACCTAATTACACTTTATTACACGGATTAACAGTACAGTAACAAATTTGGTCACCTCAATATGTTTCATACTGAGTGACGAATCACATTAAGGAATATAAATTCAAATCACCAAATCCCTAGGTGGCATTGCCCATCCTTAAATGTATATTTGCTTTTATGTTTTTCCTTATTTTTATTAAATAAGGGAGGGCAGGACGAAAATGAGTTATTTCTAGTACGACTTTTGTGGTCGAGCGGTTAAGATCCTCACTCCCCGCTACATTTTAAATTATAATTAATTTTAATAATGATGTGTTATATCAAAATATTATATAATTTATGGTAAAAATTTAGCATGAGTGTTAGGTTCGTACTCGCCCTGGTGAAAGACCGCCATTCAGTGTCAAACGCGGCTAAAAAATCTTTATCCGCATTTGGTAACTAGATCAAAACATCTAATTTCCAGCTGTCCTCGTCCCCACTACCTTCAGCCTCACAACATATCCCAATGAGGGATTCCATAGTCTCACTGGCTCCAGACGGTTGGGAGCAGTTGGGACTCAGTTGGGTCAACTTGTTCACCTTCACATAATTCTACCTTAGCCACCAACATAAATTTATTATTAGTCTGTCACCTTTGACTTCATGGCACGTGTTAAGTACACACGGTTGCCACTCCTGTAATTTTTCAAATATATCCTAAGTAGGCGGTTGACGTGTTAATACTGTTACTACTCATAGAACAAATTACTCAAAGTGATGTGTCTCAACCAATAGATCATTTAACATGTCAGATTACTTCAGTTTTTCCTTTGACGAACTGAATTGTTGCAGCAGTTACTTTTAGCAAGTGTTTGCCAAACGGTGATAAGCGAATCACTCAATCAATCGCGAGTAACCAGGTTAAGCTTATTTGGAAATCTGAGGGTTTATTTTAACTTTATGGGGATGCGTGTAAAGACAAACTTTTATGGTGACCTATACTCTTAGATGTGGGGAAATATCATGACGATTATATAAAAACTTTATTTGTAAAACTATTATTTATTTACAATAAAATATATACATTTGTTTTTTAATTACACTCTACATGTTTCAGAAGAACCCTTCCTTCGTCAGGAGAATATTAAAACTAACCTATGATATAAAATATTGATAGATATATACCAAACATTTAGGTGCTGGAGTGGGAGGTCAAAGGGGGAGGGGGGTAATTGCGGGAAATCCAGAAATAACAGAGCGGTTTATTGGAAACATATCTAGAATGGGACTAAATGATAAATTAATTTGGTTATTCAATATATTAGCGTTATTATTTAAGGATTTTTTAATTTCAATTTTTCCAAGTTATCTAATTTTGGAAACACTTGAAATTAATGTGCGAGTAATATTTCTCAAGATCCACTAGAAAAAGCTCAAAAAGGCAAACTAATCCTTCAAGAACTTAAAAAATTAACGACGACGAGATGCTCGACGTTTTGTCAATCAGACAACTCTTTGCTAAATCGTCTATTCTTCACCTCTTCAAATTCAAACTACATATCCATTTACTTTCTCAGTCCTCAATAACAAGCCGGTCTTCAAAAAACCTAACACTTTACATCCCGCTAAAGCACACGACCCACGGACAAAGATCCTTTAACTACTATTCCATTAAACTGTATAACTGCAAGCCACCTTCTTTGAAACAACCTGCTGATAATTCACCAACAAATAAACTGAAAAAACAGATCACAGACTGGTTAAAAACTAAAGGAACATTATTTTTCTAAAACCTATTTACTTCAAAGCAAACATAACAATTAACTCAGCATTTAAATTATACAACGAGATATAGATCATAATTGATTAATATTGCACAACTATTTGGAAATATTTAAAAAATATTTTCACAAATATTGTCCTCTCTTGTTTTGTTTTATTCTCATATTGACTTAACTGCTCTGTGAGTTCACTTTGTTATATTCTTTATTTTTTTTCTTTTCACTACAAAGTACTTACGTATCATTATGATGTTTAACTCTTGTTGTACATCTGTAAATCTTAAACAAATCTGTATTACATTGCGTCTTTAGAATATTACTGTGGTGTTCGTATGTGTTAACTTACGTGGAGTATTATATCGATATAAATGATACTGTGGGTATCTCTAACTTGTTTATTGGGGCACGGTCTGTACAGTATGAGAGTCTTAAGGGGGATACCGTGCTATGACTTATAACGGCACAATACCACATGCGAACACCTCATCCCATGTTCTCCTAGTGAGGTGTTCACAAAACATAACTACTTTCGTTTTAACCATTTACATACACTTGTCGATCATATTTCACTCTACTACCTACTATGTTTTGTATTCAGAACACTTTTTTGTTTTACTTGCACCTAATGTCACTCTATTTATAAACTGTATGTAATAGCATTGAAAAAAAATATATATATAATCATAATAAAGAAATTAATCTAATATATCATTGAAGAAGAAGATAACAATAATAATCTAATTTTGTAAAATTTAAAAATAAACAAGACACAGAAAAATAATAAAAGATAACGGTCGCAACTGGGACTCGAACCCAGAACCTTACGTCTTACCGGGACATACACCTCTACCAATTGGGCTACTGCGAATTTATATGAGACTGTCGTAATTGTCAACTTCATATTTAAAATTTCGGAATTTACAATATTATCTTCGACTAATGTTTTTTTCCATATTATTGGCAGCTACCTTTATTATTGGAAACAAGTATTCAAAGAATGTATTTGTTACCGATTTTATTTTTATGGAACACCTGTTGAATAATATGGAAAAAAACATTAGTCGAAGATAATATTGTTAATTCTGAAATTTGAAATATGAAGTTGACAATTACGACAGTCTCATATAAGATCGCAGTAGCCCAATTGGTAGAGGTGTATGTCCCGGTAAGACGTAAGGTTCTGGGTTCGAGTCCCAGTTGCGACCGTTATCTTTTATATTTTTTCTGTGTCTTGTGTATTTTCATATTTAAAAAAATTAGATTATTATTGTTATCTTCTTCTTCAATGATATATTACATTGATAGGAATAACCTTCAAAAGTTAAAAAGAGAGTTTTTCTAAGAAAAATAAGAATTTAATCGTTTCGAATAATTTCTCCTACGATTAATTGGGTTAAAAAATTGTTTGAAATGATTATTATCTCGATTGCGCTGTAACGAAGATTTATATTTCCAAAGAAGTTCAATCGTGATGGAATTTTTCGCGTATCACCATTTGGCAACCGTTGAATTATATAAATATATAATATATTACCAATCATTTTGTCAAAGGAATTTTTCAAAGACTGTGTTAACTCTTTGACGTGATGAATTATTTATTGGACAAGACCCATCTCTTTCATTATTTGAAAATAATTGAAACCGTTTGGAATTTTAAATATTATAATGTACACCACACGTGGGAAAATGTCGAGTTTTAATTTTTAATTCGAATTTTAATTTCTATACTTGTACATACATTTAACAAATAATTACAATGGTTAACAATGTTTACATAATAGTAAAAAAAAGTTCACATTCAGTAACAGTATTTAAAAAGGTATGTAAAAAGGTTAATAGTGGCATTTTGTGAACACCTCACTTGGAGAACCTGTGCTGAGGTGTACGCATGTTTTGGATAAAGAGATATTCTGCCGACATAAGTAAAAACATACTATCCTCCTTTATATTATCAAGAAGGGCACCGTGGTTCGACCCATGTCGGCATTTTACATCTTTGAAGATGCTGTGTGAAGGGTTTTTTAATGGAAAGGAAGTCCTGGGAAGGAAAAAGGTTTGAGGGGTGGGTAGGAATCTGGGGCTAAATATGTCCAGGAGTGATGGACATGTGAAGCCATTCCTCCCACTGTGGTGCAAGGCGATGGGTCGAGAGGGTCCGGCTGGAGAGATCAACAAGTCTCCCTCAACCAGTCTCCCCCGATCCGGCATGTCACGCAGATGGTCGGCAGACGCATCCGCCCTTAAGTCCCGGACAAACCTAACCCCATGAACCCGGGCACCCCTGCTAAGTCACCAAACGTAGCGAACCACCTGTGGCAGAGTTGTTGGTCGTCCAATAAATGGTTCTCGGGCGGCGGTACCCATACCCGCATCCCAAATTGAGCAGCATCGTAAACATAAAATTGGTAGCAGTTAAAGTCATACAAATAATTGTCTTGAAAAACAGGTAGGTATATTTTTGATTTTGGACCACAAGCCACTGATGATATTAAGGTAATATTTTCTGTCCAGAACCAAAGTTTTTAGTTTTCTTTGTTTGGGTAGGGTTATAATGTTTTGAATAAAGTGAATACCTTGTTTTTTGATCCAATCAGTGATATATTTTTTGTGAATATTTGTAGACATATAGTAATTTTTTCAGTGTGGTGGGCATGCAGTTATATAGCTTGATTGCGTAGTACTTAAAGTTTCTCTGCTCGTGTGAGGTATGTGTTATCGGTATATTTAGTGTTTTTTGTTTTGTAGAGGCTCTGGTTTTAATTGCTATTTGAGGTTGCATTGGAATTTGGGGTTTATGTTGGAAGAAGTATAGTAGTACAGATTTGTCATAAAGTTGTCTTATTGTCATGACGTCCAGTGTTTCGAAAATTTCATTCGAGTTTGTGTAGAAAGGTACTTGGAGGATGAGTTTAATTATTGCATTTTGTATTTTTTCTATTGGGTCTACAGCTATGTAAAGTTGCACTTCCCCAAGCCAGTATGCCATAAGTGATAATGGATTGACAAATTGCAAAGAATATAGTCCTGAGGATTGTTCTTGGAAATATGTTTTAATTGACTTTATGAGATGCATGACTCATAAATTCGAATGACATTTATTTTGTTTATTTTTATCAAGTTTAAATTGTTTTTTTTTTTCGTGTTTGATAATGCCTTCAGAAAGTGAAATACCTGTCACGCTTAATACTATTTACACAGCAGAACATGTTTATTAATAAAAATTATATCTAATAATTATTATGTTATTGAATATATTAAAGAAAGGGATTCGAATTAAATGAAATTTAAATGAAAATAATTGTCATCTATTGCTATCGTTTGCATACACAGAAATAAAATAGTTTTCTGGATTTTTAATAGTTTGGTATTTTAAATTTGACGATCTTTCTTACAAACCCTGGGGCCCCTCAAGGTTCTGACCTTGGACTTCTCCTTTTCTTCTATCTCCCCAACAATTTTTGCAATGATGAATGTTGAAAAGTTTCATAAATTCGCTTTAGAAAACAAATTTAATTCGATTATTAAAGATGATGATGATTTGTCGTTGCTAGCCGATGTAATGGGTAGATACTGCAGATACACACGCTACTAACTCGCTCAAAAGCATGCCAATAGCGGTCTTCAGCATTCCAGTATTAGTAGTACCTTGTCGCTGTTTGTAATACGTAGGCTATTCAATCGAACGAAGTTTATTTTTTCGTTTGCCAGTGCAGTATTGTACTTGAATAATACAGGTTCGCCGCCTTACAAAAATAAAACTGCAGTGCGTTTCTTATTTCTTTCGGACCTCCATCGCAGCTAGCTATGCGCATAAGATAGATGCTGGCATTTTTTTTATGTGAATACCTCGCAAAAGTCCCAACTGCTCCCGTCTGGAGCCAGTGAGACTATGGCATCCTCAATTGGGGTATGTTATGAGGCTGAAGATAAGTAAGAAAGAGAAGGAGACGAGGAAGAGGAAGGTGGCAAAGTACCTGGCTATTCAGATCTTGTCACTAAACACGGCTAAAGCATTTCAAGCAACGTTTCAATTCTGAATGGTGGTCTTACACCAGGGCGATACTAAGAGTATCTTCCACTCTGGAACGCGCCGCAAATATACTACATATTATTTTTAATTTAAATTGTGAAATAACACAAATCAATTAAATAAAATGTATTCGCGCACGCCGGGTTCGAACCCGCGACCTTTGCAATGGCAGTCCCACGCCCTACCGCTAGACTACGCCGGCCGTCGAATGCCTGTATTCAGCAAATGTATTTTTAGCATGCCATCAATTTGCCAAAAGCATATTTTTTACAGGCATGTATATCCGTGGCTTAAATAAGAATACAAAAAAATACGACGTGGGCGTTTTTCCATTCTTCTCGAAAAATTCTCGCTATTTGTAATTCAGAAATTCGACCTCTCGGAACAAATTTTAAAGATATTGGAATGACGAGAATGGTGAGAATAGACAATTTTGATCGACAGCCTCGATATAATATTTTAAATTACCAATGCATTTTAAATATCCATTCAAATCTTCACGGAAGACATGTATTTGAATGTGTGTGTGTGTGTGTGTGTGTGTGTGTGTGTGTGTGCGTGTGTGCGTGCGTGCGTGCGTGCGTGCGTGCGTGCGTGAGTGCGTGCGTGCGTGCGTGCGTGCGTGCGTGCGTGCGTGCGTGCGTGCGTGCGTGCGTGCGTGCGTGCGTGCGTGCGTGCGTGCGTGCGTGCGTGCGTGCGTGCGTGCGTGCGTGCGTGCGTGCGTGCGTGCGTGCGTGCGTGCGTGCGTGCGTGCGTGCGTGCGTGCGTGCGTGCGTGCGTGCGTGCGTGCGTGCGTGCGTGCGTGCGTGCGTGCGTGCGTGCGTGCGTGCGTGCGTGCGGGCGTGCGTGCGTGCGTGCGTGCGTGCGTGCGTGCGTGCGTGTGTGTGTGTGTGTGTGTGTGTGTGTATGTATTATCTATTCAGTGTTAGAAACTGGTAATACCGAAAAAAAATATAAAGTAATTAAACGCACGCTACCAATAATTTTTTCCAAAATCATTTAAAAGATATTATTTATAAAATTTCACACTTCTCATTGAAAAGCGTCGAGCATTCGTTGCCAATCTAAATTAATGCTTTATTTTAGATTTGTTTCCTCATAGTGGAACTAAGCTCATAAAATAACCACATCTTAATAACTTGGCAAATTTAACAAAGATTTGAGTTTTGTAATTTTTATGCCAGTGGTCACTTTCTTCCGCGTATCGAAATCCGGTATTGCGAATTTGTGAATCAGAGGCGGACTTGGGACATTGTGATGAATTTACCGGTATTCAATTGATATTACAAACGTCAAAGGAAATAAGGAAATAAGGCTATCAGTCATTTCAGGAGAACACGTAAAGGGCAAATGAATGGAAGAAGAGTTCGAAAATATCCAACGAAGAGCCGAAAAGTCAGATCGAAATAACATAAGAATGCAAAAGATATATAGAGCATTTCGTCCTCTCCGCCTAACTCTCCGATGAAATATTAGGTCCTTACATATGAAATTGGCGTTTTGCCGTACTGGCAAATTTGATCTAAAATATATTCTTTTGGTTAGGAATTAAAATTTATACAGCTAGTTAATCATGTATTTGTGTTTCGAAAATTATATATATTTTTTTTTTTAATTGTTTTTTTTATTTGCGTCACTTAGTTTACAAAATGGAAAACTTGAAATATCGCGTTATTTACGAGTACGAGTTCCACCGTGGCACCAGTGCTGCAGAAACGGCTCGAAGGATTAATGATGTGTATGGCGACGGTGCCGCAAAAGAAAACACAGTGCGTTTTTGGTTCCAACGTTTTCGTTCTGGAAATTTTGACCTGCAGAACAAGCCACGTGGACGGCCGGAGACCAAAGTTGATAATGAAGAATTGAAGGCTATTGAGGAAGCGGATCCATCGCAAACCACGTCCAAGTTAGCTGCAGGCTGTGTTAGTGATAAAACTGTTTTAATTCACTTGAAGCAAATCGGGAAGGTGAAAAGGCTTGAAAGGTGGGTACCTCACGAATTAAGTGAAGCAAATCAACAAACGCCCGTTGACTATTGCATTACCTGTGATGAAAAGTGTATCCTGTACGATAATTGGAAGCGCTCATCGCAATGGCTCAACCCTGCCGAACCAGCCAAACCATGCCCCAAGCGAAAATTCACTCCAAAAAAGTTACTTGTGAGCGTTTTGTGAGGCAAAGAAAAAAAAGAATTAAGGGAAAACCAAATGAATTACAATTTTCGAAACACAAATATATGAGTTAATAGCTGTATAAATATGAATTTGGAATTCCTAACCAAAGAGAAGATATTTGAGATCAAAGTTGCCAGTACGGCAAAACGCATATTTCACATGTAAGGACCTAATAACGTGGTAGTTAGATATTTGGTTACTATGTGAGCGAGTTTATAAAATCTGCGAAAATAATTAAAAAAATATATATTAATGTACCAACGTCCAATTTACAAAATAATGACTTGAAACTAAATACAAATGTAAATTATAAAACTGAAGGACATTATATGAAAGCAGACACAAAAGTAAAGAATATAAACATCAGAAAAGAGAAGTCAAGTCAACTAAAAGTCAAAATATTTATAAAATTTCTTCACGTCTTGTTTAGTGACCGACAAAAATCAGTTAAACTTATACCAAAATAATCAAGGTCTTGACTTGAGTTGACCAGTCTACATATTATTGATTGAGGAAAAGCAGAGTCTACGGGAAAGTATATTAAAAGGAATAAGCTGTGTTAATTATAGGTAAATCAATTAAACATTAGATAATTTTGAAAAAAAAATTAGATAATTTTTTCCGATGGTCTTCTAACTCTAAAGTTAGTTCAATCTCATCATATGAGTAATTGCTCTCTCTCAAATTGCAAAGGAACTGATTTATTCGTCATTCTTATTTGGTTTAACGGTCAGTTTTTATGAATTAAATTACTATGATTATTAATATTTATCATAATATTTTAATTCATGAAGATAATATTAGCGAAAGTCAAACGAAAATCCGAAACAGAAAATCAGAAAAAGATACGGATACAACTGGGACTCGAACCCAGGACCTCTGGCAATCCGGGCCAACGCGCTATCCACTGGGCTAACGTATACCTATCCGATTCGGTAATTTTTATTTCGTCTGAGAACCACCAACATTATTTTTCATTTTCTTAAGGCATATTTTTATTGGCTGCTATGTTTATGTATGATTGCAAAATTCAACTCGAACTAAATGCCATCTAGATAGTGTCAGGAAAAATATTATCACTTTTTATTAATACGCGACATCTATTTCCTTTTTCTGCAAGTCTAGGATGAAATATTTTTATTTTTAACTTTTTAACTTAATGAGTTAAACATCAAATTATAATATTTTAATTTGTATGTAAAAATGCAAAAATCAGTCATTCATAATACATGTAGGATTACGAAAGATTTTTTTAAATATTTATATTGAGGGATCAGTATGATTTATTGGTCAAATTAGGAGTTCCACCGAGCCGAACCCTCTGATATGAAAATATCTGGAGTCGGTGAATTATTTTCCCATTTAATAGTCTGGTAGGCTAACATGTTGTTCTTGTATTGTTTTGTATTAATTATACTTATATAATACACTTACATAGCGTGGATTTACTAGATGATCATTTTTATGGAAAAGTGTGTGAAAGGGTTTAGTTTTTCCTATGGGGAAAACTAAACCCTAAAAGTCTGGTGCGTAAAAAAATATTAAAGTTAGTTCAGTTTCATCATATGAGTAATTGCTCTCTCTCAAATTGAAAAGCACTGATTTATTCGTCATTCTTATTTGGTTTGACGGTCAGTTTTGAATACAAATTACTATGATAATTAATATTTGTCATAATATTTTAATTAATGAAGATAATATTAGCGAAAGTCAATCGAAAATCCGAAACAGAAAAATCAGAAAAAGATACGGATACATCTGGGACTCGAAGCCTGGACCTCTGGCAATCCAGGCCAACGCGCTATCAACTGCGCTAACGTATCCATTTCCGATTCGGTCATTTTTAACTGTATCACACATACTTCGTCTGAGAACCACCAACATTATTTTTCATTTTCTTAACGCATATTTTTATTGGCTGCAATCTTTATGTATGATTGCAAAATTCAACTAGAACTAAATGCCATCTAGATAGTAACAGGATAAATTTTATCACTTTTTGTTAATATGCGACATCCATTGACTTTTTCTGCAAATCTAGGATGAAATATTTTTATTTTTATTTTAAACTTTTTAACTTAATGAGTTAAACATCAAATTATAATATTTTAATTAATGAAGAAAATATAAGCGAAAGTCAATCGAAAATCCGAAACAGAAATTTCAGAAAAAGATAAGGATACATCTGGGACTCGAACCCAGGACCTCTGGGAATCCGGGCCATATCTATTACTTTTTCTGATTTTTCTGTTTCAGATTTTCGATTGACTTTCGCTAATATTATCTTAATTAATTAAAATATTATAATTTGATGTTTAACTCACCAAGTTAAAAAGTTAAAAATAAAAATAATATTTATCAGTTCCGTCTAGATTGATCTAAATGGCACGAACGTGTGCATTGATGCTTTTCAGTTTCCGTACAGCAAATATTAATAATAATTCAATAAAATTGGCCAAACGACGTTTATCGTTACATACACCTCTGGTGGGGTCAGAAAATCAACTAGAAAAACCACAATTTTTCGCATGCGATGCCGCGCTTGTTGGCTTCGCTTCAAAAAAACTAAACTATGAATGTTCCACAATACCCGTCGAGCCATGTCGTGATCGAAGTAAGTACCTCAGGCCATAGACTACCAACGATACAGCCGGGCTGTATCCAATTTGCAAAAAAACACGAAAAACATTTTTCATTAAATCGAAATGTCAGAAGCGAAATTGGATTTAATCACGTTCTTCCCCATAAGCCTTCTTATACTTAATTAGGTCTATCTCAGTTGTTTGAAGTTTTACCGATTCTTGCGGCTTAAGCCTAGCTGAAGGCATCAGTTTTAACAGATATACGGTCCCATGACGTCTATGATAAGAATGATTTTCATGTATGAGGAATGTGGAGATCCAAAAAGAATGCAAGGCTGATGTGAGCGTAATAAGTAAGATTAAGAAAGGGACGCTTAGATGGTTTGGGCATGTTGAGCGAATGAATGAAGAAAGGAGTGTAAGGAGAATTTATGACGCGAATGTGAATGGTAGAAGAAGCCGAGGACGCCCAAGGAAGACGTGGCACGATCAAGTAAATCAGATACTTGAGTCGAGACATGTCAAAAGTCAGAATAATAGAAGAGTATGTATGAGAAGATGTATGAATGTGAATGAGGCAAGGAGTGTGTGCCAAGACCGAGTTGTTTGGCGGTCCGTCCTCTCTGCCTACCCCTGCGGGGAAATGGCATGATGGTTAGTTAGTTAGTTAGTTAAAATTGGTTTTCCAACGTAATTTGAGCATTCGTAATTTATATTCGAACTAAAAACCGAAATAGATATTTGCTACATCTATTGATTTAAAAAAATATATATTTGATGGGGTATTTTTGCCTTAAATCCAAAATTAAATTTTGCACGAAATAGGTCACGCAGCCATTCCCTTTAACGTCACATTTATTATCATTTTACTTAATGTTAAGTTAAGTTAAGCAATAACTTTCCTAAAAGACTAAATAGTTGTGTTTTTAGAAAGCGATTAAAGTTTTATTAGTATGATGAAAGAATTACAGAAACACTATTTTTCGGGTTAAACATTATTGAATTTGCTATCGGTATTTGATTTGTACACTTGAAAATGTTAAGAACAAATCTGACCTCAATATTTTCCCAAAGATATTAATTAATTGTTATACTGGGTGTTTCGGTAGCGATTAACCAGCGATTCCTGATCATATTTAGAGTAAAAAATGTAATGGCGGACTTTGCTCTCCGGTAACATTTATTTTCAATAAAAACAAAAATTTTAAATTTCCACACCCCGTCACTGTCCATAACTCTGGCATACCCCACCTTGCTACTCGCACCAATAGCGTGAAAGAGCATCGCGGTGGGTGGCGAGGTGGGGGTATGCCGGAGTTGTGGACAGTGACGGGGTATGGAATTTTTTATTTTTTTATTGAAAATAAGCGTTACCGGAGAGAAAAGTCGCCATAACATTTTTTACTCTAAATATGATCAGGAATGGCAGGTTAAAGTTTGTCGGGTACGTACCGAAACACCCTGTATAAATGTTACTACCAGTTTATGACTGACTAGAAGGTATGATGTAGTCGATGAATGCGGCACCGATTTCTTTCAGCGAAATGACTCTTTTTACATTAATTCTAACTATGTCTTCTTTAAGGATGCTGTGCGGAAGGTCTTTTTTAATGGAAGGAAGAAGATAAAGTTCTGGCAAGGAAAAAGTTATGAGGAGTGTGTAGTGAGTAGTGATCTACGGGTCAGAGTATCCTGTAATGACGGACATATGAATACATCCCTCTCCCTGCGGTGCAAGACGATGGGTCGAGAGAGACCAGCTGTAGAGGACAAAGGGTCTCCCCAAACCGACCTTTCCCGATCCGGCCTGCCGCGCAACTGATGGGTAGGCCAGCAATATGAACTCGGGAACCCCTGCTAAGTCACCAACCGAACCATCTGAGGTGACCTATTGCAAGGGTGTTAGATATTCAATTAATGGTTAGAATTTCAAGTAATTCATTAAAGAGATCGATCTATATGACGTGACAGTTTAGTACTGAAACTACAAAATCGAAGACAATGCAATAACCTTGATTTTGTTTTTGTCAGATTGAGATTTTGACCACGCGTCTATATATGTATATTAAAAAGTCAGTGGCTTGAACTATTTAATCGAACAACTAAAGAGCAATTGACCAGCGGCTGAGAATAAAAGTTTAAAAATGCTATCAACTGTACAGGGAGGTTCCAATGAGAAAGATCGATTATTCCCCGTATCAAATTTTTAAAATTAAAAATTTAATATCTATTTATTTCATTCAAACCTTGCTTTCATATATACCTACATTCAAGTAAGCAATAAAAATGTTCAAAACGCAAGACGATAAATTATTAAATTTAGTGTACTTCTTGTAGGTATTTTTTGATCATAAGTATTTATGATTTTTCAATAATGTTTAAACAAAAGAATTGTGTAAAAAATATCTGAAATATTTTAGTTTGAAAGACCTTAAATAAATAGAAAAACTGAGGTATTTTCGTCACAAAACACGTTCTCGGATTTATTTTTTAATGATTTTAATTTAACTAAGATTAAAATTCTGAAAACTGTGTTGACTAGATTACGTATTGATTTATTTTGTTGTATGATTATATGATTTGAAATTTGTGTTGTTTAATAGAATACATCGTTTGAAAATTGAACAAATCTGTCAACGACCAACGGTATAACCTTAGTATATTAAAAATACACTTAGTTATTCAAAATTTTAAAACTGCGTGTACCAGATAAAATAACAATCTGTCAAAATCAATTTGTGTTTTTTAGTAAAAAAGAGTCAATATATCTAGAATTTGATTTAAACGGGATTAATTTCAGGTATTCTCTGGGCTGGGCATGTACAGAGAATGCCGGACACACGTGTCCCAAAAAGAATTATGACTGGACACCCAGGTGGAAAGAGAAAAGTGGGAAGACCCAGACTGAGGTGGGAAGACGAGGTAAGAGGGGATGCGGCACAGCTTCTCCAGGTAACAAACTGGAAGTCAGCTGCTGAGGTCAGGAGGAGTTGGAGGCGAATGTTGCGGGAGGCCAAAGCTCGATATAGGCTGTAGCGCCATCGAAGAAGAAGAAGAAGAAGAATTCTCTGGTAATACCCTCTTAAAGCCAATAGAACTACAAACGCTAGGTTTTAAATAGCACGCAGATGAATATTGGGTTCTAAAATATTTCAATGGAAATTGATGGATGAATGACAAGCTTCAATGACGTGTGAAGCCATCTGTGTATTAATATTGAAACCATGAGGTCTAAAGCGGTGTAGTGAGACATGAAACGCATGGTACCGTATTTACCCACATTATTTACACAGAAAATAAGTTTATAACAATCTTACTTTGTTTTAAAATAATTATATCGTAATTTTTGTTTTTATCTTAAAAGGTAAAACCTCAAATTGTAACATTTTAATTAATAAAAACAATATTAACGAAACTCAATAAAAAATCTGAAATAGAAAAACCAGAGAAAAGATACGGTCACATCTGGGACTCGAACCCGGAATTGTCTTCGGTTAATGAAGACAATATTAGCGAAAATCTGAAAGTGAAAAAGATAAAAGATTATAAAAAGATAAGATAAAAAAATAAGTCCCATCTGGGACTCGAACTCGGTTTTTACATGTCTGTTAATTGGTAAAATGTTCAATTTTGTCAGCTAATAATGTTGTTTATATTGACTATCTATACGATAAATGCCGACGCTTTGTACATAGCTAACCACAATAAAGACGATACCAGAATAATCAGTGTTTGATTGAATAATTGAATAAACGCGTCATAATGATGTCCTTCCTTTGTGGCGAAAAAGGGGTCTTAAACATTTTTGTTATTAAATTGTTAAAAACGTAGGTAGTTACTTAAAAATTTTTATCATGCATTTTCATAAAAGTATCACAATTATTAAAATCTTTAATTGACAGCCCTGAATTATTGAAACTATTTTGCATTAATGTATCTGCAAGGTAAACTCGTATCAAAGATACATTAAATGTAATAATTACCTCAATACTAATTACTCCATTTATTTACCATTTCCTAGAATCAACGTTGAGAACATTTAGGTATATTTGGTGTTGACAATTTTGAATGTTTCAAAAAGCAACTAAACTATCTTCGATTCTATCTTCTGATAATTAACTTGTACAATTATTTATTTTTAAGATTCTCTTTTAATATCTGTATTGTATTCGTTTTTTAATTGGTACAAGTATATTATTAATCATGTAATACTTTAATACTGTAATTTATTCTTCTTCTTCTTTCGTATGGTGGGGGACAGAGGGGGACATCTAGGTCAGTCCAGGGCCTCAGGCGTCGCCCTGTGGTCCTCATCAATCCCGCCGGGGAATGAATGGAGCGGGCATTCGTTTACCACATGTACGGTGGTCTGCACCACACTGCATTTACACATCGCCGAATCTTTAAGGCCCCATCTATGCATCATATGAGCACAACGGCTATGGGAGCACCTTATTGAGTGAGATGTTCCCTCAATATTAAAAGACAATATTTTTTTAATTGTTCCCCTATATTTAGTGATTCCCCTTGGCCGGTAAACCCGGTGGTCTTCGTCTCCTTACGTTGCGGCATAATTTATGAATTTAATTGTAATTTATTGTAACACTTTAATGTAAAAGCCCATTAAGGCGTTAATAAATAAAAAAATAAAATAAATGTTTTCTAATAGTAAAAATTAATAAAAATGGTAATTTTTTACTTTTACACCATATTCCATTTGGTTTTATACAGGATGGAAAAAAAGCTTATGAAATCGTGAAATCTGTGTTTAAATATTGTTGCCAAACTTTTGCAATAGTCTAATATTCTGCTTTAAATAAACTATTCTTGGTGCTTGTCCAAATATAAGCAACATGAAAATGTTTTTTCTTTAATCTTATGTGTTTTTCGCCAAGGAAGGTTTAGCTTTTCTACTATAATTCACAAGTCTTAATATCGTTCAAGAGCAGAGCTACAACAGTTCGACATTAACTCTTACGACTCTCATTGGCAAAAATAAGTGTTCAAATTGAAAATACTCTTCAAAGTAATACATAATTACTTAATAGGTAGAAGTGAAAGGTTTTTGATTTTTATTCTGTAAGTAAAAGTAAATGTGTTTTATACTTAAAAAATGTTGACTAATTTGAGTTTTTTCAAAGAATTTGAACATTTCATCAAACTTCAAAGTGATTTTTCCAGTTCTGTGAACGTTCCACTCAAGTTCTTTTATTATATCACTATGGCTCAGTTGCTTCATAGAACTGAAATAATAACAGAACTTGAGTATAACTTCCATAGAACTTGAAAATTAAGCAAGAAATTTGATGAATTGCTTAAATTCTGGCCTTAATAACATAATAATATAATTGCACGGATTCAAGGTGTCTCAAAGTTTGACGTGTTTTATGGAAACTGGTAAGTAATAATTAATTATTTTTCACCATACATTTTTTTATAAGTAGGGAAGTAGTAATACATATTTTTATTTATTTAACTATACAAGGTTTGGTTACAGGTACTTTTTCGATGTTATGCCTGTGTCGAGACAGAGTGGGAGGTACATAAATGCTTACAAACATAAAGAGAATAATTACAAATTAAGGGAAAAGATTAAGTAAAATAGACATAGAATTTATAACTATGTTAGTTAGATTTGACAGGATTAAATACTTTTATTTAGGTGTGAGGTTGTATGTAAATTCGTATTCATATCCAAAAGTGATGTGTTTTACAATTGTATACAATAATATTTTAAATCTTATGACCACAGACAAGGTGCATTATTATCATATGTATATGTGTTTGTGTGCGTGAATGCTTGTATATAGTGTGTAATGCACTATATATCCACTACATAATGCACATATGCAATGCAATGCAATGCATATGTGCATCATATATGTACATAATTTTTTTCTGTTTTAATTACATTCTATTTATTATTTTTTAAATATTTTGTCTTTATAATTAGACGGAGAAAAATGTTATTGTAAAATATTATCATTTTATTCGTAAAAACGGTTAAAAACGGGACTGAAGTTCTTACGAACAAATTAACAGTGTTTCAATGTTTATTGGTCGGAAAATGTAGGAATAATTTGTTGGTATACGTACGAAATTCCGTATACCAACAAATTATTCTTAATGTTCCCGCCAATAAACATTGAAACCCTGTTAATTTGTTCGTAAGAACTTCAGTCTCGTTTTTACGAATAAAATGATCGTATTTTACAATAACATTTTTCTCTTTGTACATTGCTCTTTCTCTTTTTACTGTTTATTAAAAACAACTTTAATTGTAACTTAAAACCATGTATGTAACAATAAAAATTATTTATAAATAAAAAAAATTAAATTAAAAAATACATTTTAAATAATTTGGTTTTTCTAATCGAAATGTTCGATTCATTTTTAACGTCAATTTATTTCAATAACGTTTCATTATTTTGATTGTGTAGATGATATTTTTTATCAAAATGAAAACTTAACTTTTACACTTTCACGCACTTTTCCATGTAAATGATCATCTAGTAAATCCACGCTATGCAAGTGTATTTATTATATAAGTATAATTAATACAACACAATACAAAAACAACATGTTAACCTACCAGACTATTAAATGGGAATATAATTCACCGACTCCAGATATTGCCATATCAGAGGGTTCGACTCAGTGGAATTCCTAATTTGACCGATAAATCCTACTGATCCCTCAATATAAATATTTAAAAAATCTTTCGTAATCCTTCAGGTATTTAAAATGACTGATTTTTGCATTTTTAAATACAAATTCTTCAACAAATCTAATATGCCTAAATTTTTAATGATAGAGCTAGGTATAATGCCAGTAGCCGAAATAACAAAAGGTAATATTTTTATAGTCTGAGAATGCCAAATTCTTTTAATTTCATTTCCTAAATCTGTTTACTTTCTTATTTTTTCAGAAACAAATTTTTCATATATATTTTTTATACCTATACTCTGACACATTATTATAATTTCCCCCTGAGAAATTATTAATTTACACTATGTAAATCGTGTCACTACTCGATTACGAGACTCTAATCTAAATAACACATAGTATTAAGTAGGTACATTTCTTAATTCGGCATGTCGGCATATTTTCCATTTGTTTGTTTTGTTAGTTCCTCAAAACAATACAGTGTTTTGCCAAAAACCCTCCATCTACGACTACAGGCGACCTTATATTATAATATAATACATTGTTACCTATGTGCGTACAGGGCCGCTGCGGTAAGAGCCGCCGCGCCCGCGCCCCTGTATGCGTGAATGAAAAATACCATCCAGATTTCTTTTTAAGAAAAATGATTTAGATTAAAAAATGCTTCATATTTAGATTATTTTTCTACTCTAAATATAACTACTTCAAAATGTAATTCAGAAATATGCAGTAATTCACACTATAGGTATCGTAGCTATTCATACATTTTTAGGGTATTCATAGTTTTATTAAGATTATAATAATTGAATAAATTAATTAATTATTTTTATTTATTAATTGGAAAGTAGCAACTCTAATAAATAAACAAGTACAGAATATGAAATAAAAAAACACAATTTATATGTAATATATTATTGTAATATTTTTACCACTTTTTTATTTGAACTAACAAATGCCCGCCATTAAGAGGGTATTACCAGATATTACCGGAAATTAGTCCTCTTTAAATCCTTTATTGTTGTTTTATCTAGTTCACGCAGTTTTAAAATTTTGAAAATGTAAGTTAATTTTTAATATACTATAATATATATATATATATATATATATATATTTTTTTTTTTTTTTTTGTTACAGGTTTATTTTACATGGCTTTTTGACTACCAAGCTAGGCAAATGCCCGCATTATGGTAGTCCGTAATATTGTTGGTCGTTTTCAGATTTGTTCAATTTTCAAACGATGGATTATATTAAACAACACAAATTTCAAATCATATAATAATTCAACAAAATAAATCAATACGTAATCTAGTAAACACGTTTTTGAGAATTTTAATTTTAGTTAAATAAAAATCATAAATCCGAGAACTTGTTTTATGACAAAAATACCTCGGGTTTTATATTTATTTAAGGTCTTATAAACTAAAATATTTCAGATATTTTTTGCACTTCTTTTGTTTAGAAATTATTGAAAAATCATAACATAAGAAGTACACGCTATTTGATAATTTATCGTTTATCGTTCAAGAAGTACACGCTATTTAATAATTTATCGTTTATCGTTCAAGAAGTACACGCTATTAAATGATAAATGCGTTTTGACATAGCCGATCTTAAGTGTTAACACAAGCCCTGCTATTAGACTTGGCAACATTGCGTTTTGTAGGTTGTGTGAACCGATTTTATATTTAACAGATGAAACACTTTCATAGTATTTCATTCATTAATCATACTCAAAACCTGAACTAAATCATATCAAATAAAAACTATATAAAACACCCTCCCCCCCCCCATACACACAAGCCCTGATTTTTTATGGGGATACATCAAACATATATATATATATTATATAATTAATTAGTGTATAAAATGTATTTGTAATTAATGTATCTCTTTTGAATTATTAATAAAAAAAAATTAAAAAATTATAAATTAACGGAGCTTTACGCTGTTTAAAGTAAACAAAAATAAAATAATAATATCAATAGTTTTTTTTGGTGTGTATCAATTTTTTTAAAGATTACCGCTGCCTACTGATTAATTTGTCGAAAAGTGCTTTTTTTATAGAGAAACCTCACAAGAGTCCCAACTGCTCCCTTCTGGAGCCAGTGAGACTATGGAATCGCCAATTAGAGTATTTTGTGAAGCTGAAGGGAAAGGAAGGAGATGGGGAAGAGGAAGGAAGAAGAAGTTTTGCAGAAATTTTGGCCGCTCCCATGATCGGCCGCCCGAGTGCTCCACAGATATTGCGTTATTTATTATAGCCGCAGCGCCCCTGCATACGTTTGATGAGTTCCTTAAGAAAATCATTTCTGAAATGAAGTTTGGAATATGAATGTTTGTGGAAGACTGGGGGAGGTTATTGTTAATATAGCCAGTTTTGAGACAAACGCAATTGCCAGATGGATGAATTCATATTTCAAGGATGTGTTACTTCATTCGGTAAAATAAATCACAACAAAATCAAAACAAACGACTCAAAATCATATTTAGTACTTCTACATAATACAGTATATTATCTAATTGTACTATAATGCAGAATCACCTTCCAAATTTAGTGCCCTTTACCTATATTTCCCGGACAGCTTTTTTTATAAGACTTTTTAACCCCTAAAAAAATTGGCGTATTTTGTCAGAGGCTAAAAATATTCCCGCTTTGTAATAAAATCCAAATAAATGGAAAATTTGTTAACGTATTCGAAAACTAAAAACTGTTTTCGAAAGGTGATGAAATAGGCTTTCAAATTAAAAATTTCTATGTATTTTTAAAAACATAATATTTTTTTGCAAAAACTTTAAAAAGTTTTAAAAATGGCTCACTTTACTTTTTTTTCTAACTAAAATTACCGATAATGAAAAAAAATCAAACACATACTTATTTCAATCACAACAAATAAATCACAACAAAATCAAAACAAACGACTCAAAATCATATTTAGTACTTCTACATAATACAGTATATTATCTAATTGTACTATAATGCAGAATCACCTTCCAAATTTAGTGCCCTTTACCTATATTTCCCGGACAGCTTTTTTTATAAGACTTTTTAACCCCTAAAAAAATTGGCGTATTTTGTCAGAGGCTAAAAATATTCCCGCTTTGTAATAAAATCCAAATAAATGGAAAATTTGTTAACGTATTCGAAAACTAAAAACTGTTTTCGAAAGGTGATGAAATAGGCTTTCAAATTAAAAATTTCTATGTATTTTTAAAAACATAATATTTTTTTGCAAAAACTTTAAAAAGTTTTAAAAATGGCTCACTTTACTTTTTTTTCTAACTAAAATTACCGATAATGAAAAAAAATCAAACACATACTTATTTCATTAGATAAATGAATTATAAACCTTACTGTAACCTCACTTTTTTTCGTTTCATGCAAAAAAAATTCTTAAAAAATTCACAAAGTTCCATAATTTTTTTTCAAATTGCTATCGGAAACTTTGGTTTTAGAAAGGGGTAAATTTTATTTTTTGTGTTTTTCTTTTAGAGCTGAATATAAAGTTTGTTGTATTCTCTTTCCAATACCGTTTAGATCACATTTCTGACTATAATAGTAAGGGAAAAATAACGATTTCTGTGAGACCTATGTGAGCTGGGACAAATATGGTCTCCTGTGATTAATCCGCCCGGTATAAGACCGTTATATCAGTAAGTCAGTATCCTCGCTATTTTATTTTATTTTAATTTATTTGGAAAACCAACAACTATACCATTTTATAAAGTATAATAAAACATGGGTAAGCATTTAACGAATAATAGGTTTCCACTGAAGTATCTTCATTATTTAGTGTTAACAAAGAATGGGATGGTGGGAGGGAAGGGAAAGGGATGGATCTATTCTATGTAATTAGTAAGGTGTACGTAAGTTATGTAAGTAGTAATAATAAAGTATGGATGTGTACGCCACTTCTTGCTCAAATATAAACAAGGCTAAATAGTGTCTTTTTTAGACGCCGAGGCGCTACCAGTCACATGACAAATTTGACAACAATAATACTTCCATTTGACCGGTCAGTGGTTCAGTGGGCATCCCGTTTGGGTCCCACCCAGGCGTTCCGTGTTCGATTCCTCGGCTGGCTAAGTCTTCCATCACAACACATGCAACATCTTCCGCTTAGTGTGGTGGTAGTAGGAGATTTTCAAATGTTGTTGGGTTATTCGTAACCTGGAATTGTTTGTCTTTCTTTAAAAAAAAAAAATTTTTTTTCTGCCTTTGGTTAATTAAAAAAGGTGCCCGGGTTCTTAGGGTGAGGTTTGTTTAAGTCTTGGGCGGGCAGGAAAGGAGGAGACTTGATGAGGGAGACTTTTTGACCTTTCCAGCTGCTCTCTATCGACCCATCACAATGCACCTGATGAATTCATACCTCCATCAATGCCAAACACACTGACCCATCGCTCATACATTTTTTCCTCCCAGAACTTCCAGTTCTTCCTTGCCCTGAAAAGACCCTCCACACAGCATCCCCAGATATGTCACAGGCCCATTTTTTCCAGTGGACTGTGAAAATAACGTAAAAAAAATCGTGGTTTTGATCGTACTCTACTTTTATAAAATCAAAATCTGTCTTGTTAGTTAGAAGCATTAGTCACGGTCGTTCAAGTCTGTCGCACACGACATATTATACTAAAAGCGTAAACATTGTTTCTTGCTCGGAGATTGTTCCCAAATTAAGTTATCATACATATTACCATGAATACTGATTTATTTAACCGTATCACAAACTGTATACAAATTCATATCTTCACTGCGCCCATCAGTAGGCAGTCTAGTATTTATAATTATAATAGCTGATACCCGGCATGCGTTGCGATGCCAATTAAATAAATAAATAGTTACTCCTTCGTGTCATTTCCCGTTGGTCCCCGTTCCCTTCTGACTCCTCTTCCTCTTCCCCTCCCGCATTGCGCTTCCACCTTCTTCGCCTTCCCCTCTCCCTCGTCCCACCTGCCACGAAGTCCCCCTCCTTAATTCCCCAACTGACCCTCCAGCTTACCCCTTCTCTCAGCCTTATTTCCCTGCCGCCTAACTCCATACAATACACCCGTTGTCCAACTACTCGCGTGACATATTTAATTTTTATATGCAAATTTCATAATGCCAGAGCTCACCAGTGTATATGTAGAAGTATTCACGGGCATGTTCATAACAATTCAAAAAAATGAATAGCAATCGGATGAAATTTGAATCGCAATCATATGAATAGTATAGGAAATAGTTTCATAACGCTAGAGCTTACTATCCTATAAACATCTCGGGTGTGCGCACATCATATTAATGAACAAACATTAATTGTAGATTTATTTATAATTCTTAATTTGTATTTGTAATTCAGGAGGCGGGTGTGGGTACCGCTGCCCCGGTAATCATCAATTGGATAACCAACACCCCTGCCATAGGTCACTCCAAGTGGTACGCTAAGTTTTGTGACTTAGAAGGGGTGATCGGGTTCATGCGGTAAGGTTCGTCTAGGATTTGGCCGCGAATATATCTGCCCATCTACTCTACGTGGCAGGCCGGATCAAGAGAGACTGTTTGACCTATACAGGCAGACTCTCCTGACTCATGGCACTGCACCGCAGTTGTAATGATGGATTCATACATCACTTCTGACCTCCTGATTCCTACGCACTTCTCATGCCTTTTTCCTTCTCAGAAACTTCTTCTCCTTCTTTTCCTTAAAAAGACTCACCACTTACATCCCTTAAGATGACATAGGCCCCGAGGTAAATCACGTTCCTCAGGGCCTCCTCTGTGGTTTTGATAAATGAGATCATCAATATGTAGTCAGTGATAGTCAGTAAAATGCGATTTTGACAACAAAAAAACTCTCAATATGTTAAAGACAGATAGGTAGGTAACCACTAAAAAGTACACGGAGAAAAATGTTGTTCTAAAATACGATCATTTTATTCCTTAGAATCATAGTTCCATGGTAAAAATAGGACTGAAGTTCTTACGAACAAATTAACAGGGTTTCAATGTAATTAAAAGAAAAAATGTTATCTGTAGATATAAGATGTAAATTATGGATATGTTACTAAATTATAAGCACCTGCTGACAAGCCAATTCAATTGGCTTAGCAGGACTTGTTTGTCGACGTACTTATTATAACTATGCTTTCATTTTATTTTGTTATATTTTGAATGTACAGTATATTATATATTCGTTTTAATAAAAAATAAATAAATAAATTGCCACAATTTGGCAAAAAAGCAATCCGTGGTTTTAAAAATAGTGCCATAATGTGGCAAAAAGCGCTCGAGTAGATAGTCATATCTGTATCTAAATAATATCTTACTTTTACCGAACAAGACACGTGTATAATAATACTTCGAACTTCATTCAGAGGAGACATCATCTCTATCGGGGATTGCCTTAAGGTAACATTTTTATCAATTCCGACTAATAAGTAACTATAACACTATTTTATTTAAACTTAACATAGGTTATTCATATCATTTAAGATTAATAAAAATAATAAATTATTTAACACCAGAGAATTTTCCTCAAATAAAAATCCATCATAAAAAGTAATCTCTCTGACTCTTCAACTAGTTTAATTATAATCATGAAAAACAAACACAAGATAACCCACACTACCTGAGATTTTTCTCTGTTGGTAAATTTCTACGAACACTTTGAAAAAATCTAATAGTTATGTAGGTCGTAGGTATCTACTACGCGGATTTGCCTGAATTTAAACGTTGTATGAATTGACGCGATTGCCTCGCGTCACACCAAAGAAGAGTATATCACAATCACGTTCTTACAGCAGCAGGTGATCTGATTACGGTTCGGTAGGGCCAACACTTTGATTTGCACCAAAACAGTTTGCAAGGGTTAATGGATAACAATTCGTGTAAAACGAATTAATTAAAGTTATGGCCGAGCACGACCCATACGGAGCAATAGTGGATTGAACAACTAATTAACTATATAACTTTTAACTATAGATCAGATACCCCCACCAAAAGAGTATACCAAGAAACTAACTTAATGTAAATCAGAAAACTGTACAAATACAACATATGCTTATTAATCTACAAAATTCAAAATGGCTTTATACACACAAATACTATCTACATTTATGAAAACATCACAAGTACATGAACACCACACAAGATAACGTAATAAATTATACACAAATTCAACAAAGACAGAGTGTGGCAAAAGAAACATAGGCTATGAGGGTATAAATATATATACTCTCCTTCCTGATAGCCTAACAACCGAAAATAAAATGAATATATTTTTAAAAAAAAAACTGTTTGCTCTCAAGATTTGAGCAAAACCAAAATGTTCTTACTTAAAAAAATGTGTTTCTTGGTGAAGTAGTAAACCACCATTATTAATATTATTTGTATCAATGTATACTTAAGTTAACAAAGTGAAATATGTTTATTTCTTTTAACTTAATAAATAAATAAAAAAAGAACATCGGTTTTTTCCCGGGGCGCCGTACCACTCTTCAAATAACCATGCACTATTTACGACGGACTCGGACTCGGACGGTTGTGATACGGTAGGGCAATAGGTACTTAAAAATGTTTCCACGGCGTGGATGTGATAAAATTTGAAGGCGATAACAGATGTCAGATTGTTAGGTTTTCACATATTTTTTCTTATATTTTATGCAAGATGTGAACATTAGTTATTGGATTGTAATCTAAATATTATATTCTGTTATTGTTTTTAAAGTATATAATGTCATTAACCTGTAAATGTTGATTATATTTAATACATTTTTATGTGTATAGGTAACTACTTATAATTTGTTAACAAGTATATTGTACAGGTTTTGAAACACAAAACGAAGTGATCTATCTCGAAATTAATAAATGAAACTTTTAGAGTCAACTGATAAATCCTTATGTTGGGTTCCCTTAGAATTGGTTTTCCTGGTTATGCCAGATTTTCCGGTCCAGCGTGATTACTAAATGTATTTTTGTAAAAATGAGTTAAAACTTGTTAGCATTTGCGAAAGTTGAAAAACTTCCGTGAATTGAATTAAAAAGTTGAAATCCAAATTTCGGAAACGTTCGCTGAGGAAGTGAATTGGTAGAAATTATATCACGAGGAATGTTTGTATCGAAAATAACTGATTTACAAATCTTTTCTAAATCATTTTATAAATATATATACAATTATTGTTATTGTGATAAATTCGTTGATCTACTTTAATTTTTACCTTATTTTATTAAATTCAATTTGTTAACAATATAAATTTGTTATTGACAACTTTAACTTTAATGACTCTAGGTACTGGTTTCGGAAGAACCCTGACTTCGTCAGGAAAATTTGAAAATTAACCTGTGATACACAATATTGATAAATATACAAAGGGAAAAGGGTATTTACGGGATTTCCGGCTAGAACAGAGCGGTTTACTGGAAATATATCTAGACTAATAGGACAAAAATTTCATTTATTAAAATATTTTATTTAAATTAATTTTAATAATGTTATTATTAAGTTCAATTTAATTTAAAATTAACATAATAATTACGTTATAAAAAATTAACTTAATAATAACATTATTAAAATCCATTTTAATTAAATTTTTTATTAAAATATTTATTATATTAAAATTATTATTAATTTTATTAAGTTCCGCAAGTGTTTTAGTTTTTTATTATTGTGACAGCTGTTTCGGCTTACAAGGTCATTTTCAAACTAAAACACTTGCAGAACTTAATAATAACATTACAATTTATTTTTTTTAAATTAAATGGACTTCTACGATAAACACAAAAAAATATATAAATATTTGGTTATTCAACGTACTAGCGATATTATTTAGGGATTTTCTAATTTTAAGTGTGTCTATCTAATTTTTTGTTTTTATTATTACTGTGAATAATTTTAACCCCTGTGTCCTTATTAAAAGTGTGAACGGTGGAAATGAGATGATCGGCAAACTCTGAAAAATTATTATTACTTAAACATCTTTAAATGTTCCGTGATTCTAATATTTATATTTCTAGTTGTCTTACCTATGTAGAAAGTTGGACAATTATTTTAACATAGTTAGTAACATGACAACTCTCAATATGACAAACGCCATCCAGCAAATTCAGACAGATTTATACGACACAGTCATTGAATATTGCACCTCCCGATTACTTTCCACAGAGCTAAGCCGCGGCGGACACTTGAAAGAAGATATATTCCACACATATTGTTATTAATATAAAATGAGTACGTATCTCATACACAACTGACTTGTTTTATTTACATTTTAAAGACCCTGTGCCTTGAAGAATTCAAGAGGCATTTAAATGCCATACATTAACCGCCATTTTTTTAAAGAATGCATCCAAAATACATGGTCTTTGAAATTATACCGAATTGAAAAGACCCTGAAAAATACAGGGTCTTTGAAGAAATATCGAACTTTGACAGTTGATAGCGGCCATAGTGTTGATGCGACATCGATCAAATTGGCTGTCAGTTATTCAGTCTGTTTGCCAAATCATCATGGACAAATATAGCGTTCAACAACACGTGCAAATTATAAAATTGTTTTATCAAAATGGGTATTCTGTTCGGGCAACGTTCCGCACGCTTCGTTCTTTTCACGGTCGCTGTAGGCGTCCTACCGGGAGTACTATTCGAGGGTAGACAAATAAAATTGTCAAATTTGGGACGATACCAATCCGCGTTAAATCAAAGAGTCAAAAAAGCCACTGTTTGGTGTGGATTTTAGGCTGGCAGCGTCATGGGTCCATATTTCTTTGAGAACGACGTTGCCAGGCCATCACTATCAACGGCGAGTGCTATGGGATGATGATTACCAACTATTTTGGCCTGAATTGGATGATATGGACACAGGACGGCGCTTTGTGCCACACAGCTCATGCCACATTGGACATTTTGGACAAGCAATTTGAGGGCAAGGTCATCTCACGTGGAAGTGATGTGAACAGGCCACCGGGTTCGTGTGATTTAACCCCGTTAGACTTTTTCTTGTGGGTCTTAAGTCGCAGATTTATGCGAATAAGCCACAAACCACAGCGGCCCTCAAAGCTGACATAACCCACGACATCCTGGTAACAGAGTCCTGGAAATTTAAGCATTTCGTATGAGCGCCACCCAGAGAAGCCGCGGCGGACATTTGGACGATGTTATATTCCATACATAATGGCATTGATAGGCCTTTCAGACGAACAGAATATTTCGATGACGTCTCATACACAATTTTTTTATTTAAATTTAAAGAAAGGAAGCGCTTAATGAAAAACCCTGTATTTAGTTTGTGTTACACGTGTAAGGTGTATTGTAAATGAACATACACAAAAAATATTTAAAAACTTTTAAAAATGTACGACAAAAAATAAGAAGTTACTACAGACGAGCTGTGGTTTTCCATTAAAATATTAATCATTTTCCACTGTCTATTTTTGTATCCAACTTACTTTATCAGATATCCTATTCTAAAGTAATGCCACGTTTATGGCGATAAAACAGCGCTACCTTCAAAGTGTTTAGTTCTAAGACTTATTAGCTTAATTTACGATGTTTTTCAGTATTTGAAGAAGCATTAGACAACAAGGAGTCTGCGTAGTTTAATGATCTGTTATCTGTGGAGAAGATTCTTAAAGTTTTTAATGTGAAACGTATCGTATTTGTCGAAATATGTATCTAATGAAGTCACTTTTTCTTTTTTTATTTAAATACATGTATTTAATGAATATATGCTATTTATTACATAATAACAAATTATAATGATGTAAATGGCGAACAAAATTAAATACTTAGGAATAACAATAGACATAAACCTAAACTGGAAAGATCAAATCAACCTTACTGTTAACAAAATAAGAAAATTAATTTTTATATTTTTGAAAATCCGAAACTTTCTCTCATTGGAAAATTTAACAACAGTCTACCATGCTATAGTTCAATCAAATCTCCAATACGCTGTAGTCAGCTAGGGAGCTGCATACAAAACAAATTTACTCCCTGTTGAAATTGTACAACGTCTAATTATAAAAATAATATTGAAAAAACCAAGAGATTATCCAACACACCTTATTTATGAAGAATTTAAAGTTTTAAAATTCAATAATCTAGTCCGAAAAAATATATATATATATTAATTCAATTAATAAAAGAAAAACAAAATCACAGCTTTTTAACTGAAAGCCGCACTCGTCAAAAACATATATTTCGATAGGAGAGACACAATCAAAAATAAATAAAAAAATCTGTGAAAACTTATTTTGTAATTTATTGTTATCAACCTTGTTATACCTAGTAAACTTATAATTTAATAAAAAAATAAAAAAATGATAAAAATCACCATTAATTTTTGATTTTGCTTTCCCAAACACATTAATTGAATAACATTTTATATATTATTATTAAAATATTCACCAACTTTGAATAATGGCTTCCGATAACATGTGTTCCAATTATCTGCGTGCAAACCGCATATAATTTATCTAAATAAACAATAAACAGTGTTAATCTCAAGTGACCTCCCAGGTAAGTATGGCCCTGTATTATGTTCTGCATGAACCGACCATAAATAACACAATACCTGTTTATTTTTGTGCTGCATCATGTTCATTGGTCAAATGTATATAATATATTATATACTTTTATATTAGTGATCGATGAACCGGTGGATGTAATCTGTTAGCCATAAGTTGTTATTACGTTTGTCTAGTATGTGGTTAGAATAAAATTGTAGAAATATATCATAAATTTGTACAGCGTCCTATAGGAGATTATTCACAAAAAGGGCACTATGCAAATCATCTAAATATTATTATTATTATTGTAAAAGATTCTTAGTTCACCTCACTAGGGGCTCTATGCTGGAGCGGAATAGGTTTTGATTAAATTCTGTTTGTTCATCGTTGATTGAATAATGCATCTTTTTGATTTTACTAAGCTATTTGTTTTGATATGTTTTTTTATTATTAAATCTGTATACAGTATGATTACAAGTGATTTTTTTCAATACCTGTCTGACTAGGATTTGCCTATTGCCTGTGACAGATGTAGAGTTACATAAATGTATACAAACATGGTACTTGAATATAAAGGTTAATTACATTTTAAGTTCAATACAATAAAAAAGGGAGGTAATTGAAGTGTAAATTATTCCTATAAAGAGTGTGATCTTCGAAATCACATATGTAAGTACTATATATTAAAATGAAATGGGAATGGAATGAATCGATAGAAATATCTATTAAAATCATAATTATGTAAATTTATTTGACGGGATTCTATTATTTTTAATTTATTTTATTTGGATTAGGACGTATGTAAATGGGTATTCTTGTCTGTGCGGCAAAATCTGTGTGCGGCCCGCGGGTGATACTACAGACATCCGAATGGCCTCCGACGGCAAAAAGCTTCCCCATCCCTGCTCTAGTCCCAGCATAGATAATTATTTCAAACATTATTATTAAATATTTCATAAACGCTTATGTTATTGTGGGAAGTGAGTTTTTTGAGAGGTATTCAATGAAGTTAGTGTTTGCATGCACGCGACAGATTACCAACTGATAATTGAAACATCATGTAACATAAAATTGTAATAAAACATTTCAAGTGCCGAACAGTGGGTAGAAATTTAAACATCTTCTTATTTTTCTTAAGTAGGTACCTCGTAGGGAAAGGAAACAAAGGAATAAGATTTGGTATAGGACTTGGGAAAATGGATAAAATGCTGAAAATTACTGCCAAAAAATAATTCATATGTAATAATATGTGAAATAATCATTTTGAAATGTTGACTACTAATAGGGGAATATGTTATATACGGAGAAAAATGTTATTCGAAAAAACGATGATTTCAATAGTAAAAAATAATTTGTTGGTATACGTAATTTCGTACGTATACCAACTAATTGTTCTTACATTTTCCCGCCAATAAACATTGAAACACTGTTATTTGTTAAACTTCAGTCCCGTTTTTAACCGTTTTTACTAATAAAATGATCGTTTTTTCGAATAACATCTTTGCACGTGTAGAAGGCTCCAAAACGAACCGTTTAAAAGACCATGGTTCACTGAGGTTAATCTGAAAAGATCAGAATTGAGAATCATTTTTAGTTTAAGATCCGGACATGCACTAATAGGAAGAATATTGTGTTTGATAGGCCTCTCTGATTCTCTCTGATGAGCTCGATATGTGACCAAATTGAAGATAAAGAACACACATTCTCGAAATATGAACGAAGAAGGGTGACAGTATTGATGACCTCGAACTCATCGAAAATTCAGAATTTAATAGCCTCAACTTAGTTATATGCCATGTTGAGAATACTGAAATTTATTAGATCATGTAAATTGGAAAACAATTGAAAGTGAATTCTTGTATGAAAGACTAAATACCTTTTAAAGAACAATAGAGATTATAATGATAAATTATTAATATTATAATTTAAAAATAGATCAGACAAAAATGACAACATCATGTGAGTCAGAAGCCTTAATAATATACAAGATATATTTTTTTTAATGTGGACAAAAGTCCCAAATCTATTTCATCATTAAACAATAATAATATAGCATTTGAGAATCAGTGCTTATCACGTGCAAAGAATATAAATCACGATGCAAATAGATTTCATTGAAGCCAGTTGTAGCACTACTTCAGAGGTTTAAACTCATATTAAGTTTATTTCTATTTTCAGTCATAACTTTTAGCCATAGTGAAATGTTAAATTCAGTTTCCTGAAAAGTTAAGGAGGTAAGAAGTAATGAAACTGTTGAATTCACAACTCCAAAGAATTAATGTTATTAAATTTTAGTCCTTTTAAAGCTGTTAAGTGTCCAATGACACCGTGTGGACTGTAAAACTTAAGCGAAGTGCGAATGTCCAAGATTGTGTTTTTATATCGACAAGGGGAAGGAAAAGACAGGAATGGCCCTTACCTTGATGATGAGGTGACAGCTCCCAGCTCTTCATTCACGGTCTCTTTCCAATGTTAAATGATGACCCTATGGTCTTCACGAAAATCATAATATAATTATATTTATTGTTATTAGCGAGATTTGCTTGTACCAGCCCGACAGAATTTTCAAATATAACAATTGAATGTTTTTATTCAAAACAACGAGGTGCAAATGTGTTCTTTTTTCAAGTGTTTTTATTCATCTTCTTTTGCTTCTTAGGTAAGGGCCTTGATGTGAAAGGAGGGGAATCAGAAGGAAGGAATATTTGGTAAGGAACATGGGTAAAATGGATTAATGTCCTAAAGTTATTTAAACACTAAACAAAAGCTTCATTGCCTTAAAGTTTTTTTTTATTAAATTTCATATTGTAGTTTTTAATTATTTGCCTAAACTCGCGATAATAATGTTTTTTTTTAACATATTTTCTAATTGCGAAGCACGAGACTTTCTGAATCTATGGCATCACGATTTCGGGGTATGTTGTGGTGCTGAATGGAGTGAGTGGCAGGCGAAGATTGGGAGAGGAAGGTTAGTAAGTACGTGGCAATTCAGGCCTAGTCACTTTTAATGAAAGCAATCTTTCGAATAGGCCTTCCATTGATGTAACTCTAAGTGACCTTGGTGTAACTGTAATCAGGAATTGTATTTCAACGAAAGATGCTCCGAGGAACTATTGTCATTGATTCTCTTGGCACCGGTGCAGAGTCGGGCCCACAATTTTACACAGCTGATATTTGTCATATGAGATCGGGCCGTTTCTACGAGTTCAAAAGCTCAGCTGTGGAACGATTTGCCGGCCTCCATTTTACAACATGAGTCTCTTCAAGACCCAGGTTCATTCCTTCCTTTCCCTACTCGCAAGACGATATAACCCATGAGGGAAATTATTTTCCTCTTGGCCTCATGTGTAGAGTAAATGTAAAAATAACGGTGGTAAACTGATAGTATATAATATATATATTGATTGTGTTCGAGAGAAATCGGCTTGGTAAGGTTAGGTTAGGTTAGATTGTATAATCGTTAGTTAGGTTAGCATAAGAAACCCACGTTGCGTTGGATAACATCGCAAAAATTTTATTAAGTTTTTAATTTTTATCGGCAAAACATTCTCTGGTTCCCACAAGGGTTAAGTTAGGTTAGGTTATAGTAAGTAATTTTATTAGTCGTGGCGCTGAACAGGTACAATGTACAGTCGCAATAGAGACTTTCACAATGTGGGAGTCTGGTCCAGCCGATCCAAAAATCGCCTTTTTGATAACTAAAAATCTACAGATACATTTGAAGAATACATTCCCAAAGTTATGGCATCAAATTAGAACTTGTAATATAGTTAGGAGTGGTGCGCGCCAAGCACATAGACGGAGAACGGAGCGATCCAGTTACAAGCGAAAACTTTAAACGCGTTTTTCTCAAAACCACATGTTTTATATGTATAAAATATATACATGAATACATGTATATACATATATTAATTTTCTACAAATATTTATTTAAATTTATTATCATTCGCCCGATCAAGCCGTGCGCATCGACGTCCGCTCCCCACCGCGTTTGGCGCATCACCGGTATTTCAAAATACTGACTGAAATATTTCATGCACTGGCTATGAGAGGAAGAGAGAAATTGTGCGTGCGCACTGCTCTCTCTTGCTTCTATAGTGAGCCCGTTCGCCTCGCAACGCATTTCAATTTCCGTTACACATTCGCCAGCTTACCCCCCCAAGTCAAGCGTGCGTAAAGAGGTATTTACTTCAAAAAATAAATGAAAGAACGATTAATATTAAATATCTATAATTCATAATATTTTTTCTTACAGAATCCATATTCAGTAATAAGAAGATATCACAATAAATCATTTTTCTAATATTCCAGCATTTAAAAATTAACAAAATTGTTCTAAGAATATGGAAAAACAAAATTATAAACTTCTTGTTAAAGCCAAGTAAATAAACGAAATTTTACCATCATTTGACATGAATAAAAACTCTATACAAAAATCTCATTAAATATTTTTTTCACTTACTTTGTAAAAATGACTTAATTACACTAGATAAAAACGTGGGTTAAAATTTGTATTTGTTCTTTAAAAGTTTTTGAAACATTTCACGTCGGAAATTCGTGAAATAATTTCATGATTTTATTTTTTATTCGAAGAAAAAAAGTTTTGAAAATCTTCAATTTAAAAGCTGCAAAATTTAAATAATAATTTAAAATGTCTTCAAATATTTGCCGGGTTCCAAATATTATTTTATTGATGACCGGTAAGAAGCGAGTTCTGGACCCCTAGCACACTCGATCGATAAGGATTGATATGTTAACTTTCGGTAACTTCTCATCGTTTCTGGCATGGCTGCAGATTGCCAACGAATAAGTGACAGTTCACAATGACTAAGTATCCTTTCGATGTCAACTGTTGTTTGTATGTTAGCGAACTGCAGTTGTCCTAGGTAATGATGAGAAGTTATCGAAAGTTATTCTATTAATCCTTATCGATCGAGTGACCTAGGGGGCCTGGTCTAATTGAAGTGTATATGCGCGCAACGCATCCGAATACTAAAATAATATTTATTTATTTAAACGCCATAAAATGCTTTTACATTCAAGTGATACATAAGTTTACAACGATACTAGGGAGAGAAACATATTATGAACAAAATACGTACTCTGAAAAAAATATCTAAATATATCTCAAAAATACCATCAAGTATGTCTATTCATACATACATAGTTTCATTTGCATTCGTTAAATTCTAGAGATCGAAATGTGTACAGTAATTTTGTATTGAGATTATTGAGTATTGTCACCCACAAAACTATACTTGTTCGAAATGGCACTGTAAGTATTTAGAGTTAGGCTGTGTTGAAACAGATCTGCCAGTTATGGGTTTATAATAATTAATAATTTATAAATAATAAAAAATATATTAATTAGATATAATTTAAAAAAAAAAATAAAAAAAGATTAAAATATTACGCATTTATCAGCCCACACTCCTCCGTCTGACAGTTCAGAAATCAGAAGTAAGCAGTTTAGAAGAACAGTTATTAATTATATTTAGGATTTTACTTTAAAAAAAAGAAACAGATTTCTACAAATTAAAAACAATAACCATTTTAAAATGCTAATTTCTGTTGTAACTTCGTCTATTTGTCTGTCACTCTGGTATAATGAGCTCTAGAACTCGGATTTGCTTTATTAAAATTAGAAATGTTTGTTTTGAGAATTCAGACAAGTGACAAAGTACCTACTTAATATACTAATAAAAACCATTATTTAGATTCCTGTCATCATTTTGAGTAAAAAAATGTTAGATGTTTTGAATTTTTATTGTTTTGTTTTTCAACGCAAGGAAAAAATTCTTTCAAATAATGTTACTGGTCAACCGGGCACTCACGGAACGGCCAAACCTCCAATCCGGACCTAACTGTCCAATACCTACTGATTTCAAAAATATTTTTAGTCAGTTAAAAAAAAGAGAACCGAGACCAAAATATCATGCAATTTTATTCACTCCAAATAATCTCAGGAATCACAGATTAAAGTAAGTCTACAACGTCTTTAACATCCTGAATATAATATATGATCATGGTTAATAAGTTTTTTTTTTATTGTTTCAGATTCAAAATATATCTCAAAATGGCATTCAAAAAAGACGGCAAAGACATCAGCGATTTCAAATCGTCAAACAAAAGCATAAACTATACCAAAATCGCAGCATCTCTTGACTTTCAAAATGAAGAACAATTCGTTGAGACCAAACTCTACAAAAGAAGATGGCTGATTTTGGTAGTTTTTGTTTTATATGCCGCCAGCAGTTTCATGCAATGGTTCCAGTACTCCATCATCAGCAATGTGATTGAGAGTTATTATTCCGTCAGCTCTTGGGCGGTGAAGATGACATCTATGATCTTTATGCTAACTTATCTGCCCTTGGCGTTCCCAGTGTCGTATTTTATGGACAAATTGGTGAGATTTCCGGTTAATTTGTCTTATTGATTGACCGTAGAGAAGTCCTGTTCTGACTTGACCACTTTGTATCTGTCTATCTGTAAACTGTATCTGTTTTGGTTAATAACTTTATTTGTTAAATGACTTATTTCTAAAATCTAAAGCAAATATATTTAGATTATATGCGCCCAAAACTAGTTATACATGTTTTATCACATAATTTTATGAACTCACTGAATTTTGGAAACTATTTCAAAATTCATACAAATTCGAAAAAGTATTCCTGTGTGTGTGCGCACCTCCACACATCGCAATGGATTTTTATTCCCAGAACTGGTGACAATAGAAACTATAAGTAACTAACCGTTGTACATATTATCGCAAATAAGAAATAAGGATGATGCTTAAATTTAACACTATCAATTTGTGCTTCATCTTCATCTTTTGCAAGAACTCTCTAACCGGGTTCTGACGGTGGACGTGTATAAAATATGTTGGTGTATCCTTGCAAATAATGTTGGTGTAACCTTGCAAAATAAAGTTCCAGCTCTTCTGAGCTCCATTGGAAACCACTATATTTCTTACATGTGTTATCAATGTTAAAACATTTGTGATGCATATTTTCCACTTAGTTTAGTCTTTCAAATTTAGTAATTAACAAAAATACTGATATTGTTTTTCACGTGTTTATTTCTGTGATTGCTGCAGACACATCCGTCTACGAATGTATATTTTTGTATTTTAATTTGTTTTATTTTATTCACAAGAATGTTCTATAAATATCCTGTTTGTGTCTCAAATAAATAAAATAAATAAAACATGTTTTACAATGAGCGGCTTCATCGGATCTATGTTTTTCGCTTTGTACAAATTTCCGAAAACAGCTTTTCGGCTCTGTCCAAATTTGGACCGCTACAATTTACATATTGTTTTCACCAATAAGAGAGTCGACTAAAATTTAATTAAGTCATCGGGTGTACAACTATTGTGATGTAAGGAAAAGATGGAAATACAGTGAATTATAATTACACATTAAAAATGTTGATTAATTATTTTCAGGATTTGAGAATATCAGCACTTATAGGTGTAATAGGCACTGCCGTTGGTTCCTGGGTAAAAGTGTTCTCAGTGGCTCCAACCAGATTTCCAGTGACCTTTGCAGGTCAGACCATTATCGCCCTCTCCCAACTGTTCATCATCAATGTGCCTCCGAAGCTGGCTGCTGTATGGTTCGGGGAATCAGAAGTAAGTTGTCAAAGACCCACAATGGTATCCCTATTAACTCTTCTTCAAGCAGCTGAATTAAATAACGAACTCAGTATCTTTTTTTAATCTGTGTATTGTGAACTTGCATGAAGTATATTGTTAGGAATACCCAAATAGCTCAATTATTAAATCAAAGGAATGATTATCGGTCGTCAGAAAAATTCTTAAAATTCTGTCGTCATGCGTAATTTTTTAATATGCGAGACCCTTTGATCTCTCCAGATGGTCTGTCTCGACCCAACGCTTTGCACCGCAGTGGAAAGAATGGATTCTTATGTCACTCCTGGATACACTGACCATTCCTTATACTTCTTTTCTTGCCAAAACTTCCTATCCTTCCTTTACTTAAAAATACCCTCCATACTGCATCCACAAAGAAAATGTATTCATAATAGATAACTTTTAAAAATAAGACAAGGTACCATGTTGCTTGATTCATGAAATGAAATTAATTGATCCAAAAATTCTGGTTCTAAAGTAGTTGGTCTAAAATTTCTATTATTTAAATACATGTATAGGTACAAAAATAAAGTTTTTAAGGTACATTATTTACATAATCATTTCACGCAGTTGAGCCCCAGACGACGAATGTAAACGATGAAAAAGTTTTTGCAATAAAGAAAGCAAAAAAAGAGGAAAAAATTAAATTTCAAAGATTTTAGAATAGTTCATACTCTAATTAGTCGGAAACTGCAGGTATCAAAATTAATCAATTTAAAATTATATATATTTTATGCAAAACTCCATCACCATCTTCATTCTTATATATTGTAATTGATTACTTTCTTTCCTTTGAAGGTTTCTACAGCATGCAGCATTGCGATATGGGGCAGTCAATTTGGCATTGCATCTGGATTTTTCTTCTCTCCTTTGTTGGTCGCCAATTCCGAATCTTTTGAGTCCATTGGTAGTGATCTCTTCAACATGTTCCTGTACGTCGCCATCTTTTCTACTATTATGACAGTGGCTGTAATAGCGGGTAAGGGACATAACACTAATAATATATTATAGTTATATGACTAAAATGCAGTTGTATTGATACAAATAATATTTCAAAGTCTTCTATTATCTTTTCTGCTTTGTAATGCAAACTTCGTTACTTTGTTCATTAAAATGATGATGTTTCTGACTAGTAAGGCTTCACGTTATCCACCGTTGCCACCTTCAATCTGAAACTAAAATATTACTAGTTTTTTAACCTCTGGATAAGTGCGGGAACCATTTATTGTATAACAAAGACTTCTGCGTCATAAGTCACCCCAAGAAATTCGCTACATTTGGTGATTTAGCGCAGGGCGAGGTTTTTCTGGTCTTTGCGGCGGATTTGTCTACCCACCAACGCATGGCACGCTGGATCTAAAGAGAGGTTGAGGGGTCCTTTTGGCCTCTCTTTTTCATAGATTTTTCAGTCAATTTATTTTGGTTATTTTGGATAATATATAGGGTTGTGCATTCGTAAATTTATTTCGGTCTTCATTGTTATCTTTCTGTAAATTTTTTTTCTTAAGTTTAATTGGGTTATCTACCAATATTTTTTTCTTTGCAGCATAGCCTGCCTATTTATTTCTGCCATTTTTCTCGCAATGTCAGTGAGAATGAAGCAATTTCAAATTGTATGTAGGGTCCAGCTGATTTACAGAATTTGAACAATTAATTTTAAGGTAATAATATACCAAAATTAATTTTCAAGTCCTTTGAACCATCTATTCAAGTTCTGTTATTATTTTCGTTATTTGAAATAACTGCTCCATAACTTGAATAGAATTTCTCAAAACTACAAAAATAACTTGAAAAATTGTCCACATTCTGTGAAACAACTGTCCTTAAACCGTATCTTTATATATAAAAATCTCGGGTCACAATGTTTGTCCAGGATAAACTCCGGAACTACTAAACCGATTTTGATGAAATTTGGTTTACTGTGTGTAATTTGATCCAACTTAAAAGGTATGATAGTTTTTTTTCTCAATTATAGACCTCAATATTTACTATTGTGAATTAAATGTTTGTTATGGGACAATGATTTGAAATTATTTGTAAGTTCCATAAGTTTCTGACAGATGGCGGTGTGAGTTAATTTATTAACACAACACTTGGTTATCTAAGGTAGGTAACCTTCCATTAGATGGCGTTGTGTTTCGTTAGCCACAGCAACGCGTGGGCGGGTCAGCTAGTAGGATATATAAAAAAATATGTAACCATAGTTTCCTAAGTATTCCTCGCGGAATGCTCGGAACCTTCTTCACAACCATGCTGTTTTTTTTTTCATTTTTTGAAGTGTGTATTACACTAATATGTAAACGCCGGTCTCTTGCGACCAATTTCACAAACAATTCCTCAATAATTACCATAAACATGGGGCAGGGTAACAACGTTTGTTGTTTTCCATGGGCCACGGAAAGCAAAAACATTGAGGTCCCGACCTAACTATCCACAAAGTGTGTACACATTTTCGCCGGAGGAGACGCCGCTTAAGCCGTACATTGCTTATAACTGATGGTTTGCTGTAGCACATAGCATGAATACGAATAAAACACTTCATCAGTATTTCAGGCCAGACCCGCTGTGCCCCCCAGTCATGCCCAGGCCATCCTCATCCTGGCTCCGGAAAAAAATCCCAGCTACCTTCACAGCCTGAAGAAGTTGCTCCTTAATAGGGACTTCATATTCCTCTTCACGTCCAATGGCATCAATAATGGGTGCTTCAGCGCCATGTCGACTATGCTTAATCAGATATTTTTATTTTATTTTCCAGTAAGTAAATATTAATTTATAAAGTTCTTACTTAGTTAGATGAGAATAGAGCAGTAACAATCTTACTAATATTATAAACGCGAAAGTTTATATGGATGTATGTATGTTTGTTACTCTTTTACGCAAAATTTACTGAATGGATTTTAATGAAACTTTACAATAATATTGTTCATACATCAGAATAACATATAGGCTATAATTTATAAAGCTAGCTATTTATTTTCAATGTATTGAAAATAATTATTATTATTGTTTAATAGAAAATGTCACTCTTTGAGAATCACATTTTGCAATGATTGTTAAATCAAAATTCTATTTTAGAAAATATTTAAATTAGTGAATTTATTTGAAGTACTCGCCTAATACTTTGAATCGAATGAAGAATTATAGATAGATAGACCTAGGAAAATAAAATAGATTACTCGAAGTACTAATCCTTCACAGACAAGTCGCGGGCAGAAGCTAGTATGTAATAAGTCAGGAACACAAGGAAAAGACAGACATTAATTGGAAGGTGTGATTTTTGCTACTCAAATGAAAGAAAGTAGGTATATAGGTATTGTATTGACAAACAGATATCAGGGAGGTAGCAAACACTCGTAAACTAGCCATGATAGAGTGTTGAGCATCTGACTGCCGATGCGTAGGTACCTAATGGGTTCAAATATCGAGATGGTCAAAAAAAATCTATATAACTTTGCAATTAGGTACACATTTTCTTAGTTCTCCTCACCATGTGAAACTGTGCTGGAAAGAAGATTTTCAGCGGCTTCTATAGTTTATCTTTAAGTTAGTTAAAACTAGTCAGTTTTTTCTGATAACTAGTCAATGGCTTAATGTTGTTATTCATTGATTGAATTTGTTTGATATTGGTGGGAGTTTATTGTATAACTTTAGAGATAAACTTTGTTTACCATATCTCTTTCACGTTTATGCTGTGGGTATATTTTTTACTTCGTTGCAAAGTTGACCAAACTATCAGTACTCTCATAAATCTTAGTACGTCTTGCTTGAGATAGCTTTTACTGTGTTTAGTGACTAAATGTTATGATCGTAGTAATTTTTTAACTTCCATATTCATTTTCATATTTACTGCTGTTTCTCCTCTCCTAATTGATGAAGCATCATGAATTTTAATGTGGTGAATGCTATAGTCCCACTGTCTCCGATAGTTAATATTTGTATGCAAAGACATAAAAAAGAAGACTGTGAAGGCCTTATAATTTATTAAAAGTGTTCTATGTTTATTTCATTATCAGTTTTACGTGAAGCAGTAGCGTGAAATTGTTTCAACTAGTTTGGCAACATCATAAAAACAATTTCCCAACTTTTAGGACGGCCAGATTGACCCCGGCACAGTCGGGGTTATAATAGTCGTGGGGGGCATGATTGGCTCAGTGGTCTGCGGGGCAATAATGGACAAAACCAAGAAGTACAAGGAGGTGGCTTTTGCAGTCTATTTCCTCGCAGCCGTTACCATGGTGGGATATACTTTTGCCCTGATATCGCCGAATAAAATGATCATTTATGGATTGGCTTGGACATTGGGGTGAGTTCAGTATTAGTTATTTCGTTTAATTGTTTTTACCTTGTTTGACTAGATTTCTAATTTTCTTTGCTCTGTAGCATGGTTGAGGTTCAATGTTTTTTTTCAATGAAAACTGATACTTTCATTTGATTATTTTTTCAAAATTATCTCTTTTGTGGACAACATCAAAAAAATGTTTTTTTTATGATGCCATTATAGCTATTTTCCCACAGCGATAAGCATATAGAATGTAATGCAACATAACATTATTTTTAAAAACTTCTTGTTCAATTCACACGCAAACACCATTTCATATTGTCATGGTGTCAAAATATGGATAATGTTATTCCGACTCCATGTCCCGACTCAAGAATTATTTTTTTTTTAATTATCTCATTCGTAATGCATCTTTGATGTACAACTTACATCCATCCACAATAGTTGAGAGTTTCAAGCCATGCTCCCTCACTTCATTTTGCTACGTTTTACAAATTATAACTGATTCCAGTCCTCCATTAAATAATAAATGTACTTCATTCACTCTTCTGGCAATGTTCTCCTTAACTTTCCTACCTCTCCCAAAATATAATTCCCAAGATCACAAACTCAAAGGAATCACCGCTTATAAACACGTCTTTAGTGGTAACGATCCTTGGATATGAATTTGAAAACCGCTGGTTTATATCCCGGCTTGCGTAAGTACATTTTATTTGGTAATTTTGTGATAGTTCACAATTGCGATCATTTAAAATAATATATAATGCGGCATGTTCCAGAGTGATAGACACTTCGAACATCGACCTGGTGAAATACCACCTCACAGAATCAAAATGTTACTTAAAATTGCATTAGCCGTGTTTGGTGACCAGATCTGATCCCCACCTTCATATTGATCCCCATCTCCTTATCTTCCCCGCTGCCTTAAACTTCACATCACACCCCGATTGAGGATGCCTAGTGTTACTAGTTCCTGAAGATTGGGAGCAGTTGGGACTCCTTTATTTGCCCGAACAGCAGTCTCGTGAAAATCTGGCCACACTAACTCGAATTATTTTTGATTCACAATTAAACCAATACCACTATAATTGTTCTAGATTCTTCCTTCTCGGATACACTCCAGTGGGCTACGAATTCGCCTCTGAACTGACATACCCAGAATCAGAAGTCACCGTTGCCACTATCCTGAACACTATGAACATGCTTGCTGGTATCCTATTCACAGTCATCTTCGACTTCACGTTCGAGTGGTATGGAGAGTTCTGGTCTAACATCGCTGCAGCTGTGACTCTGGTTTTGGGAACCGGTTTGACCATGATGATTAGACCGAATCTCAAAAGACAGCAAGCGCAGAAGTTGAGAAGTGATAAGATTGTGTTGAGAGATGTTATTGAAAATGATAAATAGCAAATTGAGGTGATGTGAGTTTTGATGTGTATTTTTATTAAATAAAATGATGAGATTTTTTCTTGCTACACTTAATTGAATAAAACATATTGGGTAAAAGTGCTAGATGTTCTCACAATCGCTTTGGTGAGAATTTTAGTGAAAATGACATGCGTCATATTTTGTGAACGGGTCTGAATATTTTAATTATTTTTACATAAAAGTGATGATTTACATGACATCATAAGTACGCAATATACACAGGAGGACATCTGTATTCTACAGGATTTGAAATTTGCGAGGCGAGTATGGGTACCGCCGCCCCTAGTACATTTATTGGATAAACAACGCCTATGCTACAGGTCACCCCATGTGGTTCACTAGGTGCTGGTCATGGGGTGAGGTTTATCTAGGTCTTAGCCGCGAATGCGTTTGCCCACTTACTGTGAAACAAGCCGGATCAGGAGAGACTGGTTAAGGGAGATTATTTTGTCTTTGCCTTTGCCGAGATATATTGCCTTGGATCGCGGTGGCAGAGATGGGTTCATTGGTCCTTTACTCTTGGACTCACTGACCTCGAGATTCCTACTCACCCTTATCCTTCCCAGAACTTATTAACTGCAATTAATTATTATTAATTTATTGCTGCATTAACTGTAAACCTCATTATCATAATTATTATATTATCAGTAAATGTACTTCATTACCCATATAATCTGCATACTTCACCCGCCATAACACAGGGACATCCCTAGCATGGCGGGCGAAATAACACAATATGTACACTTTGTATAAAATTCTTTAATAAATAAATAAATAAATAAACTTTATCTCCTTCCTTTTTTTTGAAAAGACCATTTACACTGCATCTTTAAAGATGTCATAGGCCCTGATGGAAATTATTTTACTCTGGGCCTCATGTGTGGAGTTATTGTAAAAAATGTATTATGTACAATGAGAATGCATTGAAAAATTATAACAATATATTAAAAACAATCGAAATTATACTAAGAAAAATAATAATAAGTAGAAAAAATTAAATTATAATATAAAGATAATTTAATAATTACAAGGTAATTTGTAACCTTCCTCTCTCACATATCCTTTCTCTCCCCAATTCTAGCTCACAACATTCCCAAATTGAGGATCCCATAGTCCCACAGGCTCTCGGAAGTTCTTTTTCGACTTTTGTGCATAAGTTTCAAAAAAGCATCCTTTTCGCAAATTATAAAAATAATATTATATCTGTAGGGGAAATAGCTTGAACGAAGGTTCGAATTACATAGTCAAGCACAGTAGTAGGTATAAGAGAAATACGGTGTGTTGGATAATGGTAGGTTACCGCGATGGCAAAATATCTCGTGATGTGTAGTCGCAAGGGGCATAAATTCCATGAATTACAAAACATTTCAAAAATTGTTTCACGTCCCTGGTGTAAATCTGTAAGATACGCAGATCTTTCGGGTATTAGTCATATATTAATAATGAAGGTCACACTCAGACGTTTATCGATCCCTAGCATACTCGAACCCGATAAAGATTGATAGGATAACTTTCGGTAACTTCTCATCGTTCCCTAGGACAACTGCAGATTGCTATTGTACAATGTAACAGTTAATGTCGAATATATTAAGGACACTTAATCATTGTGATCTGTTAATTCGCTGGCGGTTTGCAATCTTGCTAGGAACGATGAGAAGTTACCGAAAGTTATCCTATCAATCCTAGCCAGAGATCTACTGATTCATAACAATAGTTGATCTTAAATTTAGTAGGCGCTTCGTCTATTGAACAGAGATAAGAAAGAAGACGAACAACCGCATTTGGGTCGATGCAATAGATTCCTTTTAAATCTTCAGGGGGTCAAGCCAAGATAAATCGGTAACTTTACAATATCTGGGGTGCTAGAATAGTCCATCGATAAGGATCGGTAGGATAATTGTCGGTAACTTCTCATCGTTCCCTAGGACAACTGCAGATCGCTAACGTACAAACAACAGTTGATATCGAATATATTAGGGACACTTAGTCATTGTGAACTGTCACCTATTCGTTTGCGATCTGCAGTTGTTCTAGGGAACGATGAGAAGTTACCGACAATTATCCTACCGATCCTTATCGATGGACTATGCTAGCACCCCAGATCGATATGCGTAATTTTCCACCATTTTATATCGATATACCTAACACGGTTTCTCTGTTAACAGCCGAACTTATACTAAAATGGAATAAATAAGAAATCGATATACGCTGGCCACACTGGCGGTTCTGACCACGAATTCACATTCCGAAACGTCAAATGCCAATCAAATACGTAAAAAATGTAATAATTTGCCAATGTTGAATTGAAATACTAACCTAAATGTGAATTTGTAATCCGCATTTATTTGTTGACACTTAACGGGAATTAAAGTGTTAATGAGGTCTTTAACCACTTGAGCGACAGAGCAATTTAAATCATTTTCCTGGGATTGCTAAAGAAAAAATTTCCGCCCAGATTAAAAAATCATACCTCCGAACTTGAATATGGAGACATACAAACTGATAATAGTTCTGTATAGCCAATGAATTCACCTAAATTTTGTTTATTATCACATATTCGTAGGATTTATAAAATAAATATTATTAAATCGTAACATTTTAAATAATCTACAGAATTTTTATTTAGTTTTATTTTGAATGTACAACACATTATATAGTGGCTCTAATAAAAATTAAAAAATTTAAAATTTGCCACTTTTCGGCAACAAAGCTATTTGTGGTTGTAGAAATAGTGCCATATTGTGGCAAAAAGCCCTCGAGTGGTTATTCATATTTCAACCATTTTCGTTTCTCAAAAATCGAACGGAATAAATTGATTGCGTCTCAGATGCATTATCTAAGTCTATCGATCGCTTAAACGACCTTTTTCCAGCTAAGAGCTTCGTTAGTTCAATCCGTTCATTGAATAATCAATTAAGTTTGTATAACGAACGACATTATTCAAAAATATAAGTATTTTGACAACCGAAACTTATCTGGTACTATGAAAACCGCGCTACAATTTATCAATCGTCGGTCGGAATATCTGCTAACAATCATTGACCTTGAGCGCAAATATATATATATATATATATATAAGTGACCATAGATGTATCGATATCGTATTGATATAGGGGAGGTCGTCAAAAGCGTAAATAATAAAAAAAGTTAGCAGGTCAATAAAATTTTGTATTTTTTCTTTTGTAGTTATTTGGGTAAATGATTAAACAATCACAGATTTTGAAATGCCCTCCCTAATTAGACAAAACATAGATCAAATAACTCCGGGAGATGAGACACGGGAATGTGAGATATTCGCCAAAAAATAAAATCAAAAGGTACTGATTAATATTTTAAAATGGCAGAGCGATAAAACGAAAAAGCCCTCATCACAGGGGTGGATAATTCTACGAATTCGAAACAATACAGAATACAGCCTTTGGTGCTTGAAAATATTGGATCCTTCCAACTTCCTAGGGGTCTCATTAAATCATTTATTTTCATCCCGCCATTCGCTCTGGCCGTTCCGAGTTAATAGGATCAGAAACTTAGCTTAATGAAAACGGCTTTTTATATTTCCTTTCAGAAATACGTAGAATTTTATCTTTATAGCTGCTTTAATTTTTTCCCGGTAGGTAAGAAGAAGGAAATAATGAGTTAAAAGGTTTTGAAGTACTCGACTATTTAAATCTGGTGTCCGAATAAGTTTAAAGTCGTTAAAAGCAACCTTTCGATTCTAATTTGTATGGTGGTCTTTCACAAGAGCGATATTAAAAGTATCTACCGCTCTGTAACGAGCCCCAAATGTAAAAGCTACAACTATTACAATTTTTTGTACAAATTTCATAACGCCAGAGCTCACCAGTATATATAGAAATATTCGCAGGCGTGCGCACAACAACTCCCAAAGATTCATCTAAATCAAATGAATTTTTTTTATTTTTTTTTTTATTAAAACATATTTAGAGTTACAATATTTACAACATAATATAGATAAAACATTTGAATCACTCTCTTAATAAAGCAGTTTCTTGTTTTGAGGAGAGGACAACTATATAGACAACTATAGTGTAGGAAATAATTTCATAACGCTAGAGCTCACTTTCTTTATATGGAAACCATTCAGGGTATGCACAAATCAAATCCAAGTTTCATCGCAATCGGTTAAACGATTTAGGAACTCGTAAGGGACAAACATTTTTTATATGTTAAGATCACACATGAAAAAAATGCAGTCAGCTGTGGTAATTTTTCTTTATTAGCTTACTTGGTGATAGTTCATTGTCTAACGCCGAGTAACCTGTATTCCATTTTACTTTCAACGAAGTATTATAATATATTTACGTAGATGAAGCATTAATATAATTATTTCTAGATTGTATTTTATAATGCACAATGTCACTTAATTGCTCTAACGCCACGCTTCTTTACTGTTAAGTTAGAAAAAAAGGCGTAAAATTTTTAATTTACTAAAAATTTTTAATATTAACAATGACTTATTTGCAAGTTTTGAAATGCGGCCCATTTCCTTTTGACGTAATTGTTCATCTGTAAAATTAGTTTATCACTAAGTTAAAAAGTTCGTGATTTATTTTTCTTATGTTTTTTTTCGTTTCATTTCTCATATTAATGTTATTATTTTTAGAACTACTGATTTTTTAAATTCTTATTTGAAATAAAAACATTCACCAAGTTATGGCTAGTCAATCACTAAATTACCTCATATCACGTTGTTACCTCTGTTTTGACCTGCGTTTTAACACTTTTTTGTGATTCTAAGATATCGTTCACAAAAAAAAAACCGTTGAATATTTGTAGTTTCTTTTCGAAATCCTTAGTATTACCAGGTTAACTTAGTTAACCACTGGAGCGACAGAGCAATTAAAATATTTTTTCTCGGATTGCTAAAGGAAATTTTTCCGCCACATTAAAAAAATCATACCTCCGAATTTGAATATGGAGACATACAAACTGATTATGGTTCTATATAGCCAATGTATTCCCCTATATTTTGTCTATTATCACATATTTGAAGGACTTATAAAAAAAATCATTTTAAAGAATCTAGAGAATATTTATTTTGTTATATTTTGAATGTACAATAAATTATATAGTCGTTTTCATAAAAAAAAAAACTGAAAATTTGCCACATTTTGGCAACAAAGCAATCTGAGGTTTTGGAAATAGTGCCATAATATGGCAAAAAGCGCTCAAGTGGTTAACTCTATGACTCAAATGATTTAACTTTTTACAAAGACTGCGTGACCTCTGGATTCATAGCAAATAAGCTTAATAAAGGGTTGCCCGGTTCCTATGTTTAAAAAAGACACTCTAACTCCAAACCAAGCCTTACAAAGAAACAATATAATCATTATCCCTTCCATGACATATTTTATTAAGTTAAGCTTATTAGTATAATTACCATCATTAGAATCGGACTGAACAAGGACTTATCATAAATAATAATTCTGATTACTGACTGATTATCCCAATAAAGGCCCACGGCAATAAAGGAAAGGTAACATGCAAGCCTTCCGGATTACCCGCGACCACCCCACGACACAAATGCGTCAATATCTGGAATGGAATTACGATTATCTGATTGTTTGATAGTAATGTTATTATTCCTAGCCAGTTCCATCGCATGACGGTTTATGGCTGTAATGGGTGCTAATGCTGGTTAACTTGGGGGGAAGGTAACAAAAGCAGACTTGTCCACGCTATACGAACGAAGAACAAGGTATTGGTTGAAGTAATGGATGATTTGGGATGTAATAATTTTATCAGACTGAGCAAATAATAAGCATTTTATCATTTAATACAAACGACACTTCTTAGAAACTCCACGCGTAGTAAAAAAAAATGAGATTCTATATCTGAATATTTCGAAGTGTATAACTCGGTGTTCCACAGGAAACTGTTTTGGAACCACTCCAATATAATACACGAAGAAAAATGAACTGTTAAAAACGGGACTGAAGTTCTTACGAACAAATTAACAGTGATTCAATGTTTATTGGTGGTAAAATACGTACGAAATTACGTATACCAACAAATTATTCTTAATGTTCCCGCCAATAAACATTGAAACCCTGTTAATTTGTTCGTAAGAACTTCAGTCCCGTTTTTAACTGTTTTTACTATAAAAATGATCGTTTTTTCTATTAAAATGTCCGTTTTTTCTATTAAAATGATCGTTTTTTTCAAATAACATTTTTCTCCGTGTATTTACAAGATTGCGATATTTAGTGGGTTTAAAGAAAATGTTTTTTAAGAAACATTGAATACATAGGCCGTCTTTCTCCCCAGTACACCTACCGTGTTTCCGGTATGTTTTAACTCCAAGCCCCCAGGTTGTTTTAGCGGTACAATTTCAATTCATCTAGAACTACCTTCCATGAATTAATTTCTGAACCTTGCTACCCCTATCACCAATAACTTTGTATCAAAAATGGCCAATGCACGATGATAAATTCCAGGAATCTCCCTGCAAGATACATAAACTAACGTATAGACTAACCAGAAGCAAGTCAAAGGTAGAGAGAGAAGCGTAAAAATAGCCCGAACAAGGACAAGCTTTATATCCTAATAAATATACTTGTAACAAATAATTAATTATATAAGTGGCGTTCTCACCTCAAAAATTATGGTCAAGATATGCTTATACGAATTATGAAACGTGCACTCACCTGAAGGAAATGCTTTCCTGCAGTAGTATTGGCAATATATCCATGTAATATGAACTGATCCAAATATTTATCCATCAGGTGGCGCATTTTGTCAATTAATTATGTTGTGAAGGAAGAATTTTGTAACTTGAATCTATCTGTTCTCCCGGATAACCAAATTGGTAAACAATATAATTGAACACCGATAAAGAGGCAAAAACAATTCTTGTATTGACCTACTTTACATCCAAAATAGACTAACTGCCATTTGCCGTGTATTTGAGTAAATACCTACCAGATTAGTGCAGGTTATAAATACATAGAGGTATGAAACTCAATCTTTGACGTACTTAAAACTCATACGTAATTATGAATTAACCATAATAAAATTAAATTATATATTTTGGTTCTTAACCAGTAGCCGACGTAGCGCAATCTTCAAACTCTTGCGGGACACACTGGACACGTAGCGCCGCTAACAGATAATCATTGTAATTTCTAATCCCGAAATTTTAATGACCGAAAAATTTCTAATAATCGAAACGTTTTTTTTGTACAGTGCCAGGGAACATTTATCCCTCCTTCTACGTAAACTGTAGAGGTGCATAAATGAGGAGATAATCTTTTCTATCCTTTGATAGGGCTGCCTGAAAATTTTACAATAATTTATATTTTACAGTTCTTGTCTAAAATTACTTTTGAAACCTGAAGATATCATTTAGCAGCACCATACTTCTTTTCATGCTATGCTGGGGCAGAACGTCCGTTCTGCTATGTGGAATACAGAGCAAGTCGTGGTGGCGACCCTGGCGGTAGTTTTTCGGTGCGAATAATTTACATCAAAATATTTATAGCGATATTCTTTAAAAAAATTAAATATCAGGTTCTGTAATGGCTTCAATAAGTCAAACACGAACGGTGACAATATTTTTAGTCTAAAAAATATTTAAAAAAATACAATGATATCAGCATTCATTTCTTAATCGTCGACCTTTTATTTTTCAGATCGCGCTGTGTCTTAACAAATATCTTTTATTCCAGCAAATTAATCGATTACTAGACTGTACATTAACGAAAATAATATGAATGAATTATAATCGATTAAACGATTAGTAACCTAGTTAGATTTGTTGTGAAATATCATTACGATGACTTAATTTTTATTCGATATAATTAAGAATCGAAATGTTTCGCGTTTTAAAATATGCACGAGTTTGACGATTACTAGCTTCTAATAGATTAGTAAACTTCATAGCTTAGACATGTTGCTGCGAGCTGAAAATTTGCGAGTTGATCTAATTTTTTTTATATGTATTGTACCGATGATGCTATAGGTTTTTTTTCTAGATTTTCAATCTTTCGAAAAGAAATCGATTTTGATGCAAGACATTTTTAAACGGTAAGAGAATACCGGAAATTAGTCATTTTTAAATCAAATTCTAGACGTATTGACTTTTTTTTACAAAAAACCATAAATTGAATTTGAAATATTTTCGCAGTTTTAAAATTTTGAAAAACTAAGTTTGTTTTTAATATACTAAGGTTATGCCGTTGGTCGTTGGCAGATTTGTTCAATGTTCAAACGATAGATTCTATTAAACAACCCAAATTTCAAATCATACAATAAAATAAATCAAAACATAATCTGGTAAACACAGTTTTCAGAATTTTAATTTTAGTTAAATTAAAATTATTAAAAAATAAATCCGAGAACGTGTTTTGTGACAAAAATACCTCAGTTTTTCTATTTATTTAAGGCCTTACAAACTAAAATATTTCTGTTTTTTTTACACACTTATTTTGCTTAGACATTATTGAAAACTCATAAATACTTATGACCAAAAAATACTTACAAGAAGTACACGATATTTAATAATTTATCATCGTGCGTTTTGAACATTTTTATTGCTTACTTGAATGTTGGCATAATGAAATAAATCGATATAAAATTTTTTATCTAAAAAAATTGATACGGGAAATAATTAATCTTTCTCATTGGAACCTCCCTGTACAGTTGCAAGGATTTTTAACTTTTATTCTCAGCCATTGGTCAATCGTTCTTAATATGTTAAAACGTAATTATTGTATTCTTAGAAGAATTTAATGTCACATTTCTCTAGTCATAAAATTAACAGCTTAGTTCCGTGGCAAATAGATAAGATTTTATCTGACGAGAGTTTACCGGTGTAAATAAGCAATTAGATATTGCACATATAAGAGATTAGAATAATGAAATCAATCTAAAATAAGGCTTGTTCACTTCCTTTCGGAGAGACTGCTTTTTCATATAACCTGTACCCCTTTTCCTCTACGCTTTTCTTAATTGGTAGTGCCAAAGTCCAATTAATTTTGGGTTTTGCGAATATTATCTAATACTACTTTATACTTTACTTAATCTATTTTCTCTTAATTTACACTGAGATTAACTTCTGGACAAATTTAAGAGAGACAATGGTCGATTCAAAGGTAAAAAGTGGCCTAAATTTTAATGAATTTGCTACAGTTAATTCCATAGATCTCAATGAATAACATTTCTTCCGTAAAAGCACAAAAATTTGGTGACTTGTAATCTCACGCAAATTAGTTACACTTAAATAAATGGCGTATAAGAACAAATGTGTTTTTTATCATTTTCTGTAGGTACTGTGGGATTCTTGTTGTATTTATTTTTTTAATGCCTTACCTGTTCATTTAATGTTTCAATCTTTTCATTGTTGTGCTGGTTATGTCACCAAAATGTATCAGTAAACTGAATCGATGTAACTGGTAATTGGTTTTTTGTTAGAGTTATTTATCCAATCATTTCAATGTACTTCCTATTTATTTTCTGAATTTTGCACACAGTTCAGGCAATGATTTGGTTTGCGATTTGCAGCTTTTCTCCATGATAACTCAATATTTTTAAATGATAAACTAATGTTTAAGACAAGATTTTATGCATAGCACAAAGGGTAACATTATTATAAGCAATAATTATTAGCCTGAAACACTCATCCATATTGAAAAAACTTCCCGAGAAAAGAAGTCCCGACGGCGGCATGTATCTTTTCTCAGGAGGTTTTTCAATATGGATGAGTGTTTCAGGCTAATAATTATTGCTTATAATAATTGTTACTCAATATTTTCTTTAACTCGGTCATTTTGTCTAAGTTTTGTCGTTCCTGCATTCACACAAGGTGCTTGAAATTGTCATTTTGTTGTCGTATAAAGTCAAGATTTGAAGGAATTTAATGTATCACTAACAATTTTGGTATATGTAAATTTGTGGAAGGCTGCACGGAGAAAAATATAATTCGAAAGTACGATCATTTCATTCGTAAAAACGGGACTGAAGTTCTTACGAACAAATTATCAGTGTTTCAATGTTTATTGAAGGGAAAATCTAAGAATAATTTGTTGGTATACGTACGAAATTACGTTTACCAACAAATTGTTGTTACATGTTTCCACCAATAAACATTGAAAGCCTGTTAATTTGTTCGTAAGAACTTCAGTCCCGTTTTTAACCGTTTTTACGAATAAAATGATCATATTTTAGAATAACATTTTTTTCTGTGTGGACATATGGTTCATCTTTCCGTTAAATTTATTGATAATTAGAGATTTTTCAAGTTTTCATTCAAGAAGTAGTTCAGAGTTAAGAGCAGTGAATTTTATTACATTTCCTATCATTTCATCACATATCATCGCATTTCACATTTCATCAGATGTCATCAAAGTTCATTAGACATCATTAGCTTTCATCAAACTTCTTTAGTTATAATCAGATATATAAATGTTATTAAATTTCATTGGATTTTATTACAATTAATCGGATTTCATCATAGTTCATCTGATTTCATCACAGTTCATCAGATTTCATTGCAATTCATCGGACTACATCAGATTTTTTCGGAGATCCATAAATTTAAACCCATGTCTTTACTAATGAATCAATTTACTTGATCAATATTTATTGCAATTTATCAGATTTCATTGCATTGTACCGGATTTAAATGTTTTTTTTTTCTTTTTTTTTTCTTAACATGTTATTATTCTGACGAAGAAACTATCGGTTTTGAAACATGTAGATATTATAACATTGATTATAGTGGTTTACACAAAAATTAATTTGTTTCATTTAGATTTAAATTTTCTTTAATCTCCATCTCATATTTCATCATATTTCGCTCACCGTTCGCCCTTTCTGGACAACCAATGATTCGGCGTGTCTCTTTTGTTGTGTATCACGACCGCCTTCATGTTAAATCGTCATTTCACGGTGCCCGGCGTCGCCCATGTCTGTTAGTGGCCGCATTGCGTGCTCCCAGCCACGCGCGATCGCACTTATCCGTCATTGTTACAAAACCCATTCTACTGTGATAACTCATCGGTACATTGGTAGGTTTTGGAATTTCTTTTAATGCCTGTTTTCTGCAGATGTTCGGTTGTATCTGGTACTAATGAAGAGAGTGGTTATGAGAGTTTCGTAGATTTTATACAACGATAAGCTACTATAAACAACTCAACAAATTTCATTTTGCAATGTTGTAGCTAACACACAAACCTAATGACATATTTATAAGGTTTTTAAAAAAGCCTTCTAACTTGGATGTAGGTAGTTCATTATCCTCTTGGTAAAAGACTTCTTCTTCAATGGCGTTACAGCCCATTTCATGAAATTTTACATTTTTGAGAGCGTGCAGTCTGGACTTTTATTTGAATTATTTGGCAAATGAATTTAAATATGCAATTTGTGAAAAATGTAAATTGTGATTTTTATAACCATTTGATTTGCTTAAAGTTTGATAACTTTTTATGAGACACGTAACAATGCACGAATGGCAAACAGGGTTGGCGCCAATTCTTTACTGATAAATAAATATTTACGCATTGGAAGTTAAAATTGTTATTCGTTATTTGGAGCCATTTTGGCACGCGGATGTGGGTACGGTAAACCATTTATTGGATAACCAATACACTTGCCACGGGTCATCCTAAGAGGTTTGCTACGTTTGGTGAATTTGTTGTGGTGCACGGGCTCACGGGTTGTGGTGTGTCTACATATTTGCGGCAAATCGGGAGACACTGATTGAGAGAAACCTAACCCAGACCTCTTCAACCTGACTCTCTCGACCTAGAGAGAGATGGATTACGTCATTCCTAGACATTGAACCCAGATTCATACCCGTCCACCTCATGGCGGCCGGTGTGGTCCAGGGGCAATGTTCTGGACTCCCAATCCGAAGGTCGCGAGTTCAAACCCGGAGTGCGCAAATATATATATATATATATTTTTTTTTAAATAAAACAAACACTTAGTATTTAACCACGTATATTTATTATTTCATATATCGACCGGTTTCGCTCCGACCAAGCTTCATTTGGTTAAAAACTAAGTGTTTGTTTTATTTAAAATATAATGCCTAACCACAAAGTGATTGCTTCTTACGAAAAATATTTTATTAATTTGTGTTATTTCACAGTTAATTAATTAATTTATTTATTTTTATTTATATATTACAAACAATACAATACAAAATGATCCTTTGTCTGTCCAACTGGGAAGGATTCCCGTTTCAGGACAGCCAAATTGTGTATTTAGTACATATTCTTACAATGGAATGGCGATTCTGTCAAGACAACTTTTGAGAACGTTAGTAGTTGCATTCGTAGAGACGGGATTGTTTCTTTTTCCTTGAAAGAATCGCCAAGATGTAATTATTTTACCAGGGTCATTTTGGATAACATTAGTAATTTCATACAGAACAGATGAATGGTTTCTTTCGGGAGATAACAAGTCTGAGATTCTTTCCAGGGCATTTTGGAGAACATTTACAATTGCATAGTTAGAATTTCCACATTTATAAGCTAGTATCAGACATATTATGAATCCTAAAGTACTATGTTTTTTTTAAATTCCTAAGATATAGAAATTACACATTACTAAACCAGAATATATACTGTATGACATATGAATTTCCAATTTATTAATATAGAGGATTTCAAAACTTAAATTTTTGTAATGGCTAGTCGTTATTTTACAGTAATCGAAAAAAAAACTGCTAAAAAGATACGTAAATTTAAATTTAAATATTAAATATTACCAACAATGGAGATCAAGTTATTAGGAACCAAAATAATCATTTTTCAAATTGAAATAAAAAGTAACTTTCCGATCCTTATCTCTCTTCAGTATAAAATAGCCTTTTGGAAGATAATAAAATGAAAATTAACATAAAATTATCAATGCTTTAATTTTTTTTTTACTAACTTTTAAAATAATAAGTAAAAAAAAAAAAAAAATGTAATGTTTTTTTTTTGCATTAACATACACTTATTTAGTATATATTAGGTATGTGAGTTTATGTTAGCATATGTTCGCTCTCTACTCTCCCCATGCCCAGAATCGAACACTTTAGGCCCTAAGTAGGAGTATTGTCTTTGGGCATGTGATGTGTTTGTAGTGGGTGGAACTACTGGATTCCTCCTTGCATGACGGGTGTTGTGGAGATGATCAATGGATGAATAGTGCTGTTGATGTTTTTGTGTATGTAAAATAATTAAAATAATATAAAGTATATTTGCTGCGCGTTCCAGAGTGGAAGATATTCTCAGTATGACCCTGGTGTAAGATCACCATTCTGAATTTAAACGTTACTTGAAATGGCTTTAGCCGTGTTTGGTGTAATATAAAATTGGTGTTATATAAATCTCAATAGCCAGGTACTTCCCCACCTTCCTCTCCCCCATCTTCTTCCCCTCCTCACTACTTTTAGCCTCACAACGTGCCCCAATTGGGGATGCCATAGTCTCACTGGCTCCAGACATAGTCTCACTGGCTCCAGACATAGTCTCACTGGCTCCGGGAGCAGTTGGGACTCTTGTGCGATATTCATATAAAAAAATACATTTTTTCCTTCTCAAAACTTTCTTTATTTCTCTAAAAAGACCCTCCACACGACATCTCCAAAGATGACCTTTTACAATTTTTTCCTCAGTGCCACCTGTGTGGAGCTAATGTAAAAAACAATAAAAAATTTGCTATACGAACCTTGTAAAGCTAATGTGAAAAAAAAAACAATTAAATTTGTAATTGTTTTTTTTTTTTTGTTTAATTTACAATTAAATTTGTTTCATTTTCTTACCGTTAGGCCAAAAATACAATTAAAATTTGAACATTTATATTATTTTGGCGCAAACTTATTAAATGTACGTGTAACATGTTTTCACAGCCCTAATAAATCAGACAATTATTGCAAGGGGCTTTCTCGCGCATTTGTCATTTTTCTTTGGGATTTTATTTTTGTTTATTTCGTATTTCGTATAAAAGATTTTCTTTTGTCCCATCGTGACAGCAAAAAAATCACAAAAACGGACATGAGTCGTTAGTCAAATTCAATGTTCCGAAAAATTCAAGAAGTTTCAAAACATTCCTGCGTGTCTTTTGTCTTTTTGTTAAGTGATCCTTTTAATTTAATTGATATCATTGAAGACATACAAAAGCACCTTCCTTTTTTTGTTAGTTCACATCCGAATAAATTTAATTTAAATTATTAACTTACAAGCTTCTGCCCGCGACTTCGTTTGCGTAGGATTAGTACTTCGAGTAATTTATTTTCGTTTCCTAGGTCCCATCTACGTTTTAACCAAAATTCAAAATATGTATAATTCTTGTTTCGATTCAAAGTATTAGTCGAGTACTTCAAATAAATTCACTAATTTAAATATTTTCCAAAATAGAATTTTGATTCAACAATCATTGTTTTGCAATATGTCATTCTCAAATTTTGACGTTTTCTATTAAACTAAAAAAAAAATATTTTCAATATATTGAAAATAAATGGCTGGCTTTATAAATTATAGCCTATAAGTTATTCTGATGTATGAGCTATATTATTGTAAAGTTTCATTAAAATGCATTCATTAAATTTCGATTTAAAGAGTAACAAACATACATACGTCCATACAAACTTTCGCGTTTATAATATTAGTAAGATCATTGAATAAAAAAACTGATATCCCAAAGTGCGTCTACATCGCGTCTGGTTTCCACGTAGGCATGCTGAGTTCAATTCATTGGCTGGCTAAGACCACCATCATGACACAACATTTGAATAATTATTATAATTGGATATTTTGTAGAACGCCGTTTTATACGCGCTGTATAACTTATTTTGTAATTAAAATAGGTAATATAATAATATTATATATAAAAGTATACAGATTTAGGAAATGAAATTAATAGAATTTAGCATTTTCAGACTATAATAATATTACCATTTGTTATTTCGGCTACTGGCATTATACCTAGCTCTATTAGAGTTGTCAAAGAATTTGTATATAAAAATGCAAAAATCATACAAAAGTCATTTTAACATGCAGGATTACGAAAGATTTTTTTAAATATTTATATTGAGGGATCAGTAGGATTTATCGGTCAAATTAGGAATTCCACGGAGCCGAACCCTCTGATATGAAAATATGGATACATGGTCCAGCATTCGGAGTCATACATTATCGCGGGTCAAACAATAGTCTGGTATACCTTTCCTTTTAGTTTTATGGGCATTTTTGTGTCAAACAAGATTCATGTTACTCATCTAAATTTACTCTATCCCACACCTATTCTATTAAAAATCCTTAGTGAAAGATACAAACTTACCCGATGAATTTTCTGTGAGCCTACCGGACGCGATTGTGGTGACGTTGGGTGGTTGTGATTATGAAAATGTAAATTTTATTAATATTTAAAACTTTTTATTTCGTTGTTCACCTAACTAGGTCACTACCTGTTCTAAGTTAAACAATGGCATACTTGTAACATTCTTTCACTTTCACCTTGGTATACGTGACATAGAAGAAATATTTATACTTAAATAATGATCAATACATTTCACGGTATAATCTAAAGTAAATCCGGTGTAAAAACAGTTTCGTAAGTCAATTAAATGTTCCGTGAAACTAAATACTTTACAAGAAATGTTAACTATCGTAAAAATTAAAATCACAAGATGTTATACTTGTAGGATTCATGAAGCACAGAGAAATTTATATTAAAAATATATAATAGCCACAGGAGGAACTTTAGAGACGATCATAAATTAACATTTCGAATAAACAAAAAAATCAGTTTTTTTTTTTACATTAGCTCCTGATGTCATGTCATCTTTGAAGATGCTGTGTGGAGGGTTTTCTAAGGGAAAGGAAGGAGAGGAAGACCTGCGAAGGAAAAATGTTTGAGGTGTGGGTAGGAATCTGGGGATAAATATGTCCAGGAGTGATGGTCGTGTGAAGCCATCCCTCCCACTTCGGTGCAAGGCGATGGGTCGAGAGGGTCCGGCTGGAGAGATTAAAAGGTCGCCCTCAACCAGTCTCTCCCGATCCGGCTTGCTACGGTCCGCCCCCAAGACCCGGACAAACCTAACCCCATGAACCCGGGCACCCCTGCTAAGTCACCAAACGTAGTGAACCACTTGGGGTGACCTGTGGCAGAGGTGTCGGTCGTCCAATAAACGGTTCCCGGGGCGGCGGTACCCATACCCGCCTCTTAAATTAAGAACTGTTTGCTTGGAACATAAAATATCACCTAGTATTTCATTTCTGGTGTGGAAAATTGGCAAAAAGCCCTTTCCTGACATCAATAACTATGTATTCAACAGGTTAAACGGAGGCTTGAAAGCGACATACAAACGTAGTCGTTAGGTAATACAGTTCATCGTCCTTAAAAGACTTTCTTCAAACCTTCTGTGAAAGGAATCAACGAAAAAATAAAAGCCTGAATGAAGCCTTGTAAGGAAAAATTGCTGTCATTAGATGATGAGCAAGTTAACGCCATCTATTGAAGAAAACGATAAAACCTGGCATAACTAGATATCGAATAAAATCGTTAGATAGAGGAATATTGAAAGTAGAAACCAAATCAAATCTGAACCATTGGGAAATTTTGCAGTGGAATAATGTACATGAAGTATTGAATTCTTCGCGAATATAAGAGAATATAGAAAATATATGTTTGTATATGATATCTTATATATTGAAAGTACAAACCAAAACAAATCTGGACCATTGGGAAATTATGCATTGGAATAAAGTACATAAAGTATTGGATTCTTCGCGTATATAAGGGAATTTAGAAAATATATGTTTGTAAGTGATATCTTATATATTGAAAGTACAAACCAAAACAAATCCGAACCATTTGGAAATTGTGCAGTGGAATAATGTACATAAAGTATTGAATTCTTCGCGTATATAATCGAATTTAGAAAATATATCTTTGTAAGTGCTTTATTATATATTGAAAGTATAAACTAAAACAAATCTGAACCATTGGGAAATTGTGCAGTGGAATAATGTACATAAAGTATTGATTTCTACGCGTACATAAGGGAATTGAATTTAGAAAATATATTGTATGTAAGTGATATCTTATATATTGAAAGTACAAACCAAAACAAATCTGAACCATTGGAAAATTGTGCAGTGGAATAATTTACATAAAGTATTGAATTCTTCGCGTATTTTTTTATTTATTTATTTACATTTGATACATTTAAAGCCAAAATAACAAATAATATTACATAATAAGAGAATATATTTAAAATGAATACAAGTGTTATTACGTTGTTTTAGGTCGATATTAGTTCCTAGCTAGGCAGATTGCCTGTTCTAAGGAACCAAAGTGTGTAAAGTGCCAAATGCAATTTAAATTATTATTATTTTTTTTAATTAAGAGACTATATAAGAGACTTTAGAAAATTATATGTTTGTAAGTGATGTATGTACCATGTGTAAAACCTGTTAATGTTTTCTTTGTTATCTAAACACACCCGTATGAACTAAAACATAAAAATGTAAATATATGTAGAAGCCCACAAGGGCGTTAATGATTAATAAAATCAAATAAAATGATATATTAGTATTATATGTTAATATTATATTAATGTTACAAAGTAAGCTACCTATTTAATTAATTAAATGAAACAAATAACTTTGTGCAAACCGATTTGTTAATTTTATCGGCCTTTCTTTTATTTATATTAATTTTTTCAGGCTTTCTATTATTTATATTAATAGAAAGCCTGAAAACCATTGCGTCACAAGACGAATTTTACAACCCAACTCGCTCTTCAAGCTTCCAAAAACGTATGCAAAACCAGCGAAGATCGTTAATTGTTGCGGTTTTGCCAGAAAGAAATGAAAGATTTTTATGATTTATTACTTCGATCGATACGCGCGCCATCTTAATTAAAGCTTTCTTTAAATGTTCAAGTGCATAGCTATTAAATTGTTAATGATAAAGTCCAAGAAATCTTATTCCTAAAATATTGCTAGCTGCCTCCAATACGTGTTTGAAAATGATCTTCACAATGCTCATGGGACAATCTTGCTGGAAGACAAATTTGCTCCGTGGGGACCAACAAAGGGAAAAAAGCAATGCTTTTTTCGGTCATTCGACAGCGAGATAATGCACTTTGTTATAAATATTTTTTAAACTACAATTTTTGATGGTGTGTAAATTTTAAGGTTCGTGCACCCTGATTAGATAACACTTGGTTGAAGCCTTTACGAAAATCACTATTACCTCTGGAAGCTGGGATATTGTTAAATAATATGTTTTGACAAACTTCATATCTTTTGTCGCCCACTCGTATGTAACAAGATAACAGTATTCATAATAATATAATGGTATTGTTATTGAAGCATCGCTTCATTGTTAGTAAATAGCTTTGATAAGTTTTGGAAGACTGGACTGTTTGTTTATCAACTGGAGCAGCGACAGAGCAATTACAATATTCTTTCTCGGATTGCTAAAGGAAATTTTTCCGCCGACATTAAAAAAATCATACCTCTGAATTTGAATATGGAGACATACAACCTGATTATAGTTCTATGTAGCCAAGGAATTCCCCTATGTTTTGCCTATTGTCACATATTTGTAGGATTCATAAAAAATATATAATTAAATATTTAACCTTAAAACATTTTAAAGAATCTAGAGAATATTTATTTTGTTATATTTTCAATGTACAATGTATTATATAGTCGTTTTAATAAAAAAAAAAATGTTTGTAAATTTGCCACATTTTGGCAACAGAGCAATCCGAGGTTTTGTAAATAGTGCCATAATGTGGCAAAAAGTGCTCAAGTGGATGGAATAAAGTATTATTGTATTTCCAGAAAATGTGTTTTTTTTATGTGAATACCGCACAAGTCTCAACTGCTAGTGCCAGTTCCAACTAGCCAGTGGGACTTTGGCATCCCGAATTCGGGTATTTTATTATTTATTTAGTGTGAAAGGTAAGGGAGGGGAAGGATACGGCTAAGAAAAAGATGGGAAACTACCTGGCCATTCAAATCTAGACAATAAACATGTCTAAGGCCAAGTCTAGCATTTTTCAATTCTGAATGGTAGTAATTACCTATGACATAATTATTGTGTGAATTAAGTGTGTAATAACACTATATAATTGCAGGAGAGCCCGGGTTCATGGAGTGATGTTTTTCTAGGTTTTGGCGGCGGATGTGTTTGCCTACCGATCATGAGTTGAACAGATTAGGAGAGACTGATTGAGGAAGATCTTCGACATCTCCAGCCGGAACTCTTTCGACCCATCGCCTTGCACCGCAGTTGGAAGGATTAATTCAAACGTCCGTCACTCTTGGACACATTGACCCTAGATTCCTTCCCTCCCCTCACTTTTTTTCTTCCAAGAACTTAATCTCCTTCCTTTCCCTAATATTACCCTTTACACAACATCCCCAAAGATTACATAGGACGGGAGAGATTTTTCTTCAAGGCCTCCTGTGTGATAAGCTAATATAAAATGTATATTTACTCGTAATTCCTCAGAAACTTTTTTCTTTCAATTACTATTACTCATACATTAATTAGTTTTAAGAACTTTTCACCTCTCAGATGAAATTACCCACTGATATTCTATGAACGTAATAGGTACTCTAACCATGTAAAAATTTAAGAAAACCTTATATATAATATATATTGTATCATAATGTACTGTATATATAGATCTTAATAAACAAATAAACACTTCAGAAGCTTCAATCGTGTGAAACTTAGTGGTGTAAGGTATTGTTTAAATTTTTTTATTAAAAGCCTACTGTTTATTATTCGGACTGGACTACGCATAAATAAAATGGATTAATTAAGGGATGTTTCGGTGTAAATATGCTTTTTATCATAGTGAAATGGTTTAAATTATATTTGTTCAATTTCGATGGTTTTCAAAATATGGTTTTAAAGGTTCGATACATAAGTTTAATTGAATTTATTTGTATTATTTAACATTTCAATAATAATAAAAATAAAGCATTATTGCCCTTAACTAATAACAGCATTTAACTAAGTGCGTTTCTGATTCATACTCAATCAAACAGAATATCATTATTCAGAATCGAAACGCTGTTTAACCCCCCGATGGGAAATGTATTTTTACCCCTTGAATGGGCAATGTGGCCTGGCTAGGCCACGTAAGCGGATTGGGCTATCAAATTAGTTTTAAATAAAGGGAGGTTTGCAAAAAATGTGTGTCAACGTGTTAATATTTTGTATGCGTGTGCGTAAAGAAAAAATGATTCAGGTCGATTTTTTTAAATTTAAAGAAGATGAAAAGTAATAAAAGTTAATAAAATTATAGATAACATTATTTAATTGAAGGACATGTGTGTATTAGCAGATTATCTGGCCACACAAACGTTTCATGTGTCCTTTTTGATTTTCGTGACGTGTGACAAGCACACTGGATCATCGCAACGGTGGCAAATCTTGTGGCTTCAAAATGATTATGGATGATGTATGATGCTAAAAAACTAACATCCAGCGTGTTATAAAACATAGACAACGGCCACTGGATCATCGCAAGCACACTGGATCATCGCAACGGTGGAAAATCTTGTGGCTTCAAATGATTACGGATGATGTGTGATGCCAAAAAACTAACATCCAGCGTGTTATAAAACATAGACAACGGCCACTGGATCATCGCAAGCACACTGGATCATCGCAACGGTAGAAAATCTTGTGGCTTCAAATGATTACGGATGATGTGTGATGCCAAAAAACTAACATCCAGCGTGTTATAAAACATAGACAACGGCCACTGGATCATCGCAAGCACACTGGATCATCGCAAGCACACTGGATCATCGCAACGGTGGAAAATCTTGTGACTTCAAATGATTACGGATGATGTGTGATGCCAAAAAACTAACATCCAGCGTGTTATAAAACATAGACAATGGCCATTGGTCTGTTGATCCTCTTCCTTATTATTCGCCCATCAAATATTCGGCCATCATTGCCTTTTGATCGCGAATGTATACACATGATTACGACTACCAAATAATCGATGTAATTTATTTAGTTATTAATTTTATTTTATAGAAACAAAGAGTGCATGGTTACAGTATGATGAGAGAGTTTACAGATATTAAATAATATTTAATGTTGGTACCATTAATAAGTTTCTTTGTAATGTCTTGAGTGGAATGTATAATTAGTAACTACCGGGTGATGTGCGTAGTGTGTGAGTGTGTATGTGTGAGTATGTGTGTATGCGTATTCCAGTTTACTTCTGACTAATGTATAGTATTATTATTATCCGCGGGATATTGAAAACTTTACTTATACGAAGAACAAAACCAAGCATTTTATACGATCTATGAAATATTGAGTCTCTGTGCTAATTATAAGTTTGCTATCAAGGTTAACGCCAAGATCTTTACAATCCGTTTTAAAGATGACAGATTACATTATACCAACTAGACGCAAATTCATCGGCAATAGCACCATTCGACGCAGCTTACCGAGTTGTATAGTATATTGACACCGTTTGCCAAAAAGCCAGCGAAAAAAGAAGAAAATCACATTTGAAAATCAAAATGGCCTGGCCAGGCCACATTGCCCATCCGAGGGTTAATATGGCTGTATCTGTGTTTGATGACCAGATCTGAATAGCCAGATACCTCCCAAAGGTAAAGACCAAACAAGATGTGGTCACTGTGGCCAGGATGGTCACGCTCGCGAAAGTTGTCCAAATTCTGCTGCGAAGGCAGTTTGCGCCACCTGCTCCAAATTTGGCAAGCCCGCCACTCATCCTACCGGAGACAGGGAGAACTGCCCAGCATACCTAGCAGCGCTTTCGAGGGACTTCTCCACGATCAGCTATGGCATCTAAATACATAGATGACGACAGTGATGTTGACTTTAAGAGAACTAATAGTTTAGATCAGTGGACTGAAGAATTAATAGAAAAAAACAATGAAGTGGGAAGTTTCATATGTGTACAAGTTAATATTCGGTCAATTTCTAAATACTGGGATGTATTACATGTGTACCTACACGACTGTTGGAAAGAAATAGATGTACTTATGCTTTGTGAAACCTCTATTAAAAGTGAACATGCCAGTTTGTACGAGATTCCAGGTTACAATAGTTTTAGCTATTTTCGCGAACACAGGTCTGGTGGAGGTATTACTGTGTACATCAGAGATACATTTATTTTCACACAAAAGCAGTTGGAAACTCAGGTATTTGAAAATATTTTTGGTATAATCACACTTCCAAATAATAATGAACTTACCTTACTTGCAATATACCGACCACCGAGTTTAAGTAAATTAGCTTTCATTAATGAACTTTCAACAATACTCGATAATCTTTCCTCAAATCACTGTGAAAATGTACTAATATTTGGAGATATAAATATTGACTTGTTAAACTGCCTAGATCCGTTAACTATTCAATATGAAAACTTACTATCTATGAACTATTTTACTAAATGTATCGATGACGTCACGCGGGAAGCGGTTGTTGCAGGAAAAATAACACGCTCGTGCATTGATCATATTTTTGTAAGATTCAATAATGGTAACAAAATCACTGATATGCTTTCATCATGTGTGTGTGAGATTAATTTAGCCGATCACTTTCTTACGGCGATAAATATTCCATTTCTCAAAAATAATAAGAAATTAACAACGAGTAAAGTGTCAATTTTATCTCAAAAACGGATCGATACAGGCATTAGGCATTGCAATTGGAATGAATTACTTTGTGAAGAAGATTGTATTACGCTTTATAATCGAATTAAATGTAAATTTAACGATATTTATGAAAAAGGCAAGATATTCACAAATTTTCAGCCAAGAAAAAGACCATGGCCTGTAAAACATTGGATGACAAATAAAATATTGGATAGCATTAAAAAAAGAGATAATTTATATAAAATTTGGAAAAATTCACCAAAAAATAAGATTTATGAAAAACATTATAAATCTTTTCGAAATATTGTAACTAAATTAATATTTAAATGTAAATCTAACTTTTTTAATGATAAATTCAAAAATTATTTTGGAAACACAAAGTGTACATGGGATGAGATTAATAAAATATTAGGACGTCGATCTAAGAGTAATTGCGATGAAGTAATCTCGAGGTACTTACTAAAAGATAAATCTGCAGAAATAGTGGCGGATGACTTCGTCAACTACTTTTCGGGCAGTATAAACTCACTAGTACATAAATGTGATCTTAGAGCATCAAATGTTGAACCAATACAGCTACCACACAGTCTTTATATACCACGTGCCACACTTTTGGATATTCAGAAAATTGTTAAACTTCTAAAAAATTCAAAATCACCTGGAATAGATAACATCAGAATGTTTGATATTAAAAAACACATAGATATTTTAGGACCGATTTTGACACATTTAATTAACACAATATTAATTCAAGCCGTAATACCAGAAGACCTTAAATGTAGCATCATAAGACCTATATACAAAAGTGGTAGACATACTGATATAGGAAATTACAGACCAATAAGTATATTGCCTGCCATAGAAAAGATACTTGAAAAATACATATCCATAAAATTAAATAAATACCTCGAGTCTTTTTCAATAATAGATCCACACCAATATGGCTTTCAAAAAAAGAAGAGCTCAGAACTATTACTTCAAGACTTTTCAAATTACATAAATAACGAACTAAACAATAAAAAACAAATATTAGTTTTATTTATAGACAATTCGAAAGCTTTTGATACTATTGATCCAAAAAAATTACTTAAAGTTTTAGAAGCGATAGGAGTGCGAGGACGTTTTCTTGATCTTTTGAAGAACTATCTTAGTGATCGTAAAATTCAGGTCAAAATAATGGAAAATTGAGTAAAGTGGAAACATTGTCTACTGGGGTGCCACAGGGCTCTATCCTAGGTCCAACACTTTATATAATATTTGTCTCTCTTATGAAGAAAGTCTTTTCTTTTATCAAACATTATGTATATGCGGATGACACGGCACTTGTCATCTCACATAGGGATCTGCTTACGGCTATGAATATGCTACAGCTGGATTTCATATCATTACAAAAATGGTCTCACGACTATGGATTAGTTATAAATGCACAAAAAACAAAATTAATGCACATAAAATCGCCTCATGCCAGATATACAATCGCACCTTCAATAGTATCGCATAACTTTGACTGCATACATAATAATTGTATACAACCCTGTGCCTGTGGAAGTATTGACCTTGTCAAAGAGTATGTCTACTTAGGGGTAACGGTGGATTGTAATATGAAATGGGATATACATATTGTTAAGCTATGTAAGGGCCTTCGAGCGATCGTAGGCAAACTGTATAAACTTAAATATTATGTGCCCATCAAAACAATGAAATTAATATATTTGTCCCTGGCTGAATCTAATGTGAGATATGGTATAACTTCTTGGGGGCACTCATGTAAGACAAACGTCCAACATGTACAGTCAATTCAAAACGCCATGGTCAAATTACTTGTCAGCAAAGCAGTGTATGACCGGCGGCAAAATATCACAATAATGTATAAATCCATAAATGTTTTACCTATTAGAGCTCTTTTTTGGCATAAAATTTGTATGCAACATATCTTAGATAGCCCATACAAAACAATGGTGGATCACGTGTACAATACTAGGCTTTCACAAAATGAAGGGTTGATAGTACCTAGATTTTCTAATAAACATGTCCAGAGAACTTTTGAATACATTGTACCACTTATATTTAATATGCTGCCATATGATTTGAAAAAATGTTACTCGACACCTAAATTTGCGCTATTGTTAAAAACATGGCTATTGGAATCAGATTTTCTGTATTGAATGACTGTACCTCTTGCACTTTAAAATTTTTTAGACTTAGTATTCTATTATTTTTTATACTTATTTATGTTTTTATTATGTATTTTATTAAATTGCAATTTTTTTCTTATTGTATTATACTTGAGACATTTAAATTGTACAATGTTTTGTTCACACTGTTTTCCTGCAGACAAGCTACTTGCAGTAGCTTTGCAGGTATATTGTTAACATAAAAAAAAAACTGTTTTTCTGTAATAAAAAAAAAAAAAAAAAAAAAAAAAAAAAAAAAAAAAAAAAAAAAAAAAAAAAAAAAAAACTTTCCTTTTCCCAACTCGGAATGTCAAAGTCCCACTGACTTCAGAAGATTGAGATCAGTTTGATGCGGTAATCTTATTAAAAAATACATAAAAAGTATATTTTAAATATCTAGATATATTTGAAAATATCAATCCCTAAAAAATAATATAACAAAACCGTATATTATTTTTTCATATGCTTGAGCTTACACACAAAAAGAGTATTCTAAACATAAACATTAGGGCGCACAGTTGACATCCGCGCTGTGAAAGCGGGTTCCACACAGAGTATCCATCTAGCTTCTTCTACATATCGACCTATTTATATAAAGAAGAATGTCTGCAGCGGGAGGCCTGATTTTATTTTTATACTAATCTACAGTTCTATGTCAATTTTCATGAAATTTTGCACACTTGACCTTCAAAACAAGAGTCACTGTCTACATGAGATTTCGAAAACCTCTGCGATAATCCCGGGCAACGCCGGGAACATCAGCTACTATTATCTATATAAATCACGTTTATCAAAATAGTGGTAAATATTTTGGCTACGCAATTAAAATAAACAACTTTATTTCATTAACGGTGAAACATATTTGCGCCGAAATTATTTGCTTCCAGCGAAACCAAAGAATTTACGAACAATGGTGTGCTCATTCAACCATTTCGTTTTAATTTAAATTGCCTTTGATAGTTTCTTACTTGAATAATATCAACTTTATAAAATTAAATAAAAGTAAATCTTGTAGGTAAATTTTAAATTGGATTTTCTATAATTTACCTTGAGTTCTCCTTGAAATCAAAAAATGGTTTGAGAAGTATGGTATCTTTTTAGCAGACAAAGTGTATATTTTTGTAAGCATGGTCCGTATGACAGACGAACAGTTGGTGTAGATTTCGAAAATTTGAAACTTCAATTAGATTAAAAACCCACTCAATATTATTCTAGCATAAAAAGTTATCTCTATGGATTCAATTAATATTATTCTAACATGAAAGTTGGTCTCCATGAACCCACTTTATATTTATTCTTAAATTTAAAATTGTCTCTATGAACCCACTTAATATTAGTCTAACATGAAAATTGGTCTCCATGAACCCATTTTATATTAATTCTTAAATTACAAATAGTATCTATGTACCCACTTAATATTTTTCTAATCAGAAAATGGTCTCCATGAACCCACATTATATTAATTCTTAAATTAAAAATTATCTCTATGAACCCACTTAACATTAGTCTACAATAAAAATTCGTCTCCATGAACTCACTTTATATAAATTCTTAAATTAAAATTGTCTCTATGAACCCACTTTATATTATTCTAACATGAAAATTTGTCTCCGTGGACCGAACATTGTCTGTGTGAACTCACTGAGTATAATTCTACATAAAAATGGGTATATTTAAAAAATATATTAATCTCTCGCGATATGTAGCAATTATAATATTCTGTTATATTTGTCATTCCCAGCAAGATCGACACTGATTTATAAAAATAAGTAATTTTTTTGTAAACTTTTAAATATATTTTACTACAGGTGCCAAAAACACAATATTTTTTATTTTATTTTTGAAGTTGCCGTAAAAAGAAATACCATTTCAGAAATATTAAGGAAATACACTCTTTGTGTTGCGAATTAGTAAAAAAAGTTACATAACATCTTATGCCGTTTATACAAAAAAAAATCAACTTTCAACTCGCTTGCTGAGAATTGGTTTGTACTACGTCTATTTTTGGGTTTTTTGATGCATTGAATGCAGTAATATTAATTATATTTTTATCTACTATGTCCACACACAAAAAATACATTATAAACACCACTTTTTATTATATCTCCACATTATTTATTAAAAATGAAGTTTGTACCATGTCCATTGGCCAATAACTTTTATTTATTAAAATATTGTGTACGTATATATAAAAATTACTAATGTTTGATTACTCCAAACATTTTATTAATTCAAACGACTATATTAAATTTTCTAATTTCTAATGAAGAATTTTAAATATTTTTTTTTATTTTATTATTGTTTATTAAAACCTTGTGTAAGTGAATGTAAAATTATTATTATTTGATATGTAATATGATGAAATTACTGTTGGTTTGGTCTGTCTCCGCCCAGGGTATGGATTACTATGGATATAGCATAAATTAACATTCGTTGTTTAAAAAAGTGACTTTTTACTTTTTTGATTAAGTTTTATTAAAAAAAAATTCAACCAATTATGTTGTTTTTTACTTATGGGTAGATTAACCCTTGTATTATATATTATTATTTATAACAATTATTTTGAAGCAAAGGAAACAAAAATAGATTTTTTTTAACTTCATTTTTCGTTTTCTCAATATGAATTTTTGTGGACATGCACAACTATCGACGAAAAAATCCTGCAAATTTGTAATCATGCACTTTGATAATTTTGGATTTTATCCATGAAAATAACTATAAATATTAGAGATAAACTGAGAAGAAAAAACATTTTTTTCAAAGGCGAACAAATCACATATCTCCGCATTGTGGAAAAGGGATAACATACTTTTATAAAGCATGGATGCCCCATTCAGATCTGGCCTTCAGAGGCTCTAGTGGAGTATAATGTTTGTGGCTAGTAAGTATATGACTGTTTTAATATTAATTTAAATAAATTAATTAAATTCAGAATTTTTCCGAGATAATGTAAATGTGCTATAATTTTTTTTTTATAAATTATTAATTTATTTATTTTCTCATGTTCTCCGTAATACGGTTATACACCAATATATCACGGAGAAGATTATACATTACAAAGAACACAAGGGCAGTTTTACTATTTTGTGATATGTGTTAAAAGATAGTTGTTGAACTATCGGTGAACGAACAGTGAAAATGTCGATGGTCAATGGAGAATCGTTAAGCAGTTGAGTCTCTCTGTTTATTGGCGCGTTCTGATTGGCAGAAATCCTCGCTTTCCGAGCATAAAAAAGTGCATGGGATCTCTCACGATTATACTTGTTAGGATATGTCGCAAAGATCGATATCGTAAATACTAATATGTCGTAAAGACTGATATGTCGTAAAGACTAATATGTCGTAAAGACTAATACGTCGTAAAGACTAATACGTCGTAAAGACTAATACGTCGTAAAGACTAATATGTAGTAAAGACTAATATGTCGTAAGGACTAATATGTCGTAAAGACTAATATGTCGTAAAGACTAATATGTCGTAACGACTAATATGTCGTAAAGACTAATATGTCGTAAAGACTAATATCATATACTTAAATGTTTAAAAATTGCAATATTTTAAGCTTCAAATAATATTTTTTTTTTCATTCAATTTCAATCACAAAATAATTAGGAATGAAACCTCACTCAAACATTTTAAGGTAAAACTTTTTAAAAAATCATAAAAATCTATTTTAAAAAACCATGTCTAGGGAATTTACAACAAGAGAGTGACTTCATTAAGACTTTTTATTAGGAAATGTCCCTTCCAAGGCAAAATTTTAAGCGCGATTAAAATTTAGGCCTAAAAACCTTGCTGTCGAGTATTTTTTATTTAGTTTTATTTCACATCCTAATGTCAATATTTTTAATGTACTGCTATTTCTACTGTTTAGATCTTACTTTTACATGTATACCACGAGGAAAACCAATAATATTTGAAGCAGGGTGTGCTTACTCATTAATTTGCATGCATTATTCCCGGGAGATAAATTGCAATTCCAAAAATGATTTCGCCGCCAATAAACGCGCGCTGCCTATTTACGGTATGATTAAAGCGTCATGAATACAAATATGATATTTGTGCAATCCATTCAATATTTAAATTATTTGGTTTGGTTTTTTTTATTTCAAGTACTCCACAGTGGTAAAAGGTTTTTTTAATCGTATCTAAATGCTAGTATTTTTTTTATCTTTTCGTGTATTTTTATAATACGGTCTTACTAATAAACGTGGTGTAAATTTTATACAATTAAAAAAAAGCAGTGTATAAAAATAAAAAAAATTGTTTAAAACGATATTTTAACAGCCATTATACAGAGTAAGAGTGTATAAGAGAATTTGTTGGATTAACATGAAATTTCTCATCGAATTCCGGGATATTTTCAAGGTATTTTAAATATGCTGTGTAATTCTTCTATTTGAAGATGTCGTAAAAACAAATACCGTTTTTAAAAGTTATATAAAATTATAATATAAATTTTTTTTAAATGAAATAAAGTTTGATGTTTGTAAATTGAAATATTTTAGTTTCAACAATGAAAAAAATTGGAAATAAAACGCATATATATGTTTTATCATTGAAGAATAAGATTTAGTCCAATTTTTTAAAAATTTTACTTAAATAATTGCATATTTATTATTATTTTTATAGTTAGTTTTAATAGTTAAAATAATTGTCAAAGTTTTAATTTTTCAAGATCCCCCGAAAACCACCGTATCTGTAGTGAATCGTGTGACGTCATCACTCTCCAAAAGTTATATTTGCATTCAACATTCAATGGATGAACGACTTTAGGTGTCAGAAGTTTTTGCGTTTTTTATTCACGATTAACTGCTTTTATTATAGAAAAACATAAGGTCAAATGTCAACATCTTATTGTATTGTTCCAAAGCGCAATAATAAATCTGTGACCGCACCTGATAAACAGTTTCTTAGTGTTCCACAATCTGCATTTCTACGGCAAAGGTCGTGTGATGCTGTGAAACTAATCATTAAGAAAAATCACTTTCGATATTATAGCGAGGATCATTTTGATGTAAGTATCCCTAATAGTTTGATTTAGGTGATTTAATAAAGTTGGCTACAAATTTAACCTATTTTGTAATTAAAGTTTGATTACATCTTGGTGTATCACATGCATATTTTCTATTTAATTTTAGTTTCAAGATTTGTTCATTTGTGGTAATTATTATAATGTTATAACTATAATAATTAATAATAAAAATACCATTTACACATAATATTATATAAAAAAAGTTATCATATTAATATTATTGTGTCAATAATTAACCTAAAAATTCCATTTATAAAAAATACACCTATCACTATCATCTATTTTCTTTTTAGCTTCCTAGTGACATGGAGAATTTTATGAAGCATAAAATAATAAGTCTGGGATGTTTAACATAACTGGGATGTTTATGTTTATATTAACTTCAATATGCTATCACCAGGTGACCAGAGAATTATGGAGAGCGGTAACGCCAGTACTAAAAATTAAAACACCAACTTGACAGTGTGTTTTAATGACTCGATTTAAAATGAACTTTTTAATCATTTTTTAAAACTCTATGTTTAATATTAGTTAATTAAACTTATATATCCAGAATCAACGTTTATTGGTCTATATGAACATATTTTTTTAAACCATAATATTTTTCACTGGAGTTCATTATTTGAAAAAGTTTTGAACAAACGTCTTTTATGCATAGTTCATGGTTGCACAGTACCATTATTAAGCTCTTTGTAAATTTGTCAACTATTACGATACAAAACATCTAAACATTTGCCTTTTCATATTACTATATACACGACCCCTAAGTGTTCAAAGACACATGTTTAAATTAATATCATTATTAAGATAATTGCAATCCAGCACCAAATTACAGGCCTGGGAACAAGGTGGGAAGGGAGTGACATACACTTTTGTTTTTACCAACTGTCAGAGGGTAAATATTTGTCCGCTTTGCAACAAAATCCAAATAAATGGAATATTTCTGAACACATCCGAAATCTAAAAACTGTTTTTGAAAATAAAAATATATTTTATGAAATATTAAAATATTTAATAAAAACATAAAAAGTTTAAAATATGGCTCATATTACGTTTTTTTTTTAATTATAACAAAAAAAATAAAAACACACTCATATATTAAAAGCAAATATAGGTCCGATAATCGTAATTATCACGTTACATTTTCATTGATTCGAAATGATGAAAAAAAATTCTCGAAATTTTAAACATTTTTGTCAAATTGATATCAAAAACTTTGGTTTCGTGGAGGTACACATAATTTTTTTTCTAAAGTTAAATTGTAGATTTTAATATAAAACGTAAAGTTTTCTCTATCTAATACTGTTAAGATCGTATTTCTCACCGTGATATTAAGGGAGATACAACGATTTATATGAGATCTATATGAGCTGAGACAAATATAGTCTCCTGTGATTAAAAGGGTATTTTAGGAATTTAATGAATATTTTATTTATGTTCCTTCCAAAAAAAGAAGAACATGAAACATGTTTATTATGGTGATTCTTACATATTATTACGTACATTGTTTTTTTTCTCATAAATCTTCTTGATATACATTCTAATAAATGAAAATAACCGTATGTTTTTTTAATGATATTACAACTTCGCAATTTCCAAGAAATAAGGTGTCAGGTATTTGTTTTTCAATGAATCCATTAAAAAGATTCTTTTAATAATGAAGGGAAGTATGCATTTTTTATGTGCAATTTTCTTTTAGACAATTGGTTATTTTGAGGGATGAAAATATTTGGAAAATTTCCATGACACCAGATCTCACCCTTTGATTTTCAAAGCTGTTTCAAATAAAAAATTTGAAATTTTATGTGGGTACTTGTATGCACCCAGGATATTTGACTAAATATTGATGCACTCAATTTTAAAGTTTTTTTTTTAAATGCATCCAAAATAAACCAGTTTTTTTATGATGAAAGTTAATAGTAAACCTCCCGGAAGGCTTTTATAATAGCGAGGCGCCACCCCTGCTTTTCATTAAGTTTCCCTGGAATTACGTTAGCTTTTAGGAGTTTTCAGCGAGGAATTGAACGCCATCTTCAGCCATCGTGTCGTAATAATAATATCATACCTTACCTTCTACCCCTTTGCACCACCTCGCTGCTTCCCTTTCATCACCCTCCTTCCCCGTCCTGGGCTTGGCTCTAAACTAAGAAATTACAAATTACAAGAAATTACGACATTGGTAGTAATGCCATTTCCCTAGGAGGTTGGGTGGTACCCGCCGTATACAACATCTTCTGTTTGTCGAAGTCAGTGAAAGCCAATGAGATTTTGTTCGTTTTTTGTAGACGAGAGTGCTTCAAGCTTCTCTAAGCAAAAAAAACTAACATGTAAGACATTTTTATTTTGCGCTTGGGGCATACGTTTCTGAGTACCTTCTGAGCTTTTAAGAAATGTGGAATCAAATTAGAACAAAAAATTGTAGAAGCACAAAGAAAGCAGTATCAAAAGAAAATCTTACAAACAAACGATGCGTAACCAAATCTAAGTTAATTAAAAATAACAGACTTGAGGGAGTATATTGATAAAAAGACTTTGAAAAAAAAAACTCCTTTGAACCAATAATTTATTGAGTACCATTTCACGTATCTATGCTATGTCAGGGTAGTGTATTATTCAACTTTAAAAATAGAGAGATCGTATGTATTTATTCCAAAGAAAGAGCTTATTTTCTATTCAGTTTCATTATTTATAATTATATTGTGAAATCTAAAATATAAGTACATTTCATTAAAACACAGTTTTCGGTTTGCAGTGTGTTTTCCAATAGATATCCAGCATTCTGTAATGAACGTATTCAGACAATAGTGGCTGGATTTTGTTGCATATTATAACAGTTATTTGGTTAACCAATTCTAATAACTGCCGACGGACGAGTGGCAACTGGTGGCAAAGTGGTGACTGCGATGTAGAAAGAAGACCAGAAGATAAGAAACTGATGCAAACCAAGGAAGAGTTGAACTGACTGCATGGAAGAATATTGGAACAGAGTATGACAGAGCCAGTATACCAGAGTTAAATAGGAAACAAAGGGAACAAAGCCACTGGGAGGGACTTTGTGGAGGGAGTCAAATCTCACTTCGAAATTCTGCTCCTGGTCAATGGTGAAAACAGAAGTGAGAAAGATCTGTTATGTTCGTCGCCCCATAGAGCTCCTATGAATCAAAATAGTTTATTCCTTCTTCACAATAGCAGCGAATGCTTTACCTTTGCCTCACGAGAAGAGTTAAGTTTTGTTCGGTTTGTCCAGCAAGTTCTTATGCTCAACAACTTGACTTTGAAAGTATCTATCAGTGTGATGTATGTTTTTTCCTCACAAAACCGATTTCTACATTTCGTAAATTCCTTAAAATTATCCAAGATTTTGGCTTCATGAAATCTCTTGTAAAAAAAGTTGGATAAATAAAATGAGATTTACCTGAGTGAGTATGCTACTATTCGTGAATCTTCGTACATATTGCTACACATTTTTTCAGACTAATTCGTGGGTTTTTTGAAAAGTCAGCTATCATGGAAAACATTCACTTCTGTGTTCCCGATGGTTATCCACTGGAGCGACAGAGCAATTAAAATATTTTTTCTAGGATTGCTAAAGGAAATTTTTCCGCCCACATTAAAAAAATTATACCTCCGAATTTAGATATGGAGACATACAAACTGATTATAGTTCTATGTAGCCTATGAATTCTCCTATCTTTTGTTTATTATCACATATTTGTAGGATTTATAAAAAAATATAATTAAATCTTTAACCTTAAAACATTTCAAAGAATCTAGAGAATATTTATTTTGTTATATTTTGAATGTACAATATATTATATAGTCGTTTTAATAAAATATATTTTTTTGAAACTTTGCCACATTTTGGCAACAAAGCAATCCGAGGTTTTGGAAATAGTGCCATAATGTGGCAATGTACATCACCGATGGCATAGTCTGTTCTATCTCCCAGCCTATGCAATCTTGCTGTTAAACAGATTCATTTCGGATACCGACAGTTTTTTACATCAATGAAGCCTTAACCTAAGCATATTTTATATTATTTAAGCAATTCTCTTTTACAAAATTATAAAAACTTATTAAAATTAACTAATTTTATATTTGTAAATTGAATTTAAATAAAATAAATAGGGTGTCCAGGGGTAAAGTGCATTAACTTCGGGAGGTGATTCTACGTGATGGTATAAGTAAAAAAGATGAGTAACTTTTTTCAAAATTCTAACTTTTTAGGTAAAAAATAAAAATTAGTACGGCGTGTGTGGCCAGCACTGTTATTTCCCGCTGTTAGCCAATCAAACCAATCCAACTATGCCACTATCGCGCCCGGCAAGCTCTCGGCAAATTTATCGGATAAGTTTGTACCTTACACTAAGGATTTTTAATAGGTACGTCTTTTTTATGGGATAGAAAAAGTTAGAATTTCGGAAAAAGTTGTTAATCTTTTTTATTCCTACCACAATGTGGAATCACCTCCCCAAGTTAAGGGGGTATTAACCAGAGACTATAGGAAATTAGTCCTTTTTAAATCAATTTCAAGACGCATTGACTCTTATTCACAAAAAAACATAAATTGATTGTTATTTCATCTGCTAACGCATTTTTTAAATTTTGAAAAACTAAGTGTTAAAAAAAAAAAATTATAATAATATACTAAAGTTATACCGTTAGTCATTGGCAGATTTGTTCAATTTTCAAACGACGTATTGTATAATACAACACAAATATCAAATCATATAATTATACAACAAAATAAATCAATACAAAATCTAGTAAACACATTTTTCAAAAGTTTAATTTTAGCCAAATTAAAATCATTAAAAAATAAATCTGAGAATGTGTTTTTGCGAAAATACCTCAGTTTTTCTATTTATTTAAGGACTTACAAACTAAAGTATTTAAGATTTTTTTATACACTTATTTTTTTAGACATTTTTTAAAAATCATTAATAGTTATTATAAAAAAATGCTTACAAGAACTACACGATATTTAATAATTTATCGTCATTCGTTTTGAGCATTTTTATTCCTATGTAGGTATGTATTAAAGCAAGTTTTTAATGAAATAAATAATATTAAATTTTTAATTTATAAAAATTTGATACGGGGAATAATCGATCTTTCTCATCGGAATATCCTTGTACAGTTGCAGGCATTTTTCAACTTTTATTATCAGCCTCTGGTCAATGGCTGTTAATGCACTTTACCCCCGGACACCATATTAAATCAAATGTTATCTCTGATAATGAAGGAAAATTAAAAATTTTCTCATGGTGAGAAAATATATTTTAGATTAATATTATGTTTAATGCTAAAAGTTGATCTGACGCGTCACCCCTGGATGCCCGGTGTAGCAGGAGGAACCAACATTACACCGTCGGGTTTCTCGCTCAAATTTTGAGTAGAATTTTCATGAAGCGAGTGAAAGGCGTGTAATTAATACATTTAGCCCTGGAATCTGCAGGGGAAATCATATTTGAAGGTTGTAACTTATAACACACACGAGATTCTCAACTAATTTGCTGGAAAATCGTACTGAAAGGTTTTATTTTTGGATTTAAAAATATCATTTTAATATAATTTTGAATTGAAATACTAATCTAAATATGCATTGGCAGTCTGCATTTATTTTTTGACACTAAATGGGAATTGGTTAATGAATGAGGTCTTTAGTCATATCTCAACCACCATTTTCATTTTTCGAAGATCAAACGTAATAAATTGATTTCATCTTAGATGCCATTATTTTAGTCTATGGATCGCGTGTACGTCTTCACAGAATGGATTAATGGAAAGGGTCTGGAGACGATGAATGGCAATAATTGTCAATGTTCTTACATCATTGACAATGTGCATTAAAGCGCGATTGATGGAAATTTAGTCGACCCGTCAATAATTTCGGCCCAATTAATTTTGCCAAAGACTACGGAAACATAGCCGTATGTGTTCAGATACACAGATAATCTTTGGATTTCTCTTTCCATCATTCTGGACAATCGAATTATAACGATGTTTGTATTTAATTTAAATCTAATTAAAAAAAATTTTTATTAAGTTATGCAAGTATTTTAGTTTCTTTAACATTGTCAGAGCGGTTTTATTGTTTGAGAAATCAATAAACGAACGAATGACCCTAATATAACATTTATTGATAAAATAAGGAAAATGATTTATTACCCGCTTTTTAGTATGTTCACAAGACATTCATTGGAAATATTATTTCTTATGCGGATGATACAGTAATAACTATTGAAGGAAATTCTTGGAAAGAGGTCGAAGTGTCAGCTATTAATGCAATAAATACTGTTAAAATTAATGTTAACATAAAAATTCATGAATGAATTCATGAATATATTGTCACAATAATCTTTTCAGTTAATCGGTTTAACAGGTAATAAATCATTAAAAAATTAAATTAAGCTGGAGTAAATGGAATCTTATAAATTAAGTAATTTAAAAATACTCTAACCACTGTTTTATTAGCCAAAATAGCTGTCAAAATAATACAAAAAAGAAAATTACTAACAGGACTCAATAATAATATTATTCAATCTATATAAATTAAAAATATATGTTTTACGAATTTAGAACAAAAACAATGAATAAGTGATATGGAAATTATCTTCTTCCTTGCACTCTCCCAACTCAGGTTCTCAGGTTATAGGGTTCTTCGGTTCCGGGTATCGCTTTCATCCAGGCCGTTATCGAATTTTTGAGCATTGAGTCATCCAGGAGTTCTTTGGTCTTCTCTGGGTGACTGCCGATGTAGCTCCATAGACATTGCCTGCTTCACTGTGTGATCTGGTGGTCTCCGTCTTATATTGTGTGATATTTTATTATAAGGCAGTTATAATTAGAACAAATCTCTTATTGGAATCTCTGAGAAACTGAATTCCGAAGTTCTATTTTTTTTTAATAGAGAACACCTCACAAGAGTCCCAAATGCTCCCGTCTGGTGCCAGTGAGACTATGGCATCGCCAATTGGGGTATGTTGTGAGGCTGAAGATAAGTGGGAAGGGAAGGAGATGGGGAAGAGGAAGGTCGGGAAGTACCTGGCTTTTCAGATCTAGTCACTAAACACGGCTAAAGCCATTTCAAGCAACGTTTTAATTCTGAATGGTGGTCTTACACCAGGGCGATACTGGGAGTATCTTCCACTCTGGAACGTGCCGCAAATATAGTGTATATTATTTTTATTAATTAATTGTGAAATAACACAAATTAATCAAATAAAATTTATTTGCGCACGCCGGGTTCGAACCAGCGACCTTCCGAATGGAATCCAAAGCCTTGTCTCTGGACTACCCTGGTCGTCAATCTGTAGATAGAGAAATTGAACGAACGTTTATAATCAATCGCACAACGTAAACGAACAACGTTACGCAGTCAATGGCGCTTGTCGAATGTAATACAGACTCCGTATTAATCATCTGACATTTAAAATAATAATTGAAAGAAGTTAAAAAATTCTTCCTTTGTCTTCGCCTCCATGAAATTCATATTATTAACATAACATATCCATCTCATTTTATTCTAAGATTCATTAACTATCGTTCACTCGAAAAGCGTGGAGGTTCTACTTCGTTGATATACATTGTTTAATTTAAGCAACGGCACATTGACAAATCAACCTATTGTGCCAAAGTCTCAGACTCGGGGGAGTCGCCACAGCCTTTTGCATTGTCGAGTGAGTCGTTCAAATTTATATCTGAATTTGATTATGGGGAGAGCGACCCACTATCTGAAGATGGTTGATGACAAATTCAACGTATTCTTTGAAACCCGCAGAGTTTTTAAAATGTTTGGCACAACATTTACTAAATATATCAATGGAACTTTTTAAACAAATTGGGTAATGTTATGTAACCTGTATAATTATGTACATGACTAAAATAAATGTACTTATAATTTATGTATTTATTTATTTATTGTTTCTTCACATGCTAGTTAGTGCAGTTTATAATACAATTTTAAACCTTACTAGAACAAACCTTTGTTTAGGTTAAAAAATATTCAAAGGGATAAAAATAACACAAAATAACACATAATTACATAGTTTTACAAAAATGCAACCCAGAGATTTAAAAAAAAGGAGGTACCTAATTTTGTCTTATAACACTGATATATGTTCAAACACACACACACATCATTTTATTTTTTAAATAAACTCCCCATAGGAGGCGCTGAGGAAAATATTTTCATCTTTAGGTATGCTGTGGGGAGGGTCTTTTAAAGGGAAGGAGTAGAGGCAGTTCTGGGAAGAAAAAAATGTATGATGGGGTGGATAGGAACCTGGGAGTCAACGTGCCCAGATGTGATGTATGAATCCATCCACCCGTACGCGGGCACCCCACCTGAGTCTAGTAGTGACCCATTTGGGGTGACCTTTGGCAGAGGCGTTGGTTATCCAATAAATGGTTCCTTGGTCGGCGGTACCCATACCCGTCTCTAAAATTAAAAATAATGTACATAAAAAGTTTTTTTTACTAGTTTAACTTTGAACCACCCCGTAGCACGTGTGAATTATATTCCAAGAGATTTATCATTCCAGTTCATATTACATTTTAAACCAACTTCTCATCGTTCCCTAGGACAACTGCAGATTGCTAACGTATAAACAACAGTAGATCTCAAAAATATTAAGGACACTTAGTCATTGTGAATAGTCACTGATTCGTTGGCGATCTGCAGTCATGCTAGGGAACGATGAGAAGTTACCGAAATTATTCTGTCGATCCTTATCGATCGGGTGTGCTAGGGGCACTGGGCCTTAACAATTATCTATACTAGTAATTACCTTATTTTAAAAGTGTTACCAAATCTGAGATTCAATCTAATATCTACCTAAAACGGGACTGTTCTTACGAACAAATTAACAGTGTTTCAATGTTTATTGGCGGGAAAATGTAAGAATAAGTTGTTGGTATACGTACGAAATTACGTATAACAACAAAATATTCTTACATGTTCCCGCCAATAAATATTGAAACCGTATTTATTTGTTCGTAAGAACGTTTTTAACCATTTTTACGAATAAAATGATCGTATTTTAGAATAACATTTTTCTCCGTGTACAAATCGAAAATTTATCAGCAAGACCGGTCAATGGCTGAGTTAGCATCGCGTTTTTGGTCCCACCCATGCGTTGCGCATACTATTGCCCGTCTGGCTATGTCCTCCATCTCGATATAAGCAACATATTTCGCTTACTGTGGTGGTAGTAGGAGATTTCAAATATTTTCGCGTTATTTGTAACCTGGGAATGTTTTTTTTTTCTTTTAAAAAATTATAAATTAACACAAACCATTTTTTTTTTTTTAGATTTACATTTTTTTCTATCGTTGATTTTTATGTTTTCTTCTGTCTACTTACACAAATAAGGTTTTTTTGTCGCGGTCGACTGGCAGGCGGACACCAAGTGGGCGGCGTTTGTTTGATTTTTATGCAAATTTTGAGTTTTATTCCGATATTGATGAAGTTTTGCAAAGTTGACATTCAAAACAATAAGAAGGTCACTAAATAGAAAATCTATTTTCACAATAATTTTCTACTATCTAGGTGTGATTTGGAAAAACTCTGTGTAGAGCCCGGGCAATGCAGGGATTCTCTTTTCATTTTGAACCCACAACCTCAATGTTGTGTTTTACTATAGTTTTTCTGAAAATATTAACGGCCGTTGTTCCCAATCATGCTGATCAACTGCCGAAATTTCGGCTCAACACTCTCAAATACGATACATGCGAATGGATTCGTGCGAATGAGACAACTGCCGTAAACTCTCATATGTACCTACAGAAATGGCTCGAAAAAAGGTTTCGGGAGAAAACATTTTTCTACACCCAAACTTTCGCGAAATTGTAATTTAAAAACTAAAATTTGTTCTCGAAAGACGAAGTTTTATAATTAATGAGAATTGAGTTAGCAGCACTTTTCCTTAAATAATATTGTCTAAAATAAAATGTCTGTCCTTAAATAACCTGTCATTATTTTTTTTTCAGGCTAATAATTATTGCTTGTAACAATTGTTACTCTTTGTGCTACGCACAAAAATCTTGTCTTAAACATTAGTTTATCAATTAAAAAAATAATAGCCAAGGACTTCAGGTAATAAACGAGAAAGCATTGCTAAAATAGTCAAAGAATTATAAATTCCACGCACCCCTCTCAGTACACACTTCGTAAGTTATTTACATTAGATCATTAAACCGATTAATGGTCGTTAAATATGTAATGCTGTCATTAAGAAACTATTCCATACGATAATAAGTATATTGGTAAATATTTAGTAAACTAATTAAGATCGGAAAAAATGCGTTGTTTAGTTTATTTCCATTTGTACCTGGTGCACAGATTCATTAAAATAAATCATTATTTCAATTTGTTATATGCGGTTTTTAAAACTTTCAGAATTTTTTTTTTAAATTTTAGGATCGTTGAAATAACCGTGGAATTAAGATTAGTTAATCCGTCGATAAAAAATATCATAAATATTTTCATGATAATAATATCATTACCATAAATTCCAATATTATTAATTACGACCAATAGATTAATAATATTATCAATGATGTATTCAAACAATTTATAATCTTTTCTATATTTACTACATATTCTAGACAGACATCAATATTAGAACCACAAATGAACTACTTTTAGTCTTTATTGAGATTTACAAATTTGAGTGAAGCAGCATAATTTTAATCAGTACATACAAAAACACTAAATATTACTTGGAGAAAGAAAAAATGAGTGGCCAGTTGATTGAACCACAAAAAATAATTCATTATTTCCACCAAGAATCAAAGTTAATATTTAAAACATTTTTTTTTATAAAATTGCCCAGGTTGCGAATAACCTGACAACATTTGAAAATCTCCTACTACCATCACACTAAGCGGAAGATGTTGCTTGTGTTGTGATGGAGGTCTTAGCCAGCCGAAGAATCGAACACGGAACGCCTGGGTGGTACCCAAACGCGATGCCCACTCAAGCACTGACTACTACTAGGTTGATTCCTGGTTTTTTTTTTTTAAAGTTTTTATGTATTTCTGACAGGATTTTGTATCTTATACTGATTTTTTTAAATCTCCTGCTGAAGGAAGGGCACTTCCGAAATAGGTAGAGTAATAATTATTAAATATTAGTGCTTTCATTCAAATTTATTTACGTTTATTGTAATTATTGACGACCGGCGTAGTCCAGAGACAAAGCTTTGAACTTCCATTCCGAAGGTTGCGGGTTCGAACCCGGCGTGCGCAAATAAATTTCATTTGATAAATTTGTGTTATTTCACAATTAATTAATAAAAATAATATACACTATATTTACGGCACGTTCCAGAGTGGAAGATACTCTCAGTATCGCCCTGGTGTAAGACCACCATTTAGAATTGAAACGTTGCTTGAAATAGCTTTATCCGTGTTTAGTGACTAGATCTGAATAGCCAGGTACTTCCCGACCTTCATCTTCCCCATCTCCTTCCCTTCCCACTTACCTTCAGCCTCATAATATACCCCAATTGGGGATGCCATAGTCTCACTGGCTCCAGACGGGAGCAGTTGGGACTCTTGTGAGGTGTTCTTTATAAAAATAAAATAAAATTATTGAGAAAGATTACAAATTACATTACAGAAAGGTCACAAAGAAAATGTTTTCTTTGATTACCTAACTAATATTATTATTTTCCTTGTTAAGGTAGTAATTATCTAACAGATCTTCCTGTTCTCCGAAACAAATATTATATTATAAGTCCCTTTCCTTAATTGTCTGAGAAGATACGTACGTAGATTATATAAATTAAAATTATCCCCTCTACAAGCCTAAGCCAGAGAGGCTACAACATTGAAGTACTATCGATTGAATAAGCTTCTAAATCTCCTTGTTTTGGTGTTCTTCAGATATTATATTTTACTAACTGGAGATATTATAAAACTTGAACACCTTGGTAGGTATAGTGCTTGCGAAAGTTAGCTTTATTACACGTTTTTAATCATCCATTCACAAGCTTACCTAAAACACTGTTTATTTTTTTAACATCCACACAGGAGGCCCTGAGGAAAATAATAAGTAGTCTTTTTAGCCACTCGAACACTTTTTGCCACAATATGGCCTTATTTCCAAAAACGACGGATTGCTTTGCTGCCAAAATTTGGCAAATATCCTCTACATTCTTTAAAAAGTTTTAAGGTTAACGATTTTAAAATGTTTTTTGTATAAATCGTACGAATATGTGATAATAGACAAAATATAGGCGAATTTAATGGCTATATAGAATAATAATCAGTTTGTACCTACGTCTCCGTATTCAAATGCGGAGGTATGATTTTTTTAATGTGGGCAGAAAAATTTCCTTTAGCAATTTGAGAAAAAGTTTTAAATTGCTTTGTCGTTAGGTAAGATTAGGTTAGGTTAGTTCCAGTAGTTAGGAAAGGAAGAAATTAAATAATTTTACTGTATTTTAATAAAGAAAATAAGAAAAAAATATTTCATTATCACATGGAAATTATAAACAGTTTACCAGTACCTACGTCTCCATATTCAAATTCGGAGGGATGATTTTTTTAATGTGGACAGAAAAATTTTCTTTTTTTCCAATCCGAGAAAAAGTTTTAAATTGCTTTGTCGTTAGGTTAGGTTAGGTTAGATTAGTTCCGGTAGTTAGAAAAGGAAGAAAATAAATTTTTTTCCTGCATTTTAATGAAGAAAAATAATTTTAAAAATTATGTCATTATCACATGGAACTAACACTTTTCGTCGTTATCCGCCTACAGCTGCAATCATAACCGTTCGCTTAACCTTCTGGTAATTTTTGCATAACACAAAAAATACCTCATTATTCTCAAGCTAACCTGACATGGTTTAATGCAATTGTAGTCATATGACGTTACGTAATGAAATGCAAGGTGCGCATTTCACAGCGCACAGTGCACAGGTGCATTGAGCAATTATCGTGCTGAACGTGACGTTTAATCTTTGAATTAACAATTTCGTGCGGTGTTGTAAAAACCCAATTCATTCTTTAAAATCTTGATTAGATAATTAGCGTGGAATACTGTTTTTTTATTATTTACAGAGTGTTAATAATTATTACGTTAATGAAATTGCCATTGGGATTTGCACAGATATTTACTTAGATATAAACACTCCAATTACAAATATTCACTCCATGGGGTAGCTGATATAAACTAGGTGGAAATGCTACTAGTAAAACAGCAGAAATAATAAAAGCAAAATAAAATATAGTACAGAGACTGAGAAGAAAAAAAGAAACATAATAAAAATAATAAAACAATTACATAATTTTTATTGGAGAGAATATAATCTAAATTAAAATATGAAAATGAAAAAGATTCAGAAAATAATAAAAAATAACGGTCGCAACTGGGACTCGAACCCAGAACCACTCGTCTTACTGGGCGTGCGCTCTACCAATTCAGCCATTGCCACCCAATATAAAGGCGTCGTATTTGTCAAAGTCATATTTCAAATTTCAGATTTAACAATATTATCTTCGACCAATGTTTTTTTTCATATTATCGGCAGCTACCTTTTTTATTTGGAAACAAGAGTTCAAAGAACGTATTTATTCATATTTTTATTAGAAAAACTCTCTTTTTAACTTTTGAAGGTTATTCCCATATAAGATCGCAGTAGCCCAATTGTAGAGGTGTATGTCCCGGTAAGACGTAAGGTTCTGGGTTCGAGTCCCAGTTGCGACCGTTATCTTTTATAATTTTTCTGTGTCTTGTTTATTTTCATATTTAAAAAAAATTAGATTATTATTGTTATCTTCTTCTTCAATAACGTATTTATTGCCTGGATAGATATAGTTGAAATATAATTAATATATACCCCACACTTATGCCCCTTACCGTTTGTTATTTTTCTGTGTCTTGTTCATTTTCATATTTTAATTTAGATTATTAGTATTATCTTCTTCTTCAATGATATTACATTGATGGGAATAACCTTCAAAACTTACAAACAAGAGTTTTTCTTATAAAATAATATATAATTTTTAGTTCTTATATTCCTATTTACCATGACGTCATATTAGCTTTTAGCTTATGAAATAAGCGCTTTTTTATATGCAAGGCTGTTTATAAAGATGTATATGTCGTCACATTACATGGCCTTATACAACTCCCAACTCCTCAACATATTAGGAAATGAAAAAATAATTGAAAGAAAGAATTATATTTATACCTTTTTTAAGGCATATACATGGCAGAAAAAATATAAGCATGCCTTTATTTTAAATTATTTTATGTACCAAAAAAAACGTTTCCTTTGCTTTTCATGCTAGAAAATACTGCTTCATATCATGTTACCTTTAAGGTGAATGTCAAAAGAATTCATATTCTACGCTTTCGTAGATGGCGCACGTATAGTTTTTTTATTATTATTTATAAACGCTTTTTCCAAGTTATGCTTCGAAATAATAAGAAAATTTTATAATTCGCAAAAGTACACAAGCAATATGAATATTAACAAATAGTTTTGTCAATTAAAAAACTCAAATCTTTCAAGAAAGGCTAGCAACTTCAATATTGGATTGAATCACCGATGAAATATTCTATTTGTTAGCCTTTCTTGAAAGATTTGAGTTTTTTAACTGACAAAACTATTAGTTAATATTCATATTGCTTGTGTTCTTCCACGAACAATTAAATTTTCTTAATATTTCAGAGCATAACTTGTAAAAAGCGTTAATAATTTTAAAAACAATACTATGCGCGTGCCATCTACGAAAGCGTAGAATATGAATTATTTTGATATTTACCTTAAACTGGTTGTGTTTTTTATATAACTCCCACACAAGAGTCCCAATTTAGTATTCCCAATTACTCCCGATCGTCCAGAACCAGCCGAAATAGCCTCACAACATTAAGGTATTTTGTAAGGCTCAAGGGAGTGGGAAGGGGAAAGAATTAAAGAAGAGGAAGATCGGATAGTACCTGACTATTCAGAACTGGTCACTCATTAAAGATGACTTTTGCCATATCAATACCAATTCTGAATGGTGGCCATTCACCGTACTTTTCCCTGACATATTATATTATACAAGAATATGTGAGAAAACTTTGAACACCACTCTTACATTATACCTACGTTTTGATTCCAGGCCCTAGATAGGTCAATGAAATGAATCCGTTCAACAGAGAATTTCGATTTCTGAGAATGTTTGATCAATTTTAACTAGAGGCTTAGCGTCACAAAACTCAGTTTATGTGAGTAAAGCCACACACTTTCTAAGGCCAAGCAATTTATGACAAAAAAAAAGAAAACATTTCAAAAATCAAAAACAAATAAAATTCTAGAATGAAAGCCGAAGATTGTGAGTTCCGGGACAATCAAATGTGAGTGGTGGTCATTCACCTGGGTATTATTGTATAATCATTATCATTTAATAATAAAAGTAGATAAATGTTGTTTTGCATCTGTCCATTCGTGCTTGACTTATTATTGAAATTAGTTCTGCGGACGTGATAATGACTTTAAATATGCGTTTCCTGTTGCTATAATTGTTGTTATAAATGTTAATTTTACATTTCTTCCTTAAAACACCGCATTCCGATTTTTACTGTCGTGTATAAAATGTACTTTCCTTTAAAAATTTAAGAAAATCTCTATTCAATTGCCGAGTTAAAAGGGTATTTAATTATTCAAAATTCCGAAGATATAAATTTTTTTTTTTTTTTTTAAACGTATTTTTCTGTTATTTAACATGTTATAGTTATGGGAAAAAATCACACGAGAGATCTTCGCTCGGTTTTAAATAAGTCGTGTTTTTATTAAGTATTTTCAGAACGGTTGCTTGCGCCTAATAATTATAATAATATTACGCCGTTCTTCCATGGAGCTACATTCAAGCGACGCGATAGCCACTTGTCTGTATTTCCCATACTATTATTAGTGTTTGAAAACGCCGCTAGGCTTTTATAATGCTACAAGTTGTTTGAAAAAACTGAAATATCTAAAAATGATCGTAAGGTAAGAAAGTTTATTATTAATATATTTCAATTCTGGAAGCAGTTAAAAGTAAAAGCATGACCAATCAAAACTGTTTATGTACTGTAATTTCCACTCCAGGTTCAACTGCTGCACTCTGCTATCTATAACACCAATCTATTAAAATGGAATCCATGTGCGTGATAAAATATCGGACTCATCAATTCAGTTATCTGATTTCATGTTCAACTCGTATCCGCTGTTAAAAATTCTATGCAAAAAACTTAAAACTTACCATATATTTCAGACTTAAAACATGATTTATGAGCGACGTGCTTTTGTGATAAGTTGAGATACTTGTGATCATATTGTGTACTCAGCAATACTTTGCGACAAGAAATAATAACTTTATTTTAATGACAATCTTATGCAATTTATTGGAATGAATCTTGAAGGTTATAAACATCATGGCAATATTAATTTAATCATCGAAGAAGAACACAATATTAATATTTTAAGTATTTTTTTTTATTGTATAAAAAACTAATATACAACGGATATTTGTACCCGCTAAGCTACTGCAAGTAGCTTGTCAGCAGGAGATTAATTCAATTGAAAATAATGTAACACGATTAAATTAATTACACAAATGACAAAAATTATAACAATGCATTTGTAAATGTTCTCCAAAATGCCCTGGAAAGAATCTCAGACTTGATATCTCCCGAAAGAAACCATTCATCTTTTCTGTATGAAATTACTAATGTTATCCAAAATGACCCTGGTAAAAAATTACATCTTGGCGATCCTTTCAAGGATAAAGAAACAATCCCGTCACTACGAATGCAATTACTAATGTTCTCAAAAGTTGTCTTGACAGAATCGCCATTCCATTGTAAGAATATTATGTACTAAATACACAATTTGGCTGTCCTGAAACGGGAATCCTTCCCGGGTGGACATACAAAAGAACATTTTATATTGTACTGTTTGTAATATATAAATAAACAATAAATGAAATAATCATACCCGCATTAGCGTAGTAATATATACATACATGCTTACAAACATATTGTTATACTTTAAAGTTGAAAATAAAACGGGAACAGTGGTGTTGTTGGGAAAACAAGTGTAAAATAATAAAATAATTATTTAAATATCAGTAGAGAAAGCAATAAAATATTAAGTACATGGTGAGGGCAATATAATATAACTGTGTACCTATACATGCAGATATCACACATTTAGGGAGACCATTATATTTATTTAGATTTTAGGGAATGAACCAATATTAGCGAAACTCAATCCAAAATCTTAAACAGAAAAATCAAGGAAAGATACGGTCACATCTGGGACTCGACAATATTAATAAATCTAAATATTAAATAGAACAAGACACAGAAAATAAGATAATGGTCACAACCTGAGATCGAACCCAGAACCTCCATCTTACCTGTACAATTATCAGCTGATTACTATTTACAGCTGAGCAGTTGTAGTAAAAATATGTATAGAAATTAGTTGAGGAAAAAATTGGTAATTATGAAAAGATGATGTGAAATCGACAAAAATTATGGAAATTAATCAGGTCTCAATAGCTTAGAAGTAAGAGCGTTGTCCCGTGGTCCTGCGTTCGTCTCCAGTTGCAACCGCTAACGTTGTTTTTATTTTCTGTGTTGTCTTCTATTTCATGTTTCGTTTAGATTTATTAAAATCATTATTTTTCTTCAATGGTTGATAAATTTATTTTTTTGACTTTATTATTTGTGTTCTTTTAAAATTTCATACATCTTCTTAATATATAAAACAAAGTCGGGTTAGTTATACCATTTATAACTCAAGAACGGCTGAACCGATTTTTATAATCTTTGATTTGTTGGATTTGTCTCCGTCTCGATTAACAGAATAACTTTTAATACATCGGGAAAAATCATGGGAAAAATAATTATGAAGAAAATTTTTTTTTTTCATTTATTTTGTAAGGAACGGCTTTTCAAATAATGTGCGTTGGTCGATATAATTTGAATCAATTCGAACAGCTAATAAATTAAACACAACATTAAATTTATTGTTTTTGAGGCGGTACGAAGTTTTCCGGATCAGCTAGTTACATAATAAAAACAAGACGTCACATTTTTTTATTATTTCTAATCGACAATAACAAACTGAAAAAAAGTTATGAAGGTTTTTAATTTTAAAATGTCGTGTTGGAAAAAGGGTGTTGAAAACTAGATTCCAATTTACATTGTAATAGGGAAACAATGTAATTTCTCAACTTATATTTTTTACATTTCAGAAAATCCCACGAGATAAAAGGTTATTGCCGAGACACGGATTTAGCTCATAGACCTTTGAAAAGGCAATTAAACAGATATTACACTGTTTCTTGTACACTTACTTTATTGCATACTAACGATAATTAATTATGTCAATATTAACTTCGAACACATTTCGCATAACGCACCTTGAAACGCTCTGAACTATCAAATAATTAATTAAGCAGACAAAAGGGTAATATAAAATATATAAAATCCATTTATTGGAATTAAAAACGTATACGGGCCCTTTCATTAAATGATTAGCCCTATTTACGACATCACTGTTTCCTATTATCAATCAATTAATAAATTCAAACTGTTATTCTCAATATTATTAATAAAATTCAAACATTACCCACTATAACGAAGGTGGCGGGTGAAATAATATTAAAAAAAAAGTATTTACAGTAAAAAAAAAAAAAAAATTGAAAACTACACCAAGCGATTTCTGGCGATTTCTGGTGATTTTCATAAAATCAACATATTTCCAATTATAATTGTGTAGTAAAAAGCGAATATCTTACAGACCAGGTGTGCTAGCACAGTCGATCGATAAGGATCGGTAGGATAATTGTCGGTAACTTCTAATCGTTCCCTAGGACAACTGCAGATCGCAAACGAATAGGTGACAGTTCACAATTACTAAGTGTCCTTCATATATTCGATATCAACTGTCGTTTGTACGTTAGCTATCTGCAGTTGTCCTAGGGAACGATGAGAAGTTACCGATAGTTATCCTATCGATCGTTATAGAGCGAGCGTGCTAGGGCCTCAGAACAATGCCCTACCACAGGTAGTATAGTATAGATATTATCATATTTAAAAAATATACACGGTGTTAAGGAACATACTTGACTTACTTTAACCAGTGATTCCTGTCATTATTTGAAGTAAAAAATGTTTTAAGAAAAAAAAAATTCTTAAAAATCCAACAAATAAAAATTCTTCTACATAACGTCACTGGTCACTCGGCCGAGTAACCACCCAATCTCTTATCCCGCCCTGAACTGTCCAACACCTACTACTTTTTTATGTTTTTGTAGAAAAACAAAAAAAAAAACTTGATAAAGTGTCACCAAATTTTTTTTAACTTTTTTTACTTCAAATAATGTCAGGAGTCACTGGTTAAAGTAAGTGAAGCACGTTTCTTAACACCCTGTGTAACTCCTAAACAACAATCTGCACGCAACGTTTTATAAAGTGTACCTACCGACAACGTGCAACTATGTGCATTTTAAATTATATAGTACTTACGTATTATTATCTCCACTTGAAAAGCATGTATTTAGTAAAACATATCCTCGTTCGTGTTTTAAATGGGTTTTTTTGGATCAGGTTCAGGCTTACGTTATTTTGTATGTATTGCGTGTTGAAGTGTCCAGTGTTACCTCAACATTTTATAGTTAGAATCTGTAGTAGATTTATTATGTCAGTAGCTTTGAAAATAATTTTTAAACAAATAATGATATATTTTTTTTTAAATTTTTTCTTTATTCAATAATTTGTTAGTTACATGTTTTTAGGATTTTACGACCACCGTGCTAGGCACGTGCATGTTGTGGTGGTCGATATGTTTTCATAATATTTTTATATATACATAATATTTCGTGTGTTTGTATATAATATATGCTTTGTACTTAACGAGCAAGGCTAATTATACTCATATTACAATGTTATTTTTAAGGTTATTTAAAAAATGCTACGTGCCCAGAACTACAGAAAAGTACATATTATTAGGATGTGAGATTTAAAAAACCCATTTAGATGAATGGAGACGACGCAATGGGGCCAAGCTTGAGGCTATTTATTGGCTGCGCGACCGGTTTCATGCAAAACGTAGTTTTGGATTTGGGGCCGAAGTACTTAATCAAACTGAAAAATTTGAAAAATTATTTTTTAATTAGTTATTTTAAATGTCTATCTCGGACAGGAGCTACTTTTTTTTTGCTTAAATTATTTAATATAGGCTATTAATGCTCTGCTCTACCAATGAGCTAATTCGACCTTATCCCCCGCGGTCATATACTAAATAACTTCATCATACTTTGATTAAGAACTATAAACTTTATCTTCATTTTCTTAACGCATATTTTTATTGGCTGCTATCTTTATGTATTTATTGTTATCAATTTTGTGGTAAACGTATTCATAAAGAACTTTTTTATTGAGTGGGCAAATTTCTTGCCTTTTCATTTTCTTACATAAATGTGATATAGAATAATCACGTAGACGTAACTTGGATAAAACACTTTTGTGATATATTTTCGAAAGGTAAAACGTTGAAGCAAGTGGGAGTTTGTGTATTTAAGAAGATTGTTTGCGAGAGACGGAAAGGCTGATGAGGAGATCGAAGGAGATCCGATTAATAAAAAACTGTATGCAGAAGTTTCAAGTAAAAATACTTTAAAAGAAATCAGGCTAGTAATCGTTAATGGAGTTCTGATGCCAACTGTAATACTAGACAGTCTGTTACAATAAATATTTGTAACAGTATGAAGGTACTTCTTCTCCCAAAATAACTTCACAACATTTCCCTATCCCACTCCCTCCAACCTAACAACATTATTACCAGTAAGGGATACCACAGTCCCACTAGTATCTTACAGTTGGATGGAGTTGGGACTCTTGTATAGTATTCGCCCAAAACAATATAAAAAAACTTAACCGAGTTCATTTTAAACAATAAAATGATGAATATTTTCAACACGGCACACGGAGAAAAATGTTATACGAAAAAACGATCATTTTAATATTAAAAACGGTTAAAAACGGAACTGAAGTTCTTACGAACATATTAACAGGGTTTCATTGTTTATTCTTACATTTTCCCGCCAATTGTCATTAAAACACTGATAATTTGTTCGTAAGAACTTCAGTCTCGTTTTTAACTGTTTTTACTATTAAAATGATAGTTTTTTCGAATAACATTTTTTTCCGTGCATTATTAATGATTTGATGACAATGGCGCATTAAACTCCCCTTATCATAATTGCTTCATATTATGCATTAGGTATTATTTTTTATTCAACCCTTCAAAGCACCCCAACGATATCGTAGTCCATTTAGGCACCCCTTTGTTGCCAACAGCTCAATTAATCTGACCCCCGCAGAGCCAGTTAGGCTTCGATTAACAAACAAGTAACATTTTGCTAACAGGTTCATGCTACGCAATCTAATATCACACGATCAAAAGGATTCATAATTATTATATGTACCTGATGAATGCAAGAGTATTATTATTATATCTTTCTCCTTGTTAATGCGATTTTTTTTAGTTGGTTTATTTAGTAAAAGTCATACGGTTCATGTACAATTCATTACATATATTTTAGGCAGATAAAAGTTCAAAATCGTTCGAAGACAAAATAATTATGAATTAGACACTGTCAGCACGTTGATAAAGGAGTAAATAAAGAAACTAATAACACGTCAATTCTCCGCAAGGAGAGACAGAGAGAATTGTACTTGATATACTAAACCGAATAAAAGAATACGAGAATAAACAAACTAACCCTTAACGTAAAAAAAAAACATTATATACTTTTCGGTAACAAGAAAAATTTCGGCCTCGATATCAAAATTGGTAACAACTCCCTCGAAAAGAAAATGAGCACAAAATATTTGAGTCTGATCGTAGATTCCCAACTCTCGTGGGATCTCCACGTAAATCATGTAAAGGAGAAAATTACTCCCATAACTGGCGTACTATATAGGCTTCAAGGATTACTACCCATTCCTTTATTAACTTCAGTATACTATGCCGTGGTACACTCACACCTTTCCTATCTCTGCTGTATCTGGGGCTTTGCCTCAAATAAATTGATAGCCGACCTGCAGGTGGTTCAAAACCGAGCTCTGTTTATGAACTTCCACGGGACACTCATGTCAGGGACATCTATTCAGTTTCCGGTATCCTTCCAATCCTTCCTAAACATGAAATCATAAGCACCATCCTACAAATTACCCAACAATCAACTCACACTAACATCAAGCCACTTTACAATCAAGACATCCACAACCACAATACTCGAAATAACATAAAATCCGCGTTCCTCAAACACACACTACAAAATATGGGATAAAATCTCTGAACTGTTTTGCATATACACTATAAACCGCTTACAAAAACATCCAGCATAATAAAAAATTGCAAAGCAATGCTTTAAAATAATTTCTTCGAACTTTGCAAAATCACTTTGTGGCATCATTTTTAATTAAATTACAACAAATAACTTTGTTTAAACCACTAATATACTTTATATTAGTGGTTTAAACAAAGTTATTTGTTTCTTATATACCCGTATCTTGGTTTTTATTTATTTACTTGTTTTCTCTTGTTGTTTGTTCTACTTAACCTATCTTTATTTTTTACTTTTATACTGTACTGAATGAAAAAATTATATTTTTATATCAAAATACCTTTATAAAATTGTAACTACTACCTCCTACCTATGAATTGTAAATTCCTCCTGTCCTAAAATGAGTTTTGTAACTCATCGTGATGGCTCTAGCAAGAAATAAAAACAATTAAAAAAATTAAAAATTATATATCGAGTATATTATTGTGTATATAAATATATCAAGTATATATCCCCCATACACACAAGCCCTGCTTTTTTATGGGGGTACATCAAACATATATTTTATATAATTAATTAGTGTATAAAATGTATTTGAAATTTATGTGCCTTTTTTGAATTATAAATAAAAAAAAATATACGGCAGTTAAAGCGTTACATATTTTAAAAATAAGTCGTTCGGAACCGGAACTTTTTTAATACACTATAACGATAATATTTAATTATTTGTACAGTAAAAAATAATTCATGATAATTCACTTATGTGAGAAATGAAAACATGACGATAAATCGACATTTTTTTAAATGTTTTAATCAATAAACATACCACTTAATAAAAGTTAAGAAAATTAGCTTCCTCTAGCTTAACTATTCTAAACACATATTTTTTTATCATACTTTTAATTTAATATTTAATCTTTGGAAAAAACTAACAAAAAGTTAATTCGAATCATCACTATGAATGCAGTCGGCGAAAAACGGCAATATTTACCTTTTTCAGCTTTAAGCGCGTATAACTCCCGTATCAATCACCGTCCGACTGGTTTTTCGTTAAAAACGTTTGAAGGAAGTCAACGTCTCCAGCTACTGAAAAAAACGGCAACATCGCAAGTGTAGTTACAAAACCACAAGCAATTTAAAACATGGTGGGTCATTTTGACCCATCCCCCCAGACGCCTGGTAAATTCTACACTAGTCTGAAGTGCTGCAAAAATTGCCCTAAACGTCTCGTATTTTTTAAACTTTTGTCAATCGTAGAAACCATTAAAATGTTTTTAAATGAAAAAAAATGTGTATTTATTTGCCTATTGAAAGCGTGTACAAGAGTGCCCCGTTATAAAAAAGAACATTAATTTTATGATCGATGGTTGTCCTCATCTCACCTCTATTTAAATTTGAACAGGAAATAGGCTGCAGTTCGCAGGCTTTATCGGTAACTAGCAACTATAAGAAGGTGGTATTACATTGCTCTGGTAACGGCATTCTCGGCGTGCAATGGTTTAACATTTTTTCCCGCAGTTTCATTTTCGCGCCAACCGAACCGGAAACATGTAGCTATTACAATCAAATAGTGGGTATTCAAAAGGGGCTATGTGCCAATTAATTGAAAATCTGTTAAATTACTTTAATTCGCTTTTTATAACTCTGGAGGCCCTGAGGAAAAAAAATCCCCTCAGGGCCTACGCTTTCTTTGGAGATGCTGCGTGGAGAGTCTTTTTTAGAAATAAAGGAAAGGAAGTTCTGGGAAGGAAAAAACATTTGAGGGGTGACCCTGACTCTACTTGTTCGTGGATGTCACAAAAGTATATCGTGCGAATATAATAACATTTATCCCCTTCTCACCTCAAATATTCATCACCCTGACTGTATACATTAAAAATATCGACGACCGTCGTGGTTCAGTGGCAAGGCTTCTCACTAGAGATCCAGAGGTCACGGGATCAAATCCCGCAGATAAATTATATTTGAATGATCTGTGTTTTCACAAACTAATCATTTAAAATAATATAACGAAAACGCCCTGGTGTAAGACCACCATCCAGAATTGAAATTTTGCTTGAAATGGCTTTAGCCGTGTTTAATGACTAGATCTGAATAGCCAAGTACTCCCGCACCTTCCTCTTTCCTCATCTCCGGTTCCTCCCCACTTTCCTTCAGCCTCACAACATACCCCAATTGTGGATGCCATAGTCTCACTGGCTTCCGATGGGAGCATTTGGGACTCTTGTGAGATATTCACATAAAAGAAAAACGTTGGTGGATGTCACAAAAGTATATCGTGTGAACATAAAGACACTTATCCCCTTCTCACCTCAAATAGTCTGTTATTTTAAGACCGATGCGCTTTGATAAAATCAACGTCGATACTGTATCGAAGCGTGAAACTACACCAATTATGATTTATTCACAACTAAAGAGATACACCGCTAGAATAGGCGTTTCAGTGTGCCCGAGATAATCTTAATTTTCCTTACTTCTGGTGAAATCGATCAAACACATTAAAAATATCGAATCTCTTTCTTGAATAAATAATCAAATTCTCTTTTGGTGTGTACCCCTATGAAAACTTTGGTTTCATAGTTTTACACGTTTTTATTTTTTTATGGTTTACTTATTAATTTATTTATTTATTTAGAAAAATCAACAGATTATTTACATCAATTACAAAAAAAATTAATAATAAAAATAAAATCCAATTACATATTTTCACATAACTTAAAATTGTAATAATAATAATAAAAGTAAAAAAAAAAACTAAGGGTCCTCTACCCATGGGCTGACATATTTACAAAAAATACAATATAGTAAATATTAGATAAAAAAATAATAGAAGATGTAAGAACACAAAAAAAAAAATTTTAATGTAACTAATCTACTAATAACCAGCTAAATTTCAAAACATAATGTATTATAAACTTATCACCATTACACAATATCAATACATTTAGGCACAATCAGGTTTTAAAAATAATTCACCAAAGTTTGGTAATTAAACATAACTTGATTGACTGTCATAATATAGTACCATATTATGAATACGAACCAAATTCATTTTTAGAAAATAATTTCTTTAAAATTTACTATGATAAAACTATACTAACAGACAGACCAATTGGTCATAATAGACCTGATATAGTTTTACATGACAAAATTAAAAAAATAACTTATATTATTGATGTAGCTATTCCAAATTCCTGTAATATTCAAAAATCTGTTTCTGAAAAAATAAGAAAGTATACAGATTTAGGAAATGAAATTAAAAGAATTTGGCATTCTCAGACTATAAAAATATTACCTTTTGTTATTTCGGCTACTGGCATTATACCTAGCTCTCTTATTAAAAATTTAGGCATATTAAATTTGTCAAAGAATTTGTATATAAAAATGCAAAAATCAGTCATTTTAAATACATGTAGAATTACGAAAGATTTTTTAAATATTTATATTGACGGATCAGTAGGATTTATCGGTCAAATTAGGAATTCCACAGAGCCGAACCCTCTGATATGAAAATATCTGGAGACGGTGAATTATATTCCCATTTAATAGTTTGGTAGATTAACGTGTTGTTCTTGTATTGTTTTGTATTAATTATACTTATATAATACACTTGCATAACGTGGATTTACTAGATGATCATTTATATGGAAAAGTGTATGAAAGGGTTTAGTTTTTCCTATGGGAAAAACTAAACCCGTTCCTGTAAATCTGGTGAATAAAAAATAAATGTACAAAATATATATTATACCTACAACTAAAGTGAACAAATGTGTATAAATTGGATGACAAGTAACTGGAAAGGATTCACAGCAACAACATGATAACTTGCAAAAGGAATTTTTAAAATTATTTCATGTTAGCTATGACAATTTTTTTAAAGTTTCTTAAATTACACGAGAATATGTCCATATCATTAAATTTCTTATTAAATATATTACCGACTCTGAATATAAAAGCATTTTGTCGGAGATTGGTAGAACATTTATGAAGATGGAAAAGTGATTTTTCTCTGGTTCTAACGCTCGAGAATCTAAAATTAATTTCAGACAGAAGAGGATAACAATCAATAAAGCCATTGATAATTTTATGGAGATACTATATGGAGATACTTCTAGATTTGAATATAAAGCGTGGTGTTTTCTCTTTATAACATATTACTCACCATGACAGTAAGGCAGATACAACGATTTCCAAGAAATCTATGTGATCTGTTCCCAAAATTGTAAAAATACTCTGTGGGGTTTACTGTACCAATAAGCAAACCGAAGAAAAGATGTAACATAACTATATATATATATATATACATACATAACTTAACTTTTTTTTGTAAATCTCATTTCCCTTCGGTAGCATTCAAGCACCGTTCAAGTCGGAATATCCGATGAAACTACCAGGCGCTCATAAAATGATCTGGGATAAGACTTTTTCCTCTTCATAGAATTTTTCGTTTCATTTTTCACTTTAGCCAATCCGTATGGAGGAGCGCAACCTACTTGCAAAGTGGTTTATTAATCCCTGGAAGCTTCACTTAAGTCCGTATTAATGGGGATTTAATATGGAAAATGGCTAGTTAAATTTGGCAAATATGTGGAAAGGGATAAATCTTACATAGCAATAGGGTATTATTTCCACAATTTTTTTTATGTTTAAAAAATTAAGCAATAAATTACGATTATTATCTACGTCATTTTTATTTTATTTTTATGGTGACGAATAAATTTTCTACAGTGAGTCTAACGCCGTTCTTCCATGGAGCTACCTTCAAGCGACGCGATCGCCGCTCGTCTGTGTTTTCCATAGTAGTATTAGTGTTTGAAAACGCCGCTAGGCGCTACACTAGCAAAACAGTATGACAGGTAGCGTCGCTTGTGAGTAGCTACGTGGAAGTACGGCGTAAGTTGTCAATTTTTGTAATCCCGCCAAAACGGCATTTTCGACGTGTGACGTTATGAGAGTCGCTCGTTCTTGAAAAATTTCCGACAGCTCTACACGGAGAAAAATGTTATTCTAAAATACGATTATTTTATTAGAACAGAAAAATCACAAAAATATTTTGTTTATAAATCTTACGAAAATGTGATTAATGGACAAAAGTTAGGTGAATTCATTGCCTGTATAGAACTATAATCAGTTTGTATGTCTCCATATTCAAATTCTGAGGTATGATTTTTTTAATGTGATCGGAAAAATTTCCTTCAGCAATCCGAGAAAAAACATTTAAATTGCTCGGTTAATATGACATAAAATAATACCGGGAAGCATAACAGAACTGTACAGAAGTTGACATTCTTTTATATCCCACTGGTGACCAAGAAAACCTCAATATTTTGTTTAATTTCATTTAATTTCTGGTGGATAAGTAATTTGAGTGTTGTACCAGATATATGTTACACGTTTGCATACATAATTGTTTTGCACTTCTTTGCGACCATCCCACCTGGACACACTGACTCTTAGATCCCTACCCACATACCTTTTTCGTTCCCAGAACTTCCTCACCTTCCTTTCCTGATACTCCCCCCCCCCCCCCCCCCCCCCCCCTTCGAGACGGAAGTGTTTACTGCTTATGATATTTTATTAATGAATTCATTAAAAATAACATTGAAGAAGAAGATAACAATAATAATCTAATTTTTTTAAACATGAAAATGAACAAGACACAGAAAAATAATAAAAGGTAACGGTCGCAACTGGGACTCGAACCCAGAACCTTACGTCTTACCAGAATAATAAGGAAAAAAAACATTAATCGAAGATAATATTGTTAATTCTGAAATTTGAAATATGAAGTTGAAAATTATGACAGCCTCATAATAGATCGCAGTAGCCCAATTGGTAGAGGTGTATGTCCCGGTAAGACGTAAGGTTCTGGGTTCGAGTCCCAGTTGCGACCATTATCTTTCATTATTTTTCTGTGTCTTGTTTATTTTCATATTTTTAAAAATTAGATTATTATTGTTATCTTCTTCTTCAATGATATATTACATTGATGGGAATAACCTTCAAAAGTTAAAAAGAGAGTTTTTCTTATAAAAAATAAAAAAACATTAAATATAACATTAATTCTCAAAGTAAATGTTGTTATCCTGTTCAATTCGTTCATCTGAAACTTATTCAGAGCTTACCTACCCAACTACCCTGTTCTGGATGGTTCCAGAACAGAGTTTATCGGGAAATGTAATCCGCTCTTAATGTCAAGATTCCGAGTGCACCGACAGGTGGTGTCTTAACTACGGATTAACCGAGCCCGTTTCTCATAAAACCTGAATTACACCTAGTCATTCATATATACCATTTTTATACTTTAAGTTCTGTTAACAGTGTACATCTCACGTCCAAAAAATTAAAGATTTTTCTATTCTTGTCAGATAGAGGAATTTTCACTGATTGTTTTTGGTATTATCTTTATAGAAAACTAGCTTCTGCCCTCGACTTCGTCTATTTTCTTTTCGTAGGTCCCATCTGCGTTTATACCAAAATTCTTAACCTTTTTATTTAAATATCTATAATTCTTGATTTGATTTAAGGGCGAGTTCTTCAAATAAATTCACTAATTTAAATATTTTCTAAAATAGAATTTTGTTTTTACTATCATTGTTTTTCAAAAAGTCATTCTTAAATTTTGACATTTTCTATTAAACAATAATTATTATTTGTAATACATGGAAAATACCAAGCTTTGGGTATAAATTATAGCCTGTGTGTTATTCTGATGTATGAGCCATATTATTGTAGAGTTTCATTAAAGTCTATTCTTTGGTTTTTGCGTGAAAGAGTAACAAACATACGTATTTCGCGTTTATAATATTAGTAAGATAAGATATTAAATTATGTAGTTTATAGTAAATTGCTTGCATTGATAAACTTTAGTCTTTGTTATTTATTCACAGTATTTCTGCACTGAAGTCGGGATTTATTTCAGTGCAGAAATTCTTTGACTAGCTAAAATATGTATTCCTCTTTGCCAGAATACCCGAAATACTCTAAAAATAATATTTTCAAATTCAAACAAACGATAATGTTATTTAAAACCTACCTTTTATTAATTATTTAATTTTCTATGTTTGACATTGTGTAATATTAATACAAAATTTTTTTTTAGTTTTCATCCTTTCTAGTCATGAATACTTCCCGTGATTTGTCACGGATAACAAGATTCATTAATAACCATGATTTGTGATTCTGAAATTATTTATAAAATTCAATTTTTGTAAGAAAAACACCCTTTTTATAACTTTTGAAGGTTATGAAGAGCTTCACGAATATATGCACTGACAGCAAAAAATTGTTTATTTTTCTCGGTGAATACCGCACAAGAGTCTCATCTGCTCCCAACGGTCTGGAGATAGTGAGACTATGGCATCCCTAGTTGAGGTATGTTGTGAGGCTGAGTGGAATTAAACAGGGGGAGAAGATGGGGAAGAGAGAGGTGGGGAAGTACCTAGCTATTAAAATCTGGCCACCAATCACTGCAATTTCAAGCAACGTTTCAATTGTGAATGTTTTTTTTCTTACATGAATACCGCACAAGAGTCCCAACTGCTCCCGTCCAGTCTGGAGCCAGTGAAACTATGGCATCCCCGACTGGGATATTTTGTGAGGCTGGAGGTTGCGGGGAGGGGAAGGGAATGGGGAAGAGGAAGGTAAGAAAGTACCTGGCTATTCAGATCTGGTCACCAAATACAGCTAAAGCCATTTCTAGCATCGTTTCAATTCTGAATAATGGTCTTACACTAGGGCGATACTGAGAGTATCTTCCACTCTGGAACGCGCCGCAAATATACTATATGCATATTATTATTTTAAATAATTAATTGTATTAACACAAATTAATCAAATAAATGTTTTTTGCGCTTACCGGGTTCGAACCCGCGATCTTCGATTTGGGAGTGGAGAGCCTTGACCCTCGACCACGCCAAATTATAGTTTTACAGAGGGGCGATGCTGGGATTATCTTCCATTCTGAAACGCAAATATACAATAAATTATTTTTTAATAAATAAATTGTGAAAAAATACAAATTAATCAAACAAAATTTTCTTGCTCACTAGGGCTTTATTTTAATAGCTAGCGATATTGGTAATATCTACCATTCTAATACATATACTATCTTAACTCATCTGTTTAAAAATAAAACACGTACATTTTATAAAAATACCCAAAATATTGTAAATACGCGGTACAAAACCAAAGAACTCATACAAATACCTAAAACAAACAACATTTGGTCAAAGAAATTTCAAATACATTGCGTCTAAAATATACAATAACCTACCTGACAAAACAAGACAATCGAATAATATTAACAAATACAAAATCCTGATCAAACAATGGATCATCGAAAAAGGTCGTGCAATAATTAGTCACCTCACCCAAATATAATCGTATATCTCATTATTGTTACCACTACCTACCAACCTGAAAATTTTGTCAAATATTTTTGCTTTATTGAAAAATGTACTTTATTTAATAATTAAAAAATATTTGTAAACTAGTCTGTCTCGACACAGGATTTCCTAGTGAGTCAGGCAAGGCCAAAAAAAAATGTAAACCTTATGATATAGATTCAATAAATAAATAAAATAAATAAATATATTATATCACAATTTTTTAATTGATAAAATAATGTTTAAGACATGATTTTTATGCATAGCACAAAGGGTAATAGTTATTATAAGCCATAATTATTAGCCCGAAACACTCATCCACATTGATAAAAGCTCCCGAGAAAAGATACATGCCGTAAGCAGTAAAATTGTTGAATGAAACCATATTATATATTGAATAATTTGGCGGGTAAGAGATAAGCTGACGTAGCACAGTGGGTAGAGCAGTTGACCGGAAATCAGAAGGTCACGGGTTTGAGTCCCGTCTGCGGCATGTATCTTTTCTCGGGAGATTTTTTCAATGAGGATAAGTGTTTTCAGGCTAATAATTATTGCTTATAATAATTTTTACATATATTTTATGTGTGCTAAATTATCAAAAAGTTTTCTAATATATATGAACTTCTAGTATCTAATATTACTTAGTTGTTCAATATCTAAAGTGACATTTTATCTACTGTACCTATTTATTTCTCTATTTTCTCACAAGAGTGTGTTGTTGCCTTAAGTGCATCCTTCGCCTCCAATTTCGTTCCAGGACGATAATGCATTTGAACGTGCATAACAATATCATATGCGCTCTTTATTTTATATCCGGGAGGGGCGGAGAGGAATTATAGAGGGGGGCGGGTTAGCGGGACGGGGCGTCAAGTGAGGGGGTAGGCGGAAAAGAGAGGGAAGGTGAAAGTGGAACGCGGGAGAGGAAGGAGCCCCGGAAGGGGTATAGGTAGCAGAAGGGGAACGTGACGAATGGGAAAGGACACGGAGGGAATTTTTTTATTTTTATTTAAATGCAACGCATACCGGGTATCAGCTAGTAATATAAATAATTTATATGTGTGAAGATTGTTGTGAAAACATTAAATCAAACACAACTTATAATAAATATATAAATTGACATCTGAATTAAGTAGCATTTACAGAAACAATATAATTTTTTTCGTAACTTTACCTCCATAGGTAGTTAACAGAACCAGTCCCCCTAGCACACTCGCTCGATAAGGATTATATCGATAACTTTCGGTAACTTTTCATCGTTCCCTAGCATGAATGCAGAATCCAAACGAATAAGTGACAGTTCACAGTGACTAAGTGTCCTTAATTTATTCGATATCAACTGTTGTTTGTACGTTAGCGGTCTGCAGTTGTCCTAGGGAACGATGAGAAGTTGCCGACAAATATCCTATCGATCGAGTGTGCTAGAGGGCCAGATGTGGTTTCGTAATTTGTGGAGCGAACAATTTTTTCTATTGAGGAATACTCATAAATAGTGCTTTTTGTACTCGGCATCTGAATTACGAGTATTTTTTAAGATCCTCACTAAAAAAAATGATACACAACCGTTTACTCACGTAAATGGTTTTGTACATGTAAAAATTGTGTAAAAAATTTGGAACAAAAGTGTTCTAAATTTTACTTAACTTTACATAAGATGCATAGAATAATTATAAAGCATGGCGGGCAAAATAACACAATATCTACACTATGTATAAAATTCTTTTAATAAATAAATAAATAATCTTCTGTTGTTTTCTCTAACAATATAACTCTGATTGACAAACAAAAACAAAATATATCTTATCTTACTAATATTATAAATGCGAAAGTTTGTATGGATGTGTGTATGTTTGTTACTCTTTAACGCAAAATTTAATGAATGAATTTTAATGGAAATTTACAATAATATAGCTCATACATCAGAATAACATACAGGGTATAATTTATAAAGCTAGCTATTTATTTTCAATATATTGAAAATAATATTTATAGTTTAATAGAAAATGTCAAAAGTTGAGAATAACATTTTGCAAAACAATGATTGTTAAATCAAAATTCTATTTTAGAAAATATTTGTATTTGTATATTAGTGAATTTATTTGAAGTACTCGCCTAATACTTTGAATCCAATCAAAAATTATGCATATTTTAAATAAATAGGTTAAGAATTTTGGTATAAACGTAGATGGAACCTAGGAAAAGAAAATAGATTCCTCGAAGTTCTAATCCTAGGCAGACGAAGTCGCGGGTAGAAGCTAGTATAATATATATCATCAACTAAAAATAATACTACACATCAAAATTGTAGAAAAAAAAACGATTCAGATTCCCATGAAAGATGGATATTTACTCCCATACAATTAAAATTTTATAGCTTCATATCGAATATAAACAATAACCACGCAAGTTCTGACACGCATCTCTGAGATCCACCATTAAGATGAAAACGTTGCATAGTAACTACTTATCTTTGATTAATCAGGAAATGATGTAACGAAATTCATAATTCCCTATTGAGACAACTTTACTTCATCAGGAAGTGTTCCCACGTACTAATTATCTATTATTATTATTCATTCTTACCATTATTATGCAGATTCTTTCTTATTTCACAGTGCAATAAATGCGATGATAGTCAGTGGTTTTTTAGTGCAGTCTAATGCCACTGTAATCTCTTTGGTAGTTTTTTATCCGTTTTATTTATAGCAATAAGGTAGTAGGCATAACATAAGGTAGTGAACATCTGTGGGTACTGCCTTATACATAATTGAATCAACATCTAGATCAGGTGATTAATAATTTTATGAGCTAAAGGTTGCACAATAAAAGCGCACATAACAACTCCGGATGGTATTTTTATTTAAATTTATGTAACGATAATACTTGTAGTGCTTTCGTTGGTGGAATATATTTGTTAATTAAAATAAAGGTAGATGAAATTAATTGTTAAATGAAAAGTTTTTTGGTTCTTAATCCCCGAGTTTGAAATTTCTTTAGTTCAGTTTGGGAGGCGGGTATTAGTACCGCCGTCTCGGGAACATTCTTTGAATGACCAACACCCCGCGTACAAAATTTTTCAAAAAATTGGGGATTTATTTATAATGTGCACAACAGACTATCCCATTGTTTTTTCTCACTCTGAAACTCACTGTCACTCTCAACATAAATCCAATACAATTAATTTTCTAAAAAAAAAAAAAAACCAACCGTCGAATAACTCACGTACAAAAATATTTAAAAAAAAAAAAAAAAAACACTAAATAAATGTGGGGTGTACAAGCAAAAACGCTACTCTCCAAAAATGACGAAATTCAATTACAAATGTCAATCTATGCGCAATGTTCGTAGCTCTACCAGGGGTGCTAGCATGGTTGATCGATAAGGATCAGTAGGATAATTGTCGGTAACTTCTTATCGTTCCCTAGAACAACTGCGGATCGCTAACTTACAAACGACAGTTGATATCAAATATATTAAGGACACTTAGTCATTGTGAACTGTCACCTATTCGTTTGCGATCTGCAGTTGTCCTAGGGAACGATGAGAAGTTACCGACAATTATCCTACCGATCCTTATCGATCGACCATGCTAGCACCTCAGATGGTTTTTGAAATCCTTAAAAAAATCAATTGCAAATCGAAAAATCGGAAAAGTCGAAATGAAAATAAGGTTTAGATATGCAAAATCCCCACTCTCCACAAAAGCCAACACAAGCATGAAATCAAAGTAATTTTAAAATGGCTAATCAACAAATTATTACAATAATTCACTTTCGATTATACTTGTAATGTTATAACTAAAAAATCACACGAAAAATGGGCAGTATTCTTTGAATCGGTTTTTTGTTATTTATCGAAAACAGTATTATTTTAGAGTGACCTATTTGCTTTTATACCCCTTAAATAATGGATTTAAATTTAACATAACTAATAAACCACCATTTACCCTACATGTTGTTTATCGGTGGTGTTGATTTTAACACGTATATTTGTAGGGCCCTTAGAGTGTAAAATAACAACATAAATAAAATAAAAAAACAAGCAGAAATACAGCTTTGATCAAGTGAAGTAGGTGAAAACAAGAGATTCGAGAAATTTGTAGAGTTCTGGAGGCTTTTACTAAACATTCCCAGAACCTTGCCACTATACCGTGAATGCTATGTAGTTTACACATTTGCACAAGAGGTTGGAAAAGAATGTGGAAAGTTTTGGACTTTCTTAGTAGACGGCGACAGATATTGATTTTGATTGTGGCCAAGAGTCAAAAGATATCAAAATCCTTGTAGGATTTGCTCAGGGAATTGACTTATTTTGAAGTAATTGTGAATTTATAGAAGATTGAGAAGAGAAATGTTTTGAACTGCCAATGAGGTTTTTTTTTCTTCTTCTTTATTACAGATCTCGGGGAGGGTGGTGCAATCCCACGAGCTCCATATTATACAAAGAACATGTCAAATTAATGTTTAAAAATATATATTGTGAAATACTGCATACATAGGAAAAGAAAACATAATAAAAATAATACAGGAACAACAAGAAAATAAAGTTTTTTTTTGAAACAAATATTAAAAAAAAATTTAAATCTATGACATCAGGATTTGGCTCCATCGCTTGTAGATGGGACCCTGCCGGAAGTGCAGTGCTGCCATCACAAGACCGTTTTCACTTGTGGCTGGTCGCGTTTTAAAGCTGGTGATCCGATTTTTGAGTAGTGCTCATGAGTATCTCAGTGGCACTGCGGTACCAAGACAACCCAAAAAGTATTCGGTATGAATTGTTGTATTGTAATTCCATTATTTTTAGAGATGCTTTGTTGTAGTTAAAATTGCCTCGGCAGGCTATGATACCCATCACTGTACCAAGAGGTGCCAACTGCTCTTCTACAGAAGTCATCGTATATAATATTTTAATGAATGAAGATAATATTAGCGAAAGTCAATCGAAAATCCGAAACAGAAAAATCAGAAAAAGATACGGATACATCTGGGACTCGAACCCAGGACCTCTGGCAATCCGGGCCAACGCGCTATCCACTGCGCCAACGTATTCCTATCCGATTCAGTATATTTCATCCTAGACTTGTAGATTAAGTCAATAGATGTCGCATATTAATAAAAAGTGATAAAATTTATCCTGACACTATCTAGAGGGCATTTAGTTCGAATTGAATCTTGCAATTATACATAAAGATAGCAGACAATAAAAATATGCGTTAAGAAAAAATGAAAATAATGTTGGTGGTTCTCAGTCGAAGTATGATACAGTTAAAAATGACCGAATCGGATAGGGATACGTTAGAGCAGTGGATAGCGCGTTGGCCCGGATTGCCAGAGGTCCTGGGTTCGAGTCCCAAATGTATACGTATCTTTTTCTGATTTTTCTGTTTCGGATTTTCGATTGACTTTCGCTAATATTATCTTCATTAATTAAAATATTATAATTTGAGGTTTAACTCTTTAAGTTAAAAACTTAAAAATAAAAAAAAAAATATTTTCTTCATATATAATTCAAATTTTTTACATTTTCAGAAAGATACTCTTTTCAACTCCATTAAATAAACAGTAAAAACTGCAAAATACTTCCTTTGCGATCTTAAAAAGAGCAAAAATAAATCTTAAGTGCCAAAAATTGAATAGCATTCAAATAATCAATTATTAATTAGTTAACGGAGCATATTCCGAAGACTCAGACGAAACGAGAAGTTGGCAAATAGCCAGAAATTTAACATTTTCGACGAATTTGAATATTAAATTTAGTCTCTATCTGGTTCTGTACAGATGCTTGAAAGGACGAATTAATATTTTCTTCGACACAGAATACTACAAAATAGTATACGTAGATGGTT